>OZ005654.1:175499938-176236605 GCA_963930645.1 Salticus scenicus
TTGATGCTGAAGTAGATCAGACATTTTTCGCCAAGGAAAAGATAGAAAGAAATACGCAAGCGAAATGATGATGTCACTCGCCGTTCGTGGATGCAAGAAAAATATTTCCTATGTTAAACGCCCATTGGGTTTTTGTAAAAAATTATTAAAAATTGAGGAAAATTATTTCCCGATTTTAAACCCCATATTTATGTGTATATATGTATTAGTTATCATGTCCATCCGTTAGATAAAGTTATTTTTGTTGTAAAATTGACAAAGTTTGAATTTTTAATTTCAAAACTCTAGAGAAAAAAAAACATGGCAAACTTCCATGTTCGATTGAAAACACAAACACATCATTTCAAAGGATGATATTTACACAATAAATATCAAAATAATATACTAATTAAAAGGAAAATGATAAATATTCTATCATAATTTGAAGTCAAATTTGTTTTCAAATGTCTAAATAAAGTAATCTGATATAAGATACTAATATGTTGCAGCGGAATAGATTTGATATCGGTCATCCTTGGCAGAAAAAAAAATGCCATATTATTTGGCGAACATAATTTAATTCCTTTCAAAAATCATGGTTATTTTAACAACTTATATTAAGAGAGTAATGAATAATATGAAACAATATTTCGTACAATGGATATTACGAAAATATACATCTGGCATGTATATTTTCGTATTACGTTTTTGATCACCAAATACAATAAAGACAGAGTTTTGAAATTTAAAATTAAAATTTTGTCAATTTGACAGCAAAATAACTCAATCTAACACATGCACATGATAATTAATCTATACTAATATTATAAATGCGAAAGTTTGGATGGATGTTTGTTACTCAATCACGCCAGAACGGCTAAACGGATCTGGATGAAATTTTGTACAGAGATAGATAATAGTCTGGAATAAGACATAGGCTACTATTTATACCGGAAAAATGTAAATTTTTAATAAATCTTCTATATAATATAGATATTTCTTCTATAATAAAATTTTAAAATAATTTATTTTAATTTTTAATTGTTGCCAAAGAATATTTCACGCAAATAATAATAATAAAAAAAAATATTAAATATTAAATTTGCTTAGGCACATGACAACATGACGTCATTATCAAAATTAAACAATAAGAAAATGAAAGCTAATTCAGATCTGTATTAAAGAGCTTTATTCCTTGATAATCCTGGGTATATTTTTAATTTTAATACTGAAGTAGATAGGACATTTTTCGCCAAGGACTCTATTTTTGTGACAGCAACTTTAAGCCAAGTAGTCCATAAAAAATATAAACAAATCTGTACATATAAAAGAGTAAACTCAATGATTCACTGACTCAACACCGCCATGACGATTCTGTGGGAAAGAGGGTCACAAATATTAGTGACCAGGTTGGTTTTCGGAGCCTGACCCCCACTAAGACGGAATTTTGCAAAATACCCCCCTGTCTCCGTGGCGGGGCAGAAGGCATAATTTGGCTCCAAATTACTTAACGGTGAAGAAATTGCAGATGGAAAGACCAGACTTCAGTACAAAAAAATTATTTTCTACGATTTTGGATTTTTAAGGGAAGGGAAAAGGTTTTCGAAAAATGGTGCATTTTTGCAAAATTCTATAATATGCACTACTTCTGGTCCTAAGGTGTGCATTATAAAGATACTCTACTGTATTATGTTTTCTAGACTTGAATTAATTTGTGTTTTAAAGTTAATATGTATTTTTTAATTAGTTTAATTCATAAATATATTTATTTATTCCCAGTGTATAATATTTACGTAACCATATTTTGAAGGTGAGTTTAATAGTCTGTGATATGATCAGGCAAGGTAGGCAATTGCCTACGGCGGCAAAATTTAGGGGCGGCAAAACCAACTTCACTACAAAAAAAAAAAAAAAAATAATAATAATAATAATTTAAAATAAATAAATACAATAAGAATTTACAGACTTTTATGGCCATTCCCATATTTTGTAATGCACAACAGACAAGAATAGACAACTTCTAAGTTCTGTGTAGTAGGTATTATATGCGAGGCCGCGATAAGAAAGGGGAAATGCGCACCCACCGCTGATTTAACAAGCTTTTTTTTTACCCTCTAATAAGAGAGAGTCAGAGTTTGCCAAATGTAGGAATTTGTCCCTACGCGTAAACACTTTTAGCAGTGTTCTTCAGCATGTAGGGACTATTTGGAGGCACCTGTTCTTTCCAGGACATTTTCAGGATATCCTACGGACGTCTTCAGTCATAAAGTAGGGATATTTTGAGCTGTCTGTAAAATCATGGCAAAATTTGAGTTTGAATTGTCAACTGTGATGTCAGATTTAAAATAATGCTTTATTTATGCAATAACGTATGTCGGATTCATTGGATGGAAATAGCGATAAAGTTTATGTAGTAAGATATATTTCCATTGACCAGTCAGAAGCAGAAATTCAATGCAAAATTAGTTAACATTTTCTGGGTTTTCATCCTGTTGAAAAATCTACTGGTAAGGAATTATCTCAAGTTTTATTAAAAAGGTTGGAGAAAAATAGATTAAAGTTAGAAAATATGAGGTCAAGATTACGATAATTTTTCAAATATGAGAGGCGACAGATTCGGATTACAATCAAGAATTAAAACTTTAAATCTCAGAGCATTTTATATTGCCATTTATTAAACTTACAGTCATTTGCAAAAGATACCACCCATAGAAAAATCAGATTTAATGGAATTCTGCAAAAATAAAATACATATTTTACATATAAAAGAACAAAATAGACTGTACATTTTTTTTTTTTTGTAATTAAAGTCAGTATTTTGTAGGACCTCCTTTGTTTTTAATAACTTGTGCAATCCACTTAGGCATGCTTTAAATAAGAGATTTGCAGTAAGTTTTAGAAATGTCTGTACACCAGACATGCCTTATTGTTTCAACCGTGCAAGCCTTATTGTTTCAAGTGCCGTAGCAGTGGACGGTTGCTTTTTGGTGACTGCTTTTTACAATACACTGCAGATTTTCTATTGGATTCAAATCTGGGCTGTTACCCTGCCAATCAAACACTTTGATTTTCTGCGCCCTCAGATATTTCTTGACAATCTTCGCCCTGTCGAGTCTTACACTAGGCAAGACGTATTAACCCTGGACGATATATATAATGCCCCAGCCCGCCCCTCGATGTCTTTTTCTAGTAAATTTTGTCCTTTCATTACTTCCGGTGTGAGCTTTTTTTTTTTTTTTTACACACTTGACAGTGTGAGTTTTTTTTTTGTTTTTATCCCATGCTATTTCTATGGGGTTTTAGCTTTTTTCCCCCTCGTTTTCTACATTCTAAAGTGCGGTGGTTCCCGCCCACCCACTCCAATCAGCACAAGAGATGACGCAATAATCTGCGCAAATGATGCAATGGGTTAAAATACTGAAAATCGGCTACTGGTCTGAAACTTTTGCAAATGATTGTAGTAGTTAATGAATGGCTGGTAAGCTGGGAAAGTCGTATAGATTCCCTAAAAACTTTACTTCTTAAAATAGAAAATATTCACGATGCTTTATTAAGTATGTATGAAAATATAGAAATGATAATGACACAAGATGAGGCATGCATTTGTTTATTGATTACAATAAAACAATTTGTTTTTATGTTTGATCATCATTTGGTACAAAATTTTGAATCACATTAATTCGATAAGTAAGCTACTTCAATCAAAAGTTTTTGTTTTATCCCAAGCCACTGATTTATTAAGTAGCTCATTAACTGTTTTTTAAAGAATTAAGGTCAGATGAATCCTTTGACAATGTTACCTCAGAAACTGAAAAATTAGCTAAAGAAATAAACATAGAAATAAAACTTTGAATTGACTACACCACGTCATCGTGTTCGATCTAAAAAACAAAATTTTCTTGATGAAAGTGTAGACGAAGCCATAAAAAATTCAAAAGAGAAATATAAAATAAAAGTTTTTTTCTTTACAACGATTAGGCGATCAGTGCTCTATAGCTGAGATTAAATTTATTGAATAATCATAACCATTTTATTATTATTTTTATGCAATGTCTGCATATTTAAAGACATGTCTAAAAATGAGTTACTGACACTGTAAAGATCTGAAAAACGTCTTAACAGATGGTAATTCCTTTGATCTTAACGGCTTTAGAATTGGCTGATGAAGTAGATCTCATTTCTTCACCTTTGAAAAAGAATGTGCAGTTGACATTCTTAAATTCAATACCTCCCTTAACATTGGGCCAAATTTAAGCATTGCTTTAAAAATCTTTTGCCGACCTTTTGCATAACTGTTGCAACCGAAGAAAGATATTTTTCTGAACTAACTAGTATGATGTGGCCACCACATGACTTTCTTCTATATAATTTCACGCAAAAATCATTGAATACAAATTATTTATTAAATTATTTTCCATTATAAATGCAGACGATTTTTATCTGACAGAATTATATCACTAAATGCCGAAAGAAAGTCAATTTTTTGCCAATATAAAAAAAAATATGTTTTTTTTTTCTCGTTAAAAAATAAAAAAAAATCTATAACTTTGTTTTCACAGATCTATAGTTCAAACATTCATTTTAAAAGTATTGACAAGATCTTTCGAAAGACACCCATATTGAAAATTTACTCCCCCCGGAGGGGGGGGGGGGGTACTTGCGATGCTCCAACACACACAAAAAAAATTTTCCTAGTTAATTACTACTATTTTAAATAATTCATATTAATTTTACAATCACACGTTTAAAATAACTCTCATTATATACATTTATACGAAATTTTGTCCTATACAGCCATGTTAAAAATTTAGAAAAAAATGTGATCACAGTGCCACCTGTTGAGCAATTGTTCTACAAATTTAATCAGCACCAGTTTATGTCAAGGTTCAACTAAATACCAAATTTGGTTAAATTTCGTTCATTGGTTCGTGAGTTACAGCGTCCACAAAATTTATGATACACACACAGATACTGACAGACAGACATTTTCTAAAAACAGTCAAGTCGTGTTCACGACATCCCAAAACGTGTAAATCCATCGAAAACTGGAGTTAGAAAATTTTCACGAATCCAATACTTTCTGTATATATACATATAGAAGAAAGTAAAAATGATAAAAAATTACTTAAGAACCATGTCTACTCAAAATCACCTTAATGGGTTAGCAATGTTGGCCATTGAACACTTAAATATAGTAATTTATATAGATCTATCATCCCATTGTTATCATGCAAAAATTTTTCATGCCGAAAAATTTTTTTGACATTAACCATAAAGTGGTATTGAAACCACTGAAACTCGGCAATTGGCAATTGTAATAGAATAGAATAGAATGTTGATGAATTTTCAAAATATCGAAATATTGCATCTTTTAATCCTTCTAATAAATTTATGAAAAGAAAAGGATAAGTTATCATAAAAGTAAATTATATTTGACTAAATTATGAAAAATATAATTTTTATAATCAATTGCTTTTTGTTTATTATGAAATAAAAATTGGTTTGATTTTTAACCCTTTCAGTCGTAGTGTTCCCGCTGATGGAACACCTCATTTTTATTCTCAAGTGCAAAAACTCATCCCGGAAATTTTTTAGCAAAAATTTATATTTATAACACAGCAGTAAAAGCCCTTTTTTTCTTAACCTGAAAATTAAAAATTTCTTTTATTTTAATATTGTTCGTAAATTCCGGTGGGAGTGTAATTTAAATGATCCGAATTACCCTGCGCCGCAAAGGTTTAATGGAATACGTTTTTTAAAGTTTGATATTTTTTAAGATTTTATATTATTAAGTAATATAGAATTTTCAAAATTCTTTTAAATATGGGTAGCAGCGGCGTAGGTAAAGAATGTTAGTCTTAGTATATAAAAAGAGTTTAAGTTTAAATATTAACTAAATTAATAAATATATAAAAAGAAGAAAGAAAGAAAAAGGAATTCGAAATTGTATTTGCAGTTTTTCATTCACCTTTAGTACGTAAATTATTCATAAATTTTATTTTCTAAATTATCTGTGTGTATTCACTCGGAGAAAGACGGCCATATTGTGGACTTTTCTCCGAGTAAAAAGGAATAATTTTTTTCCCCCCAATGATCAATCTATGTCTTATTACTATAACAATGATTGAACATGAATTGAGTAACAAATTAGATATGCAAGAAGTTATTCGAAATTTTGCAGCCAAAAAAAGGTTCGAAAGAGATTACTTTAATTAAGAGAGTACTTAAGAATTACTTTAAATTTTGTATATCGTACTAGCATTCTTTATTCTTTGCTGGTTTGAAAATATTGTCTGTACTAGTTTTAATTTCAAAGATTTTGTGTTTTTAACTTAAAAATTTTTTTTTCTTAAATATTGCATGAGTGTTATTTTCTTAGTTAAATTCGATTAGACCGTATTTTTATGATTATAATTTTTTAAGATACAAATCTATTTTCTTTTAACGTTTTTTAAGTTTGAGGGGGCGGCACTTTTCAGGTTTGCCTACGACGGCAAAAACGTTAGGGCCGCCCCTGGATATGATCTATATAATGCAAAATTCTATATAACACAAAACACTCTGGTCCTGAAGTGTGCGTTATAAAGATCCGCTACTGTATTAAGGATACACAGAACTCACACTTTAGTATATGGTAAAACAAGTATTTGTGCTTATAAAGTATGAATGCATATAAATTTTATTAATTAATAAAAACATTTTGTACTTTTTCATTCAAGGACAGCCATTTGTGAATTAGCTGCTTTATTTTCATGACCACTATGATAGGCTGTCAAATTATGTTTAAAAAAAAAAAAAAAAAAAAAAAAACTAAATTAGAGGCAATTCTAAAAAAAAAAAAAATGTGT
Source organism: Salticus scenicus (assembly GCA_963930645.1). NCBI lineage: Eukaryota > Metazoa > Arthropoda > Arachnida > Araneae > Salticidae > Salticus > Salticus scenicus. The sequence goes on from OZ005654.1 coordinate 175,506,766, forward strand.
GATAAATAATAATGAATCCAAACCAAATATATATACAAATATCTTTATTATTTCATTAATTATTTCAAATATCTTCTTTATAAGCTGTAGAGGGGGAGAAAAATCTCAAATAGTTCTGTCTTGAGATAGTATTATCACTATATATATGTTGCCAGATTGCATGGTTTTCAAACGGAAAAGTATAAAAACCATTTAGAAATTTTTATTCATGATTTCATCAACCGTGAATATTTATTTAAATCAAATTGGAGTGTAAAGGTTGATATTTTTATTTATTACCAACTATGTGAAAAATACCAGAGCCGGAAATCGAACTGGGCACCTCCGCTTAACGCACGGATGCTCTACCACTGAGCTACCCTGGCTGACAACCAGCTAGGCATTTCTCACATAATAATCGTTGGCAAAGTCACCGAGTCTGCAAACGCAGATATATCAGGTGAGACAATAATAATCGTAGCACAACTCCATAGACCACGAAATTTCAATTTAGAAATTTTTATTCATGATTTCATCAACCGTGAATATTTATTTAAATCAAATTGGAGTGTAAAGGTTGATATTTTTATTTATTACCAACTATGTGAAAAATACCAGAGCCGGAAATCGAACTGGGCACCTCCGCTTAACGCACGGATGCTCTACCACTGAGCTACCCTGGGTGACAACCAGCTAGGCATTTCTCACATAATAATCGTTGGCAAAGTCACCGAGTCTGCAAACGCAGATATATCAGGTGAGACAATAATAATCGTAGCACAACTCCATAGACCACGAAATTTCAATTTAGAAATTTTTATTCATGATTTCATCAACCGTGAATATTTATTTAAATCAAATTGGAGTGTAAAGGTTGATATTTTTATTTATTACCAACTATGTGAAAAATACCAGAGCCGGAAATCGAACTGGGCACCTCCGCTTAACGCACGGATGCTCTACCACTGAGCTACCCTGGCTGACAGCCAGATAGGCATTTCTCACATAATAATCGTTGGCAAAGTCACCGAGTCTGCAAAAGCAGATATATCAGGTGAGACAATAATAATCGTAGCACAACTCCATAGACCACGAAATTTCAATTTAGAAATTTTTATTCATGATTTCATCAACTGCGAATATTTATTTAAATCAAATTGGAGTGTAAAGGTTGATATTTTTATTTATTACCAACTATGTGAAAAATACCAGAGCCGGAAATCGAACTGGGCACCTCCGCTTAACGCACGGATGCTCTACCACTGAGCTACCCTGGCTGACAACCAGCTAGGCATTTCTCACATAATAATCGTTGGCAAAGTCACCGAGTCTGCAAACGCAGATATATCAGGTGAGACAATAATAATCGTAGCACAACTCCATAGACCACGAAATTTCAATTTAGAAATTTTTATTCATGATTTCATCAACCGTGAATATTTATTTAAATCAAATTGGAGTGTAAAAGTTGATATTTTTATTTATTACCAACTATGTGAAAAATACCAGAGCCGGAAATCGAACTGGGCACCTCCGCTTGTCAGCCAGGGTAGCTCAGTGGTAGAGCATCCGTGCGTTAAGCGGAGGTGCCCAGTTCGATTTCCGGCTCTGGTATTTTTCACATAGTTGGTAATAAATAAAAATATCAACCTTTACACTCCAATTTGATTTAAATAAATATTCACGGTTGATGAAATCATGAATAAAAATTTCTAAATTGAAATTTCGTGGTCTATGGAGTTGTGCTACGATTATTATTGTCTCACCTGATATATCTGCGTTTGCAGACTCGGTGACTTTGCCAACGATTATTATGTGAGAAATGCCTAGCTGGTTGTCAGCCAGGGTAGCTCAGTGGTAGAGCATCCGTGCGTTAAGCGGAGGTGCCCAGTTCGATTTCCGGCTCTGGTATTTTTCACATAGTTGGTAATAAATAAAAATATCAACCTTTACACTCCAATTTGATTTAAATAAATATTCTCGGTTGATGAAATCATGAATAAAAATTTCTAAATTGAAATTTCGTGGTCTATGGAGTTGTGCTACGATTATTATTGTCTCACCTGATATATCTGCGTTTGCAGACTCGGTGACTTTGCCAACGATTATTATGTGAGAAATGCCTAGCTGGTTGTCAGCCAGGGTAGCTCAGTGGTAGAGCATCCGTGCGTTAAGCGGAGGTGCCCAGTTCGATTTCCGGCTCTGGTATTTTTCACATAGTTGGTAATAAATAAAAATATCAACCTTTACACTCCAATTTGATTTAAATAAATATTCACGGTTGATGAAATCATGAATAAAAATTTCTAAATTGAAATTTCGTGGTCTATGGAGTTGTGCTACGATTATTATTGTCTCACCTGATATATCTGCATTTGCAGACTCGGTGACTTTGCCAACGATTATTATGTGAGAAATGCCTAGCTGGTTGTCAGCCAGGGTAGCTCAGTGGTAGAGCATCCGTGCGTTAAGCGGAGGTGCCCAGTTCGATTTCCGGCTCTGGTATTTTTCACATAGTTGGTAATAAATAAAAATATCAACCTTTACACTCCAATTTGATTTAAATAAATATTCACGGTTGATGAAATCATGAATAAAAATTTCTAAATTGAAATTTCGTGGTCTATGGAGTTGTGCTACGATTATTATTGTCTCACCTGATATATCTGCGTTTGCAGACTCGGTGACTTTGCCAACGATTATTATGTGAGAAATGCCTAGCTGGTTGTCAGCCAGGGTAGCTCAGTGGTAGAGCATCCGTGCGTTAAGCGGAGGTGCCCAGTTCGATTTCCGGCTCTGGTATTTTTCACATAGTTGGTAATAAATAAAAATATCAACCTTTACACTCCAATTTGATTTAAATATATAAAAAACTATTTGTCATTCATTTTATGCATTAGTTAAATGATAAAAAGCATTTTGAAACATAATAAATTTTGCTTATTATTATTTTGTAGTTTGTTTTTAAAATAATAAATTTTATTTTATAATTATTTTACAGTTTGTTCTGCCAGAATCACATGCAAAAGATAGTGCTCAAGACAACAACAGTCCTCTTAATAAATATTGGTGTGTTGATAATATGTATGCATTTGAAAACGTTGGTTTTAGTAAAACAGTAGATGGAGTGAAGTATCTGATTTGTGCTGATTGCGAAATAGGTCCTATTGGTTGGCATGATCTTAATACTAAGCTTTCTTATGTTTCTCTATGTAAAACCAATTATTGTTAATATTTTCATCTGTGATGAAATACTTTAGATACAAACAAATGTAACAGTACAGATTTATCTTTTCCTTTCTTACTGACACATTTTTCTTATGTGATTTTTCTTTTATATATGCATTTTATATTATAAAGCTTTTGGAAAATGCTATTGTGTGTGTTTTAATTTAATTTTAAGAATTGTTTTATGTGCAACTATAATTTAAAGCATAATAAAAACATAAATTGAACAATTTATTTGAAAGTGATATTTATAAAAATGTGATATTTTGATTGTATATTTTATAAGTACCAAAATCTTAAAGGATAAAAATAATATTTTGTATCCGATTACATAATTGTATTATGTAGTTTTAGTTAAAATTTTCATTGAGAATGTACCCCACAAAAATAAATTGAATTTTCTTTTGTGTTTCTATTTATATTGTAGATGGTTAAAGTGGTTATTTTTGTACCCGAAGTCTGTAATAAAATAAAAAGAAATAACAGTATATATTTGCCAGTTTATTTAAAGACTTCATGATTATGTGTGTATTCTGATTTGATGATTACAATATGCTGTGAAGTATTTAACATTTTATATTGTACTAAACATATACTTGCTTTTTTTATAGTCATTAAAAAGAAAAAAAAAACTTGTGGATACTTTTAACACAGGATTAACTACCATTAAAATAAAAATCTTCATCAGATTTTCTATTATTTTCATTTAATTTTAGAAATCAAATACATGTAACATTCAAATTTGTAAATGCTAGCAGTATTGGATAATTTTACATTTATATCTTGGTGATTTTTGCTCTTATTTGAATTGTAATTCAAATCATACGCTTTAAAAAAAAAAGGAAGATGAGAGAAAGAAAAATATCGGTATTGTTTCTTGAAATTACTAAAATAAAAGTGATATTAACTTTAGGGCATCAACAATAATCAATCAAGCTAACTGGAAATATTTGCTTTTTTAGGGGTAAAAATTTGTCAATAAACTGTATCTTAAATCTTACTTCAAATTAAATTCTAATAAGAACTGTGCAACTGACAATTAGTGCAAAAGTTTACCATTAGTTGATTGGTTGGCTTAAAATAGCTACTAGAAAATGATCATTTTTATCAGAATTTTAAAAGGAATAAATAATAAGTTGACAATAATTCTGAAGGAATTTGCAGCTTCATTTTTTACTTTAATTGAAGTACCTTTATTGTAGAGAATTGCTGTTGTATATTTTTTACTAGTTTTCTGAGCATCATTAATTTTATTTAAGTTTTTGATTTATATATATATATACATATATATATATATACATACATACATACATATAAATTTTATTTATAAGTTTCATATTATAACCTGCAATTTTATAAATTTTGTTTAGTTCTTTTTTAAGTAATAGGTCATTGGAACAAATTGTTATAGCTCTACTAATATTGAAAGGCTAGTCACATTTAAGTAATTAATACGATAATTTTCTTCTAAGTCATAAATAAACTGTATGTTTTTACCTATTTTATTAATTTCATTAAGTAATTCATCCACATTATATTTAACATCAACTATTGCAAAGACATCAACATATGTGATCCAGAGTTTTTTTTAAATTTTTAATAAAGAACAAGATTTTTTTTTTTTTTTCCTAACAATTATCACTAATTTAAAATTTTTAAATTTCTTTAGACTCCAACGCAATAAATACAAATAAATAAGATATTAAATTCTTTTTTTCATTTTTTGATAATTTCAAACATCAAAACTTTTAATCTAAGCTTTAAATTCTTAACTTTTTATTATTACTATTATTTAAAATTAGACCATCACTTTTCAGTTTTACCTTAAACAAAAAAAAAAAAAAAAAAAAAAAAATTAAAAAACGGAAGGAAAAAAAAGTGCTCCTAAATATTACTGTTAGTTCCAAAATAAATCTATTCTTACTCTCCATCTGGAAAAAAACAAAAAAAAAAAAAAGTTTTTTTTTTTTTTTTTTTTTTTTTCAGTTCTACGTGTTAGACAGCCTTTTACACAATCTTCATCCATCCAAACTTTTGAGTGAGCTTGTATAAGAATGTCATTTAAAAACTTTATGTATATTAGGGAGATCGTTCCATTTAAAAATATCAAAATATTTCTTCTTCCTTTTTGGTTAACCATTTTTATTAGTTGGAAAATCAAAGGAATTTCATGCATGATTCTGACTTGGTCCAAACTAAAGAAGTGTCTTTTCTTTTTATATTAATAATATAAGAAGAATTAATATATTTTTTTGGGATTTTAATTTTTGGCCATATGCAAGGATTAAAAACAATTCATAAAAACTGGTACATTAGATAGAAGAAGCTTTAAATTCCATTGTATCTGTAATCATCCTTTTTACATGCTTTTATTTAGCTTGGAATGCTGTTTTGTGTATTTTCAAATCTAAGAATTGATTTTTTACCAACTTCCTATCATCCAGTTGAGCTGAAATTTTGCATACATGTATAACAGTACATGCTCAAGTAGTGACAGACTTAAGGAAGGTGCTTGAGAAGGGTAGGCTTCCAACTCCATTGATTTTTTTTTTTAAACATATTTTCTATCATCTGATCGAGCTAAGTTTTTGCATACACATATAATATACACATTTACTAAATTGGTGTTTTAAATATATTTTGAAATAAGTATTTTTAAAATTTATTAATTTATATTTTATTAACAGATGTAAAGCTTGCAACCAAATACATGATTGTGTCACAATGAATCCATATCATTTTAATGATTCCATTGAAAAATGCAATATTAATTAAAAGAAAAAGAAAATAATTTATCTTTAATTGTAATGTCTTTTTCAGCATCTTACTAGAAATGTGATTCAAGTTATACACAAAAACTTAATTTTTTACCAAATTTCTTTTAAGAAAATTAGGGGTGGAGTTATACATGAATATATATTGTATTTAAAAAATAGAAAAATATTTTGTAGCCATTAATTTTTGTTTCCCTAAAAAATAAGTATGTTTTCAGGAGAATAAAAAAATTTAAGCCTTTTTTTTTCCCTTTTAAATTGGTCACTTATTTTGCATCAGTTTCATGGTAAGAACCCTGAGGATTGAACCCATGACCTTCACATTAACAACATGATACGCTAACCAACTGAGTTAATGGGTTACAGAAAGCCTGTTTCAGGGATCGATCCAGGCAAAAATTGAATCCCCTTTTCCTGCCCCTTCACAAAATTCAAATTTGTAAAATGAGTCCCTTCACAGTATTTTGTTTTATAGAAATGATTTTATAAAAAAAAATGTCCACATTTTCAATATTATCTTTAATTGGTTCAATGAAACTTTATTAACTTGATTTTAAACACTATATAAAATAAGTGTTAAAACAGAAGCTTTTACATGATATATATATATATAAATTCTATCTCCAGAATTGATTATTTCAGAAATTTATAGATTTTAATTTAAAAAAAAAAAATAATCAAAATTTCAGAAATCAGACTTCAAGATGTATCTGGAGAGGTGAATACAGACCTCCATGCAAAATTCTGTAGTTCTGTGATCACACACGCACACATCTTTTATTATATGTAGAGATATTTGTTTTCCGTTTGCAATAAATTGTTTTTACACTTTACCTGAAAGTGGTATGGAATACTATAAATAAAAAACATGCTGCTTATTTATTTATTTTTTTATTGCATCTAACTTTTCTTATGTGTTATTCTTACACAAATTTATCACCAAATCTATGTTGACATTTTCTACAGTTTCAGATCGTTTCATTCATTTACCTAATACATAATAATGACAAACACTGTTTTTTTTTTTTTTTTCCAATTTGTTGTCAGCTTCCCACCCCCCCCTCCCCCATCATTTTCATTATAACCAAATCTATGCTAAAAAATATGAAAACAATTCTATTTTTTTACATCTCCAAAATTAAAAAAAGTTTCATTAAGTAGACAAGTAATACATTGAAAAATCACATTCATTTGTCTTGCTAAACTTTTGAGTAGCAGTATAGTTGCAATATGCAGTTTTTTATTCTTTCTAATGTCTTTTTCAATAATTTTAAGTAAATCTAAGATTTTTGAATCATTGGTGTAACTAGGTAGTTGTCCAAGGGGGCCTGGACTCCCCTAGATTTCCTGCTGGCTCCCCCGAGAATTTTTAATATTCAAAATTACTATTTCTTTCTTTAAATTAAACAACAAAGTTGTGCAGTGTAAATTAAGATACACAGACACAAACATGCACACATACACAAATTGATAAAAAATTTGCAACCCAGCAAATTACTAAAATTCAACTCTTTATTACGGGTATGGTGATAAGCAATAGTTACATGAGGTTAAATAATATCTATACGTCATTATGTTGTATGGGTAAATCGTAAACTGGCACAAATGTTTGTGATCTACATGGAAATAACTGTATGATTTTAGGTGAATAAAAAATCACCCTGATAAAAGTAGTACAGAAACTGATTCTATTTTTAATGCCATGTCAGTTAGATAAAGCATTTTCACTTGCTTTCAAATCAAACTTGTTTAGCGTCAGAAATGTTTCAGTTTCCTTGAATGATGTTATAACTGAGTTTGACTGTATATGTGTATATATATGTAATGATATATTAATAAATAACAAGAACGAAAATTCATACTGTTCTCATAGAGTATTAACATTTTACAAATTTAACAGCAGATAATAAAATTTTGTAACCAGTAAAAAAAAGAAAGAAACACAGCCTTCATTTATTTATTTTTGAAATTTACTTGAATATAGAAATTACAATTTTGTGCATAAAAATCAGTACTAACTAGGTCTGGATTATACATAAGAAACACCTGTTTAAATTTAACATCCTCAAACTGGTTTTATTATTTCCTCTAAACCGATACCCCATTGGCATTGATACATCATTTCACTGGCGCAACAATTCAACACCAGGTCGCAAAGCGGGTATTGCTATAATAATATATTTAATTTCTTATCTAATTTATTAATATATAGCCTTGTAATGCTTAACAATAAGTATATCACATTCTATAAAAATGTTTTTATAAATCTCAAATGCATTATGATTTGCAGTAGAAAGTTATTTAAATATCATTAATAAAAATGCCTCCCATAAAATGCAGTGCATTAGCATGTTTTGTCTATCCCTGTGCACAAACCAGAGACGCGATTTATAACATTTAAAATGGTGAACTTGCCATAATAAACATGATAAAAAAAATCTATATATATATATAATTTTGAGGAAATTCTGAAAATATTTATCGATGTTAAAAGCAGAAAGACAGACGATCGATTAATTAAAATCATAATCACTCTTAAGCATTACTAGAAAGTAATAAAACACGCAAAATAAAAATACAATTGCACCCCTTAATGAATTTGAATATATTTGTGTACCCAGGGCTCACGAAATACGGTCACCTGGTTGCCATTGGCAACCAATATATTTTACTTATCTACTTTGTTTTTTAACAAATACTCAATACTTTTTTTTATTCTTAATATTTTGTTGAAAAAATTCGGCTCAGAATCGAATACCAAAACCTGTGCTAAACTGCAGTGTAATTCATATGAATTCATGTAAAAAACTAGTAGAAGGAAAACTATTCATGGCTATCTGTACGTGTTTCGCACACTGCCGTGTTGAATTTGAGATACAGTGTTGGATCAATATACCAATATACATCACGTTTCACTGTGAATGTTTAACAACCTAGTGTTGAATCGTTGCAGTTTATACCACTCTCCTTTGCTTGCTTTACGACCCGGTGTTGAATTGTTGTGCCAGTGAAATGATGTGTCAATGCCAATGGGGTATCGGTTTAGAGGAAATAATAAAACCAGTTTGATGATTTTAATTTAAACAGGCGTTCCCTGATGTATAATTCAGACTAATTTAATATTGATTTTTATACACAAAATTGTAATTTCTAGTAAATTTCAAAAATAAATAAATAAAGGCTTTTTTTTTTTTTTTTTACTGGCTACAATTTTTTTTTCTTAGCTACCAGTTTTTTAAAAATTCCTGGAGTCCTGTGTGTAACTGAAAATTTTCATTCAAATCACACTTCATTTTATAGAAAGCTTTTTTTTTCTTTCTTTATTTTTTATATGTGTGTATGTACAAATAAAAGAAGATAATTTCATTATGATTTATGCAAAATATAAAGATATTAAAATCTGATTTATAGAAATAGCTGTTAGAGAATGCAATGCTCTGGAATACTTTCAGGTGTCCATGTACACAAACTAGTTACTCCATTTCCAATAGTGAACTCAAATAATATATATCAGTTTCAAGGAATATCCATATTATTTATTAAAATTATCTAACATGATGATTGCAAAATATTTTCATCTTAGAGAAATCTAACACTAAATATTCAAAGAAAGACAGTTTTGTTGTCTATAAATAACATCTTAAAAAAAAACTTTTTTATAATGGTTTTCTCACATATCAAGTTTTGTACAGTTATATGCCATACAAGTTGAAATATAGCCTTCTTTTATCGAGGAAATTTTCAGCACAGTAGCACCACCTATCGGCATATAAGCTTCCAACTTGAATTAGCATATTATCTCATAATGGCCTTCTCATATATCAAGTTTTGTTTGATGATACACAATAGAACCTGAGATACAGCCTTCCCTTAAATTGCGGAAATCGCTGTGTAGCAGCATCACCTGTTGAGTGGTTGACACCAAAAACTGATAGACACTAAATTATGTCAATGTGTATCAAAATATACATTTATATGCAATTCTGTGCTGTAGTTCCTGAGATATAGCCTTTCCTTAAATTGCGGAAATCACTAGGGACCCTATATATAGAGAGACTGGACATTGACCGAAAGTCGGCCATTTTAGTGCCAATTCGGAGCGATCCCCGTATAACGTAATGCTTTTTTCTTCGCGATTGACGCTTTACTATACAACATAAATGAATGAAAATTGTAATAAATTTGTGCAGAAAGTAATGCAGAATATAAATATGTAATTTTTTTCGTCTTAGAAAAAAAGAATTTGAAGAAAAACGAATTTTGTTTTAACTTTCGACGTGGTTACTTTTTCAAATCCGATCGGAAAACAGAGGAATTTTTTGTTGTATATTTTTTGTTCTATATTAAACAAAATAAGTTGATTGTGAAAGTAATTCTACCTTATTTTTTCTGAGGACATACATTCTATACATAAAAAGTTACAAAAATTTTTAACAAAAATATAGTAATCTTAGTTTTTGTCAAGTAATTCATGAATAAATGTAAAACTACGGCAGAACAACAGAAATTATTTTTTATTATTTTATAAAAATATTTACGTAATATTTTTACAAGCTAAAAATACATATTTTATTTATTTCAATTACGCATTGTTAATAATAATGACTTAATTAAATATTAAAAATAAAAATTTAATTAATAATAATTTGTAAAAAATATTAACTAATATTTTTAGAAATTAAAAAATGTTTTTATTTATTTTATTTACATTTGCTTATATCATTGATTTTTTTTTATTTTTTTATTTAAGTTTTTTTTTTTTATATTATGTAAATAGAAATAACTTATTTAAATATTATTTATAAAATTTATTATGGCAATTATTATTTAAAAGAAATTTATATTTCATATGCTAGCAAATAATATACACCTTATTTTCTTTATTTTATCAATTTATTTTAAGAAATCTGATATATTTTGCGAACTAGCAAAAAATCAAAAAATATATTTTTATATAGTTATTTTAAATATGTATTTTAAAATATATCAGAAAAATACATTGATATCTAACATATTAAATATACTGAACAACAGAACTTAAAAACTAATAGCTAGCAAATAAATAATGTAATTATCTCATATGTTAGGAAATAAATACGTAAAACAGCATGCAATAAGAGAATTCAAAGTATTTAAAGCATGCTATAAAATAAATAATTACCGTATATTTCCGTGTATAAGCCGAGAATTTTTGGAAACTTTTCGGAAGCTAAATTACGTGGGCTGGCTTATACACGGATCCACATTTCTAGCAAAAAACGTACATAAGAAACAATGATTGAATACATATATTTTAAGTTTTAAAACTATATATAAAGTAAAATAGTGATATTAAACCTTATTTTTAAATAATTACCACGTATATAAAACTCTTAAATTAGCAATTTTAAATTTATTTTACGAAACGCTCGATGTAGTCACGTGTGTTTATATTTCTTTTTGACCTGCCGGTAACTTAATTTAAGGTTAATGCTGGTAAGTCATCGGCAGATTGCACGAACGGAGTAAATTCTATGTCTGATTCAGAAATAGTATAAGAGAAACTTGAAAAAAACAGGACTCCTGATCATATTTTTAATTTATACAATTAAATTTAAATCATCTCTGTTTAAAATGTTTCTAGGCTTACACTAGTAAAAGTGGCAAATCTTTCTTCGTTTTTTTTAAAAAAAAGTTTTTTTTTTGGTTGTTGTTGAAGATTGCCTTGAAGCACTGATAAAAATACTCAAAAGTAGAAACATACAAAATAACTTAGATACGTCATAAAAAAAAATCGATGCAATCGGTCTTTAAACGGCTTATCCAGCGGTTTGCATCGCATCATCGACGGACGTTAGGGTTAGGCCTCCCCTCCCGGTATTACGGTAAGCATCGTTTTCAGCTGCTGGGACTTCCGTGCGCGATGCGAGCGCGTCTGTGTTTGCCTCCCGTCTGATAGGGTTGCCAGAGTTAAAACTATCGCCGTTGGCGAACACACTGCGATCGTTTTACATTATAGCTAACAGTGGCGGATTTAAGGGGAGGGCTAGGGGGCTGAAACCCCCCTCAAAACACTGACATCCACTATTGAATATTGCAGTTGTAAATTTTTTATTGGTCTAGAATAACACTTTGAAAAATCTTAGTCCCCCCCCAAAAGTCAAGTTCTGGATCCGCCACTGATAGCTAAGCAAGGTAAGGAATTCTATTGGATAAGCACGCATTTCGCGCAATTTCATTGGACAGATTATCCTGAAAGTTGTATAGATTGGCAATATTTTCGCCGTTTTGGCGATATACTCGAACTTTAAAAGAGTATTTTTTTTCAATTCAGCTTATACACGGGTTTGCAATTTTGGGCAAATTTCTGCAGGGAAAAACGTACTCGGCTTATATACGGATCGGCTTATATTTGGAAATATATGGTATGCATTTTTATATTTTAAAAGTATTCCAAAATTAAAGCAATTTATCTCCCAACAAAGTAAAAATGTAATAAATAAGTTCTTTTTCGATTATGACGTAAAATAATCGAAATTTCTTATCAGCGTAATGATAAGCAATGGAGCAACTGGCACTAAAATGGAGAATTTCGTCAAAAAGCCGGCGCACCAATGTCCAGTCTCTCTCTATCGAGGGTCCCTAGAAATCACTGTATAGCAGCACCACCTGTTGGCCAATAAGTCTTCATATTGAATCAGCATAATGTCTCATAATGGCCTTCTCACATATAAGTTTTGTTTGATTATACGCAATAGAACCTGTGACATAGCCTCTCCTTAAATTGTGGAAATTGCTGTGTAGCAGCGTCACCTGTTGAGCGGTTGACACCAAACGTTAAGAGGCACTAATTTAGGTCAAGGTGCATCTACATATAAATTTATATACAATTCTAAGCAGTAGTTCTGGAGATACAGTCACCACACAATTTTTGTCACACACATACACAGACAGACATTTTCTAAAAAAGGTCAAATCGTGTTCTAGACTCTCAAAACATATAAATATGTCCAAAACTGGAAGTTGAAAATTTTTACGAATCCAATACTTTCTTCTGCTGAATATAGAAGTTAAAAAAAAAAACTAATAATTTATATTTTGTTAACTGCTGTGTATAACAATATTGGGCTATGGTTTGAATTTGGCAAAAGTAGTAGCCAATCGAAATACATTTATTTAAACGTTTCGATTATTCATTTATTTTTTGAAAATTCATTAAAATATAGGGAACAACGTATAAAACAAAGCCTGCTAATTTATAAATAAAAATAAAACGGAAAGAGAAGAAGATGGAAAGGATCCGTATAAAACACTTTTATATGCTTTTGCGAGCATCCAATTTGAGAAAGGGGTTTTTCTCGAGTACCAATAGTTGGGTAAACATTATATATAAGTTTGAAAAATCATAAGATCCATGGCCCTCCCCAGAAAATGTTCTAGTTATGCCAATGTTTTGAATTTTTATAAGAAAAATAAAACAGTCAACAAGAACATTTATGTAATTTTTTACATAATATTAAAATAAGAAACAATACATCGTTTTTTTTAAATATATTGTGTTTATTTACAATATACAAAATTAACACTCTTGATAAAATGCAACAAATTATTTTTATACTGAATAATTTGTATTTCGTTTTTAAAGAATCATTCTACTGTGACCCACATAACTCTTACAGTAAGTTAATTATTTTACTTAAATAAAAACACATTATAAGCTGCATATTGAAATTTTTTATTCTTTTTTAGAACATGTTCAGAAATCTAAAAAATACTTTGATTAATTTTCAATTGTTTTTTATCAAATTAAAGATTTGTGACCAATATAACAATGATGTTAAGAAAAATGTCCTGTTGGTCACAAATCTTTATTTTGGTAAAAATAATTAAAAATTAATTCACAATTTAACGTTTAAGGTATTTTTTTATGATTTCTAGTTCAAGAATTTGCACAGAATTTCATAATTGCACTTTTACATGAATTAGTGCCTTTCAACTTTTGAAAATTGCCCAATAGGTGGCAGCACCATCCCATTTATATACAAATGTATATAATTTTTATTATGTCAGTATAGGACAAAATTTCCTATAAATATGCAAAATGAGGTTTATTTTATTTAACAAATCATCGTGAAATTAAAAAGAATTATTTAAAACAGTAAGGAAAAATTTGTTGCATGTATAGGAGTACTGCTTCCCCCCCCCCCCTCACTCGGAAAAGTACTCCCCATAAATTCTCAATATGAGTATTTTTGAAAAAAAACTTATCAGTATCTTTAAAACAGATGATTGAAGCATAAGGCCTGTGATAATTTAAAACAAAGTTATCAATACCTTTTATTAATTTTTTTTTAAAAAAAAGGTATATCTATAGATGTCATCTGTAAAGCACAAAATTGACTTTATTTTGATGTTTAGAGTTATACATCTATCAGATAAATATTGCCTGCCTTGATTTTGAAAAATAATTTTAATAAACACTTTGTACTGCAAGAATTTTTATAAGAAAATATACAAAAAGTTTTGTGATGGCCACAACATACTTTTATAAAAATAGTATTTATTATTATTATTTTCTGGTTTAATCAAAATTATTAATGACTCTATGGTCTAGTTATTCTCGGACAAATTCTCTTAAGACTTATCTATAATGGTCTTTTTTTTATGAAAAGTAGACAATCCAGTGCTTTTTTTTTTAATCATCTAAATATTGTCATCAAATGTACAAAGAAAAACCTAAGCCAAAATACATTGTTTCTTCAAAAAATATTCATCATTTGTTCATAGAAATAATCTGGGACAATTTAACTCTGTTAATTTCACCTCATGTTGCACATACTAATTCAACTAAGTTCTTTACGGAAATTTATGATTGTGTATCCAGAAGCAATTTTTATTAATTTTATTGAATATGATAATTTCTTTTTTTCCTCCTTTGACAGTTGTACCTGTTCAAGCTTTCTTCCTGAAGGAAAATCTTTTTTTTGGAAATTTATGGAGGGAGCTTGTCTCTCGGACACATTTGAATTTAAATATTCGCTCTCACCAGGAAACCATCCCAATAGTGTAATAACAGAAATAAATTAAATTATGTTCATTTGAGAGAGCCTAATATAACATGATTTTTGATGCACAAACTGTTAACCCTCATAATTCCTTTCTCTAGAAATCTACATTTAAGTTTGAGTGAATATGTAGTAACGTGAAAGGTATGGGAGGAGTCTCATCAAAATCTGCTAGAACTATGACTTTTATCAATATTTATATGCTATTTTAGTGACTTTTTAGGCGTTATATCTCAATTGGATATATCTCAAAGCTGAAATAGGCAACTGATGAATGCATCAAAGAACAAGTTTGTCTATGCTCTTTCAATTTCTGCTTATTTTGAATTCCATTCATTACTTCAGTAAGGCGTGGTGTTATCGAGTTAGGCGTGATTGCACCGATTATTAGCGGACTTTCAAAATTTATAACTCGAAAACGAGCTGACGATGGCTAATGTTTTATGCGTCAAGAAATATATTTATATATGCTTTTTCGATTAATGCTTGTTTGGATTTCTTTTCTTTTTCTTTTTTTTTTAAATGATTACAGTATGGGATGGTTTCCTGGTCAGTGAATATGTTCTGATTCACTGGCTATAAGCCAGTTACACAAAAACATGATAGAATGTTCACAGGAGTAATGACAGACGGATAGGACTTGCCAGCATTTTCAGCAACGTCATATATAGTGATTGGATTGCCAGTGTTTCCAAGGGTTTGCCAGCATCTAATTACTACAAGCTGTATTGTAGTAAATCTTATAAGGTCCAAACACACCTCTGTCCAACGGTTGAAGCTTATGACTGGTAGTGGGTTGATGCAATGTCCCTCATACAACAATATCCTTCATTTAATTATAAAAGTTTTTCAATTAAATAGTAACAACATGAATAATAGGATTGCAATTGTACCTAGGGCCATCCATGGCCCTAGGTACAAGTTTCGGTAACTTCATTCAAAATACCTTCCACTAAAAAACCCACACACAGAGAGGGCTAATTAAATATATCATTTATTACTCAATATAACGAGAAAAATTATACAACTAGAAATAAAAGAAAATTATTTGATTGACTTTTGTAAAATAGCAAAAGAGATGAGCTACAAAATTTTACTTCAAACCATGTAAATTCTTTTTATACATGTAACTAGTAAAAATTTTCTCCTGAATGGTTTCAAAGTGATTGTAAATGTAGCAATTGGTGTTGTTACTCGCCCAACTGAATATTAAAACTTAAAACTAAGTATTATTCAAATAAAGTGGGGTGGACCTAGGTACACGGGTCTCCCCTATAGTTCCAAAATGGGAGACTTGGCACATAATGGGGGTAGAATAGATGTTGATAAATTGCATAACCCTTTTAAATTAATTTTCTTGATCGCTGTTTGTTATAATTTAAGAAATGGATTTTTTAATTTATATCCAATGTTTTAGACCCCTGCACTTGAATAATAAGTTATTTTTAGTGATTTTCTTTTCTAATGCAGGAGAAACAGACGATTTTGTTTGAATAATTAAAATATATATATATACAATTTGCATTATAAACTTTTTGAAAAAATTACCAGCTAATTTAGGCACTTTAACTTTCAATGTAAAAAATAAAAATATATATTTATCTTAATTATTGTAAAGAAAAAAAATCTTAATAAAATGTTCCCGCAACGGGAGCTTTGGTGCCTACTGAGTTAACCCTTTCAGGGGCGGTGGCTAGAGGGTCTATCCACCTACTTTAGAAATTTTTCTCTAAGTGTGCAGTGGCTACTTTTTCTATCCACTTTTATGAAAAGTTAATGTGTACTTCTAAAATTTAAATAGAGATGGCAGAACTACAGTAACTTTAAGCAGGATGTGCCTGTGACTTTTTTAAATGGACAAGTTGCGGGAAAATTTTTTGAAGTCTCTTTTATATATTTTTATGAAAAATAATTTTTCATTCAAAAGTAGTTGGTAGTGTATATATACTGTAATGCACCTTTTAAATACAACATATTTACATATTATCTTAGATCATTAATTTTAGTTTGATTTTAAGAAGCATCTTTTAGGTGGATAGACACAGTGGCTAGAACGCCTAGCCACCACCCACAAAAAAATCCCCACATGCTGAATTTTTTTCTTCATCAAATATGACTTGTAGGGGATGTTTACTTTATGATATATATATATTTAAAAGGAAATTCAATCATTTTTACTTAGTGCCCCTGAAAGGGTTAAATATGCAGTTTCAATTCCAGTATCACAAGTTTTCTGTGAAAGTTAGGACTCGGACATTAAGAAGGTAAGCAAAGTGCAATTAAGATGTATGATGTACACATGGCAATGGCGAACAAACTGTAATTGTTGATAAAATAAATTTATACGTCTTGATGTCCCTCCATCTGACTACACATGAACCAGAAAATTTTAGAAAGTTGCATTCATTTCAATGTTTAGAATGTTGTCTCCTACAAGTATTTTGCTAGAGTCAGTATGAACAAAATAGTAGTTCTTATACAATATGAAAGATAATTGCTAATGCCAGCTCTTTACCTAGCTATATGTAATTAAAATTCTATAACTACAATGCTTTGACATATCTAGCAGTTCAATAACATTAGATAAATGCAAACTTGTGATAAAAATATGCTTACTGAATCCGGTACCTTTTTTTTTTTTTTTTGTTCTGTAACCCACTGTGAAATTATGCTGCAGATTATTTTCTAATGCTTAAATAGTTGTCGCAGATTGACAGAAAAACTTCTGCTATTGGGTCCATATGTGTTGTTAGAAACAGTCCTCTATCATCGAAAGTTCATTCATCTGATTGAAAGTTGGAATGCCATCATACCTACATTGCTCTATAAAAAAGGCGAATCAACCAATAAGATAAATACATATTCCATTACAATGCACTGTTTCCAGCCATTTACATAGAGATGACCAAAAACGTCATTCACGCGACACCACTATTTAGTAGTATTTTGCTATTTTGTCGAAGAAAGTCTTATAAATAAAAAATAAAAAAAACATAAAAGTTTTTTTTTCTTAAATGGGTTTTTTAGGAGGGGGGGGGGGAATAGTACTATTCAATATGGAAAATATTCTTATTTAAAATTGACATCAAAATAACCTTTCTCATATTTTTAATTATAACAAAAAATTATGCATGAGAAAAAAAAAAAGATTTAATACAATATATTTAGCAAAATGTACAAAAAATAAATAATACTCTTTTTCTATTATATTTTTACACCACATATATATACATCTATCATTCCACAGTCATTATGCTCTTGATGATATTTTCGAAAGACCTGAAATTAAAGGACAAATTAACTATCTTTTAAAAAAATCCCTATTAAATAACACAAATATTTACTACTACCAATAATAATAATATTCACTATAAAAAATATATTGTTTATAGTTTATACACTTATACTAACATTACTTACTTAGAAGTAATAGTTTCCCCAGGTACATAAAATGGATTACAAACCATGTCTGCATATCCTGCATGAATTCTTCTAAACATCTAAAAAGTACATATTTTATAAACTTCTGCAATCACTTTTTTCTTTCCTTTTATATACAGAAAATAAATGGTAAACTTACTTGACGAATTTCATTATCTCTGAGTGTAGTGTGGGAAGATTCCACAATAACAACAAATTTTATTTTTGTATTAGTGACATATCCATAGCTTAAAAAGAAAAGAAAAAAAAAATCAGTATAATGGACTAGGTACATATATAAATCAATTAATTATAAATCAAAAATATTAAATTACACAATTCAATATTATGTGTAGATAAAAGACATTTTAACTATGTAGTGCATAGATAAATTGTGTTATTATTTGGAGAATATATTTTTGCTTTTCCTTATATTTATTTTATGAAATTTACCAAAATAATGACATTAAAACAGACTTCGACAATATTAAAAAACTTGCCAACTACGAAAACTACTACTATGGCATTAGCCATGAAGCTGTTGAAATTTTAAAAAATGTGTGCAGTTGCAACCAAAATTATCTTTAAGCATTAACCGTAAGTGGCAACACCTAATTAGACAGAAAAAAGGAGACAGCTCAAGTTTGGTCAGTTTTGACTGCCAACACCCCAAGAGAAGTGCATCTGTGGGCCCATGGTGAAAACTTTGCAGAAGCTTCCAAATAAGGACTTTTACATTTTTATAATGTAATTAAAAAGTTTCCCTTTTGAATTTTAAGGCCTTTTTAGATTTAGTTATATTTAAAGAAGTTTCAATATTAATTTAAGAAAATAATTTATATTGAGGTAACGACACCCTTAAAATCTGTACCAGTGTTCATCACCCTCACAAAAGGAAAAGACGTATTATAGACGTAAGCGTTTAATAACATCTATGAATTTGAAAGCACCGGCACTAGGTTCCCTAGAACAAGAGAATCTAGCTTGAGCGGATTTGAATCCATAGATGTTAATTAAAAATTATTTTAACATATCTTTTGTGATGGTGACGAACACTGGTGCAGATTTTAAGGGTGACGAGCACTGGTGTGTTTACCTTATGTCTCTAGATTACAGTACTTGTATATACTTACCATATATACTTATATATAAGTTGACTCTTCGCCCCCCCCCCCCACACACACACACCTGCCATTTTCTGAAAAAAAAAAAAAAAAAAAAAAAAAAAAAAAAAAATCAAGAAAAAATCTAAAATCTATATGTAAGTCAACCATCTACTTTTAAATAAAAATCAGACCTTTTTTTTCATAATTTTTTCTTTAAGGCATTAATAATTAGAATTTAATAACTACGGAAAAAAATATTAATACTATAACAAAAAGGTCAGAATCCATCAAAGTCTGATTCTGAGTCAGATTCGCCAAACAGTTTGATTAACATTTTTTTTTTTTTTATGTTATAGTAATTGATAAACCATTCTTTCCTTTCTTTTTAAAATATGGGCAGACCATCAGCCTATTTTTTTTTTCCGTGTTTTTTTACCTTCAATGGCACACATTTGATCTACCACTGAGAAATGCAGTCTACTATTTCACTCCTTTAATTATCACAGCTAAGCTATAGAACTTAGAGCTGAAAAGAATGTCACAAAGAGAATTTTTTTTGTTGTGGAGGTCTGGTTGAGCCGAGGGGATGGGGAAATAGATTAAAACAGACTGAATAATTTTCTGATGTGTGGTACTGAAAAGTTATTCTGCTGCTTTGGAGATGACCTTATTTGAACTTCAGCCAATATCTTGGTTTTGACTTGTGCTAGTGTATTGATTTGAGCCAGGAACACTAAATTAGTATTTTACAGTAACTATAACATTATAACATGTCATACGTCATTCGAAAACCTGGAAAGTTCCGAAAACCAGCCTTTTTCAGAATCTCACACTGGGGGCAAGATGCGCTTTTATAAGTGATTAAGTTGTAGCTTTTCCTGGAAGTTATAACTCCAGGGGAAGAAAAAAGAAATTTTTAATGTTTTAAAATATTTCTGACTGAGAATTTGGTCTTTCTTTTAATTAATGAAGAGAGGGAACTTTGTAAATAAACAGCATTAATACGAAACACACAACAGTTGTTTCAACTCGAAAAATAATAAGCACAATTCATGCCTTTTCCCCACATTACCTGTTTTCGCCTGAAAAAATGCTGTGCTTTTATTTTTCTATTCGAAACACAACTGTTGCATGTTTTGACATTTGACAGTATTTATTCACAAAGTTCTCTCTCTTCATTATTCAGCAGCATGTGATGCCTTTTATCACTACTTTCTTTTAACTGTCAGCATAATCTCATCATAGCAGAAGAAAGAAAGAAAAAAAAATCTCTTTGCAGCATTCAAAATTATTTCAATACATTAGAAAGGATCTCAGGGAAAATTTTATCTTTCTAATGTGTACTTCAAGATCAAAAGGCAGAGTTGTAGTAGGCCAGCACCAAAGAGGATGAAAAGAAGCAATTACAATTTCAACCGAAATAAAGTGTGTTTATTGTTCAGTTGAGTAAACATTAAGAAATAATGGAAATGTGTATTTGACTTTTTAGTAATAAGTATTTAAGTGATTTTTAAACGGATTGAATTTCGGATCTATCAGGTGGATTGCATTATAGCTTGTTCAAAAAAGCAATACTATTACTGTAGGGAATCCTGCTCCCCTTTTTGTTGCTGTTTTAATGCTGTTATTTAAAAGTCATGCTTTTATAGCAATTAAAGATTTAATTATCAGTCAGATGATATAAAATTATCATACTTGCAAAATTACTCTAGTGCATGGTGTTTTCCTTGGCAGAATTATTTTTTTCCATTTTGCCCGTCCCGCATACAAGTTGACCCCTGAACTTTGCTCTTTGTCTTTTTGCATTAAATTTCTCTATTTATATGTGAATATATACGATTTACTTATGTGTGAATATACAGTAGAGGATCTTTATAACGCACATCTTGGGACCAGAGGTTTTGCATTATATAGAATTTTGTCTTATATAGATCATATCACAGACTATTAAACTTACCTTCTAAATATGGTTACATAAATATTATGCACTGGGAATAAATGAATATATTTAAAAATTAAACTAATTTAAAAATGCATATTAACTTTAAAACACAAATTAATTCAAGTCTAGAAAACATAATACAGTAGAGGATCTTTATAATGCACACCTTAGGACCAAAAGTAGTGCATATTATAGAATTTTGCATTATCTATATAATTTTACAAATGGTAAAATTTATCAAGTAATCATGGTCAAATATTGTCTGGAATAAATTATGATATTTACATTTGAGAACCATTTCAAAAGTTAATTTTTTTTATAACATGAAATATAGAATTCAATAAAATCTAAAATTTACATAAATGATTATTTAAATAAATTAGCAGCAAATACATTAACACTATACTTAATATTGTTTTGCAAATCATTTACCAGTATTTTACTTTCTGCAGTTTTGTTGATTTTTTAGGATTCGGTTTTTTAGTTTTCTTGTTTTAATAAATTTAAAATATTTTATTCATTAATTTTTTTTCATCCCCTCCCCCCTCCTCTCCTCTCCTTCAAATCTGTATAATCATATATGTATTAGAAATTTCAAATTTCTCATCTGATATTTAATTCCAACATGCCTTTATTTTTATTTAGTTTAATGCATGTGATTATAATAGTTTTTGATGCTCATTGTAATAACTGTATTCTTTCTTTATTAATTAAAAACTATGAATTAGGAATATAAAGATGAAAGAATGTTTCAAACATTTATTTTGGTTGTGTGTGAATATATCTACATGTCACATAAATAAATTTCTCAAAAGAAAATTTTAATGTTTACATCCGATCAGTAGTGCGTTTTATAGATCATTGCGTTATAAAGATCTTCAACTGTATTTATTTTCTTTGTAAATGCAAATTATACTTATTTTATTAATTGCTAGTAATTCTTATGATACCAGACTTGATCCAAGACACCTGGATCACAGACAAATTTTTATTTTACTGCAGATAGTCACAGGAAATTCTGTTACTGGGGTTTATATAAATCAATATAATATTTAAATAAACAAGTAGTTGCATGTGCATGGGACTAATATAGATACATGACATCAATAAACAATAACGTTGCACTAGTTAATTAAATATATATATATATATATACTGTGTTGAATATAGAGTTGAAGCTCTATTTAGATCTAATAGATATTGATAAACAATTCTAAAAAAAAAAAGTGAACAAGGCAGTTCTTATAGCAAACAAAGACAATCCATTTTTTTTTTTTTTTTTTTCAGATGTGTAGAACATATTATAGATTTCAAGAACTAAATTTATAGCCAAACTACTATTATAAGTGATTCGATTTTACTGATTTTAGGGACTGCACATGTAGAATTAAATGTGCTTATTAGAGTTTAGAACAGTTGGTGGACATATTCACCAACAGATGTTGCTGATAGCACATGGTAAAACTATATTTCAGTTACGCATTAATGGTGACCTGCCTAATTACATTATAAAGTAGAAACATAGATCCACTTCTATAATCATATTTTATTTTTCAACTAAATATAGATATATATATATAGATATATTCATTTTGAAATATGTTGTTTTGCCTTTGTAGCATTTTTTTTTTCTTTTTTAATATAACTCTGAATTGAATTTAAGTGCATTAGATTTAATATTATCACTTTTTTTACATACATTTTTATGAATTATATTAGAATTTAGAATGCTTATATTTCGAAAAATTAGGCTTTTATTGACATGCAAATGAAAATAATACTTCTGAATCACACTTGAAATCATAGAAATAATTTTCCCACAAATGATATTAACAATAACAATTTTAAAATCACTTACACTTTATAATCTTCAGTAGGGTACAACAAACCAAGATATAACTCTCGCAAATCTGATGCTGTTTTATTTACTGTCAGCACTTTCTCTTCGATTACATCAAGAGAAGTATGAATGGTATAGCGGAATTTCAAGTCATTTCCAGGTGACGAGGTTTTCACAAACAATGGATAGTTCTGAAAGCATAATTAATATTTAGAGGGTGCATTTGCATTTGTAGCACTTAAGAGAAAAAAAAAAGTTGATAATGTAAAAGTATTATTGCATACTTATTTTATATTTTTATATTACAGAATTATTTTACTGCAAAAGACGTTTGGCATTTTTATTTGAAATAAATATAGATAAACAAATCATGAATTATTATTATTATTTTTTAAGGAAAAAATAACTACCTCTTTGCTAATTACAGCAACGGCAACGGCCATTTGACTTTAGTTAACAAGAAATTTGATATTAGCGAAAGAAAAGAGGTAGGTAGGTGGGTAGACGAGAAAAGAAAAGATTGTTGTTGTTGATGATGTTTTGTTTATACACAAAGATTGGTTGGTTTGGCTGGTTCGGCAAAGATTACGGTTAGTCACGGCTAAAAATACTTGTGTCTAATAGGAGTCTGTCTCGCATACTTTTTTTCCCAACCGAGTTTTGACATTAACACAGTACCGCGTGATCTGATTGGTTAGAGCTTTTGGCGAGTATCCTGTTTAAGTTTAGCGCATAAACTAGGGTGATCAGCCATCCTCATTTTTTAAAATGTTGTCCTCAGTTGCTTTCAAAAGTTCTCATATCCTCATTTTGGACGTTTGTTCTCATTTTTCAGAAATTTCAACGGTTGGTCACCCTACTCTAATGGATACTCCGCGATAACGCTGCCATAGTGGCACAGCATATATCTCATGTTCTCCCCCCCCCCCACACCTACCTACCATTCACCACCATTGTCAAAATTCAAAACAAAAAAGCATGGCGAAAATTAATCAAAGAACATTTTTTTATTTCTTGAAACACTGTTAGAGTATAGTTAATGTTGTTATTAAAAGAATATTAATTTTCTTTCAGATAAATCTTTATTTTCTTTCGAATAATAATAATACTTATTTTTTTAAAAAAAAGTTAGTAATTAGCTCAAATTATTAACTTAATAATCTCAAAATTATGAGTTGATCAAGTACTTTGTAATTTTCATAGGCGGTATTGTTTTAATTTTGGTGTTTAAAAAGATGGAAAACTATGAAAACTTTTTTCACAGTTGCCAAGAAGGAATTCTAAGGGAAGTCGCCTCTTTTTTATCTAAAGGTAATTTAGTGAAAAATATTATTTATTTACATTCAATGACAAATTTTCCTTACGAAAACATAGTTTCGTTTTGGGTAAATATTTTTGAGGGTGCCCCCTTGGCGAAATTGTTTGGCGCATTTTTGTTAATAACCTATAACACTATATACATACAACCTATACATATACGTATAACTATATACATATAACCTATACAAGTAGACTAACTTTAATATATTTACAGCGATCACAACTTGGCGAGAATCAAGGGGCACCCTCAAATATAATCTAACCTCGTTTTGAGATGAATTTAATCTTCCGCGGTAAAATCGGGAATTCTGGCAGTCTAGTTTATTTTCTATTCTATATACTGTATGTTTGTATTTTAATAAATGTGTACTTCTAAGTTGTTTAAAATACAGACAAAAAGTTAATTAATGCGGCTATGTAGTAAAATAAGGCATTTACATTAAAATATTGCTGCATGGTTTTGTTCCCGTTATTTTTCCAGTAATATTCATGGAAATTTCCGCATGCACTTTAGACATTCATTTTTATTTTCCAAGATGAAGCTTTTTCTATTTGAGCCAAAATAAAATGTACAATTCTCTTATCTTGCAAGCTACCTCCAAAGATCCCTTGCTAAAAATAATGAAACATATTGAAACTTCTACCAATTTTAGGGCAAAATGGGCAGTTGGCCAGGGCAGCTAAAGATTGTGAAGGGAAAATTAGGTCTACTGAAACTGTTTTTTTTTTTTTTACTTTTTATACTTTATAAATATAAATAAAGGTATTGCATATGATGATCAACATTCATTCAAACTTTAGTAACAAGTAAAATTAAAGTGCAAAGAAAGTTCAAATTTAAAACTTTTTCGTACATCCATATCTGAAATTGAATTTTGAAATTAAGCATCTGGATTTTGAATATTAAATGGGCCCTCCAGAATCTAAAAAGTGCCTTTTTATTTTTACTAGTAGCACCTTGTTTTTTTTAAAACCTGGGAGAAACTTTGAATTATCATTGAAATTTTAATTTTATTGTTTTCTTCTTTTATGTTTTATGAAAAATAAAAGTGTTTTTTAACTGCTTATTTTTGTAATTTATCATTTAAAATTTTTATTTAGGCATATCACCTGATGTTCAGAATACTGAAGGGGAAACAGCATTGCAAATAGCTTCTGCTAATGGCTATGTTAATGTTGTTGCTTTCCTTTTAAACAATGGAGCTTCTGTTGATCTGCCAAATAATTATGGATGGACACCTTTGATGCATGCAGCAAGATATGGTCATTTTGAAGTTGTTTCACTTCTGATTAGAAAAAAGGCTAAATTAAACCTCAGTAATAGATTAGGTAAGTATAAAAAATGAATTTCTTAGAGTTTCAGTTAATTTCAATAGAATAGTCAAGGTAAATAAATAATTATATCTTACCTTGAGTGCCCTGATTCTTATGCATTATACTACTATTAAAATATTTTGTCACTTTTTGGTGCAGCCATTTTATTTTACACAAAGGTCTTACACACTTTACATTAAAAGTGCAGAACTGATACTGCTATATTTTTAAAACAACAAAACTAAAACAGTTTAGTTCATGGTGCCACATGCTGTGTACTTCTGGATCAGTGTTTGTACTGTGTAATTCTGTAGTATCCATAACAACTTCTACAATGTGAAGTTTGCAAGATGAAGAGGGCAAAGTAGTTGCACTACTCATCTGATAATATATCCCTTTAACAATCTCACTGTGTATGCTCTTATTCTACTGTATAAAGTCCAGGATTAGTTTTAATTATAAAACCCATTTTTCTGGCGAGTCTTAGTGACATTATTGTCCTGTATAAGAATGATAGTATCTTCCTTAAGCTCAGTCAGGGTTGCTATGGTATCTGGAATTCAGGGAAAACGTGGGAAACTCAGAGAATTTGAAAAACTGCTAAAAAACAGGGAATTTAAAAATTTATTGCAAAAACAGGGAAAATTGAAGGAATTTTGGAAATTTTTGCAAAACGAATACAAAAATTTTTTATAATCCAAATTTTTTTAATTCAATTCTAGTGTTTTAATTAAAAAAGAAAAAGTTAATTATATGTTTTTAGAATAGAAACCACCCGACCGTATATTCACTCAGCGCCTGAAAAAGGCTGTGGCATAGCAGGTGAAAGCGCTAGTACAATTATGCACAAGTGATTTTTTAAATGGTTTTAATTAGTTTTTAATGGAATATGAATATGTTTCAGTGGCGGCTTGTGAACCGAAAATAGGTGAAGAGCTCAAAAGTAATATTCAAGTATTTTTAACGCATAATTTTTATTAAGTATGGTGTTAACTAAAATTAACTAAAAATACTTATTTAAATTTATATTCTATAAATGAATACAGTGTGCCTCTTCACCTATTTTCGGTGCACGGGCCGCCACTCTGATATGTTTACATTTTCTTAATATGTAATACGAAACTTAAAAGTTGTATAATGTTTTGAGTTCTTTTTTGAATATGTATGTATGGTTATTTAGTACATAATACTGCAATTTATGAAATAATGCTAATAATTAGTACTGGCCTTGTTTTTGATAAGCATTCTTTCAGTGCACAAATTACAATAAATTTAGAAATATATAAACTCTTAAGCACTCAAGCAATTTTCATCCTTATGTTAAATGTGGAAAAATTATTTTAAAAATAAGGAACAGAATTTGTTAAGAGATGTAGAAACAGCAGATGTCATTACATTCTAAATTACAATTTTAATTTGTACTAGTTTGTCCTAATTTAGTTGTATTTAAATATCAAGTGAAGTTATCATTTAATTTTAAAAAATTCCAATAATAAGTTTTGGTTAGAGTGGGAAAAAAAATTATTTATATTTTTCCTTTGTAAATTTTTAGTAGGTAAGCAGGGTTGGCAAACTGGGCCCAGCCCAGAAAAACCTGCCCGGGCTTTTCTGGGCAGGCCCACCAACAAAAACCCGCCGGGTTTTTGTTAAAAATTATTTATAATTCACAAATTCAATCTATAAAGTATAGAAAATACCTTACCTTTTAAGAATAAACTCTTAATTTTTATTTTCTAGAAAATAGTATTAAACATAAAAAGTAACTACAGTTATAAATATAATAAAAGCAAGTTTATCTTCTATAGTTGGTTCAATTTTCCTTTTCCTGTAAAACCGAACGATATTTTTGTTTAACAGCGGACATAAATGTTTTCCAGAATCAATATTTAACTAATTAAATTGTTTAGTTTTAAAACTTTATAATTATTTTATTTTAATTTTAGTAGCAACATAATTATAAATCTAATAAAATTTTCTTCTATAACCATTTCAACTATAAAAAGAAAAAGAAGGAAAAGGATAAATCAGTGCAACTTATTTTTATAATTAATTAGTTGGCATAGGTGGACTCTGCTCAGTTCCCCATCATATATATATTCTCATAAATTTCTAGTACAGGACATTCTCTTAACATGATTATGTTAAGAGAAATGAATTTAACCAAACACTTGACACAGTGACAGAATGAAATCCCTGCCTAATAGGTTATCCACCGTTCACTTCGATATATTTATCTTATTCTAATCTGTTAATTTATTTTATTAGGGTCAATTTTGTAGTTTCGTTTTCATAATACTATTTCCAATGCAACAATCCTCAAAATGCATATTTATCTAGGATATCGCCCATTTTGCTATGTTGATAAAATCTTAAATTACGAGTAATTTGTGAAATTTTCCTATTAGAATATTTGTAGTCAATTATGTTCAAACAAGTACCATAAATGTTATTTTGAAGTTGTCTGATACATTTATGATCCTCAAAATGGACGTTTATGTTCAATTTTGCCCAATTCTGCCATTTTAAGTAAATCGTAAATTCCAAATAATTTATGTATTTTTTAAATTGGAAAATTCATACTTTATGATATTCATGCCAGTATCCTAAATAATATTTCAAAACTGGTCTGACATTTTTACGGTGAAAATATCCCTCAAAATTGACGTTTATGTGAAATTTTGCCATATTCTGTCTGCCAAGTTAAGAAATTCGTAAATTTCCAATAACTTGCAAAATTTTCAAAGTAGTATGTTTCTAGTTACTGATGTTCATTCTGACATCAAAACTCATATTTTAAAACTGGTGTCACATTTTTTCATTAAAAATTTTCCATTTAATGCACGTTTAAGTGAAATTTTGCCCTATTCTCCCACGTTAAGAAAAGTGTAAATTTTTAATAATTTATGAAGTTTTTTAAACCGAGGTCGAAAAATTTCACAATTACCTAAGTTTCCCATACCTATAGCATGAGGGGAACTAAAAAATTTAAATGATATGTACTGTACTTAAGAATTTAAATTCTTTTATTTTTATCAGTTATTGTCATTAAGAATATTTATTTTGAATAAGTATACATTAGAATAAAATATAGCTTAATCTTACTAATTAACACTATTTTAATATTAGAATCAAACCAATTTTTATTTCTGAGATAAATATTAGATAATTATTAATTTGTAGTTTAATATAATTAGGTGTATTACAACTAATATGCTAAATAACATATATCTAACATTACAATGCAAATGTATTCAAGCAAAAACCCAGAAAAACCCAAGTGGGTTGGGTTTTTCTAGAAAAACCTGGGTTTTTGCCAACCTTGTAGGTAAGTGCCATTAAACTTTATAAATTTTAACCATCCAGTTTCACTAAACACATCCATATATAATAAATACCCCTTTTCTAGGATTCAGAAAAACTGTTATGTAATATTTTAGATAAGTAAAATTATCATTTAATGTTGTAGAAGGGGGAAAAAAATAAATAAATCAGTTTTTTAAAATAAGATTTTATTTTTTTCTTTTAAGGAGTGAGACCAATTGATGTTGCTGCTTGGTGTGGTAGCTTACCATGTCTAAAGTTAATTATTGATGCTGGGGCTATCATAGACAACATATCACTAATGAGCTTACAAAGTGACCTTTGTGACATTTCTCCTTTAATGGTTGCTTCTTTAAAAGGGCATACAGTGATTGTAAAGAAATTGCTTGAAGAGGGATCATCTATCACTCAAGCTTCACCTGTAACAGGTAAGATAATTAATTTAAAGAACAAGTAAGGGTTTGTAGGGTGTAAAGATGTTTAAAATAAATGCTAACAATTGCAATTTTTAAATTTAGTTTTAGTTTTTCAAAAAAAAAAAAAAAAAGTCTGCAGATCAGAGGCCAAGCCTAAGTGGGAAAGCTATGTCTCAACTTCTATAGTGTGTAATTGATATATATATCAGATAAATGTGATGTAGGAAAGGGTCATTGTGTAAAACTGTGCTATTTTATTTTAATTTAGGTGCATATCAGCCAAGTCATTACAGCACGTTCAACAAATGCTGCTGCTTTGTTACAATAATCTTACCTGTGTATTGGAATGCTATAATTTAGCTTCTATAGAATATAAAAGTGCAAACTTGTTATATAAACAGCTTATTATGAAAAAGATTTATAACTAAATTTGGATTTATGTTAGTCAATAGGTCGTGGCCACTATTATCCACTTATTTGTACCTCTCTGCTTGTTGCAGGGCCGGACTGGCCAGGTCGGCTGGTCGGCGATCGCCGGGGGCCCCAGAAAACCCCTAAAAATAAATATATTACTTCAGGGCGCGAAATTTCCGCTCGCCAGTGGCGAGTGGAAATTTTACTGCGGCGAGTAAAATTTCGGTCTGAATGTAAATGGAATTCTTATAGTATAAGGTGCTACAAAAAAAAAAAAAAAAATCGACTTTGAAACGTAAAATTATGTTAATCTTAAGTAAGGTGACCAGGCATCCTCTTTTTAAGAGGACAGTCTTCTTTTTCAATGCTATGCCCTCTTAAACGAAAAAAACATTATAAGACTAAAAAATCTTCTTTTTTATGTTTTTCGTCCTCTGTCTTCTTTTTCAAATGAAAAGGATTTAGTCCTTAATTTCAAAAATTTCGCAAAACTGGGAAGCTCAGTCGGCTGTTAGCTGTATCAAACGGTGAACACTAACTTTTTTCTGTGTCTTATTTTCGACTTCAACTTTTCAACAGATTTACACGTTTCGAGAGGTCTAGAACACGATTTGGCCATTTTTAGAAAATGTCTGTCAGTGTATGTGACAAAAATTTTGTGGCAACTGTATCTCTGGAACTACTACTCAGAATTACATATAAATTTTTATGTAGATGCACCTTGACCTAAATTAGTGTCCATCAACTTTTGGTGTCGACTGCTTAACAGGTGGCGCTGCTACACAACAATTTCCGTAATTTAAGGGGAGGCTACATCTCAAGTTCTATTGCGTATAATCAAACAAAACTTGATACGTAAGAAGACCATTATAAGATATTATGCTGGTGTAATTTGAATGCTTATCAGCCAAAAAGTGGCGCTGCTATACAGCGATAGCTGCAATTTTAAAGAAAGCTATATCTCATGAACTACTGCACAGAAGTGCATATAAATTTATATGTAGATACACCTTGACCTAAATTAGTGCCCACCAACATTTGGTGTCAACTGCGCAACAGTTGGCGCTTCGATAGAGCTTTTCCGCAATTTAAAGGGAAGGCAGGTTCTATCGCGTACAGTCAAATAAAATTTGATATGTAAGAAGGCCATTATGAGGTCTTATACTAATTCAATTTGAATACTTATCGGCCAACAGGTGCCGCTGCTATACAGCGATTTCCGAAGTTTAAGAGAAGGCAATAGCTAAGGAGCTACTGCAGATAATTGCATATAAATTTACATGTAGATGCACCTTGACCTAAACTAACACCTATAAAATTTTGGTGCCAACCGATCAACAGGTGGTGCTGCTACACAGTGATTTCCGAAATTTAAGGGAAGACTATATCTCAGATACTATTGCGTATCTTCAAACAAAACTTGACATTCGAGAAGACCATTATGAGGCATTATGTTGTTTCAATTTGGATGCTTATCGGCCAATAGGGGGCACTGCTATAATGAAAATTTCCTCGTAAACGGGAAGGCTATATCTCTAATTCTATGGTATATAACAATGCGAAACTTGATCTATGATATAACCGTTATAAAAATGCCCTTTTTAAAATGTTATTTACAGACAATAAAACTGTCTTTCTTTGGATATTTAGTGTTAGTTTTCTCTAAGATAAAAATCATTTGCATTCATTATGTTAGATAATTTTAATAAATAATAGTTTTAATATATTATTTGCACTTAGTGAATTTGTATAGAAAAATATAGAAGAAAGTCTTGTAGTGGCCACAACATACTAGTTTTCTTTCGATCTGACCTTAGTGAATATTGTACCACATCAATTGAAATTTCAAAAATGTAATTTAAAAGTATTCTTTAAATTCGTTATTTAATATTTATTATTTTGCGATTTGCAAATTGCATAAGTGCCCTTTTTCCGGGATCCCGTTCCTGCATATTCCTTGTTGCTTTCCCGCTCGCACGATGCTGATATCACAGCCTTTATTCCTTATAAAATTTTAGATTTTACTGGGGAAGAAAAATGAAGTCTATTTTTGTCTTCTAAGTATAGATAAAAATATCTGTACAAAACAGAATTGTATTTAGAACAACAGGATTTTTTTAATCTATTTTCCGATATAAAAGCATGTAGTAACTGATTCATTCCTTAGCAACGGTTATTATATTCATTTCTGAAAATTTCTTCTGTACAGCTTTAGTATAAGAACCGCCTTGGCAGCTTTTAAACTTTCGATATCATTTTGGTGATGAATTAAAATGACTGTCGCAATTGCATATTTAAAGATCTTGGAGAGAGTTATTTAGTTCACTATAACTGTACCAAGGTTTTGTAGAGACATTTTTATTTTTCTTATAAAATCTATTTTATAATTTATATCAACTAAATCATAAATAAAGTGGACGATATGCTTAGTATTTTACCAATATTGTGTCCTTTTTACTTTCTTCTATATTCAGTAGAAGAAAGTATTGGATTCGTAAAAATTTTCGACCTCGTGTTTTTGATGGATTTACACGTTTTGAGAGCTGTAGAACACGATTTGACCATTTTTAGAAAATGTCTGTCTGTCAGTCTGTCTATGTGTGTGTGACAAAATTTTGTGGCAACTGTATCTCAGGAACTACTGCACAAAATTTCATACAAGTTGGTACGTAGTTGCACCTTGACATAAATTAGTGCCTATCAACTTTTGGTAAAAATTGTCTTACAGGTTGCGTTGCCATCCCGCTTTCTCTAAATTTTTAACATGGTGATATAGGACAAAATTTTGTATAAATGTGCATAAAGAAAATTATTTTTTAGTAATCACTATGAAATTTAGAATAATTATTTATAATAGAGATAGTCAACAGGGAAAAAAATTTTGTATGTGTAGGAGCCTCGCCACCTCCCCTGTGGGGAGAAGTCCCCCCTCGAGGGGAGTAAATTTTCAAGATGGGTATCTTTCGAAAGGTCTCGTCAATACCTTTAAAACGAATGGTTGAACTATAAATCTGTGATAATTTAAAAGAAAGTTATCGATTTTTTTACTTACAACAAAAAAAAACTTAGAATTTTTTTTTTTTTTTTTAATTTTACAAAATTTAACCAAACTTGGTATTTAGTTGGCCCCTGACATAAACTGGTGCGGATTAGATTTGGGGATCAATCGCTCAGCAGGTGGCGCTGTGATCATATTTTTTCTAAATTTTTAACATGGCAGTATAGGACAAAATTTCGTATAAATGTACATAATGAGAGTTATTCTTATCCTGTGATTGTAAAATTAATATAAGGGGGGGAGGTTAATTTTCAAGATGGGTATCGTTCGAAAGGTCTCGTCAATACCTTTACAATGAAAGGTTTAACTATAAATATGTGATAATTTAAAACAAAGTTATCGACTTTTTTTGCTTTTTTAACGAAAAAAAAAAACTTGGAAAAAAATCGTATTTTTTTTTTATTTTTTTTTTATTGTTATTGAGTGAATTTGTATAGGAAAATATAGAAGAAAGTATTGTGGTGGCCACAACATACTAGTTTAATATTTACTTAGATATTATTGTAGGATTTAGATTATTATGGCTACAACAGTGTGATTGGTTTGCCTAAAGCTAAAATTAATTCACAATCTCATTTTTAAATAATTTCTACTTTTTAGTTTACTAATTAGTTAGTGAACATATTTAATCTAGGATAGAACTAGTTTAGTTATGGTATGAAAAAAATTATATAAATATTTATTGTGAAAGTAAGTGAAGTACATCAGAAAAAGCTTACCTTTTTACTCAACTATTTTCCAAATGGCAATAAAGCTAAATGTGGTTTTTAAGCATGAAAGCCTAATTTTCAAAAATTACATATTTTAATATCTTAATAACTCTAAATTCCTCGGTAAGGGGCCCATTTTAGATTTTAGCCGAGGGCCCCCAAAGGAGCCAGTCCGGGCCTGGCTTGTTGGCATCGTCACTCATGCTACCTGCACATTTTTGTAGTTGTTTGTTGCTGCCAATTACAGATCTGTATACTTGATGAGCCATACATCAAAATCATACCTGATGATATGGTTTTGAATAACTGAATATAGTTTGAGTTCACTGGTTCACTCACTATTTTACAGTTTTCTATATAGCTATATCCCAACATCTGTTGGTTAAAACTGCATATCTAAAATATTTTGTGTGAAAAATAATGATTAAATTTTTATGCATGGTGCCAGTAGGTGGTGCTGTTATACAGATTAATATTGAAGAAAGTTTTGTAATGGCCACAACATATTATTTGATCATTGTCTTTTAATTAATATTATCGTCTCTGCTAAAATATCTTCTAGGATAATTTATTTATATGTCACCTACAGAAATTGCAAGTTGTGCTTAATTCAGCATTATTATTTTTAAAAGTTGAATCTTTTAATAAGTTTTGCATTTTTAAGTATTATTATGGAAAGCTGGAATACAAGGACAATTTTAGCAATTAATGTTGGTTTATAATTTTGAGCAGAGATTTAAAATATTCATTATTTTTATAGCTATTCATATATGTAGAAAAATTGAAAACCACAAATTGAAAAATTATTATATTTTATAGTTCACTGAATGTTATTAAGAGTTGATATAACACATGGAATGGAGGGGGGGGGGGGAAGATCGCAGTTTTGAATTCAAATTAGATGTTTATCTTGATGAAATAATCACCATTCTTGGAAATTCTTCCAGATCATGAATTTCAGTTTTGGCATATAATGAACACATGAACATGTAAATACAAATAAGCACAAAAATGGTTACTGGATCAAAACTTTGTAGTAATTAAGTTCTATTTTATCCTTATGCATTGTTGTTGTTGTCGTATGGCACTTGGAAATTCCAAGCCCTGGTAGTATCCTTATGCATTAATTTAAAAGAATGACTTTGGAATGCTGCCAAGTTATTTCATGATGAAAAATTGAAGGAACAACTTTTAAAACAATATATTTCGATTTATACTATTACACAATACCAGTATAGAGTGACATTGAGTAATTTTGAATAATGTATGAACTAATAGAGGCCTCATATATTTCATTCTCTATTTAATGTAGAATCACATTAAAATATGAAGTTCGCTGAACATCTCCAGTCTGTTTCAGTTAATTTATACTCTATTGTAGTCACGATTTTAAAACAACATAAAATGGCCAAGAATAATATCACTCTGTGTAATATAAAGAAAATTACATTTTACGGCAAAAATCTAAATTACATAATCTCTTATTAAGTGTCTGTTTGGAAAAAAAAAAAAAAAAATGCTTTTAAAATATAGAAAATGCTGAATAGTCACAAAGTTTAAAGTGTTATAAACATTTTTATTAATTTATTTTTTTTTATTAATTTTTGTATGTAAATATATAATTAAAATTTTATGGCTAAAAATTTTATTTTAAATTAAATTATTTTTTAAATCATTGAGGAAAACATTCCGAAACCTTTTAAGTTGAACACGTCCTTCCACAAAAGAAGGTTTTAGAATCAGCTTAATGGGCCCTAAGAAGAAACATCTATATTAAAAAATAAAAACTATTTGTTAAATATCAACAGTATATAAATTCTTTTTCATGTAGATTCACTAGTGGCACAGAAATTCTGTTCTTGAACCTGGTAGGTAGGAGATTTCAATTCGATTACAAGTCACACTCATCACTCATCAGCTTACCCATTTGAAGGTTTCCATGGCTTTCTCTAAAACTCAAGTGGATACCATGCTGCCCCTTAGAAAGGTGACATCCCACTCAGGCCTAGGTCCCTAATGTAGACAATCAATTTTAACTTCTATACCAACACCATTTTCATGTGGATTTGGATATTAATTTTTATAAAAATTAAAATAAATAAAAATATAAAATTGATTTAATATGTTATAAATTGTCTTTTTATTGTAATTATTTTTTATTGCTATCCAGATATATTTTATGCACATCCTTAATTTACTACAGGGTTAACTCCATTAATGCTATCTGCTTGTAATGGTCATCAAACTATTGTTGAGATTCTTGTAGAATATGGCATTGATGCTAATGTTATTGACATATGTGGGCGCACAGCACTTGATCTTGCTACTCTTTGCTGTAGAGAGGAAGTCGTTATATTTCTAAAAAAGGTCACTCAAGAAACTTTAAGGAAGTTAGCTAGTAAGTTAAAAGTTATTTTGTAATTTATTATGAAAATATTTTATATGGGTTAAGAAAATAGCTAGTAAGTAAAAACTTATTTTGTAATTTTTATTGCAGAATTAATTTATATGTGTAATGAATTTAAATGTCATTGTGTATTTGTCATGCAACCAACTAATCCCCGGTTTATTTTTGTGCAAACAACCAACCTTCGAGGCCGCCATGAGTGGGAGAAGGTATTTTGGTGCAGAGTAGAGTTTTGGCCTTCGGCCTGTAAGGTAGGGTGCAATTGGCACACCCGAGTAAAAGAATTTGTACTGATATTTTATTTTGTAATTGTAACATGAGCACATATGTGCTCATATAAATATAAAATTCTCATTGTATATACTCGTATTTGTTGTTATATTAATTAATTAAAGAATAAAATTTCATGAGAGAGAATTTCTGTTCTCAAGTATCTACACACAGCTATATTATAGTATTAATTATTGAAGATTCAGTTATTGTATGAAGATTTATTAATTATTCATGAAAATATAAATTTTCAGTGTATTTTTTGTTTATTTGAAATTTTTTTTTTTTAAATAATTTTAATGTGATAAAATTTTATATATTTTTTGAAACATTAATTTCTCTCTCTCTCTCTTTTTTTTTAATTATATATATATAGTATGAGTAATTTTATACTACTACTGACTACTTAATTTAATAACAGATAAATAAGTACTTTATTTTAGAAAATGAATAAATAAATAATATTTTAAGAGCATTTCTTCTGCAGATGCAATATTTAAAGCGTTTTTTGTGTCACATAATAAATTCAGCATTGTTTCCTTTGACTGATAAAATAAAGACTAGTTTGATGGAGGATAAAAACCTTATATGAAAACACTATATGTTTTAAAAACACACAACAAGGACTTAAAATTTTTACAGGGACATAAAGAAATATATATATCATTATGGCCTATAGACGAATTATTTGAAGTGTGTTAGGAGTTAGGATATAAATTCTTTATTCAGTTAAAATAAAATTGGGTAGGCATGTTACGGGTGGGCACACAAGAACTATATGAATGTTTCTAAGTTTAGGACAACTTATAACTTTTTACAGGGCTACAAAAGAATTCTTATACATTGCAGTCTATAAATTCAAATTAATTGAAATTCATTATAATAATGTTAAAAATTTTTTAAACTGTATAAAAATGATATGTTACATTGCTTTTCTATTCTATGATCATTATATGTAATGATGTGCTTATCATACTTACCACATCCTATTGAGGGTAATTATAAAAAGTTTTTAAAACTATTTAAAAGAGACTAAATTGATGTATATTTTAAAATTTTGCTCCAGAATTGGTCATTACTGGAAATTGCTTGCTTAAAGTTTATACTTCTGTTTACCAGGACATACAAAAGAATTCATGTGCATTATCATCCATTATACAAATTTTCAAGCTTGAGGGGAAATATTCTGATTCCCTATTATACTTTTTATTTTTGATTATTTACTGAATTATCAATGATTTAAATTTGTGTAATTATTAAATGCTTAGAGAGTTCAGTGGAGCCACTCCGAGCCCAAATTTGTTTCTCAGAAGTGTGATAGCATTTTCTTGCCTTATCTGAGTGGGCTAAAATTTTGTAGGTTTGTTATAATATTACCATTTTACAATTTGTATAGATTTTAATAAGTGTAGGACTTGTGGTTCTTTTAGCGAGAGAGACAAAGAAAAGTTCTTTTTCATTATAAACTATAGATTTGATGTATTTGAAGTGCACTAGCATCTAAACTATACATTCGATTAAGATATAGATTGCTAAGCATGTTATAAGTTATTGTTGATAAAAACTGTAAAAACTTCCATTATTTTTTTAAATAGAATACAAAGTAGAATTTTTATACATTGTGGTCAATGGGCTTAAACTATTTAAAGTTCATCTTAGTGATGTAAAATTGTTTGAAACTTTAAAAAAAAAAAAAAATGCATACATGCTTACTATTGATAATTGTTTTACAGGGATGCATGAAGAATTTGGATATATTGTAATCTATTAACATGTTGAGCACTACGCGAATTTTTAAGGAAATCCCTGTCGAGCTACGCGCTCTGCTTAGAAGCGCTGGATTATGGTATAGCTATGCGTTTTTACGTTTCCTGAGTTTCAATAAAATCCATTAAAATGCTTTAATGATATAATCCTGTAATAAATAAAAATTAAGTAAATTTTAAATAAATTTCCAGTAATTACTTAAAACAATGTAAATTTTTTAGTTTTATATTATATTTTACGCTGTCAGTCGTTAACGCGGCCTAAACGGAAAGTTCAGTATCAACCACCGATGACTGATGTAGCCCTCAACGTGTTAAACAACTTACTTACAACCTAGGGAGAAATAATGTAACTCCTATTAGGATTTTTCCTTTTGTTTATTTAAAACATTTTCTCATTTAAATTTATTTAAACAACCATTAATTATTAAATGTTCCGAAAATCAAGCAGTCAATTAAGATTTTCGCAATTCTGAACACACCAGTAATTATTATGCATTTAAGTTTTATTTATTTAATCTCCTCAGTTTTATTGATTTTGTGCATTGCTACTTTGATGCTGAATTTATACCTACTTTTATTGCCTGGTGAAGGGTCATAGTATTATTTTGACCTAAAGCAATTGTTGCAATTTTTAGTGTTTGCGTGTGTACTAAGTTTTTATTTATTATTTTTCTACGTTAATGCTTCAATGCAATTTTACTGCTAACTAGATTCATATTTATAAATTGGAGATGTATATAAGCTTGCAATTATTGTTGGATTAAAATATTTTTTCTTTTAGAGAGATTTTTAATTCCTAGGAAAAATTGTATTTCTAGCCATTTGTAAGTAAAAAAAATCTAAAGTCATTAGAAGATCATTTTGTTCTTCAGATAACATAATTTCCAAGCCATTCAGTGACAGAAAATTTTGTAAATGTCTGCAACAGGTTTTTAAAATTTCATAATCTGTCTGCGAAATTTGCATGTAGTCAGGGGTGAAAATGGCTTGCACTCAAAAAGCCTGAAAGTTGATAGCAGCAATCTGGGGAAGGGGGGGGGGCTTAACAACAGTGATGATCTCATGCAACGATACATAATACAATTTTACTACAGAACAATATAGTATAAACAATTATAAAATAATAAGATTAACTCCTTCAATTAAATATTTTATAGCAATGTTTGACACAACACAATAAAAATAATTATAAATAATAAAAGTATTAGTTTTAGTTTTGATACAGAAATTTTTATAAGTGAATTTTGAAGTGGAGGAGAAGTTTTGGAGCAGTTTTAAATAAAATTAGCAATTTTCTACGTTCCCGTAGAATCTCAGTAACAGGTAACAGGAGAAAAGAATACATGCATAACACTGCCTATCAAGGGAGATCTAGGCTCCTAGGTCGCCCTTGTTAAGCACTGATTTGTGTGTTCCTACCAAGGCACCTATAGGGGGCTCTAGAGTTCCTACCATACCAGAGAGCGTCTAAGACGTCATACATCGGTAGCACATTGTCGTGGGCGAAAAATGTCCGTAAATTGCAGACAAAAACTGTCTGAAAGTTGCAAGCAATTTTTTTTATTAGTACAGACAGAGTGTCCGAAAGTTGTGGACTAATTTTCGTATTAGTGCAGACAAAAACTGTCTGCAAGCCGCTTTTCTGTGTCTGCGACTATGTCGCGGCGTTTCTGCCACTGGGCTTGTATGTCTCTCTCTTTTAATACCAGATATTTTATTTTATTTTAGTAGCATCCTGTTTTTTATTATTACTTTCTTCTATATTCAGTAGAAGAAAGTATTGGATTCATAAAAATTTTCAACCTCGAGTTTTTGATGGATTTACACGTTTTGAGAGCTGTAGAACACGATTTGACCATTTTTAGAAAATGTCTGTCTGTCTGTGTGTGTGTGTGACAAAATTTTGTTTCAACTGTATCTCAGGTACTACTGCATAGAATTTCATACAAATTGGTATGTAGTTACATATTGACATAAATTAGCACCTATCAACTTTTGGAAAAAAATTTCCAAAAGCTTCCATTGCCATCGCGCTTTTTCAAAATTTTTAACATTTTAGTATAGGACAAAATTTTGTATAAATGTACATAAAGAAAATAATTTTTTAATAATCATTATGAAATTTAAAAGTATTATTTCCAATAGATATAGCCAACTGGGGAGAAAAAAACTGTGTATGTAGGAGCCTTGCTCTACCCCCCCCCCCCCCCTGCCCCCAAGGAAAGTAAATTTTCATGATGGGTATCTTTCAAAAGAGCTCGCCAATACCTTTAAAACGAATGGTTGAACCAGTGATCTGCGATAATTTAAAATAAAGTTATTGATTTTTTTAATGTAATATTGAGAACAAAATTGACTTTTTTAGGATATTAAGTGTTATGTTACTTATATGGAAATCGTCTGCATTATCATGGAATGTAATTTTTTTAAATATTAATTTTAATAAATTATTTTTACTGAGTGAATTTGTATATGAAAATGTAGAAGAAAGTCATGTGGTGGCCACAGCATACTAGTTTTTTAATTTTTATAGTTATTAATCAGGAGATCGGGAATTTCTTCCTTCTTCATTTTTTTTTTTTTTTTTTTTCAAACTTAAAGTGAGTACTTTTCTTCTTTTTCAAATGTAGACAGTGTTGAAAGCTTATATATTTTATTATCTTTTATGATAAATTATTGATTGAATGATATTACTTCATTTAAAATTGCATTATTTCCCATATAATATTCCTCATGTTCTCGTGTATTAATATTATGTCTGTCAGTGATACTGAGAATTCCCAATTTAATTGCTGGTATAAGGTTGTGTTAGCAAATGAGGCTGCTATATAAAGTCAGGTTGGCTAAATGAATGAAATAAAGTTATTCTTTAATTAAATTTGTTTTAACTATGCTTTTTAATCATGCATTTGTGTTTGTGTTAATTTTAACTTTATGATATATATTCCAGCTGATGATACTCCAGACAACATTTTGCGTGTCGTGAGATCTGGTATGATTTCTATTTTTTAGTATTTAATTAATATGTTTTTAACTCCTAGATTTAATTATTCTTTTTAAGTTTGAAATTGTGTTTCTCTATATGAAATAAAACTTAAAACGTCAGTTTTGTTTTAATTCAAGTTTCTAAAACTAACCCAAAATGTGAAACTATTCAGGGGCTATCCTTGCATTCAGGGTTTTTGAAAATTTTGCTGTCTCTGAATGTAATCTTAAATTATTTTATTTTTGAAGAAATTTCTTATTTTGAATTTTTGATTTGCCATATAATGTTATGTTTTTAGAACTCTCCAAATATCACTTATTATATGTGTAAATAAATATTTTTGATATTAGCCATATAGTATCGCATTAATAAGGTTTCTCAGCATTTCATTCTGCATGCAAGTAGTAGTTTTCAGGGTTTTTGCATATTGGACAGTTTCACTCCTGATTAATACACTGTAAATAGACGGGAAACAACATTTCTTGAAGGTGTTTTAAAAAATTAAGATACAACGGATTTCAATTATTCCAAAAATGTATGTAGGTATTAAAAGAAGAGATATAAAATTAAATTAATTTGTTGAACCTTTCAGTGTTTTCTGCGATTTTCTCTGAAACTCATATGAATACAAAAATAGGAAATATTTGGTTAGTCAGTGGTGTAGACCCTTTGAACTTGCTTTTTTTTTTTTTTTTTCCCCAAAAATTTTTAAGTATTTATTGAAATCAAATGTTTTTTCATTTGAATGTTTTGAAGAAATCTTTAAACTCATCCAGTTTTTGCAAAAGATCCATTTTTAAGTTTGCCAATTTTTATGCAGTTTGTTTTAGGTATACTAATAATTATTTTAGCTCAATTTAAAATTGTTTTCTGGGAAAGGTCCGTTTTCAAAACTGAATACTGTCTAAATAGACTTTTGAAATTGTCAGTTTTCATTTACTAACTATTTTGCTGTTGATTAAAAAAAAAAAAAAAAAAAAAAAAAAAAAAAAACTACAGCTAAATGTTAAAAGTTACAAAACTTTTTCAGTGTTTTTGAGAGCTGTTTTAATGACCTCATTTGATTTTAATCACAGTTAATTGCAAAAATACATTTATTTTCCCTTCCTCAGTTGCAGAAATATGCAGTTATTAAAAATGGCAAATTGTTTAAATTTTTTTAAGTCATAGAGGTCAAGATTCGCGGTCGCCACTCGCCACGTGGCGACCTAATTTGAAAAAGTGGCGATCCAAAAAAATTGCTGTAATCGCCAATCAGACTTGCGATTTTTTCACGAATTCGCGGAAATCTGTGATTTCCCCCCCCCCCCCCTAATTCGCGGAGTTTTGCAAATTAACTTCTTCTGCTTAAAAAAAAAAAAAAAATCGCGGATATCGTCCGTTTTAAAAAAGAAGAAACCCCATTAACAATCGGCGATTAAATTCGCTACAAAAATCACCCAATTCATAATCTTTCTCCATCCACAACATAAATGTTAATATTCATTTTAAACTTGCTTAATGAGATTCTAGAACCTATAAAGAAATAGAATTGTTAAATATTTCTTGCTCATGTAATTATTTTTTGCCCTCCCTCCATTTTCTTATCTCCAACTAGGGATCGGCGATCAAATGTTCTGCAGAATTGTTTCCCAATTTTCTCCATCTACAACGTAAATATCAATATTAATTTTAAACTTGGTTTGTTAGATTCTAGAAGTAGTTACTGAAAGAGTTTAATATTTCCTACCCATGCACAGTGTTCGGAATTTCAAAAAAGCTGGCCAAAAGTCGAAAAATTTAGGCGCGTTTTTAGACGTAAGTACCGCGGAAATACCTTCAGAGGGAGCCACTGAATGAAACTGTGAGGTGGAAAATTTATTCTATCTACATATTTCTAAGTGTAGGCTGGCGGAAAACGTGACAATTTTTTCTTTTTAATTGTTAATGCATTTTAACAGTTAAACAAATAGTGTTTCTCGGAAAATTTCGCAACAACAACATTCAACAAAATATGGCCGACAATTGTGGAGGTTAGTAGATAGTGATCTCCTGAGCGGCTTTTTGAAGTTAACCTCAATTATAACATAACCAAAAGTTTCAAAGTATGGAAACTTTTTTATCTCGCAAGATCCCGCATTGATT
Source organism: Salticus scenicus (assembly GCA_963930645.1). Taxonomy (NCBI): domain Eukaryota; kingdom Metazoa; phylum Arthropoda; class Arachnida; order Araneae; family Salticidae; genus Salticus; species Salticus scenicus. The sequence goes on from OZ005654.1 coordinate 175,550,208, forward strand.
CAAAGTGGAGAGTGTTAAGGGATGTCCATTTTATTCAGCCGTTAAAGAATTGGGTGCCCCCGCCTGCCCCTGTATGTGTAAAAGCGTTTTAACTTTTTAATTTAATTTTTACTTTTTAATTTAATTTTTTAATTTTTTGGACTTTGGTCTGCCATATTGGATCCGCCATCTTGTTTTTGAGTGCAAGATCACTTTTTTTATAAAAACTGATATCAAATTTGAATTTAGCGCCCTCAAAAACCCTTAAATGTGAAAATTATCCTTCATCTATCAATTTTTTGATTTTTGATCCGCCACACAGTGGTCGGAATTTCAAAAAAGCTGGCCAAAAGTCGAAATTAAAGAAAACTAGTGAAATTGTGATGTATATATATGTTTTCGAGGTCGCTGAATCCGAATCTGACATTGGTTTTTTGAAAACTTCAAAGGCAAACTCAAAAACAAGATGGCGAATCCAATATGGCGCGCTATATTGGATTCGCCATCTTGTTTTTGAGTTTGCCTTTGAAGTTTTCAAGAAACCAATGTCAGATTCGGATTCAGCGACCTCGAAAACATATATATACATCACAATTTCACTTGTTTTCTTTAATTTCGACTTTTGGCCAGCTTTTTTGAAATTCCGAACACTGTGCCATGTAATTAATTTTTACTCCCCCCCCCCCCCCGCACACACATATCTCCAGATAGCGATCAATTCTAGAAACAATAAAGAGATAGAAGTACTCAATATTTCTCACATATGTAATTATTTTTAAACTTCATTACTGAACTTGATAAATCTACTTATTTTTTCTCAATTAAATTAAATATTTATATTTAATATCTATTCCAAATGTTTAAACAAGGGAAAAAATGTAGACTAAATTTTTCAGGTTGGAAAAATTTTTCTAAATCACTTTAAGAAAATTAATACTCAGTTATGCATATTAGAAACTGATAATTAACTCCTGTAGCTTTTTTAAATATGTATGATTAATGTACATAAATAAAAATCATATTTTATATTTGTTGATTTTTTTTTTTTTTTTTTGTTGACATGGAATTTTAATAAGGTTTTATGTGGATATGAAACTTATTGCAATTATATTAAATAATTGTTTTGTGCCAATGAAAAAAATCTTGAAATTTTTAATGTAGATAGAAAGCTATAAATAAATATATATATATAAGTGTGTAGTCAATTTATTAAAAGTGACATTACCGATGTTTAATCAATTAATCAAACAATCATGTTAGCAAAAAATTTTCAGCTAATTTCTAATTTTAGCAATCACATGTCTGTTAATAAAATTAAATCTCGGATAATATGCCAAAAAAGAATTTTTATTTCTCTTTCAATAAGACAAAGTAAATATTCTTGCAAAACACGAATTGTGTATCTATGAGAAATAACATTATTTTCTTAGTGTGTCATTATTATAGCCTGCTGTTTTCTGTTTCAAAATGAAATTAATACTTAACTACGAAAGTCCATATATTTTTCCTCATTACTAAAACTTTAAAATCTTCTTTCTAATACTATAGTTATTAATAGCATTTAAAAGTTGCATTATATGCTACTATAACTACCCTATATGTTTATAAAACTCACTCTTAAAATACTAATAAGAATAAAATCATAAACGCTCAGAGGAAATTCAAACGAGATCATACCTTCTCACAAAAGTCAAATCATTTTTCAATGATTTGATTTCTCAGCCAATTTTGCCTTTCTCCCACCTGCTTTCATTTCAGATATTGAAAATTTTAAGTTTGAGAAGTATGAAAGTTTTAAAAAAATATATTTATTTTCAAACAATATTTAAAGATTTTTTTTTTTAATCGGTGGAAGTGCGTAATTTTTTTTATTATTAAACAATAAAGGCCACTATTTCTTAATTTTCCGACCATATCATATGTGTTTTATGCCTTTATATGTATATAGATACATATTTTTTCATACTTGCCAACCAATTTTAATAAAAAAAAGGGAAGATTTTTGTTGAAAAACCAGAAGATTTCATAAAAAAAAGGAAGATATATATATATATTTTTTTTTTTACTTTTTTTTTTTTTTTTTTTTTTTACTCTTTGACGTAATAAACAATACAGTTTTACAATTTTAATATTTAGAAGCAATCTATAAAAATGTTCTACTTTAGATTGATTATACTAAATATATAAAAGTTTTAAATGAAGTTATTCCTCTTCAACAAATAAATATCTACAAAACAGAATCTGTAAGAAATTTATTTAACAATAGACAAAAAACTTAGTTAAGTTAAAGTATAACTAATTTTTTAAACATATATAGAATATGATTTTTGTGTTTGTACATTAATCATACATATAAAAAAAAGTAGCAGTAACTAATTATGAGTTTCAAACGTGCATAAAACCAACTGAGTATCAATTTTCTTAAATTGATTTGGAAAAATTTTCCTACCTAAAAAAATTATTGTTCATTTTTTTCCCCATGTTTACACATTTGATAAAAATATGACATACAGATATTTAATTTAATTGAGGAAAAATAAACAGATTCATTAAATTCAGCAATAAAGATCTAAAAATAATTACATACGTGAGAAATATTGAGCACTTCCATTGCTTTATTGTTTCTAGAATTGATCATTGATCACAATCCAGGGAAGGGGGGAAGGGATATAAAAATAATTACAGAGTAAGAAATAAACTCTTTCAACTCTACTTCTAGAATCTAATGAAAGAAGTTTAAAATTAATATTATCATTTATGTTGCAGATGGATAAAGATTAGGAAACAAAAGACTTCTGCAGAACATTTGACTGCTGATCACTAGTTGAAGATAAATGAAGGGGGGGGGGGCAAAAAATAATTACATCAGCAAAAAATATTTAACAATTCTATTTCTTTACATGCTCTAGAATCTCATAAAGCAAGTTTGAAAAGAATATTGACATTTATGTTATGGATGGAGAAAGATTGGAAATCAGGAGTTTTTGTAGAACATTTGGGTTTTCTTTTTAAAACAAACAATATCCACGACTTTTTTAAAAACTGAAGATTTCATCATCTGTCCGGAAGACCGGAAGGTATGTTAAAAAACTGGAAGTCTTCCGGGAAAACCGGAAAAGTTGGCAAGTATGTTTTTTAATTATGTGTGTGAATATCAGGTATAACATCGACTCGTGAGTGGCCACTGAGTTAATCATGTTCAGTGGCCACTGGCCACTTACGAAAATTGTAAGTCTTGACCTTTATTAAGTCACCACTTTTTTTTTTTTTTTTAATTGCTATGTGGTTAGTGGCAAATGGATTTTTTCTTGTCTAAATACGTGTTAGAACTTCTTGGAAAGACCCTCTTTGGATGTTATTGTAGTAGTCAGTCTGTCTTAACCTCCATTAACACCATTATTTTCACAAAGATTTATGAAAAATGTATATATTAAATAATGCGGAAAAAAAAAAAAAGTGATACAATTTTTAATAAAATAATTAATTTTAATGTAACTTTTAATGTTCATAAATTTCTTTGCAATAAATAGATTAAGGGGAGATACATACTTTTCAAAAAGAAAAATGGCATGCTTTTTTAATTTATCATAGATAGAAAACTTTTGATCACTTTAAAATGAAATAACTTGGATAACATAGTACCTACTAAATTTGAAAATTTAAAACTTATTAAAAAAAAAAATGTGTTTTTTCAATAGCATAAAATATCAAGACATATAATGAAAACAATTTTTACTTCATGTTTTCCACAAAATAATGTTTTAAAGACATATAATAGAAAAACATAATGAAAATTTAAACCTAATTTCAAAATTTAAAAGAAATATGTTTTTTAAATAGCATAAAATATCAAGACATATAATTAAAAAAAATTTTACTTCCTGTTTCCCACAAAATAATGTTTTAAAGACATATAATAGAACCTATATTCTTATATTAAATTAAACATTGCCTTTACTCTGTAAACTTCAAGTTTGGAATTCATCTATTATTTTAATATGTTTAATTAAAAAATGAAAATTTCATACAATTTTGAAAAAATATATCTGTGTATATTTTAATTGGTTATGTTATAAAGTAAAATCTTTTGGTTATATTGTTAAAACTAAGGTTTGGAGAAAATCTTAACATATTATGTAGCATATATGTAAAATTTGATACCTTTTTATTCATATATATATATTTTTTTCTTTCATTAATCTTCTGGGAAAGTGTAAAACTGAGAAGTGGCGAAAAATTGAAGATTATTTTTTTAATGGGCAAGTCTTGGTTATCTATTATAATTTTAGTTGTTATGGGTGTAATTTTCATTCAATTTTAATACAGTTTGTTTTAAAATGTTGATACTATTCTGAATTATATAGTAAAAAATATCTTTACATGATTGATTTTTTGAAAGTGCAAATATCTTTCCTCAAATTTTAAAGGATAGGGGGGATATTTTGAGTTTCTTAATGTATAAATAATTCATACAGAAATTAATTTACCATAAACAAACAACAACAAAAAAAAAAAAAAAAAAAAAAAAAAAATCATTTATTTATATTTAGTTAAAGTTTTTCCATTTTAGAACAGCATTTTAATATATTTGTTGTATATTGATAGGTAACATTTGTAATATATGCAGTAATCCTGTGTAAAATATTTTGTTTTATGTTTTAATTTGTTCCATATATTTAATTATTTGATATTTTTAGAATTTTTAAAATTACTTTTTAGGGGATACAGCAAAAATAAAATCCTTACTACAGAAAGTCCCAAGTATATCAAACTATGCAGATCCCGATGATGGTGTTACTCCACTTATGGTTGCATCAATGTTGGGATTTGTTGATATTGTTAACCTTTTAATTTCTGCTGGTGCAGATTTAAATGCACAAGATGAAAAAAATGGTTGGACTCCTCTAATGTATGCTGTATTTCACAGGTAACCATTTCATTCACATATTGTTTTTTAAAATAAATAAATCTTTCCTTGTCATTGTTTTATTTTAACAGAAATTTTTATTCCTTTTGTAGAAATAATATAATGGATATTATTTCGTAATTAACTAGCTAAATTAACACATTGACTGCTATGGTGCTTTTCGGGATTCCAGTTTAAAAAGCAAAGTTATTTTAATTAGATTTTGCAATTTAAAACTCTGATTGTAGTATATATATAGTAATAATCATCAGGAATCATATATATATATATATATATTAAATGTTGGGGATTATCTATTAAAATGTCTTATGATGTAACAAAGGTTCTTTTACTGTTGATTTTGAATAATTGTATGATTATATTTTCTGTTCATTAATTAATAAATTTTACCAACCTTGATACATTTTTGTTGTTGTCGTCTTCCCTGAGGCGATTTATTCATATTTACGTTGATATACTGCAAGTTTCCTCATAGCTGCACAAATAAGACAAGTAAACCAGCTATGAAATTTCTGTTACTTGGCATTCTAGACAAGTAAACAAATTAAAAATTATCTTATACTTTGTCAATCAATGTGCTAATATTGTTACTGTTAGTTTTTTTATGGTTTCTCGTAATTGTTCTTAACCATTCCGAGATATATTTTAAAAGATTATAAACTAATTATAAATTAAAGAACTGATGTACAATAAATATTTAAACTGTAAAATTTCTTCAAACACTATAAAAACAATACAAACACTACCAGCTTCAAAAAGCTACCTTTCTTCTTCAAATGCAAAAAACATGTACTACTACTTTGGAGGCAAAAGCAAAAGAGTCTTGCTTTATTGTATTATTTTATTTTAAATATTAGGTAATACATTTTTCTATATGAGAATAAAAATTCACATAACACATGAAATTCATTTTAATAATTAAAATTTTGAGGTTGTTGATAGAGCTACACTTATGTGGTTAAATATACAATTTAATTTGATATATTTGTGTGACTAAATATAAAATTTAACTTAATATTTTCTGATACTATTCAGTGCCTTTTTTTTTTTTTTTCTTTTTTAATGTTAGACAAGCTGAAATAGTTCATCTGTTACTAGACAAAGGAGTTGATATAGATATCTACACTTCTAATGGCTATACTGCATTGGATTTAGCTCTCCATATTGGTAATTTTACATATTATGAATTTTTTAATCATTAAACTATTTGTGGTGTGCTTTTATGAAGAATGTTTTTATTGATTATTCCTTTCCTGAGCTAAACTGAAAATATATTTTAATAATAAAAATCTTATTGAAGAGCAAAAATCAGCAAAGAACAGAAAAAATAGAATTTATTTAAATATTCTAAATTATTTTAGATAGATTTTATTTGGAACATTATTTGTATTTTATGTAATTTGCATAGTTTTTTCTGTACTTAGTGCTGACTCTAGAATAAAAGGGCCGCCAGGGGGGAATTCATTGAAAAGGGCAACCTATTTTCAAAAAGGGCATTATTTGCATAATTTGCGGCCTTCTATGTTGTGATTTCTGTACATGACAAAAGTAAATTACTAATTTTACGTGTGTATATATATATATATATATATATGTGGGATGGCACACTTTTGTAGGCGTTAAACAAAAACTAATACTTATTTACTTATTATTAATTTAATAAAAGATTAAATTATTTACATATATACAGGAATGCTAATAAGCATTATCGAATGTTCATTGCATAGTTCAATTGAAACAATTTGCGGTACAGACATGTCACTCATTAGTTCGCTTTTTAGTTACGTCGAAACACAAAGTTCGTAAAAAATACCAAGCTCCGGCACTCGTACACATCGTCTAAACCTTCGTCAAAATGTGCCTTCTCAATCGGCCGTCAACTGTACTCTCTGAACTTTCTCTCTTCCGATGCTGTTAGCAGGCGCGCGTTCCGGAAAGACGTCATTCACGTCATGAGCACGTATTTCCTCTCAAGCGCTGGCGCTCCGTCACATGATCAGCAAACAGAAACTAAACTGCCTTGGATTTCAGGAACGGCAAAGAGAAATCAAATAGCTAGGGTTCTGAGTCATGGGAAAGCCAAGTAAGGGGAGAGAAACAGGATACTTCACTCGGCCATCCTTCCTCGACTGGACCTCCAGGCGATCACACTGAAAAGATACAAACAAAAAAAACAAACAAACACAAAAGCAACACAAAATAATAACATAATTTTTACAGCTTATTTACAAATTTGATAAATTTTTTTTTTAAGTTATTCCCCATTTGAGGAATTCAGTGTGGGTAGATGTGTAATAGGAGCCTTCATGGCATCCATTTCTATATTTTTTATCAATATTTTCAATATTATCATTTTCCATTTTTGCTGTTATAAAGTTACAAAAGGAAGTCAATTTTGCGTTTACGGCAACTTGGTCGCTTAGTTCACCAGTTTTTGGTGGTTGTCTACTCAACTTGCATTTCAATCTATTTTTCTTTCTGACTCTAGAAAGTTGTTTTTTATCATGTGTACTTAAATCTTTACTTTGGGGTTCAAAATTATTTTGGGACTCGAACTCGAGACCCTCCAATCGATCATTTTCAGTCTTAATGCCTTTTAAGGCGTCTGTTGCATCACGTTCGGTCAAAAAGTCTATGATAGCAGTCTTATATGCAGGGAAAACTTCTAATTTTATTTGCACAGCTTTAGGAAATAATATGGCTATTTCACCAATCGTGGTTTTCAGTGGAAGTGATGGAATGAACAACTTTCCTAAATTGACACTGGCAGTCTCCTCTTTAGGCATATTCTGTCTTTTACACTCGATGGAATCTATCGTCGATGGCTTTTTTCTGGATTTCTTCCTTTTAAGGAGTTCGGAATTCTCGTCAACTTTTTCTTTTAATTTTTTCAACTCTTCGGCTAACTGTGAAATTTTTTCATGTAGGATTCGTTTTTCGTCTTTCTTTGAAGGAGTGTTTTCTTGATTTTGCGATTTCATTTGGGAAATGTTCATCTGATTTTGTTTCTTTCGTTGAGGCTCCACCTCTTCCTCACTGTCATCATCTTCACTATTATCGTCCTTTAAAACCATTTTCTTACCGTCATCACTTTCGTCATCGTCATTACTTTCACTTACATCTTTTTTGGAAGATTCTAATGATTTTTTGAACATAACAGCTTGAGGGGTTTTGTTTTTACACTTTTCAACACTATTCAATGTTTTATTTATTTCTGGGGATTTCTCAGAAATTTTACTTTCAATGTTAATGGGGGCGTCAACAGCAATATTTGTTTTAACTTCATTTTGATATTTATCTATTGGAAGAACTGTTACTAAATTTACCTCGAGGGAACTAGATTTGTTTTTCATAAAAATACCATTTTCATTTATTATCGTCTCACCCACCATCAGTACATTCAACCCGATGATTACGTCATATGGTATTACATCATTGTTTACAACATAAATATTAGTTTTACTTTCAAAATTATCAACTTTAAGATTGGCGTCGAATGAGCCTAACGGCTTTATTGAACTTTTCCCGATACCCTTCAAAGTGGTACTTATTAAATTCAATTTATTTACATTCAACCTATCAAAAGAACTTTTACGCAACAATGTTGCTTCACTTCCTGTATCAATAATTCCAATAAAATTTACATCATTTACTTGTATAATTTTACTCATGTTTTGATTTACGGTAATACACAGTGCATTAACTTCTGGTTTTGAACCTGGACACTCCGAACTTTTATGCCCGTACTGCTTGCACGTAAAACACTTTAGGCCTTTGGCCTTATGAGGGCAATCTCTAGATAAGTGATTTTTTTCACCACAATTATAACACAATTTATTATTTACTTCATTTCTAGGACTAAATTTTTCATATACATTATGGGCTGCGTGCTTCGGTTTTGTGTTGAGCTCAATTCTATCAAATTTATGTCTAACCTTTTCACTATCACGTTTATACATTTCATACAATTTTATTTTCTCTTTAAATTCACGAATATTTTTAGCCCCATACAAAATTAGTTTATTTTCATTCTTGTCATTTATTCCTTGGATCACGTAATGCATTAACGCGGCATCTTCAATGTGCCCGTTTTTTGCTAGTTCGCGCATTTTAAAGAAATACTCTATAACTGTTTCATTTGGCTTCATTTTCTTTTTACACAAAATTTCGTGTAAAGAGGCAGAATTAATTTCTAATTTAAACTCTTCAATAAGTGCATTTTTTAGTTTCTTATACGTTAATAATCTTTTTTCAGATCTCACAAACAAAAGAGCGTTTCCGCTCAGAGACCTTTTACAGAAAATTATTTTTTGTAATTCGTTTAGGTTAAACATTTCAGCTAACTCTTCAAATTCATTTAAGAATTCAATTATGTTCTCATGCGGCTCGCCGCTAAATTTAGAAATAGAATTTTCAAAATCATTGAAAGAAATTGCACCAAGTGATCCATTATTCACATTATTACTATAATTTATACTTTTTTTACCCTTATTATGATCATCAATAACATTGTCACTATCATTATAATAATCATAACATTTATTTTTACTGATATGGCATTGCACAGAGGAGTCAGTTTTTTCAATATCATTATCGCCACTACTTTCGGATTCACTGTTCGATTCGTTTTCCGAATCTTCCTCTTCCGAATTATTTTCTGAACTTTGTTTCAGTAATTCCGTATCACACAAGCTTAACAATAGTCGATCTCTCAACTCGTTTTTATTCCCATCAAAAGGGACATTTAAAATATTACAAATAGTAATCAATTCATTTAATGAAAAATTTTTATCAATTATTTTTTGCTTTTCAAGGTATTTTTCGTCGCCTATAGCGAAAGTGAATCCTTGAAACTTTCTTATTCTGCATCTGTTCTTACGATCGCCGATCTCATCGAATAAAAACCGATGCAGAATTTTAATTTTATTATAGTTCTCTATCTTCAGTGCATTGCCAATTTTAGGAATATCCCCTAGAGATACCATTTTATAAGAAGATAAAGTGTACGTACCTTTGTAGAGTCGAAACAGCTGTTGTTTTAAATTTTATTTAAAATTCCCATTTAGTCGATCCTCGAGAACCTTGAAGAACATCTTTCTCTTGTTCAGACCTTTATCCAGACGATCCGTAGCTATTCCATAGCATCCACAGAACACACTTTACTTATTTTATTATCCACTATAAATTGCAGAATAGAAAAAGCACTCCGTACAGAAGCTTCAGTGTGATTCAACACCGTAGACACACAGTTCAATCACAGTCTTAAAATCAATTAAAAGTTCAGTCTATAAAAGTTTATATAAAGTTTGTTTTTTAAAGTTCGTGTTTCTCGAAAATTCACGTTAAAATCAAAATTCACTTTAGAATTAAAATTCGCGTTCTATCCAAACTTTAAATTAAAATTAAAATTCGCGTTCTATCCGTTCATGAAGTAGATTTTATTCTTTATCCAGTAGATTTTATTCTTTATCCAGTAGATTTTATTCTTGATCCCGTAGATTTTATTCTTGATCCCACTTCTGAACTTGTGGGATGGCACACTTTTGTAGGCGTTAAACAAAAACTAATACTTATTTACTTATTATTAATTTAATAAAAGATTAAATTATTTACATATATACAGGAATGCTAATAAGCATTATCGAATGTTCATTGCATAGTTCAATTGAAACAATTTGCGGTACAGACATGTCACTCATTAGTTCGCTTTTTAGTTACGTCGAAACACAAAGTTCGTAAAAAATACCAAGCTCCGGCACTCGTACACATCGTCTAAACCTTCGTCAAAATGTGCCTTCTCAATCGGCCGTCAACTGTACTCTCTGAACTTTCTCTCTTCCGATGCTGTTAGCAGGCGCGCGTTCCGGAAAGACGTCATTCACGTCATGAGCACGTATTTCCTCTCAAGCGCTGGCGCTCCGTCACATGATCAGCAAACAGAAACTAAACTGCCTTGGATTTCAGGAACGGCAAAGAGAAATCAAATAGCTAGGGTTCTGAGTCATGGGAAAGCCAAGTAAGGGGAGAGAAACAAGATACTTCATATATATATATATATATATATATAGGCTATATGCATTTGTTCTTCCAGGAATGCTGTAAAACTATTGCAAGAAAGTTGAAAAGTCAGAAAGAAAAGTATCTAAATGCCTCTGAACATTTCAAAAGTTGGAAAAGGCTACTTGGTGCCAAAATGTTTTTAAAAGGGCAGCAGGTGCTAAAATAGGTTCAGAAAGGGCAGCAGGGTGCTAAAATGAGTTTGAAAGGGCAGCAGGGTGGAGCACCCTGCCAAATTAGCCTAGAGTCAGCATTAGTATAATATGTTTTCAAGTTACTATATAAACACCCTTTTAGATGTTATTTCGTATGTATTAGTTGATCAGTTCAATAAAATTGACAGACCTCCTGTATAAGTAGGTCAATTTCTGGACTCGCAGTCGCAAGTGCATTTCTTTAAATACGACTCTACTGATTTTCTTTAAACTCGCCATATTAACTCCGTTTTAGATATCCTTTCGTATATAATTGTTGGTTTTAAGTAAATGAATGAGTTTGCCTGTTTCAGTGAAAAATGGAAATGGAATAAAAATTCGTTATCTTATCTCAAAAATATTTCTAATGATTTTCTTCAAATTAGCTACATAAACCATTTTTTAGATGTTATTGGTTACACACACTTGGTTACTACAGGAAAATTGACAGGTGGCCTGGTTTTTATTTTAAAACTACAGATAAATAAAGCTGGATTTAGATTTTGTTTCAATATTAGTTACTTTAAAAACATCAAGTGTTAAACACTAATGTAACTTATATATTTTAACGAATTCAACAGAAATGAAAAATGAATTTGGTTATTCTATGATATATGTGCCTTTTTTTGCATATCTGAGAAAATGAAAAGTGCTATTAACATATTATCAATTATTCTCATCCATATAAATATTCTAAAAGTATCCAGTCTATCTAATCAAATTGTAAAATTCAAATTTTCTGTTTCCTAAGAACTTTAATTGATTTAGTTTATTCTTTTCTCTCTCTGTGGTAAGTTTTTGGTTATTGAAAGGTAAAGAGGTAGTTTTTAAAATGCTATGTCATTATGACAATATTTGTTATTTTATTTCATATATACATGATACAGTTTTGCCTTTTACCCTGACTTTTCCACTGCTATATTTATATTGTAATCTTGTGTAATTTGTTTCCATGATTAGTTAAAGTGAAAATCAATGCATAAATATAGTGGTGCAAGAGTAAGAAAAAAAAAAAAAAAAAAACTAGTATGTTGTGGCCACCACAAGACTTTCTTCTATATTTTCCTATACATATTCAATCAGTAACAATATTTAAAAAAAAAATAAAAAAAAAATACAATTTTTTTTTCTAAGGGGTTTTTTTTTTGGAGGGGTACTTGTTTTTTTAAGGGTACTTCCCCCCCAGGGGGGGAAGCGATGCCCCCCCATGCACAAAATTTTTTTCCTAGTTACGTACTACTATTATCAATAATTCATATTAATTTTACAATCACAAGTGTAAAATAACTCTTATTATGCACATTTATACGAATTTTTGTCTTATTCTGCCATGTTAAAAATTTAGATAAAATGCTATCACAGCGCCTCCTGTTGAGCTATTGATCCGCAAATATAATCAGCACCAGTTTATGTCGGGGACCAACTAAATACCAAGTTTGGTAAAATTTCGTTTAAAAAAAAAAAAAAAAAAAAAAAAAAAATACGATTTTTTTTCTAAGTTTTTTTTTTGTTAAAAGTAAAAAAAATCGATAACTTTGTTTTAAATTATCACAGATTTATGGTTCAACCATTCGTTTTAAAGGTATTGACGAGATCTTTCGAATGATACCCATCTTCAAAATTTAACCCCCCCGGGGGGGTACTTCCCCCCCAGGGGGGGAACCGATGCCCCCCATGCACAATTTTTTTTTCCTAGTTAACTACTATTATTATCAATAATTCATATTAATTTTACAATCACAAGTTTAAAATAACTCTCATTATGCCCATTTATACGGAATTTTGTCCTATAAAATGCGATCACAGCGCCACCTGTTGAGCTATTGATCCCCAAATCTAATGGGCACCAGTTCATGTCAGGGTGCAACTAAATACCAAGTTTGGTTAAATTTCATTCATTGGTTCGTGAGATACAGCGTCCACAAAAAAATGATACAGACACACAGACAGACAGACAGACAGACACACAGACAGACATTTTTTAAAAACTATCAATTCGTGTTCAGGACATCCCAAAACGTGTAGATCCGTCAAAAAACGGAGGTCGAAAATTTTCGCGAATCCAATACTTTCTCTATATTACATATAGAAGAAAGTAAAAAATGCAAAACTGTATCATATATAATCAAATTAGCACCATATCAACATTTTGTTCCTAAATGTAAAACAATGAAAAAGGCAGTAAGTAATTTTTGATACTAGGATTATTTGGCAACTCCTGTATATCTACCCAAGAAATTTATCGCAAAAGGCTCTTTAAAACATCTATTTCAAGAATTAGACACTCATTTTCCTAAATTTTTATAAGATTTTAGTTCTTTCTAATTTATATTACTTAGTAATAAGTGGGCATATCAATAACAATTAGGGATTAAAATTAGACACTACTTAAAGATTGTTTATTTGCCATTCATAAGCTGCTCAACTAATCTTATGTACAGGTATCCTGATTCTTTTAGATACATAAGATATTTTAAATACTCTGATTCTAATTTCAAGATATCCAGGCAGCTTCAAAATTACAATTTTGCATAAGCCAATCAAAAATAAACTGTACCCAACCCCAGTGAGGGCTTCATTATTTAAAGGAAAAAATATTTGCTACAATTATCATGTATAAAATAAATTTTTTGATTTTCTAATAATACCAATAATATGCATATCAAAATATCAAAATCTCAACAGAATTCAATCATTCCTTTGTTTCAAAATTGCTGCAGTTAAAAAATTTCATGCTGAAAAAATAAATAAAAGCAAAACAAAACTATGTTTCCCCTTAACTTGGCAGCACAAAGAAATATTTAGCATCTTTAAACATATGTTGCTTATAGAGAATTTACTTTTTTTTTTTTTTTTTTTTTTTTTTTATGAATTTTTAGCTATTTTGAATTCCAAAATAATAACTATTTCTGAAGGCATGGTATCACAAGGAATGCTTTTCTTAATGCTACTAAGTTAAGGTGAAACAGAGTATAGTTTTAGGCTTTTATATAAAAATTTTAAAAAATATTTGTTTTAATTCTAAAAAGTAAACTGAGACATCAAAGATTTCAATTGGTTAACTATCTATTAAATCAATAGCTAAAGTTAACATTAAACAGGAACATTGTGTTTTAACTATATATGAAACATATAAGAATAAAATAGAAATACAATACAAAATTCAAAATTTCTAAGTTAACAATTATAACATTTATTTAGCTGTAATCTACAGTGAAGCATCGATAATCCGGCAACGGTGGCAAATAGACATTGCTGGATTATGGATTTTTCTGGGTTATAGATTTTCTGAAAATGTATATTGAAATGATATCAGTCACAGGCATCTTAAAGAAATATTTTTTTTTAATTAACTTTAAAAAATGTATGCAAACTCTTATCAAAAATGAAATTAATTAAAATTTTTAAAATGATAATTATAAAACAGTAATACAGATAATTTATTTTTGTACAAATAATAATAATAACAAAAATTGATATTAAAACTGGCTTAATAACAAATAAGATCAGAAATTTGACATTGCTGCATTCTATTAAATATGCCAGTCAGTTTCATTTGTTTCATTCTTTTTTGTTTTTCAGTTTGTTGTTGACTGGTTAAAGTATGCACGTTCATTAGTTGGTTATCGCTGATAAAATCATATTTTTCAAGTCCTAAAAATTGTTGAACGAGATTTTGGGAGGTCATGTTTATTTTGACTTTCGGTATCAGAAATAGGAACAATCTCTTTTTATTAATAACTTTTGGATTTACCATAGCGAGACAAAAATTTCGTTGTTCTTTTTCGAAATTTTTGCCACCGTCATGATTAATCTGTAAAAAATTCACGCTAGTCCATAAATCAGTAAAATTAGTTATGAAATAAAATAGTTTAGGAAAATCCATAAACTTTACTAACAATCTATAAAAGTTGGCAAGCATGCTGTGAATAAGAAGTTGAGTACTACTACAATTTACGGGCAGAGGTTAAAAAATAAATAAATAAAGTCATTAGTGCCGGTTTATGGGTGTTGCCAGATTACAGAATTCTGGATGCTTCACTGTATTTCTTCTGTAGATGAATATCATAATATATATAGCCTTCTCACTGTTCTTAATTAATATCTTTAGATAGCTCTGAAACAGACATTTTAGAAACTTTGGTTGCACATTCTGGTACAGAGGAATTGTTAGACATTGATGATTATACAGAAGCTTTATCAAGTTCGGGTTCTAAACAAAGTACTTTAACTATTCAAAAGTAATTTTTAAAAGTTTCTTCATTTTAATTAAAGTAATTTTTAAAGGTTTATTTATTTATTTTTAAGTATGCTTTAATGAATATATAGAAATTTAAGAAATTAAAAAAATGTTTGTTAAAAATGCCATACAGAGTTGTATTTTCGTAAAAATACCATGTAGAGCAGCAGTTCATAACTAAGAGAGTTATGAAATTATTGCTCTGATTTTATTTTTGACATTTGGACTTTTATTTATTTTACGTATTGAAATAATAATAAAGCTTGTGGCTTCACATCATGCTTATTGAAAATTTTCTTATAACTTTCATGTACATTGTAACATAAACTGATGTTCATTAAATTATTCCTAGTAACGTTAACAATCTTTTCTTCTTTAAAATGAAGAAAAAAAAAAAAATCTGTTAGGATACTTTAAATAACACTTTAACACACACAACAATTTAACCTGATTTTTATGTACATTTCAAATATACCTGTTAAAAATAAAACTTTTTGCTAAGTCAAATTCTACATTCGAGAAGGCAAAAAGCAGAATTCAACTGATAAGGAATGAAGTTTGTTTTAAAAGTAAGAATCCAAGTAGCATAAAAAATTCGTTCATTGAGCAGTATTCAGTTGTGGGGAATTTCAGAAAAAAATCTTGAAAGATGAAACCTTGGAACCGAGGAGTATCTTGAAAGACAAAAACTGCAAAGGACTGTGAATATATCACCATAGAAATGTCAGGAACTGAACTTGTAGCTGCATTCATTGTAAGAGAAAAGATGATGGGGAAAAAATTTAGGTTATTTAAGAACTTAATGAGTATCTTGATGAAAACTAAAGATAATCTTGAAAGATGGAAAATTAGAAGGATTATGAATGTACTACCACAGAGATATCAAGAGCTGGACACATGGGAATTCCAATTTTATGGAATTAATCTTTGTTAGGGGCAAATAAAGGTCCCAATTTTTTTCTGAATCAGCCCCTATTAATGCTAATTCAATTGTATTAATAAATAATTTTCCTAAGTTTTCATACTTATGCTTATTAATGTAATCCTTGGAAATGTATGTTTTGAATATCTACATACATTATGTATGAGTTTATTATATTTTACCTAATATTACAATATATATATATATATATATACTTCAGTCCAGCGAAAATTTTTTACTTTCACCCATGGCTGGACAAGTAAATGTCTTGAAATAAGCATATTTATATTTTCATGGCATTCAGTAGTGATACAACATCTTAACAGAAATATATCTTTGTATTAGTTTTTGTTGTAAAATTACTAGAATGGTAATAGAGTTAATCGCAAGTATTACTAAGTTACCATATTTAATGGATTGATGCTTATGGAATAGTTTTTAACTGCTGTTTTTTTTATTCACATAGTGGAAATTATATTTACTTTTCAATGTTGCTTAAATGTTGTAAAAAGTTATTTTAATAATTTTTTTTTAACTGTTTAATGCAAACTTCATATTTATAGGGAATTCTTGTTTTTTAGTGATCCTTTATGTATGCTTTTGTCTCCTGTAAACTAATAAAATGACGTTCATTAGTACATCTGGGTCCTGTGTATTTTATAAATGACATTTACTAATGTGTTTATTTTTAAAATAATAACTATAACAGATTTTTCTTTGTTTCACAAACATTAATTATTAAAACTGAAATCATAATACATAAGTAATTAAAACTGCAAGCACTACAAGTTCTGATAATAAACAATTTTCTCTTTTCTTTTTAATATTAAAAAGTGATTGTAACCAAAATCATTAAAAGTACATTTAACAAAAGTACATGCCTAAACGCACATTAAAAAAAGAAGAAAAAAAGAGTTTAATTAGATTTTAAGAGTTACATGGTACACACGAGCTCAGAAAAATAATAGATTTCATGAACATATACTTTTTTTAATATTTAAAATATGTAATTGTTCTGCTTAAAAATAAATCATTAATGCTCAATATTCCATTATTAATTTCTCTAATAAATAATACAATAACATTTGCTGCTTTTTTTTTTTTTTTAAATGCTTTATGTTATTTTTGCTTTCTTGGCTTGTATATCAGAATATCTTTCATATGATAGCTTTGTTTAGAAATAATACAATAAACATTCTAAAACAAATTGCTTATGCCATTACTTATTGGTGTTATTTAATGTTAACTTTAACTAAAGCATTTCTGCTGCAAAAGTTTTATAAAATGTAGAAGTATACACAGCAACATAATTACATTTTGCTAGTATATACTTCAATATATTTCACTGTGCACTACGTAATTGGTTTAAAAAAATAAATAAATAAATTAAAAATATAAAAAAAACTCAGCTGTTTAACCATTATAAGGGTTAATTTAAATGGAAAGGGTGGAAAAGAGGATTGTTCTACCAGTTAAAAAAGCTGTATAAATAAAAATCGATCATCCCTATTAAAAATTCTTATTATATTTCTACTTCATTTAAGAATACCCATTGTTTTTCACTCTTCCTGTTTCCGAGAAAATCTAATTTCTTCAGAATTTTATTAGTATCAGTCTCTTATCAAACTGGAATTGGTGAATGTAGCTTGCATGAGACAGAGCCCCCTAGTTTTTTTTTTTTTTTTTTACTAAGTAAAGTTGTAAAATTCTTGCGAATAATCTTTCTAAGAATATTCTCCTCGAAGGGAATAATCAAGAATTTTCTCATAGAAGCTATATTAATGGGTAATTTTGAAATGTATGCTCTGTATAGGTAATAATATATATGCAAATTTAGAAATTTATGAAATTTTGTTTTTAATAAAGTAATCAGATTAATTAAATAAATAATTAAATTTATTTAGTTGTAAGTACTAAGGAAAAAAAGAAAAAAAAAAATTCTCTTCAAGGCTAAGAGATGAAATCTTTTAAATTATTGAACATAAAATCAAGTGATAACAAAGATATAGCCAACTGGGGGAAAAACAAAATTGTGTATGTAGGAGCCTCGCCTCCCTGGGGGAGGGAAGTCCCCCCCCTCGAAGGGAGTAAATTTTCATGATGGGTGTCTTTCAAAAGAGCTCCCCAGTACCTTTTAAAACGAATGGTAGAACCATCGATCTGCGATAATTTAAAATAAATTTACCGATTTTTTTTTTTTTTTTCGTTTTTAACCAAAAAAAAAAAAAAAATATTTTATGTAATGTTCATAATAAAATTGACTTTTTTAAAAATATTTAATGTTATACTACTTTTCTAATATGGAAATCATCTGCATTATCATGTAAGATAATTTTTTTTTAATAATTTTAATAAATTATATTTACTGAGTGAATTTGTATAAGAAAATATAGAAGAAAGTCATGTGGTAGCCACAACATACTAGTTTAAATTATTATTATTATTTTAGCAAGAATTATATTTATTGTGTTTCATATTGATTTTATTTCACTAGAATAAAATTGATTTATTGCACTGTTTTTCTTCCTTCATTATATAGTTCTTTTTTTTTTTTCTGTCATATGCATGTTTTTGTTACTTTCATTCTAAGTTTATTATTATTTATTTTCTTTGTGATTTTATTTTCAAAATATACTTGCAATGTTGTTATAAATTTCAAAATTAGTTTTGCGTTAATTAGGCCATCATCTTCAAGAAGTGACTCTCAGGCAAAATTCAAGGTATGTTATTGTAATGTTTAATTCTGAAATATTTTCATGATTCAAGTAGTTTACTGCTATTATTGTTCAAAAATATAGGAATATTTATTTATTTATTTATTATGTTAGAAAATGAAATGTAAAGTATATTGGGAAAAAACTTTTTTGAAATCATTTTAATTTTAAAAATTGTATAATTTCAAAGTATTACTTCTTAGTATTTTTATTTTTATTTACATTTTGTATTGTAAATTACATTGTTGTATCCTCTTAATGATTAAAAATTTAAATATAAATAAACCTGCAATTTTTTTTTTTTTTTTTAATTTATTTAAAATTAGGAGTAATGCATTCTTACGGTTTTACAAATAAACTGTAAAAAATTTTTACTTGCATAAACCTGATAAAATTTTTTGACTTTGCTTTCTATAGGATTTACTGGGTGGTTTTTCTAGTCACTTTCGTCAATTCTCTCGATCATCTGCAATGAGTCCCACAGTTGATTTGGAAGTATCTGAAGAAGCTACCTCTGATGTTTTTGCAGATGAAAGTACTGAACAAGCTCCATCTAGTCAAAATTTTTTGTGTGTGTCTAAATTTTATGCACCAAATGAGGTAAATAATGACAAGATTTTCTGAAAGAATAATATAAAAAAATATGTCAAACATAAATTTTTAAAATAATTCAGGACTGTGAAATTTTTAGATAATAAATCATTTATTTATTTAAAAAAAAAAAAAAAAAATGTACTAGACTTGGAGCAAAACAATATGAATAAAAGTAACAATGATATTAAACATAAAATTGTACATATTTTCTCTATACTGTTGTGTATATACAGTGAAAAACGTTTAACACGAAACTGATGGGACCGAAATATTTTTTCGTGTTAAAAGAATTTCGTGTAAAAAGATTCGTAAAAAAAGTACAAAACTGGCCAATGTTTTCCATGTCATCAATTATTATTTCCATTTCCTGTAAAACTACTACTAACTTGCATCCATTAGGGTAAAAATCAAGTACAAATATTATTGTTTTTTGGAGGGAAAAAATCAGATATCTTTTACTGTCTTTTTCAGCACCATATTGTTCAAAAATTGATCGAGATCATACATTGTTTTATTCATCTCTGAATTCGAATGTGCATCTAAATAACTGCGGATACTCGTTATTTTCTTAATTTCTGAAGCAGACTGGACAGGAACTGCATTGCTGATTCAGTTGTCAGATTCGTCATTAATATCTACATAAGTGGAATAATTTTAATGATGAACGATGTTAAAAATCTCATTGTTGGTGCTGTAAACACATGATCATCGACGGCAACATATTGTAGCATAGTTGCCAACATTTCAATTTATTCCGGAGCAATGTTAGCTCCGCCTTTAATTCGCACCACTTTCAATATATAACTACGGTAAAATAAGAAAAAATTACTCTTAAGAAAAGAGTGGTATGGAAATAAAGGCAGGTCTAAAAATGCTTCGGAATAAATTAAAATGTTGACATCTCTGTTGTAGTAAACATGCCACTGAAGATCGAAAGCGAATTGTTTTCGTGTTAAACGATTTTTGTTTCATGTTAAAAGAAAAAAAAAATATTAAATAGCATAGTATACTGTCCGGACTGCTATACCATTTCGTGTTAACCGATTTTTCATGTTAAGCGTTTTCGTGTTAAACGTATTCCACTGTATATTAATTTTCTCTTTCCAATGAAAGATTTTGGGGTGTACTAATTGGCAGATTCCAGATCTAATTATACTGAATTTTGTAATAAATATAATGATGTTAAATAAAAATTTTATTCCATAACTTTAATCCCATAAGAATTTCATTATTGTAAAGAAAATTGTCATAAAAATTCAATTATTTTTCATTTTAAAATAAAAAAAAGTACATTGATGTTATAATTTATTTAGTTGGGGGGGGGGGGAAATAATAATCCAAATAAATATATATATATATATATTTGGATGCATAAGTTATTCATAATGGGAATGTTTTCTTATCACTGTTTATTGAAAAGCTTTTATAATTGCTCTTCCGCATCATAAATGTTCTGCTCATCCTATCAGCTTTCAAAACCTGTTTTTCATGTTATTAATGTTTGTTTCACTTCTATTTCAAACTTATTTGATATTATACATTATAAATTAAATAACTCTTTTTCTATTTAATGTATCAAAGTACCATTTTTTTTTTTTTTTTTTTTTTTCTGGATTTGTTGTTTTGTCATTACATTTTCTAGTATAATCCATAAAATTGCAAGGATTCTGAAGGAATTTTAGAGTATTATTTTCTCTGATTGATTAAATAATATTTACTAATCTTAAACAACCTATTGAAAATCTAAGTGATTGTGCTAATTATCAAATTTGGTGTAAATGTGGTTTATTTTACATAGGACAGACTCAATGTGAACTCAGAATTTAAATCAGAGAATGCAAAAAATTATGTTATAAAGCAAGATCTAAAAACATACTTCCATGGTCCAATATTCTTGACTCATGCACCACCTGTTTGATTTTTCCCTCCACTCATATTATTCAATATTGCCGTATTCCTTTTGATTTAGTTTTCCGAGAGTCATATCATATTATAAAAAATGCTTCAGATTTAGTTAACTATCTCTCCTCTTTTTAAACATTTAGAAGGCCAATTTTTTTAATAATTACCTCCCTTTTTTTTTGTGTGTGTCTGTCTGGGCATGCATTATATTCATAGTTTTCATCTTATATTTTAAATCAGCCTCCTCTCATTATAATTTTCTTATGTTGGTGCTAGCATCTGGCTTATGAAATAAGAAAAAATATAGATTGTATTAATATTTCTGATATGTAATTTTTTTTAAGCTTCACTTCAAAAATACCACAGGCACAAAGAATAGACAGCAAAATCTTATTCTTTTTAATAAAAGTACCTTGTTGTTATTAAAAATATTTTCTTATTTGCTTTTACTTAAATAAAAACTGTAATTAAACCAGTTTCTTTCAGTTCAGCATATAAAAAAACTTTATTGTATTTTGTGAAAGCACCTTTTATTTATTTTACTATTTATTTATTTTTTTAAGTAAAAACGGTTTAAAAAAATATTTTAATATATTTAAAAAAAAAATAATAATAATAATAAACTGATTTGAACAGTAAACAATAGTGATCTACAATGAACCATAAAAAGAAAAAGGTCTTTGGCAATAAGGAGGGTTTCAAGTGCTTAAAAATTTTTAGGTTCGCAATTTTATAATTTTTCTGATACAAAGAATATTTCCTCAAGTGAAAAAGTTTTTAATTTTCTTTTTATCTTTTGTTTTGACTTATGTGTAAGATGATCTCCTAGTTTGTAATCTTTTTTTTTTTTTTTTAATTTCTCAACTTATACATCAGTAAATACAATATTTAATTTAATAGTAGCATTTTAAAAACTCTAATTCAATAATAGTACTTTTTAATTTAACAAAATAAACCAATTCAGTCTCTAAATTCATTATATGCAAAGTCAACTTTTCAGCTACTTTCTTTTTATATCAAAATAAAATCATGTTGCAAATTGTTTCTATTTTTTTTTTTTTTTTTTTTCTTCTTCTGTTTTTTTTTTTTTTTTTAGCAGTATTTAACTGTAAAACTAGTTATATAACTTATTTATCAGTTCTTGTGTTTAAATTAGATAATTTCTTTTTATAATTAGTGTACTTACTCATTTTCTTTTTCAGCGCTTTGCTCATCTGTTAAAAGAACAAAAAGAAGAACCTATTAATTTACCTCCTTTTCCTAGTGATAATATGACTAAATCAATGAATAATGCATATATCAAAAAGGACTTGACACAGAAAAATATACCTACCAAGGTACTTAATATCTAAATGTGTGTCTTTCTTTCTTTCTTTTTTTTTTTTTTTCCAATCTATATTTAAATAAAATGCAAGGAAAATTGCTAAGTCTATTATCTATAAGTGAGTTTTAATTTTTACATTTAAAACTATAAAAATAATGAAATATATGGATTAATATATAAATACCAGGTGATCCAAAAGTCACAGAAGAAATAAAAAATATTTTATTCAAAAAGTACTGGTTGTAGCTCTATATGGTTTTAACTGAAATGTTCAGAAAACCATGGAATTTCTTTTTATATGCATAAGAAAAAATATTAGTTTCATCAATTCTTAAAATTACCTTTCATTTAATCCCTTTTTAGCAGCATGGTTCTTTATATATTTCAGCATACCGATTGTAGCCATCCTTAGAAAAACATGCTGCCTATTGACCACTGTCTTACCCTCTGTCAGTCGATCACTTGTTGATGTTCTTCCTCCTTTGCTTCACTTCATTCACCAGTGGCTGCCATTCAGTGGGGATGATGCTGTGCTCTCTATCGTTTAATTGCATTGTTAGTTGTTAGTATTTCCAAGGCTTTGTGTTTTAAGGCATAATGGTGGGAGTTATAGTGGGCTATTTCGTTAGTTATTAATGTATTAAGGCTAATGAGGTTAGTGAAAGGGTTTCTTGAAAGGGCTGTGGAAAGTTTATTGTATTTTAAATCTGTGATATGTTCAGTTTCACGATGTTTTCTTTTTCTTTTTGTCATTCCAATATAACACGCTTCCTCATTGTTTTCAAATTTAAAGTTTATTTTGTAGATTCCGGATGTGTCTTTAAAGTTGTCTTTTTCATTTCTTATCTTTTGAAAAATGTTTTTATTTTTGGTTTAATGGGGATATTAATTCCTGCTTTAGAGCCTTCATATTTAATTTTATTAGCTGCACCATTACAAAAGAAAATGGTGGGGGTGAAATTGGATTTAATTTTTTGAGCACTGCTAATGGAGTTCAGAGATTTTAGGCAAGTTTTGTAAATTTTTTGGATTAGTGATCTACTGTAATTAGCATTTTGCACGATGTCTTTAATAAATTTAATTTAGTTATTCAGGAGTTTTCTTTTTCTTTTCTTTTTTTTTTTTTTTTTTTTTATGAGCAAATAAGGATGGCAAGGTTTATGTAGGAGTGAAGTGAGGCGAGTGGGATTTCGCATTTTAGATTAATTATTTCATTATTGTGACTTTGTTTTTGGAAGTCAGTTGTATAAAAAGTAACCTTTTTGTTTTTAATAATTTTAACGTCCAGAAAGTTTATACTATTATTTGTTTTGGTTTTAAGAATGAATTTAATGTTACTGTGTAAATATTTAAGTTCTATTAAGAGTTGATGGGGGTTAGTATAAGGTTTGACAGCAAAAATATCATCAACATATCTGAGCCAAATTTTACAATTTTTAATAATATAGTTAGCAGAGACCTCGAGGTGTAATTTTACTCCGGCTGTAATTCCTGATAAGGTCGAGCCCATCGGTGCATCTCTGGTTTGTTTAAAAATAACGTAATTAAACAAACACCACCAATAATAATAAAAGCAGAAATTTCACTGATTTGTTGTACATTTCTGTAATCAATGCTGAAGAGGTTGGAGGGGGGGATATTTTAGCAGTGAGCTGTGCTTAAACATAAATTTTCTTAATGAGAAGTGAAATAATTATATGTTTGTGTGATTTTTTTTTTCCCTTTTAATCACTTTAAAATAACTTTTGTTTAATGGAATTCCATTGGCTAAGCAGGTAAGGCTTTTTCAAAGAAAACTTCTAAAAACTGTTTAGAATACTTCTTAAAAAATGCTAGAAGGAATGATACTTTAAATTTTTTCCCAATTAAAACAAATTCTCCGTTAAATGATACACCTATAATCTATAAGTCTCATAGAAGCATTTAGATTAGTTGCAGTCTTTGGGCATTTTTTGTTTGAAACATGTGTTTTCAGTTACACTACATTTTAGCATGTATAACATTATAAATCTTATGTGGAGCTATCCAAAATTATTTAAATATATCACCACTATTCACTGAAGTACATTTTCATCATATTACATATTTTTAAATTGAGTTAAATTTTGTCATAATTCTAAGATATAAAAAATGACTTTCCTTTACTTGCATTGTTTTTGTCTTTGTGAAAGATTTACTATCATTTGTGTTTAATAAATATAGTTTACAAGCTGGCTTTGCTCGCTTCGCTGGTCACTATGTTTAAATGAATTATTTTTTTAAATTATGTCTCTTTTTTTTTAAATTTTTATATTTATTAATAAGCCTCGAAAAGATTAACAGTTATTTTTTTCTTCAAATGAATTAGTTTTGAAGTAATTCATTTATAAAGTAAAACCCTTGGATGACAACACTCTTAAAAAAAGAAAAATTGTTGTTCTAAGAAAAAAGCTTGTTTTTGTTAGGCAGACAAATAAAGTATTTATCTGTAATGGGCAAAAGCCTTCTGATATTGTACACTCCTACTCAAAAGTTTAGCAAGATTTGCAAACGATCAGTTTTTTTTTTTCTATTTATCGATGAAATGTTTTCAAACGTTGGGTATTTAAAGAACTGGGTCTTCCTCCTGTTTTTCAGTGAAGATTGGTTTAAGACAGCATTTAGGGGGCCAGTAACAAACTGAGCAAAATCAATAGTGTTTGTGTTGAATCTGTGTGTCCCTGTATCGTTGAGTGAACGAAATGAACTGTAACTTTAGGATATGTTAATACAGACCTAGTTTAATTTGTGAATGAATGTGTGTGACGATAGCATATTAAATAACAGAGATATAAGCATTTATTTAAAAAAAAAAAATCGGCATGTTTTTTATTTAGAATACACAGAGTTTTTAACGAAAATTATTCCTACTTTCAGATGTTGGAAAAACACTTTTAAAACAATATACTGCAATCGAAATACAAATATTTCATAAAATATGAACATTTTTATGAAAAAAGTTTTCACTGCATATGTGCGAAAGATTAAAAAAAATATATTGCATTTGTTGAAAGCTAGATATATTGGGCAACTTTTGCCAAAAGTGCATTTGAATAGAGTAAAAATTAAGCAAATTATCCAAAAAAGAACGAGCTATACTTGAGGTATTTTCCAAGAGTTGAAATTTCTTAAGGGGTTTTTCACATGCTGCGTAATTAGTTTGAAAATCCAATTATTTCAATCACGCTCCAAATGTACTTTTTTGTGGAAAACCCCTTATAAGCTTGTAACTCTAACATATTTTTGTTTATTTACAAAGATTTGTGAGATATGGGGTTTTTTACAAAAAAGAACTTTTGCTAAGTGGTTAAAATAATTGGTTCTTTAAATTGATTACACAGCATGTGAAAAACCCCTCGAGAAATTTCACCTCTTGGAAAATATAGAAAATTTAACTCATTCTTTTTTGGATAATTTGCTTAATTTTTACTTTATTCAAATGCGTTTTGATAAAAGTTGCCCAATATATCTAGCTTTCAACCTATGCAATAATTTTTTTTTTATCTTTCGCACATGTGCAGTGAAAAAGTTTTTCATAAAAATTTTCATATTTTAGGAAATATTTAAAATATTTGTATTCTGATTGCAGTATATTGTTTTAAAAGTGTTTTTTCAACTTATCTGAAAGTGGGAATAATTTTCATTAAAAACTCTGTATATTATGAGTAAAAAACATGTCGATTTCTTTTTTTTTTTTTTTGGGGGGGGGGGGTTAAAATAAATGCTTATATCTCTGTTATTTAATATGCTATCGTCACACAAATTCATCCATAAACTAAACAGGGTTTGTATTTAACATATCCTAAAGTTACAGTTCATTTTGTTTACTCAACGATACGGGTGATTGATTTTTCTCAGTTTGTTACCGGCCCCATAAAGGTTGTCTTAAACCAATCTTCACTGAAAAACACGAGGAAGACCCAGTTCTTTATATGCCCAACGTTTGAAAACATTTCATCGAGAGATAAGTTTTTAAATTGAAAAATATATATATATACTATATAAAAAATGAACGTTTGCAAATCTTGTTAAACTTTTGAGCAGGAGTGTATTATGATTTAGAGTTAAGCAGGGG
This sequence comes from Salticus scenicus, assembly GCA_963930645.1. Lineage (NCBI taxonomy): Eukaryota > Metazoa > Arthropoda > Arachnida > Araneae > Salticidae > Salticus > Salticus scenicus. Next base: position 175,577,154 of record OZ005654.1, read on the forward strand.
TCTGTCCAGACTTTTTAGACAGGGTCCTGCCTTTGTAAAATTGTGAAAAATCAATGCATAATTTTGTGAATCAAATATTAGTATGAAAATCAAGTCCTACAGACTTTTTGGCTAGTATTACAATTTTTTTTTTCCGTTTATTTAACAATATCTCTTACTTCAATTTATTTATGCAACCATTAATTACTTAATATTGTAAAAGGCGAGTGAAGTCACTCCAGATTTTATTTATTTTTAAACTTGAATTTACTTTAATAATAATAAAAATCTGGTATGAAACAACCACACGACTTCCATTACCCACTATTACACATATTATATGCATTTATGAGAGATAAATGTGATCAGAAAACATAAAAGTAAACTAAAGAGAAAATCGTTAGAGCCGTTTTTGAGATTCCAACTTTTACAAAAAATCAATTATTGACCGGAAAACAATAATTACATACAAAAGGATATTTAAAAGTAAGTTAATATGGCGAGTTTGAAAAAAATCCGTACAGCTGTTTTTAAAGGAACACTCTTGGGAGACCTGAAATTGAGCTATTTATACAGGACGCCTATCAATTTTCCTGAACTAACCAACTATATCATTCAAAAGGACATCTAATAGAGTTTTTATACAGCAAATTTGAAGAAAATCGTTAGAGCCGTTTTTGAGATACGGACTTACGGTCCCATTTCTGGTTTCCGATGTCCCACTTCCGGTTAAACTCAATTATTGACAGGAAAACAATAATTACATACAAAAGCATATTTAAAAGTGAGTTAAAATGGTGAGTTTGAAAAAAATCCGTGCAACCGTTTTTAAAGGAACGCCTTTGCGAGGCCTGAAATTGAGCTATTTATATAGGATGCCTATCAATTTTCCTGAACTAACCAACTATGTTATTCGAAAGAACATCTAATAGAGTGTTTATATAGCAAGTTTGAAGAAAATCGTTAGAGCCGTTTTTGAGATACAGACTTACGATCCCACTTCCGGTTTCCGATGTCTCACTTCCGTTTTTTCAATTTTCACCAAAATTTGGAAATTTCATCTGTACACCAGACGTATTTCAATTCTAAAGTTTCGTAGCTCTATCTTTATTAGTTTCTGAGCTATAATAGCCAGAAGATTCTCCACATACATACACACACATACACACACACACACATACATACACACTGACCAATTGCCAAAAACCACTTTTTTGGACTCAGAGGACCTTAAAACGTGTAAATCAGGTGAAAACCCGATATCAAATTTTCAGACCGAATACAATACTTCCATTACCTACGGTAGTAGGGTAATGGAAATAAAAATGAAGGTGCTATTTTTTTCTAAATCATTTTTATATTTATATAAAAATCTCTTTCTTGAAGAAATTGTTTTCCTATAATTAAAATAATTTTAAACCTATTACAGCCTCGTTTCAATTCTCTTCAAGTGCCAAATCTCATAAGAAGAATGCAGAAAAATAATTCAGGTATAAAAATGACTTGTTATCATTTAATAGACACTATGTGCAACTGTAATTACTGCTTTATGCTTATCTATGAAGATGATAAAAAGAGTATTTTAGTATAGTTGCTTAAAGTGGATTGCCCGTGTACACTTTATTTCAATGTAAGATACTTCATAATGCAAAAACTTATAAAATGGACAGGTTTTAAAGTAAATTTAGCTGAATAAATGCAATTCTTTTTTTTTTTTTTTTTTTTTTGTGTGTGTGTGTGTGTGTGTGTGTGGTGAATTCTTGCAAATTAATTAAAGTCTGGATATCTGGAATGGAGCTAAAATGTTAATCATAAGATAAATAACCTATTAAAAATCCAGCTTTTCCTAGGAGAGCAGATTTTGCCATAGCTCAGTTGCTTAATAAATCCACGGCCCTTTGATATCTGTCCTTTGGAGCCACTTTACAAGAGACTTAATGGGACTTAGAACAATTCCCATCCTAGAATGTCTATGGCCAAGACTGTGTATCTCATTTCAATAAAAGATTATAAGTTCACTTCAATGAGTCATCATTATTTATAAATTGTTCTCATCATTCTATAAAGACATCCCCTTCTATACATCATATTTTTTAGACTCAAGATAAATGGCTATCTCCATGCGAAGAAATCCAAGTTAATGAGAAATAATCTCAGCTAAATGTAGTTAAAAGATCCCAACTGATAAATGGCAATTGCTGATATTCTATCTCCATAATCTGTGTACAAGTCCTTAAATGTCAAGTCATCATAAAAAAAAATAAGAAAAAAATTGCTGCGCATTGAACAAGTTACACTACCTGCAAACAAAGATGGATTTTCTCTCTGTAATGAGATGTGAAGGGCAATAAGAAAGCAATAAATTCTGTTCTGAAAAAGCTTTGCGTAATGTGCAAGCTACTGGCAATTCAGAAGAGAACAATATCTGTGTTGTGTTCTATGACATAAAGAATGAGAAAGAAAATACAATGGGTTGTATGAGAGAATTTAATTTAGGCCATGTTAGAGAGTTGCAGAAGGAACTTGTAGTTATTTTACCTATTCTGATTTAATAGACAATTGGGACTCATTCAATACCACAGATATATCTTCTAGGATTCATTTTTAGACATCTTAAATTCTCAGATGTGAGTTGTATGTATATGATCAAAACTTTCTTTTAAAAGTAGTTCCAAAAAAGAGATTTTCTGCATTATAAATTTTTTTGCAGCCAAAGTCAGTATACCAGGGATGAGATTCCCCAGACTTTTGTAGGAATTTCAGACTTTTTTTAAAATTTTAAAAGTAATTTTCAGATCTTTTTATTTCAGAATATTTTTATTTTTTTCTCTTTGTTTCGACATGTTCTTGATCAATTTATTTTCATGTATTCTCATATTTACTTATGAAAAGAATAGTTTCTTGTATTTGTTTCTTCTTTTATTGCAAAAATTGAAATATCTTTGAGTTTTACACATATTTTCAGACTTTTTGTCCATTTTTGCTCTCATCCCTGGTATACAAAGGCAATATGATGCAATGTTGGCCTTTATATTTATCTAGAAAATTCCAATTAAAAATATAATTTTTTTTATTTATTTTACACTTAATATATATGCAGGATTAGTCTGATGCATCCAAGAAAATCCAAAAACAAATATATTATCAAACTGAAAATTTGAGACAGCATTAAGGAATATTTATAATAAGGCATTTCAGTTAAAAAATTCAGGATCATACTGACATTTTTTATTACACATATTATAACTAGAACTAAGTAAAATTTTTCTGAAAATATTAGTTAATATATAAAATTTGTATTGTATATTAATTCATTATCATCTATTTTATTTATTTATTTATTTATTTATATGAAAACTCAATAACTGTTATTATTTAATTCTCTAATATTTTGATTTTTCCTTTAGGGATTTTAAAGAAACATATCTTAACTGAAAGGTAACTATTTTCTTTTAATATTGTATGTGTTTTGTTAGAAATTACATATTACAGCTTGATTTGAAGCTTTTCAAAAAAAATTTGTTTAATTTACATGAATCTTTATTCACATAACCATACAAGCTAATTTAATAAGCGACAGGACAATAGTAAACAAGGATTAGAGAGTTGATTTTAAGTTTAACTGGCAGGCTACGCCTGCTTTTACTGGTCACTTTTTTAAAATGAATTTTCAGAAGAATTGGATCATTATTTTTGAATATCACTTTATAAATAAAAGCTTAAAAAAAAAAAAAAAAAAAACATTGAAATTTGAAGGATTTCAATGCATGTTTCTCATATCAGCTGTTAACCAGCGAACACCTGTCATGACGTCAGATGTGACGTAACTGTATTACGTAATCAACGGCGCATCTTCGCTCCCTGAGAGAGAGATGTTTATAAGAGTCTGTACGAGAAAGCTTTACTAAGCGAGCGGCAAGAAATGCCCGCATTATGTTATTTTACTTTTCTATATTATTAAATGTTGTGATTGTTCAAAAGACTCTGCTTTTCACTCTGCGGACCCATTTATACCAACAATGGTTATGGGCCCAGAGACACGCATCTTACTGCGGACTTTTTAAAAATTTAAATTAACATTCGTTAAAACGAAAGTGCGACTTACTGTTAAGCCTAAGGGCTGAAATCGAAAGTATTTTTGATTCTATTTTTATAAAGAAGCTACTATAGCTGATTAAATATGTCGCAAGTATTAAATATAGAAAAGTTATCCAAAAATAATTTTGACACCTGGAAGCTGCAGATAGAAGCTGTTTTAATCAAGAATGATCACTGGAGTTATGCTAACGGAACGAAAATTAAGCCCGATGAAGGCGCCGAAGGCGAAGAAAAATGGCTCGAAAATGATCTTAAAGCTAGAGCCGATTTAATCCTAGCAATTACCCCAAGTGAGTTGTGTCATATTAAATATTGTACCACCTCAAATGAAGTATGGAATAAATTAAAAGAAGTTTACGAATCGAGAGGACCGGCAAAGAAAGCCACCCTGTTGAAGCAGCTACTCTTTAAGAAAATGACTGACAGTGAAAATATGTCCGATCACCTCAATATTTTCTTCGATATAGTGGACAAGCTAAAAGAAATGGACATTGAAGTAGCCGAAGACCTATTATCAATTTTGCTCTTATACAGTATTCCTGACAGCTATGAAAATTTCAGGTGCGCCATAGAAGCAAGAGATGAATTGCCGCAGCCTGAAGCTCTGAAAATTAAAATGATGGAAGAATACGAGTCAAGAAAAAATAAAAAGAATCAAGAATCATCAAATGCGTATTTTACGACTCACAAGAAAAATCTTCCTGAAAAGAACAAAAGAGAAATCTTAAAGCCTGTGCAGAACAAGAACACGTATGGCGAAAGAAATTATGCAATCTTCAAATGCAATTACTGTTCAAAAGTAGGGCATAAAGCCTCAGAATGCAGAAAGAAGATCTCAGACAGAAAATTCACTTCATGGAATAAATATAAAGATAGATCTTTCATGGTTGAAGATAGTACAGAGTTCACGATGGCAGCCAGTAACTCTTTCCAAGAACATTCCGAGTGGTGTCTCGATAGCGGTACGACATCCCATATGGCTCATGACAAGAATTTGTTTACAGATTTCGAACCTAGAATTGGATCATTTATAAAATTAGCTGTAGATGAAACAGCGGAGATCACAGGTGTTGGAACAGTCAAATTAAAAGTTCCCGGTAATCACGGTGTAACTAATTTAAAGTTGACAAATGTTTTGTGTGTTCCAAAATTGAAATGCAATTTAATGTCTATATCAAAAGCTACAGAAAACAACTGCCGAGTTGTATTTACCGAAAAATGTGCGAAAATCACAGAGCAGGACGGCTCTCTGATTATAAGTGCTACGAGAAAAGGTGATTTATATTTTTTTCAGCCGCATGTGGATATCGCTGCATCAACTCAGGTAAGCAACTTTCATAAATGGCATTTAAAATTAGGACATTTAAATGAAAAAGATTTAAAATTATTAAAATCTGAAAATATGTTAAGAGATTTAAATTTTAATGAAAAAGATTCTTTAAAAGATTGCAAAGTATGTATTAGGTCTAAACAAACTGTGAAACCATTTTGTAAAGAAAACAAATTTCATAGTGATGAATTATTAGAAGTAGTTTATTCTGATTTATGTGGCCCTATAAATGTTAAATCCCATGGCGGATCACGTTATTTTATTACTTTTTTGGATGATAAATCTCGTTACATTGAAGTAAATTTTCTAAAAACAAAAGACGAAGCTAAGTACGCGTTCCGGAGATATAAAGCAGCAGTCGAAAATCGATTAGGAAAAAAAATTAAAATACTACATACTGATAATGGATTGGAATATTGTGGCGAAGAATTCAATAAATATATTGAAGAATGCGGTATTAAACGCGAATTTTCATCGCCAATGACCCCTCAGCAAAATTCTAGAATTGAAAGACAAAATCGTACATTATGCGAAATGGCGAGGTGTTTATTAATGCAATCAAACCTTCCAAATACATTCTGGGCCGAAGCAGTAAATTGCGCTGCATATATTAGAAACAGGTGTCCCACTAAAGGAATTAAAGAAAATAAAACACCTTTCGAATTGTTTTTCGGTTATAAACCAACTGTTAACTATTTTAAAATTTTCGGACAGAAATGTTTTGTTCTAAATAAAAAATCAAAAGGGAAGTTTGAAGCTAGGTCACACGAACATATATTCGTTGGCTATTCAAATGAATCACGCGCTTACAGATTATGGAATAAGGATACCAGAAAAATTGTCATAAGTCGTGATGTTCGATTTATAGACGAGTTTCAAACAAATGATTCAGCTACTACTGATCAATTAGAATTAATTTTTCCGTCTGAGAATAAATGCAATGATTGTAATATTAAAAATGAAACTCCTATTCCTACTCAAACCGCAAACAGGGGGGAAAACAGCGGATCGATTTCCTATCCCCCTGAATGCAACGGAGAGAGTTTCTCTTTTTGGAAAGGGGGGGAAGGCTCGCTTTCTGAAGGGGGGGACGTGAAAGATGTGAGTGGAGGGGAGGAGAGTGCTGGCGATATATGTAAACAAGAGGAAAGGATTAATAAAAACAATCCTATTTTTAAACGTGGTCCCGGAAGACCTAAAAAAAGTAAAAGTTGGAACTTTCAAAACTCTCATAAGGAATATATTACAGATACAAAATATAAAGATGAAACTTCTCAATTAGCTCATAACTCATTTAATGAAATTAATCCCAGCGTAATCGACGCGCTAAATGGAGATTATGCTAAAAATTGGGAGAACGCGATGAAATTAGAATATGATTCTTTAGTTAAGCAAAACGCTTGGGAAATTGTAGATAGACCAAAAGATAAAAAGGTAATTGGGTGTAAATGGGTTTTAAAAACAAAATTCAAACCAGATGGTCAAATTGAAAAATTTAAGGCCAGATTAGTTGCCAAAGGGTGTTCACAGAAACAAGGTATAGATTTTGAGGAAAATTTTTCACCAGTAGCCAGATTAAGTTCTATAAGAACTGCAATCGCGTATGCTATCCAGAATGGTTTCACAGCATACCAGTTAGATTTCATTATGGCATATGTTAACGGCAATTTGAATGAAGAAATTTTTATGGAACTTCCTGAATTTTTTGAAAATGATATACATGAAAATAAAGTGTGTTTATTAAAGAAGTCTTTGTATGGGCTTAAGCAGTCAGGAAGACAGTGGTTTAAGAAATTAGATGAGAAATTGAGAAAAATGAAATTTAACCCTTTGAATTCCGACAAATGTGTCTATTACTCAAAATATCCTTTTGATGCTATTATAATCGTTTATGTCGACGACTTAATTTGTCTCACTAAAAGTGAAGAGCACTATTTTGATATTAGAAATAAATTAGCAGAATCTTTCAAAATGAAAGATATGGGCCTTCTGCATTATTGCTTAGGCATTGAATTTAATCAAGATAGGGGCAGCATCACTATAACACAAAAGAAATACATTGAAGATTTATTAAATAAATTTAATATGGAAGATTCTAGAGTGGTGAATACACCTTTAGATAACAGTGTAAAATTAACTAAACAAATGTGTCCAAATACAGAAGAAGAGAAATCATATATGTCAAAAATTCCTTATAGACAATTAATTGGTTCTCTTATGTATCTGTCGGTTGCTACTAGACCAGATATCACCCATGCTGTAAATTATTTAAGTCAGTTTAATAACAATCCAGGAAAACCTCACTGGATAGCTGCTAAAAGAATACTAAGGTATCTCAATGGCACTAGAAATTTAGGAATTGTGTATTACAGAGACGATAAACCATTGACAGCATTTGTTGATGCCGATTGGGCATCGGATATAAATGATAGAAAATCATATACAGGATACGTCTTTAAATATGCCGGTGGACCTATTTCTTGGGAATCTAGAAAGCAGCGAACCGTTGCTCTATCCACAACAGAATCTGAATATATGTCTCTGTCCGAATCCGCAAAAGAGACAATTCATGTTAGAAATTTCTTAAAAGAACTGGATCCTGAAATTGTATCAAGTCCAACTGCAATCATGTGCGACAATCAGTCCGCACTGAGATTAGTAAAAAATCCTGTTCATCACAATCGATCTAAGCACATTGACATTCGTCATCATTTTGTGCGAGAAGTTTACAATAATAAACTAATTGACATTAAATATATTTCATCAGATGAACAACCTGCAGATATTTTAACAAAAAGTTTAAATGCATATAAACATGAAAAATGTTGTGATATTATAGGACTTAATACTCAGGACTGATGAACTTAAAAATATATATATATTTAAACTGTGTTTTCATTAAGAAATTAACTGCTTATATTTTACGTATTTTATTTTATAATATTAACCATAATTATTTGCTTATAATTCTATTTCTTTACTAACACTTTTCTTATTTTAAGTAACTCTTGCATAAAAATAATTTTCTGTAATTTTTAATATGCTATTATAATGCATAAATATGTTTTATTTTCGAAACATTTATTGAAAAAGGGGGAAATGAAGGATTTCAATGCATGTTTCTCATATCAGCTGTTAACCAGCGAACACCTGTCATGACGTCAGATGTGACGTAACTGTATTACGTAATCAACGGCGCATCTTCGCTCCCTGAGAGAGAGATGTTTATAAGAGTCTGTACGAGAAAGCTTTACTAAGCGAGCGGCAAGAAATGCCCGCATTATGTTATTTTACTTTTCTATATTATTAAATGTTGTGATTGTTCAAAAGACTCTGCTTTTCACTCTGCGGACCCATTTATACCAACAATATTGCTCTAAACCTCGCTTTCAGTACTAGCTGCCTACAGTAGCTCTTTTCCTTTTTGTACTGCATAGAGTCCAGGTTCTAACTATCTGCAAAAAGGTCTTTCCTGGGCACTTTCATTTGGGTATTTATCATATCGACGACAAGTGAACTGCTATTATTCAAGAATTACAATTGCTCTTTATGCTATATTACCATATGATTCCGACCAGTATAATAAATAAAAGAAAAAGTAGATTTTATTCTAAAAGAATTAAATAAACAGAAAGTAAATAAATTTTAATTAATCTTAAATTCTAATAAGTTTAATCCATTGTACTATATTAGCATTTTTTTTTTTTTTTCCGTTAAATACAGTAAACCAATTGTTAAAAAAAAAAAAAAAAAACCTCTTTTAAAGGAGTAAAAAAAAAAATCACCTTCAAATGAATGAATTAAATAAATAAAAAATACTTAGTGTAATAGCCGTTGCTAATATATGAAGACGAAATGAAAAAATAAATTTAGAGAATAAAACAGAAAAATCAGTGGATAAAATCAAAAAAAAAAAAAAAAAAAAAAAAAAAGTCATTAAAAAAATTCAAATTTAAAATTTGAAAAGTTCTCGATGAGATGAACACCTGCATAGTCCAAGCTACCCCTTTGCTAAGTTTTGTAGTTACCTCTGTAATCAGCAGATTGAGCACCAGAGCACAGACAGACAGACACATACACAGAGATACACAGACAGTTTATAGATTCTACAGTGTTATAATACTTTTGATTACAGTATTAGCTTTCTTTTTATTTATTTCATTACTATAAATGTTTACATATTCTACTTTAAAAAGGAATAGTTTTTATGGTTAATTTTATAATGTAAACATAGTCTTATGAATGCCACTCAAAGTCGATTTTAACTACTGCATTTTAGCAAACTTGAACAAAAATTACTAAATTTGTTGGTCAGAATTGTACAGGATAGCTTAATGTAAGAACATTAGGTTAAGCCTTTAATCCTAGGTTCAGTTACTGGCCAGGACATTTTTTGCACAAAAGAAAGTTATTCAATTTCATTTCCAAAATTTATTAGTATTAAAAAAGCTGAAGTGAAAAATTTAACCTTAATACAGGGTTATAAGTTCAAAAGAGTTATTTTATTTATTTATTTTTATAATTATTATTAATATTATTACCGCCTGTAATTTTTACACAACAAGATTTTCAACATTATTAACTTCTTTAGTGTTTCTATGTAGCAGGGGGGTCCCGATAGCCCGGTCGGTAGCGCGCCGGCCTCGTAATTGGAAGATTGCGGGTTCGGTACTCGAGCCGGCCAAAGACCGTCGTGTACACTAATGGTGGCTGATGCACGTAAAATCTGTCGTGGCCGCAATGTCCTCCATGTTCCCATCAAAAATTATACCTCTGGGGGTCACTGAAGCGGGAGAGCAATCCCTTTATAGAGGATCAAAATTGCGATGGCATGTCTCCGGACTACCTCTAGGAATGAGTCCCAGACCGTCGATGATTGCGCCATAAAAAGGCATTCAACCAACCAACCAACCAACCCAGACCATCGCCAATTGCCCATCTGCACAGCACTAGTGCGACATAAAACCCAACCAACCAACCTATGTAGTAGGGATCGATTTACATGTTTGGGGCACACCATCAATTAAAAATATAAACTTATATATATATGTTAACAATGCAAATTTTATTTGTTTTTCTTAATATTTGTTTAGCTTGGTTGGTGCAATGGATCACTACCATGTACCTACCTAATATTTCACATTTAATATATCATTCTTATTTTCAGCTGAGAAAAAAGATCACATTTTGCACTTTTATTATTTTAGTGTTAAAATTAAAAATTAAGTTTATTTGTATATTTTAATGGCATAGGTTTACATTTTATAATTAATTTTAATTTTAGCTTTGATATTCAAGATATTAGCAATTTTTCTGCTGTATCTGGGTCTAATTTAAAACCAGATTCAACATCTCAAGCAAAAGTAAGTTTTTAATAGTACCTATATTTTTCTTTCTTATATTTTAACTTTCAGAATGATTATTTTTATTTTTATTAATAATAAACAAAATTTTAATTAATGAAAAACTTTCATTGCATTTTAATATGCGTCATATTATAATAACGTCTTTACTCCATATAATTGTAACTGAGCTTATAGTAAAGCAAATAACTAAAATCTTACTGGCAGGCAGTGGTGTCATCAAAAAATGTTTCAAGTTGAGGGGGGGGGGATGAAATTAGTAAAAATTATGGTATATTTTAGAAATTCAATTCGATTTAAAATATTAATTAATTGGTTGATTCGTGTGATTAAGCAAGCCTCTATATAAGCATCAACATTTTTTTTTTTTCATGTAACTTAAACTAACACATTTTATTTATAAAAATTACATAGCTTGTTCTAAACCAACATATACCGAAAAATTTACTGTCAAGTCAACTCAAACTCTGCTTGCAGCAAAAGGTTAGAACTAACTTGATCTGCATGTGGTCAGTTTGTCTCTAATTGTCTCTGTAATATAAATTTTATTTAGCAATTTAAATAATCATCAAAACTAATGGCATAGTTTTAAAGCTTTAAATCTATTTTCAAAATAACAATTTTTTACTGATCGGAATTTTCCAGGAGGGGACAAGTGCTCCCCCCCCCATCACTCCCCCTTCCCCTTCCCCTATGTGCCAATGCCCATACTTTCAATAGTATTCGATTTGTTGTAATTTTCAACCTCCAGTTTTTGATGTACTTACATATTTTGGTACGTTCTGAACACGATTTGACCATTTTTAGAAATTGTCTGTGTGTTTCTTTCCCGCTTCCTTAATAATTTTGGTCGGTGTATCTTCTGAAACAATAGACGAAATTTAATCAAATTTGATATTTATTTTAATTTTGACCTAAACTGGTGTTGAGTGCATTTGTTGAGACTCAATCGCTTATTAAATGGTGCTGTCACATAATTTTTTTTTTTTTTTCATAAATTTTAAAATGTCAATATAAGAAAAATTTTGAATAAATTAACATAATAAAATTAGCTTTAACTTTTCAATGTAAAATGATATATGTGACAGTAATAGTTTATGAAGGACATATTTTTCTTTGTGGTGGGGCATTGTCACACCCCTCTTTCCATCGGGGATGTAAATTTTTAACATAGATATCTTACAAATGAATTTGTCGATACCTTTAAAACAATTGTTTAACGTATACCTGAGATAATTTAAAAATAAAAAAATTCTATTTTTCCCCCTTATTTAACAAAAAAAAAAATTGCTTTGATGAGAAATATAACTTTTCTAAACCAAGTTACAAATGAAAGATAAAATATTGATAACAAACCAAAAAACATCCATTTTAATGCATCTAAATAAAACTGAGTTCAATTTCACAGATATTGAATTGCATATACACTGAAAATGAAAAAAAAAAAAAAAAAAAAAAAAAAAAAAAATAATAATAATGCAAATGTGCTTATTTATATTTTTGGTGTTTTATACTAGTTTTAAAAGTAATTCACACATTTTAACTGAATTTAGTATAATAGAAAATTTGATTGAATAATCACTAATTGTGAATCCACTGCCAAAATGTAAACACAGATGTAAATCTAGTTGAATCAAAAAAGAAAATGTATTAATATATGTATATATTTCTAAATTCTAGAGTAAAATATATATGTATTTCACTTTTGATAAGCAACATTTCTAAATAATATTAACATAATGTAAAATTTAGCTTTAGAAATTATTTACTGGATAATTTATAAAACAGTTTTTTTTTTTTTTTTTTTTTTTTTTTTCCCATCAGATCCGTAGCTTAAGTACAGTCTATGCCAATTCAAGTAAAAAATTGTCAAAGAAATTTTATAACTTTTGTATTTATACAGGTTGAATATTCTTATTAAACATACACCACAATCCATAATATTGATAAATAAACATTTCCTTCTCTAATTTTAATCTACTAATAAAAAAAATTTAATGTTTTAATTTATTTAAAATTTATTTTTAATTTTAGCATTTGGTTGCTTGAATATTAAATTTCCATAACCGAAATTTTACAACTTTGGAATTTATACAGGTTGAATATTCTTATTAAAAACCACAATCCACAATATTGATAAATAAACATTTTCTTCTCTAATTTTAATCTATTAACCAAAACATTTCAATGTTTTAATTTATTTTTAGAATTTGGTTGCTGAATTTTAAAATATCCATTTGAATCAAATATTCCTAATTGCCTGCCAAATACTAACCAAATGTTCGGTGTAATTCTAATATATAAATTCTATGCAGATATTATTACAACTATTGAATTTATTATTTTGCATAAAAGACTATCTTAAACTAAAATTTAAAATAAATCTATTATTAGATCGAAGAATCTATACAGTTTTATAAAAATGACAAAAAATCTTATTTTTTCTATTTATTTTATTTTGTTTGAAACTCTGGATAAAGGTTACTCAATTGCACTGTAATTTGTAAATTCCTGATTTAATATCAAGTATGTCATAAGAAAAAGAAATTCTGAAACCTTCTTTATGATAAATAGACAATAAGACTTCTTCACACACCATAAATTTTTAGCCAGCACAACCGGTTTCGAAAGGACGTAGCCTTCCTTCATCAGGTGCAAAAAAAAAAAAAAAAAAAAAAAAACACGTGGTACTGCCTTGGAGGCAAAAGCAAGACTGAAAGCAGGGCAAAAACCAGAGGGGGAGGAACAACACAAACAACCAATAGGAAGCATCATGCAGGACCAATCAGAGCGGAACACACATACACACACAAAAGGAGGGAGGGAAGGAATAAACAATTAATTTATTTTTATTTATTCATTTATTTATTTTTTTTATTAATATTATACTAATAAGTAAATTTAATAAAATTTATTTATTATTATTATTATTATTTATTTATTTAATTAAAATAAAACAAATTTTTCCAGGCTGTAGACAGCAAAGTGGAAGCAGATTTTTCATTGACAGTTTTATCACGATTAAGGTAAATAGCTAAATTTTCCAAAAAAAATCCAGTTCGGAAACGCGTTTGGCATGAAAGATAATTTTGGCACTCTTAAAATTAAAACTATGATCAAATTCCCAACTGTGCTTCGCAATAGAAGATTTAGAAATTTCTTGATTAACAATATACCGAGAATGTTCACGTAAACGACATTCAAGATTTCTTTTTGTTTGACCAATATAAGATAAATCACAATTATTACAAGGGGCATTATAAATACCCCACTTATGAAGCTCGGGAACAGGGGATTTAGTTGAAGGGAATTGGAATTTATTGACAGGTTTAAAAATAACGTGAAAATTGAAACGCTTCAAAACTTTGGCTAATTTAAAACATAAGGGGGGATAAAAAGGCAAGACAACAAGGTTATCAGGTTTAATTTTATCATCAATGGAAAGAGTAAAATTATAAGTTGGCCTATTGAACTTTTTGATAGCTTTATCAATTATAGAGGGTCTAAAACCTCTTTTAATAGCAACAGACTTTAAATAATTGAGTTCTTCTTTAAGAGAAGAAGTATCAGAACAAATTTTAAGGGCACGATACACGTAAGTGTAAAAGGTGCCAATTTTTTGTTTAGCCGGATGATTAGAGAGAGCATGGGGAGGTATAGAAACAGAGAAAGGTTTCCTGTACACAGAGGTTTTAAAAGAGGAATCGCACCTAGTAACTAAAACATCAAGAAAGGGAATTTGATTACAATTTTCTAACTCGAAGGTAAACTGAATATGGGGATCAATAGCATTAGCAATATTAAGAATGGCAGAAACATCAAACGGATTTTCAACAAGAATGAAAGTGTCATCTACGTAACGTAACCAGCATTTTAAATTTATCATCTTTGATAATTTTTCCTCAAAATAATGCATATAGATATCGGCAAGAATAGGAGATAAAGGATTACCCATACTTAAACCATCACACTGTTTATAAAATTTGTTATTAAATTCAAAAGTAGTTTGGGAAACACAGAGTTTAGTTAGATTAACAAATTCTTTGATTTCAATGTCAGAATAATGAAATTTGCATAGCCTTTTTTCTAAACAATTAAGCGCACCTTCAGTGGGGACATTAGTAAATAAAGACTTCACATCAAGAGATAACGTTGAGCTATTTACAGGATTCAGATTATTTAACTTCTTAACAAAATCATAGGAAATTTTTATAGTATGACTATTAACGCTGCATAAAGGAGAAAAAATAGAAGCTAAAAATTTAGCTTCAAGATTAATAGAAGCATATCAATCATAGAAGCAAATTATTATGTTGTTTTTGCCCTGCTTTCAGTCTTGCTTTTGCCTCCAGTTTTTGCCCTGCTTTCAGTCTTGCTTTTGACTCCAAGGCAGTAGCACATGTTTTTTTTTTTTTTTTTGCACCTGATGAAAGAAGGCTACGTCCTTTCGAAACCGGTTGTGCTGGCTAATAATTTATGGTGTGTGAAGAAGTCTTATTGTCTATTTATCGTTTGTACACCAGTTTTGTATTTAGTTTTGGTGACCTTCTTTGTGCTTTATAAAAAGAAGAAGAAAAAAAAATAATCTTTTTGTTATTATTGTCCTGTACAGAAAATGTGTACATAAAAAAAAAGATGTTTTTTATTTATTTTTATTTTATTTTATTTATTTATTTATTGTCTGCAAATAGCTTGCTTAAAGACATTGTAAAGTGATTTTAATCAGTTTCTTAGTCTTTAGAAATTTTGTTTGTCACTTAATTAGTATATGAAGCATTTTTCACTCACTGAGCACTTTGTATATATTAATTGTATAAGAGTTTAAATTTTGGAATTGTTGAAAGTGAATCCCCCCTAACATTTTTAATCGATCTTGTAAAATTTTATACAATACGTAATTTTTTAATAAATGTTTAAGTTGGACTCAAGGTTTTTTAAACATACCGGATGATGTTTATATATATATATATATATGTGTGTGTGTGACTTTAAAATTAGTAAAGTTAAAGTTAAGTATTATTTAGTAAAGTTAAAATTTCTATTCTTGACAATAGTTTCTTAAGAATTTAATAAAATCAGCTGTGCTCTATTTGATTTTTTTTCTCCCTTTAACAGGAGGATCATAATGAGGTTGAAGTAGGAGAAAGTAATGAAGAATTTGAATCAACCTTAGAAGGTAAAATTAGGTTATATGCATAGTAAAGGAATAATTGCTTTAAAAACATTAAAACCCGTTTAAAAGATTACCTCGCTAGCGCTTTCGGCTGCATCACGCAGCCTTCTTCTGGCGTTTTCGCTCCCGTGAACTATCGTACACTCGGCCATGTATTCTTCTCTCTTCCTCTCTCTCTAGAATACTGCGCCATCTCGTGTCGATCTCTGATTGGTCGGTGTTGCATGAACCCTCATTAGCTAAAATTTCGACAGTTTCCCGTTTTGTGGCATAGAAATAATTATTGTAGTTTGCTAGTTTTTTGTAATTTTTAAAATCTATTTCTATTTTTTCTGTTTGGTTTATTTTAGTTAAAGCTGTGGTTGTATGGTTATATTTTATATCATTTTGGTGTTCTTTGATTCGCGTTTTTATTTTTCGCTTTGTCATTCCAATGTAGCAACCGGTTTTTTGGTTATCTTTGTTAAAGTTTATTTTATATATACCTGCAGTTTCAGAAAAGTCTATTTTATCTTTATCGTTCCTAATTCTTTGGAAAATATTTTGGTTTGGTTTTATTGGTATATTAATATTTAATTTAGCGGCTTCGTTTTTAATTTTATTAGATGTACCTTTATTGTATGGAATTGGGGGGATGTATTTTTGTTTTGGTTTCTGTGCATTGTCTATGTTATTAAGTTTTTTTATTCTATTTCTATAAAGTTTGTTTACTAAGTTTTTCTTATAACCTGCGTTTTGAGCTATTTCAGTGATTTTTTGGAGTTCCTGTTTAAGTAAATTTTCATTTGAGCATATGTTTATTGCACGGTTTGTATAATATTGTATTGCTGCTATTTTGTATTTATATGGAGTCTTGAACAACGGCAGAACAACGCAGATCCTCTTCAATTAAACCTGTCTAAGAAGAATTCGAGATGTGGCAGCATTGAAAGAATGTCTTCTTTGAAGAAAGCAACAATCAAAAGATTTTTTGCTTAAATTATAATATTTAGAGTTAAAAAAAGAACTTTTAAACACGCCAGCACAAATTGGTGCTGCCAGTCCTAAGCCTGGATAAAGTGTGATGGTTTTTCTATTGTCATAATATCCCTTAAATTGTCTGTCCCGACGTGTTCGAATAATCGGCGCTCTACTGTAGTTCATAGATAAAAATTTTTAGAATATCACAACATTTAAAATATTTCGTAACATTTTTCAGTTTTATTCAATATGGTTAAAAGTTTAATAAAAAATAAATTTATGGTTTAAATAGTTTTCAATCTGTCTAGAGAAAGATATGCAAACAAATATTTTGCAGATAGACATTGATAATATCTTTCCACTTTAAAAATTTGATTTTCTGTTTGAAAATAATCCCAAACTCTTTGGACTATGTTCCAAAAAATTTTCAGTTGATCAAGTTTTCTACATATGTTTTTTATTTTTCATGCTTAATTTTAAGTATGGTCAGGGATTTCACACACTATATATTTTGTTAAATCTTAATTATTTGATTGTATTTCACAAAATATTTCATTTGTTTCTTAAGGAAGATTCATTAGTAAATAAATTTAGTTATCAATTTGCAAAATATGCATGATTTCAAATGCATTTAACATCGAATAATTGCTTAATAAAAGTAGTTCATCCATTTTAATTTTTTTTTTTTACTGATTTTTCATTTGTATGTATGTTAGATTAAAAATGTATGGTATATTTTACTGCTTGTCTCCAGAATAATTTGTAGTATGTTTATATATACTCATATTACAATGTTCTCTTCTCTGTATATATTTAAGATGCTTTAAAATGAACTAGTTAAAAAAAAAAAGACTACAATGACACACATCTAAAATTAATGGATATCTTATATTATGGTTAATTTAGGTAAATAATTCTTATTTGCCAAAGATGTTGTTCAAAGCTGTAACATTCATAGTTGTTTTAGAGGTAAGGTAAGAAAATGCAGCTGTGAAATTTAAGTTATTGCATTGTTTTATCTTTGTTAGGTTTTTTTTTTTTTTTTTTTTTTTTTGTATTCTGAAAAATACAGAAGCAGTATGACAATTCATATTTTTATGTTTTTGAACATAGGCGTAGCCAGGGGGGTGCACTTGCACCCCCCTAATTGAAGATGCTTTTTATTTTATTTTTTTGAGTTAACAAAATAATAAAAGTAATAATAATAATATATTTTTTTTTTTCTTTAAAGAAAATGATATTTTAATTTGATCACGAAATTAGTTCTCTTTTATCATCTTCTTAAAAACATCGTTGTGTATTATTTAAAACAACAAAAAATACTAAATGTAAACATAATAATACTACAAAGCTTAAAATTCTATAAAATCAAAATGTAGTATCGAAAAAAGTCTCTTCCATACTTCTAATATATCGTGTACAACAGATCCATTGCCTAAACTAGTATGTTGTGGCCACCACAAGACTTTCTTCTAAATTTTTCTAGGCAAATTCATTTAGTACAAATAATTTACAAAAACTTTTATTTATTAAAATTATCTATCATGATGAATGTAGACGATTTTCATCTAAGAGAAAATTAACACTAAATATCCAAAGAAACACAGTTTAACAAACATCTTAAAAAATGAGTTTTCATAATGGTCATCTCATATATAAAGTCTCGTACAGTTAAATGCCATAGAAGTTGAAATATAGTATTGCTGTTGTCGGGAAAAATTGCGCTATAACAGCGCAATCTATTGGTAGATATACATCCAAACTGAATCGACATAATGTCTCATAATGGCTTTCTCACATATTAAGCGTTGTTCGATTATACGCATTAGAACTTGAGACATAGTTCTTCCTTAAACTGAGGAAATCGCTGTATAGCAACGCCACCTGTTAGGTAATTAGTACCAAAAGTCGCACTAACTTATGTCAAGGTGCATCCACATACAAATTTTTATGCAATTTTGTGCAGTAGTTTTTGACATATAGCCCTCCCTAAAATTGTGAAAATCGATGCATAACAGCGCCACCTGTTGAGTAGTTAACACCAAAAATTGATTGGCTCTATATAGCCTCTTCTAAAACTGTAGAAAACACTGTATAGCAGTGCCACCTGTTGAATGGTTGACACCAAAAGATCATAAGAACTAATTTATATAAAGTTACACTAAAATATGAATTTTTATGCATTTGTGTGCAATAGTAACTGAGATATAGCCTTTCCTTAAATTGAGGAAGTCGTTGCATAGCAAAGCCACCTGTTGAGCAGCAGACACCAAAAGTTGATAGGCACTAATTTAGGTCAAGTACTTTTTATACAGTCGGCAGCAAAATTATTTGAGCACTAGCAATGATTCCCATGTAAAAAAAGTACATTTAACAGTGTTTAGTTGAATAAATCCTTCGAATCATGTTCTTAGACTGGCTAAGAACATGACTCGACAAGGATTTATTTAACAAAGCAGTATTAAGTGTACTTTTTATATAGAAAATATTGCTAGCGCTCGAATAATTTTGCTGCCGACTGCATATTGAAAAATCTTTTTCATCTATAAATAATCACAATTCACAATCTAAAAGCATTTATGTAGTTATTTAAAACTTTTTTTTTTTTTTTTAACTTGTTTAATTTTTGTATAAAATAATGCATCATATAGAAAATGTGCTATAAATAATAATTATCGGCTATAATCAAGACAAAATGCAGATAGATATACTGTATTAAAAATTCCGCTTTCTTTGTTTTGTGGGATAGTTTTTATTAATTTGGAAAGTGGTTGCAGAGAAAATATATAAGATGTAATAGGGACAATCGCGCCGATTTTGTACATTTTAAATTATAAGGAATAAAATAAATGAAAGTACAGAATAACTGCGAATATGAAGACAGATACCTCTTTCTTAAAAATATAGATTTGGGAGTTTTCCAGTTTGATATTTTTCATTGTTTTAAAACTCTACTTCCACTTATATTTTTTGCTTAGCAAAAGTTGAGATCATGAGAAAATATCCCCTAATTCAGAACTCCCTGAAAAATCTAAGAATTGTTCAATAATTATTTTTTTGTTACTTCCTTTCTTCTTGAGCTTACACATCTCAATTCTGTTTCCTATCCTACCCATTTTATAGAAGAATGTTATTGCGACTCTTTCTTCTTGAAAGGATACTCCTGCAAGTCCCCTACTGAGTAAACTCTTATCAGACAATAAGGCGCTATCTCATCTTTATTGGTTGAACCTTGAATAATTGTTATCTGAGACCTCCAAAAGGTCCGAGGAGACATACATGGGGCTTTGTGGCGACCGCATTCGCCTTTTGAAGTTAAAGAAGTAGGAAAAATACTCTTATAAATCTAATAGAACAAGAGAGAGAGAAAAAAAAAGGTTGGGGCAAAGTTTTTTTTTTTTTTGTATTAATGACTAAAATTTACAGCCGGCTGTCATACGGCACCCACCCCACACATGTATAGGATTACCCACACACATATATTGTCCGAAATCATTTCTTTGTATTTTCAAAGGGAAAAAAAAGAAAAAGTCGGGTCAGATCTGAAGAGTTTTATCTCAATCATCTCTTTTCCAAATGTGCTCCTAGCTTTAGAAGTACTTACTTTGTTTGGGATATTACGATGGTCCAGAAAAGAGAAAATGTGTGCAAGAAATACAACAGAAGATACAATGCAAGAAATACAACAGAAAAATATCCGAAATTAGACTTTTTTTTTTTTTTTTTTTCCGAAGCCAAAGTATAAGAATAAAAATACTGAAAAAATATCAACAGATTATTCTACAAAATCTGTAACAGATAAGGAAGGTAAGCATTAAACTTGATATTTGATTTCTATATAAATTTTTTAAAACATTAAAATGAAAGTATATTTCTGACATAGTTTTAGAATTATGAAATTTATATTAATCAAGCGAAAATGACTTTTTAAAAGGGAGAGAGGAAAAAAAAAAAAAAAAAAAAAAAAAAAAAAACATAAACGATTTGAAAACTTTCAAAAATTCCTCATTTTGCTATTTAATTACTATTACACTTCATTTATTATTATTATTATCGTAATGTTTTAATGTGACTTTTTTCAATATTTGAATTGTACATTAAGCTACCTATATATATATATACACACAAAAAGAAAAAAAAAAAAAAAGAACCTAGGAATTTTTATGTTTCTCAGTCAGTTAAATGACGTTAAAAGCGTAGGTCTTCTTTCATTAAAAAGCGCAAAGTATAACATATTCATAAAGTATTCGTAATACATAATTTCTCTCACGGTTTTTAATTAAAAAAATATTTGAATTATACTTTGGTAAGGCTAAATTATTTGTAATTGCTTTATTAATTAATAAAGGTATGATTAAATTTTAAACCTTCTAGAAAATGTTTTAAATATATTTTTTGTTCTTGTATATTTTTAATGAGATTTAACACAATGTTTTAAAATTAAAATGTTACATGTTATTACTTTTTTTTAAATATTAAAAAATATATATAATTTATTTATTTATTTATTTATTTATTTTTGTGATTAATATTATTATTATTAAATCTTACATTAGATTTAATAATTATTACTGCTACATATAAAATTTAATCAAAATTTAAATATATATATATAAAAATATTTTCAACTTTATATTTTTTATTTTATATATACAGAGAGAGAGAGAGAGAATAAAATTCTATTCTATATTCTATAAACATTCTAGATATATATATAAGAAAGGAATACATGCATTTGATATAAGAACTGAAGACTATGTGAAGCAGGCAAAATCGAAACAATTAAAATAGAAATAACAATAAGAACGAGCAGAGGCCACCGCGGCTTAGATTAAACTAGATTGTTGGGTGCACAAATTTCCCCCAAATCGCTGCAAGACCGTATGATAACAAAGAGAAAGTTAAATTGAAGATTTTTATATTATTAGGTGAAAATAAATTAATATTTTATAATTATTTATAAACATAAACCAAATTTATTCAAATTAAATAATTAATATGTATTACATTTTAGAAAAATTATCGCTATGCATAAACCAATTTTATGTAAATAAAATCGAATATATTGTATGTGATTTAGTTTTGGCCATCCATTATTAAGTACAGCTATACTTAATGAAAATGATGGCCAAATTATCATAATCATAAAATACATTAATACACCAAAGGTATTTGTAAAATGTAAGCAATATGATATGTATTGTTTTGTTTGTAAGTGTTAATCATCGTAATTATTATTATCATTATTAAATCTGAATCTGAAAGCAGACAAATTTCATAATCATATTTAAGTGTCTTGAAACGACAGAAACGAAACAGCCTGTTTATAAATAAAAACAGAAGTTAGAATGTTTCTGAATGAACTGACGTTGCAAATGTACTTTTTTTTAGAACTTAAATAGTTATTATTAATGTATCATAATTTATAGAATTAATAAATAAATTTTTAATTTTTACTACATTAAGTTAATTTAACAAATTAAATTAAGAATAACCTTCATGGTAATTAAAAACTAGTATGCTGTGGCCACCACAAGACTTTCTCCTACATTTTCTTATACAAATTCACTCGGTACAAATAATTTTTTTTAATTATTACTTATTAAAATTATCTACTATGATGGATGCAGACTTGCAGAAAATCTTGCACACTTTCATCCTGTAGAAAATTTATTTTAAATACCCGAAGAAAGACAGTTTTATTCTCTACAATTAAACTCTTAAAAAATGCGTTTTCATAATGGTTATATCACATTCAAGTTTTGTACAGTTTTAAGCCATAGAAGTTGAGATATAGCCTTCTCATTCTTAGGAAAATTTGCAGTATATCAGCACCACCTATTGGCTGAATCCAAATTGAATCAGCATAATATTTCATAATGGCCTTCACATATATCAACATTTGTTTAATTATACGCAATAAAACCTGACATATAGTGTTTCCTTAAATTATGGAAATCACTCTATAGCAGTGACACTGCTCGGTTGGCGCCAAATGTTTATAAGCACAAATTTATATTAAGGTGAATGTGAATCTACATATAAATTTATCTGTAATTCTGTGCCGTAATTGCTGAGATATAGCCTTATTTGAAAATGCGAAAATCTCTGCATAGCAGCGTTACCTGTTAAGCTATTGGAGCCAAATATTGAAAAACACTATTATATGTCGAGGTGCAATTACATATAAATTTATATGCAACTTTGAGCAGTAGTTCCTGATATGTGGCCTTCCCTGAAATTGTGGAAATCATTGTATAGCAGTGCCCCCTGTTGAGCGATATACACCAAAAGTTGATAGGTCCTAATTTTGGTCAAGGTGCATCTACTTATAAATCTATATGCTATTCTATGTAGTAGTTCCTGTGATAAGGTCACCACAAATTTTTTATCATAGACACACAGATATTTTCTAAAAATGGTCAAATCATATTCTGGAACTCTCAAAACGTGTAAATCCATCGAAAACTGCAAATCGAAAATTTTTACGAATCCAATACTTTCTTCTATTAAATGTAGAAAGAAGTAAAGTGTAAATTATCTATCAAAGTGTTCACTTAAGGAAAAATCTATTTAGAATATATATACGCAAAAATTAGTTTTTTTTTATAAGTTTCGCTCCTTTTTAAAAATGAACTTGAGTTGAGCGGATTCATTTTTTTCAGACATGAGTTTGAGCGCGAATTAACTTGTTTTTTACACAATGAACTTGAATTTGAACTAGCTCATTTTTTCGTGAGTTTGCACAACACTGATTGAAATATGTTTATTAGTTTCGAAGCCACAGTGCCACAGACAGACAAATGAAGGCTGCAAAATTAAAGTACACGCTTAAAAAAAAAAAAGTCAGGAGTGAATAATGCGTATTTTTAGTGAAACATTCTGTCATGCAAAATTTTTTACACAGATCACTATGTTCACCATCACCAATAACAACTATTACTCAATTATCCCCCAAAAATATAATTTACCTGCAACTTTGAGCCTGAAATTGTTTGCACCCCCCTAGGACAGATGCTGGCTACGCCAATGTTTTTGAACATGTGGAATATGATATACACTTTAAAAGTTTATAACCTAAACTACAAATAATACACATGTATTGGTTTAGTAATTTCTTTTTTTTTTTTTTTTTTTTTTTTTTTTAATTTGTAAATCATAATGCATTAAACACATCAATGTTGAGTATATCTCATTTTTTACTTTCTTCTATATGTATATGTAGAGAAAGTATTGGATTCGTGAAAATTTTCGAACTCCAGTTTTCGATGGATTTACGCGTTTTGGGATGTCCTGAACACAATTTGACTGTTTCTAGAAAATGTCTGTCTGTGTGTGTGTGTATCACAAATTTTGTGGACGTTGCATCTCACGAACCAATGAACGAATTTTAACTATGCTTGGTATTTAGTTGGACCCTGACATAAACTGGTGCTGATTAGATTTGTGGAACAATTGCTCATTAGGTGATGCTGTGATTGCATTTTTTCTAAATTTTTAATATGGCAGTATAGGACAAAATTTTGTATAAATGTACATAATGAGAGTTATTTTAATCGTGTGATTGTAAAATTAATATGAATTATTGATAATAGTAGTACTTAACTAGGAAAAACGTTTTGTGCATGTGGGAGCATCGCTTCCCCCCCTGGGCGGGAAGTACCCCCCCCCAGTAAATTTTCAATATGGGTATCTTTTGAAAGATCTCGTCATTACCTTTAACACTAGAACCGCGGGACTTTCGATATACCTAGAACAGCGGAGCGGGTCATTTTGACCCTGGATTGTAAATCAATACAATATTCAAAGGAGCTTAATTTAGGTAACCAAAACATTTTATTTTTTAAATAATAATCAATATTTCTCAGAATTTGCATTAAATAATTTACATAAATAAAGAAAAAAAAACTTATTTTTACAAAATCGTATTGTTTAAAGTTTTACACCTTTGAGTATAATAACATGTCTCTTTAAGAAAATATGACATAAATTTCTTAATTTCAATAGAAAAACAGAGTATCTCTTTTGAATAAATTTAGACATAATTTCAAAAATTAAAAATTTTGTCAGTTACTTACTAGTTTTATAGATTATAAAATCCAATTTATTGTATGCATTGTGCACAAAGCTTAGTAATAACTTTTGTACATTTTCCACAAATGGGTGCTTTACATTTTGAACTGATATCTATAGTTTTATTTTCACATTTCGAACTGTGGCACCAGAATTCCTTTACATTTTTTCTTACGTTTTTTCTTTGACGGACAGTAAATTCCTTTACTGTCCGTCGTTTTCATTGGTTGTTTCACACTCTCTTTTTGGCACCTTTTTTTGTCGGGAGAGAACAAACTTTTCTCGCAATTCTTCAGTAAAGTGTTGAATGAATCGCCGTCTACTAATAGATTTTCCAATTACAGCTTTGTATAAAACCCAGGCATTGATTGCAGCAAGGTCTAGAATATTATAAAAAACCTGCACTGGACACCTACATGAAGCAGACTTGACTGTATATTTCCTTGCCATTTGGTCAATCACGTCCACTCCGTATTTAGTTGCGTTGTGGAAAGCGATTGTATCAGGTAGTTTTTTGAGGTTATCTACAATTTCTACGGTTGGATGGAGACTACTTAGCAACAAAACATTTTTATCTTTTTTACCTTGGTAAACAGTTAGACTAATGTCTTTATGGGTTAGTAATGTCAATTTTGACATTTTTACAGAGACTCTTCTTGAGCGTTTTACAGTTCCTACAAGGCTGGTGTTTTGGGATTTCAACATCTCTGCAAGCTTCAGTGTTGTGAAAAAGTTGTATGTAGTGACATTTCTACCTTTGTTTTCATATGGACTTATTAGTCGTAGCACTGCATGTTTAGAAAGAAACACGTTGGATGGAATTTGGTTATCTTTTCCAAGATACGGGAATCCATTTATCATATATTTTGAGTCAACATCTGCACCCAACAAGAACTTGATTCCAAACTTATTTGGTTTGTTTGGCATGTAACTGGGTAAACCTACAACTAGCTTTTTGTAGGAAATAACTGTTCATCTACAGTTATAGTAGGACATGGTGTATAGTTCGTCTTGCAGTTTTCGATGAAACGATTCCAGATATCCAAAATAAGGGCAAATTTGTCCGTCTCTAGGCGCTTTGATCTTGTTGATTTTATGTTGAAGCGTAAAAATCTCATTATTTCATGAAATCGGTCTCTAGACATTGTATTTAGGAAAAATGGTGGTCCCCAGTCCTTTGACTTCAAAGTTCAAGTCCTTTTGCACAATATATACCACGTGCATATAAAATTGATATAAAAGCCTCTATTTCTTCTAATGTTATATTCCATTCTTTTTCATGAATATTCGGCTGAGCTTCATCTTCAGTGCACTTCTTTATGTGCTTCAATATCCATCTATCTATAAAAAAGTCTCCAAGCAATTGAAGGACTGTTGTCGATAACATTGCATTTAGCATGTGGTGTTGGGCCACCAACTTCTTTCAAAGTATTATACTTTGATTTTCTTCCTCTAATTTATTCCTAATGGAGCGACATTCCAAACTGTCCCATCTTTTGCCAACTCCAATATTTCCAACTTTGAATATTATTGTTTGTTTCTTTTTCAAATTTCTAATCGTATGTGTATCTTTTCTTAGAAAATTTGATTCTTCTTGTTTATCAGATAAATTATGATCATTATTGCGATGAGAACGACTAGCGATTATTAGAGCATTGCCAGAGTCATCTTCACTTTCATTTTCTTCATCCGAATCCAAATTGCCTTCATTAGTATGCAGGTATTCATCCTCACTACTCAAAATCGAAATATTTTCTTCATTTTCATCACCTTCTGAATCATTTTCAGATAATTGTTTTAAATATTCTAAAGCTTCTTGAACAGTGAGATTACAGCGTCGTAACATCTTTTTTATATATACACTAATTACAGAAAAAAAAAGCAACTTCAAAAAGTCTTCTAAATATTCGCTGTAAAATTTCAATGCATTCGAACGTAGTTTGCGCATCAAACCAAATATAATGTCCTGGACTGAAAACCTTCACTATTTCATCTTCTAGTGCAGTCCATTTAAGGAATTCGAGGGTGGGAAAGAAGTATTTTACAGTTAATTCCAAGAAAATGCATCTGTTTTCCATCGTTTGTACATTTACACTTCTTATGGGTCAAATTGACCCGCTCTGCGGTTCTAGGTATAACTGTTAATAAATGGAAAATTATTTAAGTTACGAATTTTTAAATTTGATAAATTGTTGTTCACCTTAAATTATTAAAAGTCATAAAAGGAATTTTTTTTTCTATCGAAACTTTTCGCGTTTTGATAAATTAATCATCGTTTTTGGGTCAAATTGACCCGCTCTGCGGTTCTAGTGTTAAAATGAATGGTTGAACTATAGATCTGTGATAATTTAAAACAAAGTTATCGATTTTTTTTATCTTTTAACGGAAAAAAATTAAAAAAAAAAAAATGTATTTCTTTTGATATTGGCAAAAAATTGACTTTCTTTTGGCATTTAGTGATAAATTCTGTCAGATAAAAATCGTCTGCATTTATAATGGAAAATAATTTAATAAATTAATTTTTATTCAATGATTTTGTGTAAAATTATACAGAAGAAAGTCATGTGGTGGCCACATCATACTAGTTAAAAAACTAGTTGAGATTGTTCATTCTTAGTAATTTTGTATTTATGAATATTAATGATGGTATAAAGTAATTGCGTAAATTTTATATTAATCGTGCAATTACAGTACGTTCCATTCCAACTTTCTTTAAAATATGAATAAAATTTCTTAGAAAGTCATATAAATAAAGTGAATGATGTTATAACTTCCAACAAGTATCAAAATCCAATATAATCCAATACAATCCTTCTTTGATGGTACTATTTCAAGAACCCTTAAAAAATTTATTCTATTTCTTCGTTTGCTTAAAATACATCAGTTTGTAAAACCAATCATCAAAATTAAACTAAAAAATCAATGAAAAAAAAGAACTTAAATTCAAATTTGAAAAAAATCTTGCGAAATGCACACTTGCATGATCTAAGCTACTTCTCTGCCAAGTTTTGTAACTCAGTGATCAATGGCCTGAGCTCTAAAGTGCATACAAATACATAGTCACCGCTCCTTATTCGTATAGATCTCAAAGATTTGAGAGATGCAAGGAGGCTGCACATTACTATACAGCACTTTTGAGCTATTTTAACCTCCAGGGATGGGCTCTGACGGCAGTTGTCACACTACACTGTAGAATTTTGAAAGTTGTTTATTCCCAATTGTTTATTGCATGCACAAAAAGTAAATAAATAAAAATAAATACAATTTCTGCTGGATAAAAAAACCTTGTGCGACAGAGGGGAATGGGAAGACAAAAGGCTCTTAATTCATAAAGTCTATGCATGGTTATGTTTGTTTAGAGGGGCAGCAGAGATTGTATTTCCCTCACGAGCGCGGGATGCATGTTAGACAACGATGAGAAAGAGAGTTCATTAATAATTTACAATATGGTAGGTAGGTCACAGTAGTCTATTTTAATTGTCTATTTTAGCAGTCGTTTTTATTATTTTTAAGGAGACGGATGTTTAATTAAGAAGATTGGGAAAGGTGGAGAGAGAAAGAAATATATATAAACATGAAAAAGTAATTTTTTCTCTCTCTTTTTTTTCCCCCTCCCTTTCTTCTCTCCTCCCCCCCCCCTCCCTCCTTTTCCTCCAGTCTATTTTAGTTGTCTATTTTAGCAGTCTTTTTTATGATTTTTAAGGAGACAGATGTTTAATTAAGAAGGTTGGGAAAGGTGGAGAGAGAAAGAAATATATATACATGAAAAAAAGTAATTTTTCCCCCTCTCCCTTTCTTCCCCCCCCCCCTCTTTTTTTTTTTTTTTTTTTTTTTAATTATGAATAAAAAAGGATCACTATTTGAAAAAGAGAAAGAGAAAAAAAAGATTTGATATTAAGTTAAAATTTTCCTATAGTAATTCGTAGATTTTTAAAAGTTTTAGCTGAAGAGGAGGACGTGAAAGAATATTCTTAAGCCAATTATTGGGCATTGGATAGTGATTAAGAATGTGCCATTGTGAGGTTAGAGGTGAGGAGAAATAGGCATGAGTCGATTTTGCCTCTTCACCACAGGAGCACAGATGAGTGTGTATTCATATAGATCAGGGCTATCCAACCCAGTTTTTGGCAGGCTGCATTGTATGATTGTATATACTATATGAATCATGTATGTATAATTCTTGGGGTGAGTCAGTGAAAATTTGAAACAGAATATATTAGTATCAAATATATTCTATTCATAAAATAATATCGAATGGTTAGAAATGTATTATACATTAATAATTATAATAGTAAGAATCAATTATTGGTATATTTTGTTAACAATAATCAGTGTGATGCTTTTTTCCAGCTACAATAAATGGTGCTTTCAGTGCGAAAAATCAGAACCATTTTATTAATTTTTAATGTGCGTTAACCAAAGATGTCAATTTATAAATTTCATGAATTTATTTATTTATTAGCCACCTTCTGCGACTAGCTGGTTCACAATCCTTGAAAAATCTCACCATGTTAAACACCTGCTCAGTGGCGCTTGCGTCGTCTTATCTCTGTTCTAGAACATACAACAGCTTGTTTGCTCATAATGCAAATATTTTTTAAATTCTAATTATACCAAATCTCCACTCTGTGGCGGTTACAACACCCTCTCCACGTTTTATGATATGAAATGGCCTTTTCATTCACCGCGCAAACGACCTTTCAAAATTCTGACCGTGACATACCTTCCAAACTGGTGACACCTACAGTTCCCTAATCTACCCCCTAAAAATTCTACACTTTGAAAATAAAATAAAAAATATTAAGCTTGTGTAAATTTATTTTGAGACGAAAAAGATTAAATCAGCAATAGCTTACTTTGTGTGTAAATAGGACTACAGGTGGCACTGTTATGTTCCAATGAAATAATTTAATCTTGTGTAATTTCATTTTAAGACAAAAAAAAAAAAAAAAAAAAAGAAGAATCGGTAACAGTTTAAACTTTGCGTGTATAAAATAAATTAATTTTGATCATATTTGGATGTATATTGTTCGTGCGGTGGCACTATTATTCTACATATTCCACTATTTAGGTACAAGCTATATCTCAACTTCTATTGAAAACTACAGCTTTAACAAAAAGTATCAATTACTCTGTATTTCTTACTCATGATTAAATTTGTGTGTATATCGTCTGAAAGGTAGTGCTGTTTTGCTGTAATCTTTCTTGTTTATGAAAAAGCTATTTCTTAAAATCTAATGTACATAACTACACTATTTTTAATTTGTGTGTATATTGTGTGAAAACTGAAAAGTTGTTTGTTATAAGTCGTGTTTAAAGAAATACTATAATTTTCCTTGTTTCTGTCAAAAGCTATATCTCAAAATCTAATGTATATAACTACACCATTGTTTTCCTTACTCGTGTTTAAATTTGTGTGTATATCGGACGAAAAATGGCACTGTTAAGTTATAAATTTCCTTAAATTTTCTTTATTTATGAAAAACTATACTTAAAAATCTAATATTTTTAACTACACTATTATTTTTCCTTACTCTAACTTCAATAAATTTGAAATAAAAAATGGCTAATTTATCATGAGTGATTACCAGAAATCCATCTAAAACTGACAAAATTGCTTTTTAATTGCCCCAGTTCATATTTAAAAGAAAAAAAAATTATAGTAAGGATTTTTTTTAATTTTTACATAACAATGAAGGAAAAAATAAATAAATAAATTAATAATAATAATTTAAATAAATATAATTTCTCTAAAGTCCTTGTTTTATGAGCAATTTTTTAGATTTTTTAATTGTATACAGGTGAGCAATAATAGCGGGTGATTACCAATTCCTGCTTAAATCGGTTTAAAATTGAAAAAAATCAAAAACCACTTTTTTTATTTCCAGTACCTTACATCGAGAACTGAAAAGCTATTATTCCAAATGAAAGATCATCTGCAGACATCAGTCTGATATTTATAGAATGATGAAAGAAATAATGAAGTGTTGTCACATAAGTTTCATACTTTAGTTAATTTTTAAAAAAATCTAACTGTCGTGTTGATAAGCAATTTGTGCCCTGGATTCAGAAAAATTGCCCCTTTCATTTGGTACCGAATTCGTAATGATTGGACTGATATTTCTAATTTATTTAGCCATTTAACACTCCTTCAATGCATCTTAGCTCAAAATTGACTCGTTTATTAATTGACATAGGTTGACGTTTTAATTAATATCACTGCAATTAATTAAAAATTTTATTTTATTTTTTCATTACCCCTTGGGAAAGCTTCTGAACAACCATATGTCAATTTTTGTACAAGCTGAACGTACAGATGCTCAGCCAGACAGACATCTTTTATTCAATGAATAATGTCTTTTTCGGGTAAATTGAAAAAGCACTGTAATATACACTGGAATTAGAATGCAAACATATAAAATTTCTCATGCGATATAAGCACTTGTATGAAAAGTGTTTTAACTGTAGATGTGTAAACAAATTTATAATAATAATCTCTGTATATTATCAATAAAAATCATATTGATTTTTTTTTTAGTTGATTTCTTTAGAAATCGACCTATTGCAGTCACTTTGTTTATCTATCTATCTATCTATAATGAAAATTTGGTCATCACGATAACTCCCGAAATAATACTCCAAATCAAACCAAATTTGGACAGTAAACTGATCTTATAAATACCTTGGATGAGTTTGTTAACAAAGTTGCTCTGACTTTTTGTTTTCAAAAAGGCAGCCACTTGAAAATTTCAAACCCACAATGTAAGAGGTAGATTTAAAGCAAGATTTGCTTGAATTTTGATGTAAATACAGGCTACAAAAAGGTCTCAATGAAGTTTACTAATGAAGTTTATCTGCCATTTTTAATAAAGTGGCAGATATTTTAAGTTAAGCGGGGCCACTTGAAAATTTAAAATTACTATAACTTCCAAAATAATACTCCAAATCGAACCAAATTTGGACAGTGTCTTAACTTATTTTATAAATATCTTAGATGAGTTTGTTAACCAAGTTGTTCCGCCATTTTGTTTTCAAGTGGAGACCACTTGAAAATTTCAAATTCAAATAAGCGTATTCAGAATTTGTTTGAATTGTGATGTATACATGGATTACATAAGTGTCTCAATGAACTCTGTCCGTCATTTTTAATAAAGTGGCAGATATCTTAAGTTAAGCGGGGCCACTTAAAATCATGCTACCACTTGAAAATTTAAAATCATGATAACTTCTGAAATAATACTCGAAATCGAACCAAATTTGGACAGTATCTTAACTTATCTTATAAATATCTTAGATGAGTTTTTTTAACCAAGTTGCTTCACCATTTTGATTTCAAGTGGAGACCACTTGAAAATTTCAAATTCAATTTGTAAAATGCGTATTCCGAATTTATTTGAATTTTGATGTACACATAGACCATAGAAGTGTTTCAATCAACTTTATTAATAAACTTTATCTGTCATTTTTAACAAAGTGCAGATGTTATAAACTTAGCGATACAACTTGAAATTAGGCTACCACTTGAAAATTTATAAACAGGATAACTTTTTTAATTCTAATTCAATTCGAACCAAAGTTGAATAGAAATCTTATCATATAATTATCTTGGATAAGTTCACTTGGCAACTTGTTCCAACTTCTTGTTTCCAAGTTGTGGCCACTTGAAAAAGTGCTATCAAGATAACTTTTAAAATACTAAATTGATTCAAACCAAATTTAGATAGTGAATTTATGGTTAAAATATCTTGGATATGTTTGCTTGGTAACTTGATCCACAATTTTATTTCCAAGTGGTAGCCACTTGAAAATTTGTCATTATGATAACATTTGTAATACTAAATCAACTCGAATCAATTTTGGGTTGTGGATTTACCATTCATATATCACAGATAAGTTCGCTGGACATCTCATTCTGCTTTTGTTTCCAAGTGGTGGCCACTTGAAATTACAATACCACTTTTGATAATTTTTGAAACACTGATTTAATTTGAACTAAATTTGGACATTGAACTTATCATACAAATATCTTGTACGATTTCACTGGACAAGTTGCTTCGCCAATTTGTTTCTAAGTTGCAGTCAGTTAGACTCCCTGACAGCACATCTTCTCCAAATGACATACTCAGGATATCTTATGGATGAAAAGGACATTTGTGGACATTCTATGGACATCTTCAGGTTGTATTGTGGACAAGTGCGTTGCTAGGGCTGCCTCTTGAAAATTTCTTGTAACAATAACTTTTGAAACACTGCACTGATTCGAACAAATTTTGGCAGTGAACTTATGTTTTAAATATCTTGGACGAGTTTGTTCTGCAACTTGCTCCATTATATTGTTTCCAAATGGCAGCCACTTGAAAATTTGTTATCACGGTAACTTTTGAAATAATTAATCAGTTCAAGCCAAAGTTTAAAAATGGATTTATCATTCAAATAACATGAAGTCCATTAATAATTTGTATTAATGTTTGGAAACAAAATGGCGGTTACTTGATAAGGAGAAAGAAATCAATCTACCCTTCCGAATGAGCTGGAAGGACTTGTTTTTAAGTTAAAAATTTTTTTACCTTTTAAAATTTAACATTCTTTTTTTATACAAATGCACTAGAAGGTTATACAAAATCTGTATTAAAACTTGCAATAGCCACAAATATTTTTACTATTAATGATATTGGGTGATTGCAAATATATATGTATATATATATTTAATCACATTTATTGTTGCCTCCTAGTTATTATCAGAACCAAATCTTTTTTGATAAAATTATAAGTATTTTTTTATGTTTTCAAAGTTTAAAAGTATTTTATCGAGTGAAGGATTTACAAATTGAAAGTAAAAAGAAAACTTTGATAAATCTTGCTAATCTTCTGAGCAGGAGTGTTGACATGAAATTCTGTTTTTTGATTTAAAACAGGGAATTTAAATAATAATAATAATAATAATTTTTTTTTTTTCACTTTATTACAAAGGTACCACATTAGAAAATATTTCTAGATTCCATGAGGAAACCATAACAAATTTTTCTCAAGCAGACAATCAGGTAAGTTTTAAAGTTTTTAATTGAATGTTTATTGTGTATAATATTTATATGTATGTTATAAATATTTCAATAAAATGAATACAGTTAAATTGTATAGCACAAATTATTTGCTATATGCTCATGTTTCTATAAACCATAAAAAGTGGATTGCTACAAAACGCTGTAATTATTACTTAAATTGTAAAGTATATTGTTTTTATGCATAATGTAAACATTTTGTAAAATACAATGAATACTTACATATATATAATCTGTTAAATTTAATTTTGCATGTTTATTTATATTTGACTGTAAATTAAGAATATGATTTATATTTTCAACATTTTATTTATTTATTTAAAAAAAAAAAAAAAAAAAAAAAAAAACTTTTAAAAACTATGCATTTAAATTAATACATTAAAATATTTTTAAAATTTGAATTTTTTAAAATCTGCACTACCTTTTTTTCAAATACTTAAAAAAAAAAAAAAAAAAAAAAAAAAAAAAAAAAGATTTACAATGTATATTATACGGGCATAGATTTTTTTTTTTATATATATATACATCTAATATTACATGTGATCTATTTATTTATTTTTATTTTTTACTCATTATATATATACATTGTAAAACAATAAAATATAACAATTCTTTGTATAAATTTTATTTAAAAAAAAAAAAAAAAATGTATGTAAACCTGAAGGCTAATTCCATGTGTAGGATGATCATATACAAAATTAAAAATAATAGTAATAATAAAAACAATAATAATAATATTTATCTCAAATGTTTAAAAAAAAAAAAAAAAAAACTAGCACTTTTAAAACATGAAGGGTGAGGTTGAGGGGTTTTTATGTAGCACTAGAACTATGCAATGGGCAGTTGTCGAAGATCTGGGGCTCACCCCTTAGGGACATTCTGGAGTTATGCCATCATAATTCTGATCCTCTGTAAATTGGAGGGCTTTCCCCGCTTTAGTAATCCAAGAGGTATAAAATTCAGAACATGGAGGACATTGCAGTCACAATGACTTTTACATGCACCAGCCACCATAAATGCACATGACAGCCTTCAGCCAGTTCAAGTTTCTAACTAACAATCTTCCAGTTACAAGCTTCACACTTTGCCAACCGAGCTTTTACTGTATTAAATCCTCAACCATGAAAATTCATTTTATAAAATTGATTAATTGGCTTACTTTTCAGCTTCAGGTAGTGGATTTTCTGTAGCGAAGTACTGTCTGTTTAGGGGGGCCCCCTCATTGTCAACACTAGAGCTGGACACTATCAGAAATTAAATATCGCGATATATCATCAAATTAATATCGATATAGGTGATATATTTTGATATTTCTTTCAAGAGAAGGAAAATAGATATTTGCTACTTTTTAAAGACAAATGAACACCAATTTTAATGTATACAAGCGGGGAGTGTTTTCTCTCTATATATATTTATATTTTCTGGTATATTACTTCCAAATCTTTTTTATTAAAAAAAAAATGCATAAAGATGCATTTTTAAAGTGATAATGATGTCAATTTTTGTGAGATGCATAATTTAACTTTTTATAATTTTTTAATGTTCTCGTTTAATTTTAAATCTATTTATTTTTATGTTGAAAGAAAATGAACTCGTAAATTTTTTTTTGGCAACAATTAAATTATAGCATACAAACAAACAAACAAGAATAGAAGTTAATAAAAACATGGTAAAATATCCCTCAAAATAGATGTTTAAGTGAAATTTTGAATATCTTACAAAATTTTTAAAGCAGAATGGTCGTAGTTGATGGTCATCCCAACATCAAAATTGATATTTAAAAGCTGGTCTGACATTTTTATGATAAAAAATATTTCTTTTTAATGCTTATTTAAGTAAAATTTTACCTATTCTGTCATTTTAAGAAATTCGTAAACTTCGAATGATTTACAAACTTTTCAAAGTATACTGTTCGTAATTTATGATGTTCATGTCAGCATCATAAATGATATTAAATTGCTTGTCTGACTTCTTTATAGTAAAAATATTCCCTTTAGTGGATGTTTCAAAAAAATTTTGCCCTATTCTCCCATATTAAGGAAATCGTAAATTTCAAATAACTTACGAAGTTTTTAAATTAGAATGTTGCAAATAAATGGAGTTCTTAATAATTACAGAACTTTGGATAAACACCATAAAATGCAATAAACTCTCAACAAGACTGCAGCACGTGCCTACTTTGTTTGCCTGACAAAGGGTCGTGTACTCTTCCGACCCAAAACAATTGTTGCAAGTTTATTGCATTGTATGGTGTTTATCCAAAGTTCTGTAATTATTACTTTAAAATGCCAGTTGTGTGGTGCTTTATAGCTTTATTATTATATTTAAATGGAGTTCTTGCTACTGTTATAAGTGATAGTTTAAAGCCAGTCCAACTTGTTTACGACCACTTGTTCTTCTTGAGATATTGTGTACATAAACTGACAAATTAACGCACTGACAGGCACCCTACAGGCAGATATAATATCAGTTTTGTTATTTTTTTATTCCTCACACCTGAATCCAAGGTTGAAAAATTTCATGATTTTCTAAGTTCCCCATACCTACAGTATGATGGGATATTAAAATTAGTGATTAATAAAAGTAATTTGAGATAAAAAGTAATGTTTGATTTATGTAAAGTAAAATAGAGTTCATTATTTATTTAAAAATACTGTATTATAATGAACTGTAAAATACATAATGATGCATAAAATATATAATGAAATATCCCGATTTCAATTATTTTGTTTTGCTGATAGGTAATTAATTCAAAATATATTTATGCTGTATAAATATTTCTTAAATTATTTTTCACAGATACTTCCAAAATTTGATGCTAACAAAGAAGTTGAAGTTACTGCAGAAGGTAATTTTCTATCTTTATCAGTCAAAAAGCATGTATCATATTATCTAATAAGACATAAATTCAAAGAACTTTTATTTTGGGATAAGATTATGCAGAGAGATATTTTACCCTACAAATATGTAAGTTTCAATGTACTAGAATTTGAGTAAAAATCTGTTCAAAATCTAAATAGGGTTTAGATATCAAAATTTTGTATTGTTGACATGTAAACAAGCAAAATCTGTTAAACTTATCATGTGGAAGATCTGTTTGTGGTTGTGGTATGTTTGATGCATTACTTTTATTAAAATTATTAATAAGAAATAGGAACAAAGTGAAAGTTTATAATTATTTTAAAAATACATGTTAAAAAAAATATATATATATATATATGTGGGATGGCACACTTTTGTAGGCGTTAAACAAAACTAATACTTATTTACTAATTATAAATTTAATAAAAGATTAAATTGTAATTTACATATATACAGGAATGCTAATAAGCATTTAGAATTAACTATCGAATGTTCATTGCATAGTTCAATTAAAACAACTTGCGGTACAGACATGTCACTTATTAGTTCGCTTTTCAGTTACGTCGAAACACAAAGTTCGTAAAGAGTACCAAGCTCCGGCACTCGTAAACATCGTCTAAACAAGTATTCGTCAAAATGTGCCTTCTCAATCGGCCGTCAACTGCACTCTGAACTTTCTCTCTTCCGATGCCGTTAGCAGGCGCGCGTTCCGGAAAGACGTCATTCACGTCATGAGCACGCATTTCCTCTCAAGTGCTGGTGCTCCGTCACATGATCAGCTGGCCACGGGAAACAGAAACTAAACTGCCTTGGATTTCAGGAACGGCAAAGAGAAATCAAACAGCTCTAGGTTCCAACGTTGCGGGAAAACCAGGTCATGGGGAAAAGGATACTTCACTCGGCCATCCTTCCTCGACTGGACCTCCAGGCGATCACACTGAAAAGATACAAAAAAAAACAAACACAAAAGCAACACAAAATAATAACATAATTTTTACAGCTTATTTACAAATTTGATACAATTTTTTTTTTTTAAGTTATTCCCCATTTGAGGAATTCAGTGTGGGTAGATGTGCAATAGGAGCCTTCATGGCATCCATTTCTAACTTTTTCATCAAGATTATCATTTTTAATTTTTACAGTCGTACAGTTACAAAAGTACATCAGTTTTGGCTTTACGGCAACTTGGTCGCTTAGTTCACCAGTTTTTGGTGGTTGTTTACTCAATTTATTTTTTACTTTGTTTTTCTTTTTAACTTTAACACATAGTTCTTTAGCAGGTTTACGCAAATCTTTACTTTGGGATTCAAAGTTATCTTGGGACTCGAAGTTATCTTGGGACTCGAGTTCGAGAACCTCTAATTGATCATTTCCAGTTTTAATGTTTTTTAATGCTTCTGTAGCATCACGTTCGGTCAAAAAGTCTATGATAGCAGTCTTATATGCAGGGAAAACTTCTAATTTTATTTGCACAGCTTTAGGAAATAATATGGCTATTTCACCAATCGTGGTTTTCAGTGGAAGCGATGGAATGAATAACTTTCCTAAATTAACACTGGCAGTCTTTTCTTTAGGCATATTCTGTCTTTTACACTCGATGGAATCTATCGTCGATGGCTTTTTTTCTGGATTTCTTCCTTTTAAGGAGTTTGGAATTTTCGT
The DNA here is from genome assembly GCA_963930645.1 of Salticus scenicus. NCBI lineage: Eukaryota > Metazoa > Arthropoda > Arachnida > Araneae > Salticidae > Salticus > Salticus scenicus. The sequence goes on from OZ005654.1 coordinate 175,615,713, forward strand.
CAACCTTTTCTTTTAACTTTTTCAACTCTTCGGCTAACTGTGAAATTTTTCTAAGTAAGGCTTGTTTTTCATCTTTCTTCGAGTAAGTGTTTTCTGGATTGGCGACTTCATTTGGGAAATATTCGTCTGGCTTCGTCCCTTTCGTCGCGGCTCCTCCTCTTCATCACTATCATCATCTATCTGGAAAATGTTCGTATGACTCTGTTTCTGTCGTCGAGGCTCCTCTTCTTCATCACTGTCATCATCTACACTACTATCATCCTCTGAAAGCATCTTATCGTCATCACTCTCGTCGTTTTCGTCTTTATCGTCATTTTCACTTATGGCTTTTTCGGAAGATTCTAATGGTTTTTTGACAGCATAACAAGGTTGGGGAGTTTTAATTTCACATTTTTCAACACTATTTACTGTTTCATTTATTTCTAGGGATTTTTCAAAATTTTTGTTCTTACAGTTCATAGGGGCATCAACAACAACATTCGTTTTAATTTCACTTTGATATTTATCTACAGGGAGTACTGTTACTAAATTTACCTCAAGAGAATTACACTTATTTTTCACAAAAATACCTTTTTCATTAATTGTTGTTTCACTTAACATTAATACATTCATACCGAGGATTATATCATAGGGAATTAAATCATCATGTACAACATAAACATCAGTTTTATTTTTAAAATCATCAACTTTAAGATCGGCGTCGAATGAACCTAAGGGTTTTATCGAACTCTTTCCGATACCCTTCAAAATAGTACTCATAGTATTTAATTTTTTTACACTTAATTTGTCAAAAGAACTTTTACGCAACAATGTTGCTTCACTTCCTGTATCAATAATTCCAATAAAATTTACATCATTTACTTGTATAATTTTACTCATATTTTGATTTACATTAATACACAGTGCATCAACTTCTGGTTTTGAACCTGGACACTCCGAACTTTTATGCCCGTACTGCTTACACGTAAAACACTTAAGGCCTTTGGCCTTATGAGGGCAATCTCTAGATAAGTGGTTTTTTTCACCACAATTATAACACAATTTATTCATTTCACTTTTAGGACCAAATTTTTCATATACATTATGGGCTGCGTGCTTTGGTTTTACATTATAATCTACTTTATGCATTCTATCAAATTTATTTTTCTCATTCTCTTTTTTATACATTTCATATAACTTAATTTTTTCTTTAAATTCACGAATATTTTTAGCCCCATACAAAATTAGTTTATTTTCACTTTTGTCATTTATTCCTTGGATCACGTAATGCATTAACGCGGCATCTTCAATGTGCCCGTTTTTTGCCAGTTCGCGCATTTTAAAGAAATACTCTATAACCGTTTCATTAGGTTTCATTTTCTTTTTACACAGCATTTCATGTAAAGACGCAGAGTTAATTTCGATTCTAAATTCCTCGATTAATGCATTTTTTAATTTTTTATAAGTAAGTAATCCCTTTTCGGATTTTACAAATAACAGAGCATTTCCGCTCAACGATCTTTTACAGAAAATTATTTTTTGTAACTCGTTTAGATTAAACATTTCTGATAACTCTTCGAATTCATTAAAGAATTCAATTATGTTCTCATGCGGCTCGCCGCTAAATTTTGACATAGAATTTTCAAAATCATTGAAAGAAATTGCACCAAGTGATCCATTATTCACATTATTACTATAATTTATACTTTTTTTACCCTTATTATAATCATCAATAACATTGTCACTATCATTATAATACTTATTTTTACTGATATGGCACTGCACAGAGGAGTCGGCTTTTTCGACGTCATTATCGCTACTTTCGTTTTCAGAATCTTCCTCTTGTGATTCATTGTCGGAGTTTTCTTCTTTTAGTAATTCGATGTCATTTAATTTTAACAGCAATCTGTCACGAATTTCTTCTTTCGTGCCAGTAAATGAAATACTTAATAGATTACTAATAATAATAAGTTCATTTAAAGAAAAATTTTCGTCGATGAATTTTTGTTTCTTTATGTAATTTTCGTCGTCTACGACAAACGCGAATCCTGAAAATTTTCTTATTCTGCATCGGTTTTTTCTGTCACCAATATCATTAAATAAAAAACGATGCAGAATTTTAATTTTACTATAACTCTCAGTCCTCAGTGCATTGCCGATCTTGGGTATATCACCCAATGAAACCATTTTATAAGAAGATAAAGTGTACGTACCTTTGTAGAGCCGAAACAGCTGTTGTTTTAAATTTTATTTAAAATTCCCATTTAGTCGACTTGCTGTTTTAATCCTCGAGAACCCTGAAGAACAGATTTCACACTTTACCACTCCTTTATCCACATAGTTGTAGTCGGCACTCATTTGTAGAAACACACACAACTAGTTGAATCATGGTTTAAGAATAAAAAAAAAGTTCAGTCCGACAAATGTTTATACAGTTTATATTTTAAACACAGTTCAATCACAGTCTTAAAATCAATTAAAAGTTCAGTCTATAAAAGTGTATATAAAGTTTGTTTTTTAAAGTTCGTGTTTCTCGAAAATTCACGTTAAAATCAAAATTCACTTTAGAATTAAAATTCGCGTTCTATCCAAACTTTAAATTAAAATTAAAATTCGCGTTCTATCATTTATGAAGTAGATTTTATTCTTGATCCAGTAGATTTTATTCTTGATCCAGTAGATTTTATTCTTTATCCAGTAGATTTTATTCTTGATCCAGTAGATTTTATTCTTGATCCCACTTCTGACTTGTGGGATGGCACACTTTTGTAGGCGTTAAACAAAACTAATACTTATTTACTAATTATAAATTTAATAAAAGATTAAATTGTAATTTACATATATACAGGAATGCTAATAAGCATTTAGAATTAACTATCGAATGTTCATTGCATAGTTCAATTAAAACAACTTGCGGTACAGACATGTCACTTATTAGTTCGCTTTTCAATTACGTCGAAACACAAAGTTCGTAAAGAGTACCAAGCTCCGGCACTCGTAAACATCGTCTAAACAAGTATTCGTCAAAATGTGCCTTCTCAATCGGCCGTCAACTGCACTCTGAACTTTCTCTCTTCCGATGCTGTTAGCAGGCGCGCGTTCCGGAAAGACGTCATTCACGTCATGAGCACGCATTTCCTCTCAAGTGCTGGTGCTCCGTCACATGATCAGCTGGCCACGGGAAACAGAAACTAAACTGCCTTGGATTTCAGGAACGGCAAAGAGAAATCAAACAGCTCTAGGTTCCAACGTTGCGGGAAAACCAGGTCATGGGGAAAAGGATACTTCATATATATATATATATACTGTTGTGAGAGAAAGAAGATCTGAAATTTAATTAAACACAAAATATGGATTTATTGTTATATTTTCATACAAATCTTTTACAAAGTAATTTCCTCTAAATATAATATGCTTACCAATGTCTTTTTTTTTTTTTCTTTCAAATCCTTAAAAATATTTTAAGGTTGTTATATAAACCCTTACAAAAAGGAACAATCACTTTTTTAATTAACAAGACAAAAAGTATCTGAATGAATTTCATAAAATATAAATTTATTATTTTTTTATACAAATCTTTTACAAAATAATATGACATGCTTAAGCCAATGTTATTATTATTATTTTTTTTTTTTTTCAATCCTTAGAAATGTTTTAAATATACTGTCATATGAATCCTTACAAAAAGGAACAGTGATTTGCTTTTAAGAGTATTAATAACAGGCTTTAATTTGCCATAAAAAATGTATTGGAAAGAAAAAATTTCAAACTTATGTTTGTGTGTTTTCTCATTTTACAAGTTTATCAATGAATTATACATTATAGTTTTAAAGTTGTTAATTGCCATATAATGTATTAAGAATTCTACAAATATCACTTATTATATATATATAAATTAATATTTTTGATATTAGCCATATAATATCTCATTAATAAGATTTCTCGTCCATTCATTCTGCATGCAAGTAGCAGTTTTCAGTATTTTTGCATGTTGGGTAGTTTCATCTCTGAGTTTAATAATTTCAAAACAGAGTAAATTTTAGTTACAAAAGTTTATTTTTATTATTATATCCTAAGAAATTGTGTAAAGGTTATTTCTCTCAATATATGATGAAATTAACAATTCTGGTGGAACCAAAAACTATATGAAAAAAAAAGGTCTTTTAAATATTTTTTATGAAAGAAGTTTTTTGCTAATAAAATAAAACTTACTTATCTGTAAGATTACAATTAGAAATATATCTGCCTAATGGTTGAGAAAACATCCATTGGATGCCAAAAAAACTGAGCATCTTTCATTCATAAACACATTTTTTTTTTTTTTTTTTTTTGTAGTAATAGTAGTAGTACTAATTTTGTGATTTTTATTTTCAGGTATTTTTGTTATAAAATTAAATATTGTGGCATTTATATCATTATTCTACATGTAAATTGTATATCATTTATGAATTTTCATTCATTAGGTTTAACAGCTTTATTGGACAAAGAATCCTTAAGAAAATATGCAGAAAAATTTAGAGATCAAGAGGTGAGTGTTTCTTTTACTATTAAATTATTCATAGTGCACTGCAGTTTTTCTAACATTAAAATGTGAATTTTATCAGTAATTTTTGTACTAGGATGGTTTTTAAATTACTCAAACTAAAGCATCTTTTTAAAAATGTTTATTTGTTTTTTATTGTTTACTAGCCACCTTTGGCGACGAGCTGTTCGCGATCCTTGAAAAATCTGACTTTACGAAACTCCCACTCGGTGGTGCCTTTTCCCATTCCAGGTCCTACAACAGCTTATTGGCATATAGTGAAAATAGCTTTATTGAAAAATTTAACCATAGTAAATTCCCGCTCTATAGCGCCCTCTTCCTGTTTCAATATCTGAAACAGCCTGTTCGCTCACCGTGTTATGATTATTAAAAATTCTGACTTTAACAAAGTCCGGCGCAGTGGTACCTGCGGCGCCTTATCCCTGTTTTAGGACTTAAACAGCTTGCTCGTTCAAATAGCTTTGGAAATTTTTAACTGTAGCGAATTTCCGCTCAGTGGCGACTAAAGCACCACTTTACGTTTCATGATTTGAAACAGCCTGTTCGTTCACCAAGTAAAGGACCTTTGAAAGTTCTGATCGTGGCAAATCCACAACCCGGTGTGGTCTATGGTCTCCCAATTTTCTCCCTATAAGTAATTTACTCATAATCAGAATTGGAGATATTGAATTATTAAAATATTAAAGCGCCCTCTGGCGACAGAGATTTGCAATATGTACTCTTCAATTTCAATTAAAATGACTTTTAAAATGATGTTTTACCTATGAAATTATGTTAATTAGAAGCTGAGGTACAAAAGTAATATAAGCATTGTTATTAAAAAAAAAAAAAAAAAAAAAAAATGTGTGATTTTTTTCATGGTTTTTCTCTGAAACTTGTGTAACTGCGGGCTAAATAGTGTTAAAACTCCTTAATACGAAATGTGAGTGGAGTATCAGAATTCGAAAGCCTGCATCATAATTAGAATTGGAGATATTGTAATAAAAGTGTTATGGCTTTTTTATGGTTTTCTCTAAAACTTCCATACAGAATTTAACGGTTTATATCAAATTAAAAGTCCACAATATTTCAAATGATGTGTGATAAGTAATTTAATCATAATTAGTATTCTAGATATTGAGTTTTTAAAATATAAAAGCGCACTCTGGTGACAGATTTACAACATATACTCTTCGATTTCAATTCAAATAACTTTTAAAATGATATATTACTTATGCAATTATGTTAATTAGAAGCTGAGATACAAAGGTAATATAAACATTTTTATAAAAAGATTTGTGTCTGATTTATCTGTGGTTTTCTCCAAAACTTGCATAATTCCAGGCTATATAACGTTAAAAATCCTTAGTACGAAATGTGAGCGGAAATTGGAATTCGGAATCTGCAAAATATAAAAGAATAAAGGCGTTCTGGGTTTTCCACTGTTTTCTCCGGAACTCCCGTTCCTTTTCTATATTTTTGCCCCTTGGACTCCCCCTTTCCGTCCCTCATAATTTTACACACAAAAATATCTGCAATCGACTTATCTTGCCTTAAAACCTAATAATACCAATTTCAAATGCTGTAACTCTTATACATTATACACATTTATTTCATGAACTATTAAGTAAATAAAAAAAACAACCTTTTTATAACTTCATGTTTCAGTCGGAACGTTTTCACCGGGGTATCTCAGCGTTCTCAACGGCACCATGGTACTTGAAGTCTCCGCAAGTGCGATATTTCTTCCAGCAGCCGCTACTTTTAAGTGTGTGGTGCCGCTGTTGATCCAGCCCCGCTGCATCGTTGCCATTACAAAAAAAAAAAAAAAAAAGGAAAACTCAAAAACTCAACTGCTTCTCTATACATGCCATAGTTGTGATTATGGTAATTCACTAGTTTTTTAACATTTTCAAACCTAATATTTATTTATCTCTATTAACTTTAGTTAATGCGGTGGTGATTTTTCCGGTGGATATATCATGGCTATGCTCTTTAATTCTAGTTCTGATTTTTTGTTTCGTTTTGCCAATATCATTTATTTTATTAAGGTTTTTCATGTGTTTTTTTATAAAGTTTGTTGATTAATTTATTAGGGTAACCTGCTTTTCTGGTATATTTCTTTATTATTGCTAATTCTTTGTTAAGGTCATCCGGTTCTTTACGCACAGTTATGGCTCTATAGATATAAGCTTGGATGGCGTTGATTTTATATTTAAATGGAGTTTTACTATTGTAGTGGATGATCTCATTGCTACTATTGGGTTTTCTGTAGACTTTAGTAATTATACGGTTACAGTAATGGGTTATATTTATGTCTAGATAATTCAACTGGTTATTAATTTCTTCTTCTATGATAAATTTAATATTAGGATCCATAAGATTAAGGTTGTTTAACAATTATTCAGGGTCAGTGTTTTGATTGATAATGGCAAAAACATTGTCCTCATATCTGTACCAGTGAAGAATTTTATCTTTATTTTCATGAAAATATACATATTTTCATGAAAATTGAACCGTAGCTTTATAATATGCTGTCTAGGCTGAATATTAATTTAAATGTACCATGAATGAAAATTTGAAAAAGTTTGAAAATTGCAATTTTTCCCCCCGCTATAAAACATGTGACATCTTAATTGGTTACAATCATTTCCTTTTTCATTGCAGACAGTTGAAATGATGTTGCCATCTAAATTTCATACTTTAGTTAATTTTAAAAAATCTAATTGTTGTATCGATAAGCCGCTTGCACTCTTAGATTCAGAAAAATCGCCCTTTTCATTTGTGATAGCAAATTTGACTATTTGACTAATACTTATTTGCAGAGTGATTTAATTGCACACAGTAGAAAGTACTGTATAGCATTTGGCAGCTAAAGGGTTTAAAAGAAGAAATATATCTTTGGTATGAAATGAAGAGGACAGTTTTTAAAAATAAACAAATTTTATTGAATTCAACAAACTTAACGACGAAAAAACAGTATCAACAAAAAAGAAACATTAGCAATAATGAAGCAACTTTGTTTAAACTTGGCATAACATTATCAAAGGCAACTAAATAAAGGTTGACTAGCAACCTTTAAAAAAAAAAGAAAACTTTAACAACTTTAAAAAAAAAAAAACTTCAACGGTCATAAAACTCTAATTAATTTTAATAGTAATAAATTTTACTTAATTTTAACAGTAATAAAACTATTAATTTTCTCAAACTTAACAACTTTAAAAACAAATAATTCTAACTGCAATAATTTTTTCTAATTAATATCAATGATAATAAATCTCTAATTAATTTCAACGATGATAAACTTCTAAAACGTAACATATTATAAAGCCAAGAAAAAACAATGTTAGCCCAAAGCTAACAAACTTCAGAGTCAACATTATACCAACAACGACATTAGTCTTAAACTAATGAACATCGACTCAAAAAACCCTTAATTTTACCAATGTTCACTTTTAGAAGAGATACTAAACACCTCACATTTTATCTGTACACTTTTATCCATGGGAAAAACAAACTACAAGAAAATAAATACAAACTCATGATAACTTGATGGCAACCAGCACCACCGGAAAAACTACCAGAGCACTGAAGGAGAAGGCAAATAGAAAAACGGCCATATCTTTACATCCACAAAAACTTAACATGAACCCCGGACATTTCAATACGATACACAACAAAAAGGAAATACGATAACTGAAGTGTTGAGTAGTTCGCTCACTTGTACTTAAATACTGCCTGGCAGATCAAAACTCTCAACCAATGGCAGTCCGCTGTAACAACTGATCGCCATGCCATCTATTAGCAGCGATTGACAATTTTACAGACAAGCTGGTAAATTTACAAATGTTGTGTGGATGCCGGTGAAGTATTAAAAGATCGTCGGTAATTCAAGTTCTTCCGAATAAATGTAAACAAGACTTACAGAATATAAAACTCTTTTTCAAAATGTGAGTAAAGCTATTTTTAATATTAATAAAAGTATTTTACCAACCCATATAATTAATAAAAAGAGTTACTTATAAAATTCCAAAAGTAAACACTGTTTCAAGATAACATTAACTATGAACATTTTTTCCCTGTTTAACATGCTATAAACTTAATGCCTTGTTTTTAATAATAATTTACTGCTATAATTTTTAACAAGAAAAAGCAACATGGAAACCAACTTAAATTTTTACATCAATTTGGTACCGAATTCGTAACAATCGGACTAATATTTCTAATTTATTTTCCACTTTTTGTGCTTTTAACTCCGTTAAAATATCTATTTTAATGCAATTGTGGTGAATTCTCAGTCATTGAGATCACTTTTTGATTAGACATAGGTCGACATTTTAATTAATATCTCCACAACTAATTAAAATTTTTAAATTCTGTTTTCAGGAGCCCCTCGGGAAGGCTTCTGAGCACCCGTATGTCAATTCTTGTACTTCTGCATTCAATTGGGGCTGAATGTATAGATACTCAGACAGACAGACAGACATTTTTTTTTATTATTATAGACTAGCAAGTTACCCAACACTGCTTAAGTTGAAATAGTGCTTGTAAAATTTTTAAATAATAATAATAAAAAAAAAAAAAAAAAAAAAAAAAGAGAGAGAGAGAGAGAGAAAATGAATCAAATTGAAACAAAACATCTTCCAGCTTTATGACATTGTGACTAAAAATTTTGAATAAATGGATTCTAAACTGAACCCATTAGATGGATGATTCAATTTCTGTGTAAGCAATAATTTCAGTTTTTTTTTCTGCAGGAGCATAAACATAAAGATTATTAGAAGTTCCTATATGGCAGCACCCATACATATAATTGATTATAAGAAAAACATATCGGCATTTAGCGTCAGTTTGAATTTGAAAAGGAAATTTTTCTTGCTTGTCTTCTAGGCTCTGAGGCTGTTGAGCATCTGCACAATATTTGTCTCCATTCATCAGCTTCTTCTCCTCTTCGAGCTACTTCCTTTACAACATGTTCTGTTCCAGGCTTTTGCCTGTTCTTCACTATCTTTTAGCTATTGCATGTTGATCATTTGCATGATACCTGACATTTACTTTTTGACAGTTTCTTTTTGTCTTTCAACATGTTACTGATGCAAGGCTTGTGCATATTCTTTAGATTTTTCTAGTAGTCTTTTAGCTGCTGTCTGTTGTTCATCTACACAATACCTATTTTGTCGCTGTTATTCAGCTTTTTCTCATCTTCAAATAGCTCTCTTTTGACACTTAACAAGGCATCTCACTTTTAGTTTCATGTTAAATTATTTTTTTGTTAAACAAATTTTAGAGTTTGAATGTTTGATAATGTATTAAGAACTCTCTGAATATCAATTTTTATATAGGTATAAATAATAAATACTTTCAATAATAGCTATGTGATATCTCATTAATAAGTCTTCCTCCTGTCATTCTTTCTGCATAAAACGATTTTCAGGGTTTTTGTGTGTTAAGTAATTGTGTTAAGTAATCTGCATGTTAACGGCCCTCTTCACTTACCGTCGCCAGAAGCCTGAGCCAATGTTATTCTATGGGGAATTTTCTTTACAAATAACTTATTAACTAATGCATATTTTAAAATTCTGTTTTCGTATTCAGAAAATTCCCAACTGCTAAATTGACGGACCTTTTTTAAAAATGTATTTTTTTTTATTTTTAATATTTTATTTTGAAATTGAAAAATTTCACACATTGAAAATTCGTATTTTGCAGCTTCAAAATAAAATATAAAAAATTTTAAAAATACTTTTTTAAAAAAGGTCCGTCAATTTAACAGCTGGAAATTTTCAGAATGTGAAAACAGAATTTAAAAATATATATTAGTTAATATGTTATTTGTAAAGAAAATTTCCCATAGAATAACGTTGGCTTCGGCTTCCGGGGACGGTGAGTGAAGCGGGCCCTTAAGTACTCTGCAGTAATTTCCAAACCCAAAACTTCATCACAAAAATTGAAACCTTGCAATTCTTATTTTATTCCTCAGGCTATACAAAGAAATTTCACAATTGCTCTTAATATCTTAGAAATTCTTGTTGGGTAAATTAGATCATATAAATTGATATTGTGCTCAAAATATGTATATATAGAGTTATAATTTACTGTGTAAAATATATCGCATAAATGGAGGGACAGATGTAGTTATGAGAGATCTGATTAAAAATTCCAAATTTTTAACTTTACTGTGTTTTAATGTTTTATTCTAATGCACTCTATTATTTTTTATTATTACTAAATTTTCCAGATGGAAAAACTATTTCCAAAATATTTAGCAGGGGTGTTTGTTTTCAGGGTTTACCCCTGATTTCAGGGTTTTTACTGTAAGCCATCTGTATTTTCATATTTCCTATAAAGTTATTTTTTGCTTTCATTGGTTGTTCATTTGTTATCCAGAGGATATGTGAATGAAATGTAAAAGGATTGAGGGCTTCTGACCTGGATAGTTTGAGTATTATTTGATATTTTGGGTTTTTTCTAATTTGAGGCTCTAATTTTCAGGGTTTTTATCTTTGAGTTACAATCACCCCTGATTTAGGAAAAAGGGAAACTTTTTAAAGATTTATTTTGCTTAAAATAATGTTCATATAAACAATTTTCTTTTGCTCCAATTTTTTCAGGAAGTAATTTAAAAAAATTATATCATAGCTTTCTATAATTTAATTTTTTTTTTTATTATAAAAAAAAAATAAATAAAAATTCTAGTATGTTTTAATATGTATGTTTTGTATACATACTTTTTTCTTTTATATATAGATTGATCTAGAGACTTTCAAGTATTTAACAGAAGAAGATCTTAATGAAATTGGAATAAATAGCTTTGATTCTCGTCACAAACTTATGGACATAATAGATAAACTAAAAAACAGTTAATTTTAGAAGAAAAAAAAATGTATATTGCTAACCTATAATAAATAATTAGATCATGTCTGATATGAATCAAAAACTAGAAAATTTTATCGCCTTATAAAGAAAAAATAAAAAGTTTCATGTCATCATAGCTGTTTATTTTAATAAATTTTATCAGTTTGTGCTGGAGATGTGCGTTATTTCATGTAATATGATAAATAATACTGTTATTACATAAGAAGCCATTCACATTGTAATATATTATTGAAAAGTTCATATTAAATAAATAACTTTTAATTTTATCTCTCTGCATGCAAAAAATGAGAGAGAGAGAGTCATATCTCTCTGGCAATGTGCCAATAAAACACAGACAGAAATTAGATCATTTGTTGGAGTGAAAGTTATTCGTTAACAGGAAATAAAGGAAGCAGTGAAATATTTTCACCAGCTTTCATGTAACGAATTAAATAAATAATTAATCATTTCGTTGGTTCCATATCAGTCAAGTAATTTTTTGAAATAATTGCTTTGATTATTTAACATCTTTCTAATATTTTGTTGTAAGTATTATTCTAAACAGTTATGGTGTATTGATTTAGTTTAAATATCAGTATAGTCTGCCAGTGAAATTAAACTTTGTAGACTACATATTAGTCGAGTATTCTTTTGAAATAGGTGATAGCTTTGATTATTTTACATCTTTCTAATATTTTATTTAAAAGTATTGTTCTAGACTGAATGTTATAGTATATTAGTTTAATTTAAATATTAGTATAGGCTATGCCCATGATATGTAATGTCAAAAACACTTAATACTACCATTTAACAAAATAATATTTTCATGAAGCTAATTTAAGCAGCCATGATGAGATAGGTTTTACTTTGAGGTGATTAATTGATGTTAATTATTATATCACAGGGATGGGAAATGGTAAGGAAATCGGAATACACACACTAGGTTTACGCCCGTATTGGTAAGTTAGCTTTGGGAAGGCGTTTAAAAAGGATGTGTGGAGTGGGAGAGGGGAAGAATGAAGAGTGTTTGTTTATATTTAAAATTGCCTATAGCAGCTTGAAATTGAAAAGAGCACTTATTTATTGTGGTTTTCTCAAGAATATTGTTTGAGTTTATTTTAATCGTTTTTTTTTTTTTTTTTTTGGGGGGGGGGGACTATATTTAATGATTTAAAATGAATAAATTTGTTTTGATATTAAGGTCAGTAAATACATATTTATGATCGTATGTTAAAATTAAGTGTGTGAGAAAATAAATTATTTTATTCAGTCAGTTTTTGTAAGCAAAATTTATATTTTTAAAGAAGTGTTTCTAATTTTAGAAAACATATTCAAAGTGACTGTTTTGTAAGTATGATAGAAAAATATTAATTTCCTTGTCAATCTAGAATCTTCAAGTTCTTCAGAAAATCGAAAGAGACAATTACTCCATAGTTTAACACTTGGGATGGCTTAAAGATGATTTTTAAAGATTTGTTATTATTATTTAATTATTTCTTAATTATATGGCTTATAGTATGAGGATTTTTTTTTTTTTTTACAGAAAATGGCATTCGTGCACATGTTACTTGATATTACTTGAAATATTCTGTTTTCGTGTATAAATGAATTGATTTAACAGAATCTCATGCTTACATGATTGGAACAAGCGTTTGAGTAAAACTTTGACTCTACCACTATTTCATATCAGCAATTTTTTTTTTCTTTTTAATTGCAGAAATTCTAATGTTAAATAAAGTGAAGATTATTCTTCGAAAGCGTTGGAACTCAAAAACATGAATTTCATTCAATATGCAGGACACATGTATATATTGTATATCCCAAAAGGATTAGAAAGACTCTAGTCGTATATAAACTAAAGAGTAATATGTTATAAAAATAATATGTTACAAGAACCTATTTATTATTAAAGGTAGTATGGAACAATGTAACCTATTACTGAAAAGTAACTGTTTATCCCATCTCTAGTTTGTGCATGTAGTAGATATATATATATTTATATATTGGGGGGGGGGGGGAAAGGAGTGTCTATAGTGCGGCTTTCACGATTTGGCACCTGTCAATCAAGCGTGACATAGGTAGCGACGATTTCATCCTCAGGACATTCTATGGAAATCCTATGGACATCTTCAGGATGTATTATGGACAAGTGTGTTCTTAGGGTTATACTTAGTCAAAATTTTTAATATTGGGTGATTTACATGTTTTAAGGTCTCCTGGGTTCAAAAACATATTTTCAGGAAATTAATTAATGTGTTTGAGTATGGAGAGGAAAAAAATCTATCAGCCTTAAAAACATTAAAAAGATAGGATTTTATATGAGACAGATCTAATATGCAAACCAGTATAAGTTTTGATGAAAATTTTAAAATTAGAAGTGGGGCGAAAAACTGGTGTCTCAAAAACAGCTCTAATGGATTTCTTGAAATCTTCATTAGGTAGGTTAATTTTGAATCTCAGATGTTGGTTCCCTCAAAAAACTGTATTGGTTTTCTTCAAACTTATCATATCGTTTTGTACCATAGGTTGGTTTTCCAGCAGCGCATTGTGATGTTTTCTCCATTGGAACATATAGTTTTATTGCATATGTTCTTGTGTTAGAAAGATTTTTCCTATGTGTATTTATCTTAAAAATCCTAGTTACTATTTTATGTTACATAAAAAGTAATTTACAGATATTTAAATAATATTTTTTGTAAAAATTTTATAATTAATAAAAGACACTATTCAGATTTTACCTGGAGAATTTTATTTCACAAAACAGACTAAACTTTAAACTGTACAAAATATAATCACAGCTGTAGTCAGGTATGACTGATCATATGCATAGTTTTTGCTTGATGACAAAATTTTTGTAATGCTTAAACAAAATCACATGGCTACTAGCATGAAAAATATATACATGTTTCAGATTAATGACTAAAGCTGCTGATTATGATTCAACAAACTATCATGTGTCCATGTAAATTTTTAAATAAAAGATGTGAATAATACTTTGATTCCACATCAAACACAAATTTGAGCAATTTTAGATTTAAGAATATATACATTATAAAAACTTACACTATACGTAAAATATTTGAAAAGCCAAGCTATGTTTAGTTACAATTTACATAACGCATACTGCTTAGCCAAGGATTAAAGACAGGTCATATGATTTGGAGAAGGGCGAAAGTGAATCTATTTTATAAAATAGGATAGGAGGGTAATAACAGGAGATCTTTCAATACTGGTTTGGTAAGAGAGTGACTTTTCTCACCCTTTTAATGTATGTTTCCTCTCCTCCAGACTATTTTTTTGGCAGTATGCCAAAGCCAGTCTTTAAAGTTTAGCCAAGCAGTACTTACTTCATGTAACAAATATTCAAAAATGCATTTATTTTACAAGACAGATATACAAAATTTAACTATTATTCTTTCTAGGAAAAGACACAAAGTAATAACAATTTATTCAGCTAACATTTGTTACTTTTAAAATGCTTATATATTCATCTGCATGTGTTTGTACACATCTGCAATAAATCAATAGCAGAATGTATATATATATATCAAAATTCATATCAGAAGAATTATATTTTGAAATCATATTTATACAATTTTAATAGTTAAATTTTTATAAAAACAAATAATGAATATAAAATAGTAAATAATAAAAAGAGTTGTGTAAAAAATAAATCAAGGATAATTTTAAAAAGTTCATATTGTTATTATTTGTCAATTTGAGAAAGTAAACTTTGATCATTTTGAAGTTTACTTTTTGGAACGAAAATCACTACATTTATTTCTAATTCCAATGGACTATATATATATTAAATCTTCCAAGTGAAAAGATTTTATTTATTGAGGGGGGAAAAAAGAGGTACTTGTCTGTGTGTTATTGTAATATGCTCATATTTAAATTAATAAAAATAAATTCTTAAAATTATGTAAACATAAAATGTATTTATATAATAATATTCCTTATTTATTTACGTAAAGTGTACTTGCAGAAAAGAGAAAGGAAGAGCTAATAGAGATATAGAGAAGGAAGAAATTTAAATATATGGAAAGAAAATTTTAATTAAAGTATACTGTTTGATGAATGTATTTAAGTACTATAATATTCCTATCAGAGATGAGCATTGTTTCAATAGAATAAATAATACTCTCTCTGCATTAGAAACTATTAGCACAGTAGTATGTGCATTAGAAACTATTAGCACAGTAGTATGTATATTACTTGCAAGATCCTATTAAATAAATAGCACTGCCAATTTTATCTCTCATAATGAGGAATTTCTAGCAACATGACAACACAACACAGATTATTTATTTGTTAGAGGAAAAGGTATTATTTTGCCCAAAGGTGATTTTAGCTGTGAAGTGATCTTAACACTGATCTGTTCATGTTCATTCATTAATTTAAAATATTAATACCTCTGTGTTCCTATTAGTCAAATACCTTTTCAAATAATATTTTTGGTTTCTTTACATACAGCTTTGAAATATTTTATACTGTATTGTAAATTGGTTATTTTTGACAAGTTATTAGTCTTGAATTTTATATCATTGCAATATAAATTTAAACAACTATTATGTAGCTTAGGCTTAGAGATGATTTTGCATTTTGATAATAGATTTAGGAAGTTGTTCCATCTTTGTCGTATATACAATGAAGCGATGAAGCGATAATCCGGCATCAGCGGAAAATAAACATTGCCAGATTACGGATTTTTGTGGATTATAGGTGTTCCGAAAATGTATGTTAAAATCATATATCAGTCACAGCATCTAAAGAAATATTTTTTTTTTTTTTTTATTAGTTTTAAAAAATGTATGTAAACCCTTATCAAAAACAAAAATAATTAAAATAACATTTGAAATAAATTAAAATTTTTAAAATAACAATTATAAAACAGTAATGCAGATCATTTATTTTTGTACAAATAATAATTAAAAAAAAATATATATATATATATATTAAAACTGGCTTAATAACAAATTTCTTTTATGTTTTTCAGTTTGTCATTGACTGATTAACATATGCACATTCATTAGTTAGTTATCACTAATAAAATCATATTTTTCAAGTCCTTCTAAAAACTGTTGACAAGATTTCAAGTGGTCGTATTTATTTTGACTATAAGGAATAGGAACAATCTCTTTTATTAATAACTTTTGGGTTTGCCATTGCGAGACAAAAATTTCATTGTTCTTTTCAAAATTTTTTGTTGTCATTTTGATTAAACTGTAAAAAATTCACGCTAGTCCGTAAATCAATAAAATTAAGTGAAAATCCATAAACTTTACTGACGATTTATGGGTGGAGGTTATTTTTAAAAAAAAGTAAGCAGAGGGAAAAAAACCTGAAAAAGTCATTAGTGCCAGTTTGTGGGTGCTGCTGGATTATAGAATTCCGGTTTATGGATATCCTCTAGAGGCGAGTCCCAGACTGTCGCCAATTGCCCATTGTGCAGCACTAGTGCAACGTAAAACCCAACCAACCAGTTTATGGATGCTTCACTGTATGAGAGAAAAGTCAGAGAGGAAGAATGAATGATATTTATGTTTGAAATTGTTAGTAGCAGCTGGAAGAGCTGAAATTGAAAATAAGTAGTCACACATGACATATGTAACAGTATTGAAGAACATTTATTTATTTAATTTTTTGTGGCAATTAAGCTAAAATTGATAAAAAATTGCATATTTAGTTTTTAGTTATTTTCTTTATCAAGGAATTTTCTTATGATTTAATATGAATATAAGAATAAGACTAGTTATTTCTGGTCACATGATGCTATATAAAAAAAAAAAAAAAAAAAATCATGTGCTATTTGTGTAGACAAAATGTAAACTTTAAAATATTTATTTCTAATATAAGAAAACATATTTAAAGCTGTCATCTCAATGTGTAGCTGCTAAATAAGACTGTGAAAAATATTGATTTGGAATGTTCAAGCTCTTCTGTATATAAAAAGTGACAATTATTTGGCAGTTTTGGATTTGGGATATTATACCCCACCCCCCCCTTTTTTTTAATAGTTTATATTAAAAAAAAAAAAAAAAAAAAAAAAAAAATGTATTTTGAAGCATTTATCTTGTTTAACAAGTCCCATTATATTTAATACACTTTTAAGTCCCATTATAAAAGCACATAAAATCAAATTTATGGTAGTAATATCATAAGATCCTCAATCCTCATAAATATGTTTGATATTTATAAGGATTGAACATATATACTTTATTTCAATCTCATTCAATAGCGCTAGATGCTACATGAAGTTATGTTTGTTAAAAAAAAAATTCCATAGTGTGCTATTGCAATTTCTGACTGTCATTTTTTACGATTTTCACTTGTGACATAACTTAATATTATCACCTCAAGAATCTACCACCAACTTTAGAAAAAATATAAGGCGATAAAAAGTTAAATACTTTTATATATATATATATATATATATATATATTTAAGGTCCTGATTTTTTGTGCCAATGGCATTTTAAAGTATCATTAATTACTATGATAAGGTAATATGCACATATTTTATTGATTATAGCTCTTTAAAAAAGTATCATTAAAACATGTTTTGTTTTTCATAATTTGAGATATAAAGGGTGAGTAACTTCAAAGCAAATGATAATTTGTTTATGTGTTTCTTTGTAAAATTAAATCATTTAGATTTTTTTTTTTTTTTTTTTTTTTGTTCCCAATTATTATAAATGATGGAGTCATAAAAATCTTGGGCTTTTGTAGTAGTGTAACTTTTCAGAGATACCTCCTGAATTCAGGGTTTTTGAAGATAGTGCTACCTCTGAATTTCATGTTTGTTTTCATACAAATTTTTCAGTTGAATGTTAATTTGCTTTATAATGTATTTAGAACTCTCCAGATATCACTTTTTACACGTATAAATAAATAATTTTAATAATAGTCTTATGATATATCATTAGTAAGTCTCCCTTCATAATTTATTTTGCATCAAAGTAGCAGTTTTCATGGTTTTTGCATGTTAAAAAGTTTCATCCCTGTGTCTCCCCGCTCTTGAGCCTTGCAAACACGATTTTTAATCAAAGAGTAGTGAATTAAAAAAGAAACAACAACTGAAAACAAAATTATAAAATAATAACATGATTCTTAAACTTAAATTTTATTTAGAAAATTTATTTCTTATATGAATATCTTTTCCTGTATAACTGTACCTTCTTTATTTTTTAAACTGACTGTTCCTGTTATTATTTTTTTTTTTTTAAATATATACATAACATTATCTGTATTTTGTACCTTCTATTTTTTGATTTACCTTTAAGAGTTAATGGCACTTAAAAACTCTAATAAAAAATGTAATCATACTGAATTTTTATTGAAACAAAGATTTTATATTTTCCAAATAGAAAATTCAGTTTTATAAATTTGCTGGAGCAAAGATTATAAAAACTTCAGGAAATCAGGATTATAATTTTTTTTAAAAATAAGATTAAAGTATTGATTTTAATATTTTTAAAGTAAAATAGTCCATATACCACTACTTTCCAGAAAATGAAAGCATCCAAGCTTTCAAATAAGTACAGGATAGGTACTTATGTCTGGATTATGCTTTATTATGCAAAATGGCATTTATTTAAAATATGTATATATGTATGTAAAGGCATTATGATTTAGGCCTACCAGAAGCCGAGCGGTTCTGTGCTCAAAGCTGGTAGACATGAGGGACCAGGTTCGATCCCAGGTCACGCTTGTCAGCCCTGTTCAGAGTTTTCTGTGGTTTTCTCTGAAACTTGTGTAAATACGGGCTAGGACCCCTTAGAAAGGCACCCCCACACTGGGGGGGGAGCAATCAACCTTAATTCCCACAACCAACCATTATGATTTAGTCTTGAATGCAGTCCTCACAAATGTTGGATATACAATCCTTCTGTCACATGCATGCCATAGAATCAAATCTATAATGCAATTTTTTCCCAAAACCTTGTGTAGCATATCGCTATCGATGCTGGCAATAGCAGCTGTGATACAAGATTTCAAACCATTCACGGTTATTGTATCTGGGAGCACATACACATGATCTTTTACACCCACAGAATAAAATAATGATAAACATGGGGGCGAGATTTTGAGTATCATAGTGACTGAGATAACAATGCTTTATAGTATGCATATATGCACAACTGTGGTTCTGCATTTTAGCTAGAAAATGTGGTGCACCATCCTATTGCAGAATGAATTTAGCAAGTAGCCATGAGCATATTGAAATACAGAATGCAAAATGTTTTTTTTTTTTTCTTTTTTCATAACTAGTGTAATTACTTTTGAATAATTAAATTACATTTTGTGTAATAAAGTTTTAAAATATTGGCATTTATTTTGACTTATTCTGTAATTTGGATAAACTATTTTTTTTTTTTTTTTTTTTTTTTTGGGGGGGGGGGGGGGGTATCTATATGCAAGTTCCTGTTATTAACATACATACTCAAAAATAGATATTAGCAGTAAGTCTAAATCTAGTATTTCCAAATCAGTATCATATGAGGATATTATTTGAAATTTCTCATTGTGATTAAACAAATGGTTAGCATACATGGATGTACAAAAGAATTTAAATATATTACATCTATAGTGGAAATTTTTTGTTGGCTCTGAACATAAAGAAATTTACATGTATTTTTTTATATGCACAAAAGCATATTTATTATAAAGTATAATATGAAAAGAATTATGTATTCATAACCCCCCCCCCCTCCCCAAAGAAAAAAGTTAGTCAAAGTTTCAAATTTAATAAAGAAGCATCAATAAACTGGCATTGTAAAAATATTACTTACAAACGTTGAATAAACACCATACAATGCAATAAACTCGCAACAATTGTTTCGGTTCGAAAAAACACACGACCCTTCATCAGGCGAATAAAGTAAGCACTCGTTCTTACTTTATTCGCCTGATGAAGGGTCGTGTGTTTTTTCGAACCGAAACAATTGTTGCGAGTTTATTGCATTGTATGGTGTTTATTCAAAGTTTGTAAGTAATACAAAGTTTCAAATGTCTAGCTAGTCGGGAAGTTAGTTAAAAATTGATTGCAAGATTTGCACTGGACAAACAAACAAGAAAGCGAGTTAATAAAAATATGGTAATTTGTAGTATATTAAAAAGTACCATTTTAAAGTTCTTGCTAAAGTCTGTTTTCCTTCGAGGACAGCTCGAACTACAGCAGAAAAGCTTAAGCAAAAAATTTAAATAGGTACTTTTTTAATTTAATATATACCGTATATTTCCGAATATAAGCCGAGAGTACATTTTTCCCTGCAGAAATTTGCCCAAAATTGCAAACCCGTGTATAAACCGAATTGAAAAAATACTCTTTTTAAAGTTCGAGTATATCGCCAAAATGGAGAAAATATTGCCAATCTATACAACCTTCAGGATAATCTGTCCAATGAAATTGCACGAAATGTGTGCTTATCCAATAGAATTCCTTACCTTGCTTAGCCATAACGTAAAACGTTCACAGTGCGTTCGGCAACGGCGATAGTTTTAACTCTGGCAACCCTATCAGAAGGGAGGCAAACACAGACGCAAGTCCCGGCAGCTGAAAACGATGGTTACCATAATACCAGGCTGGGAGACCTAACCCTAACATCGATGAAGCAATGCCGCCGCTGGATGTTTACATAAATAAGCCGTGTAAAGTCCGATTACATCAATTTTTTTTAATGACTTATCTAAATTATTTTGTATATTTCTACTTTTCAGTATTTTTATCAGTGCTTCAAGGCAATCTTCAACAAAATAAAAATACTTCTATAAAAAAAAAACGAAGCTTTGCCGCTTTTGCTAGTGTAAGCCTAGAAACATTTTAAACAGAGATGATTTAAATTTAATTGTATAAATTAAAAATATGATCGGGAGTCCTGTTTTTTTTCAAGTTTCTCTTATACTATTTCTGAATCAGACAGAGAATTTACTCCGTTCATGCACTCTGCCGATGACTTCAGTTACCGGCAGGTCAAAAAGAAATGTAAACGTGACTACATCGAGCGTTTCAAGAAATAAATTTAAAATTGCTAATTTAAGAGTTTTATATGTGATAATTATTTAAAAATAAAGTTTAATTTCACTATTTTACTTTATATATACTTTTTAAGCTTAAAATATGTATTCAATCATTGTTTCTGAAGTACGTTTTTTGCTAGAAATGTAGATCCGTATATAAGCCGACCCTTATAATTCAGCTTCCGAAAAAATTCCAAAAATTCTCGGCTTATACACGGAAATATACGGTAATTTGTTCTTTAAAAGTAATAAAATTAAATATATCAATCATCTATATTTTGATTACTTTTTGCTGAATTGAAGTATATAATGACTAAACAAAATTTATTCATGCATTAGAAATTCCATGTAAAATTAAGTTTATCTGCATGAAATGAAATCATAATAGATAGAACATGAGTTTTTACAAGTGGAAATATTATATATCAATATGGTAATGTTTTAATAGCCCACAATACAAAAATGATTAGATTTAAACACTATCAGTGAAATCAATTATCACCATAGAAAAAAACAGTAGTCCTTAATAAAAATTGCTGAGTATATTATTTGTTTCATGCACAGTAAAAACATGAATAAATAATCATGCATATTATAAGTATAAAGTAACAAATATATTTACAAATTTTTTATTGTATAACTGAAATGTCATTCTAACACAGCAAGTATAGTTTTGTGCCTTTTTCAATGTTTTCAAGTAAATTTTTAATAAAAGTAAATGATGATGAATTAAAATTTCTGTAAACTAACACCATAAAGTACCAAACATATAAAAATTGTTTTGGTCAGAATAATTAAGCATGACACCCTCCTCCTCAAACAGAATAATAAAACAGAACATATAGCTAAATTGAAATAATTTAATATGTACTGATACTTAAGAACTTCAGCAAATCTTGAATATATACAAACAGCAATATGCATGTAAAATATTAGGTACATTCCATTTTGGATAAGTTTCTGTCGTAGGAATTTCACATTTTATTTGTAAAACAGAGATTAAATTACAAGTATTATATCGAAAATTTCCCTTATATATTTTAAATAAACTATTTACACATGTATTAACTTTGTTTACTCATAAACCAAGAGAGTGGTACATAGCCTTTAATGCATTTCGCTGATAAAACAAACCATCAAATGGCAAGATTAATTATAATGAGCAGAATTTTTCAAAACACAGGCAGAAATTGTTTTAAGTATACACTTCACTTATACTGTTTCTCTGTGCTAGTGTGACAAAAGCATCTCCCAAAACTTAATAATATGGTAAAATTCAGAATTTTTCGGAATCAGAATTTGAATTTTTCAGTTGCTTCGATTAAAGATATACTTTTCTAATTCCAAAATAATGAGTCAAATGTTATATGTTTATGCCATTTTAAATTTTCTGGTTTTTATTAAAATGTAATAGCTAATTTACCTTTTATATATTACCATTTTGTTACATGTTCAGTCATACGTAAAATTATGAAAGTTAGCATCAGAAAGCAATTTCAAATTGCTCTTGCGTTTTGTAAATATGTTCAAAAATTATATATTTTACTCTATTGTCGAAGTAAACTAGCTCTTAATGGCCCATGTAAAGAAATTCCAGTTATCTCACTTCCATAGGTAGACTAATAATTAATTTTGTCCTGAAATTTCACTTTCTGCTTGTACTACTCCCTGTTATCGTAAAAGTATGCAATATTTTCTTCTAATGTATTGGCAGCAAACATGTTAAGAATTTGAACTATACTCTGTTTCCAAAACTTTTTCATTTAATTATAAGAAATTCTGTATTTATGTTTTTAGGATGATAAGAGTCGGGGGGGGGGGGGGGGGAATGAAATATTGAAGTATTTATTAAAAATTTTTATTATGGTGAAATACATAAATCTAACATAAATTTGGAAGATGAGGAAGAATGGGAAGACAGCAGCTTCAATTGGACCAATGATAGAAGACTGACGGGCAGCCTCAAATGCCTGACTGCTTTAGTTGAGCAAATTGAAATGGCCTTCAGGCATTGGATGACACTACGAGGAGTATACATTCTCGACATACTTCACCCATTCTGCCCAGGAACACCCTTCTGGCACAGTGAGGCAGCAGAGCAGGTTTTTGGTTTCATGGAATTGGTCTAGCCTATGCTGGACCATCTGGGATTAGCAACAACAACATCTTGTGCATTTCATTTCTCATGCAAAAAATTAATATGAAAATGAAATGTTTTATTTTATAAATGCACAAAATGTCAATATTTTTCCTTTGTGAAATATATCTATTTAAGACCTTCCTGACAAAGGACAAATTATATTTTTATATTCAATCATCATAAATTAATGAAATGAAATAATAAATCTGATTATTTTAAAAACATTTTATTAAATAAAGACATCAGACTAGAGTTAATTACATTTGGTGTAATATTATGCATAATAAGGACCTTTTAATGTCCCACTTAAAAAATATAAATAAAATTTTAAAAACATGCAAAAAAAGTGCATTAATTACAACCAAAATTGTATGGAAAAAAATGTCATAATATCTATACAACAAACATCTCATTAAACAATTAAAAAACAAAACAAAAACATTTATTTTTGTCATGTATTCATATATATGTCAACAACATAAGCAAGATGTAGTAATGAGATCTTTTAAAGGAATAATATTTTAAATGTAACAAAATATAAACATTTTTAAAATGTCAAAGATAAGTACCCACAGCAACATATTTTATAAATATCAACAAGCATGAAAATACAAATAGGACTGTAGCATTTTCTGTAATTTCAAATTATGTACAGTAATTATATAAAAATTAGTTAAAAGCCTATAACTTTCATTAAAATAATACTTTGCTCTTTTTTCTATATTTTAATGTAAATAATACTTTGAGATAATACATTTTTTTAAATGGAATTTTACAAATATACTAAGATAAAAGATTAATATCCTTTCTTTCTATTTTTCATAAATTACGTGGAGGAAATTTCTTCGGAGAGAAATATAGTTTTCATTGTAAAAATAATGAAAATAAGTTTTTGGTTATTCCTGTATTTTTCAATGCCTATATATATAGCAATAGACAGAAACATGGCACATTTAGCAGGATTACTATGGGCAAATGTATAAATTCTACAAATGAAATAGATTACAGCATTTTTCCCACTTGCTGCTGGCAATATAAACCTTATACAGATAGACTATGTCCCCAATTAATAGGATTTACCATTATAGTGACTGTCCTCAACATGAGAATATAATAGAATATCTTCATCCTTTGTAGCCAGAGTCAAAAATCATGTGATGTGAACTTCAAGAAGGTTCCTCTGTCCATATAAAAGCACTTAAAAAAAAAAAAACTTGTCGCTTGCAAAATGATCACTCATAAAATAAATTTCTTTATAAGTAATCGTGACATTTTATCTTTCTAAAATAAAAAGTCAAAATTACTTTTGTTCCCACATAAAAATAACATATTGTTCATTCTTCTCTCTATCTTTAACACATTAAGTGCCATGTGAATTCTTAAGGAAAATGCGCATTGCTTAGTTATGTTTACTGTTTCAATAAAATCCATTAAAATGTCTCAATGATATAATCCTGTAATAAATAAAAATTAAATAAATTTTCAGTAATTACTTAAAACAATCTAAATGTTTTAGTTTTATATAATATTTTTTACACTGTCAGCCACCGGTGATTAACACGGCTTTATATCATATTGTACACTGTCATCCTAAACGAAAAGGTCAGTGTCAGCCACCGATGGCTGACATAGCACTCAACGTGTTTATTACATATCATGTGATTATTTTGCCAGAGACGTTAGTTTATGTTACAGATAAATAATGAAGGAGATCGAGATGTATGGTTATCTATATAGCTGTTTATAAACAAATATATATATTTTTTTAATAACGAGTTATCCATTCACCAAGAACAACAGTTAATTATTTTAAAATATGCTTTGCTGCTCTGAGAAGTTTCCTACTTGCTATTTAAAAAATTAATATTGCCAAATTGCAGCTTGAAAATTTAAGAATTTGTGGTTTTAATCTGCCAATATGTAAAATTTCTTTTCTGACAGATATTTATTTCATGGCATTTTAACATTATGTAAAGTTTTAAAGTATTTATATATTTAAAACAATATCTAAGAAATACAACAATTTTTAATTTTCAAATTAAGTTACAGTAGGGATTGCTGTGGATGCTTAAAAAAAAAAAAAAAAAAAAAATTACAATGGTTAATAAAAAATATGACATTGCTTTCATAAAGCAATTGTTTATTTGTTGAAATAACAAAGTATTGGAGAAATTCATACGTCTAATCAGGGGGGAGGGGGGGAACTACCTGCCTTTCCTCCCCACTTTCAAATTTAACAATTCAATATTTCAGAAATTCATTGTTTTAGACATTAAAATCATTTTAAATAAAATAAAAATTTTTACATGAAAAGTACTTAAGTATAACAAATGTAGAAGTAAATTTTACAGTAAAATCTTATAACATTATGTTTACAGAAAACGTATTTTGGTGAAAAGATTTAGTTAAATCAATACTTTATTGAAAGAAAAAAGGAATAGTTTTTTTTTTCAGGCCTTTTGAAGAAGTCATTTTGCATCTCCTGCTTCTGGATTACTTTCTTTCTGATCTGCTTTGGCAACATGTTCAGGCTTGATACTGTTTCCTTCAGGCTGTGAAACTTGAACAGAATTATTTTCTTGTTTAGATTTTTCATTAGTATTCTCCTGTTAAAATATTGAATTTTTCATGAGGAATTTAAAATATATTACCTAATTTATATGACAAATTATATATCTTACAGGGCTGCCAACAACTACGCAATTGGCGTAGTAACTACGCTTTAGCCTGCTTCTACTACACTCTACGCATCGTATACTTAAAGCTACGCTTTTCCTTTCCCCTTCGTCATCTTGTTTACAATGAGCGAACTCCGATTTCACCACGGATTAAAAAAGTATAATATAAAACTGAATAGTGGCATACACTGGGGAAAAAAAAAATCTTTTTTCTTTCTTTCTTTTCTTTTTTTCTTTTTTTTTTCCATCGCAATCCAATCCTTATCAACTTTTAATTTTGCATTTCCAACAGTTGCCGCATAAAACATTATTCTTTGAATTTTATTTTTTATGTATGAAAGTGCTTCTTGAAAAAAAAAAAAAAAATCTAACTTTTACAATCTAGTTGAAGAACCACATGCTTCATCGTAAATACTCATAAATAAACAGTAAAGAAAAAAAAAAAAAAACATTCTACTGCTAGGCATTGCGTAATCGAAATATTGCTGACTCAGAACCGGAACAAGTATTTGTTTACATTAGCTGAGAGTGTGCTTAATTAAAACCGCAAGCACAGACACCGCAAGCTGAAAGGGGGGGAGAAAGAAACCAAATGCTATGATTATCTTCATGGCTATGATTATGCTGTATTTTGATTTTCATTTAAACTCTATCAATGTTTCAGTTATCTTAATGCTTAATAAGTCGCTAAAAAGTAATACTTTCTAACGAAAAAAATTGTTTATTTTAATTATTTATCGTTAAAAATAATGGATTCAAAGTTACTGAACTTTAAGTACGATTGACAACGCAAGGAAACTAAGACCAGGAAGAGCTACGCGATATAGTGCGTGGGTGATTCTAAGAAATTTTCATATCTGAAAATGGGACTTTCACAAAAATCGTCGGATTTAAAATGGATTCATCACAAAAATAGCACAAGAAAATTGCGTATTTTATAAATCAGCCGCAAAAAATGACATTTCAGTAATAAAAAAAAAAGCTGATTTATGACTAAATAATTAGACATTTTTAGAAAAATAACATCTATTTTAGCAATTAGTTTACGATTACGTAATTTTAAAAATTAGCTGTAAAATAATTCCGTATTTCTATAAAAAGCCACAAAATTATACTTATAATGTAAACCATGTTTGAAAAAAGCAAGAAATTCATCGATTAGCATCAAAATAAAGCCTTTTTCAGCAATAAAACATAAATTTTGTTAATTAGCGGTGAAATGATTGCGTATTTCCGTCATCGGCTACAAAAATATCGCGATTTACTGAAATCAACTGGGGAAAAAAAAAAAAAATTTACGTTTTATATTCTATCATTTGGCTGCTAGCCAAATGATAGAATATAAAACGTAAATTTTTGATTATTAGTGGGTAATCCCGATTTCCGAGATTACACTTTAAAAAAGAAAAAAAAAAAAAAAAAAAAGGAAATTTCACTGATTAGTGGCAAAATAGTTGAGTATTTAAGATTCAGCTTTTAGATGAACGTATTTTGCATAGATTAGTAGCTAAATAATAGCGTGTTTCGGCAATCGGCCGCATAATAATCGCGTATTTTAGGATTTACCTTTAAAGAAGAGTGAATTTTATCAATTAGAGCAAAATTATAGTATATATTAGCAATTATTTGCTATTAAACGTAGATTTTGTAAATTTGCAGTGAAATAATTACGAATTTCGGCAATCGGTCATAAAAATATTGCGAATTCTGTCAAATACGAGAAAAATAGCATATTTATTTAATTAATGATAAAAACATAATTCTACCTCCCCCCCTCCCTCTACGGAAACTCGATTTTTTAGGTATATTTAGCAATAATCTTAAGGGGGAAAAAAAGTTTCAGAAAAGTTGATGGCTGTCAGTTTGCACTGAAATTGAATTTAATGTTGTACAATTTCTATCCTTTTCCATCCTTAATAACAATGATTATTTTATTGTAGATTCAGTTTTATTACATTTTCTAATATCTAAACTATTAAAATTGTTCATTATTTTGACTTTTGTTACTCCAAAAATTTAAGATTTTGTTTAAAAAAATCCAATTTTTGTATCTGTTTGAAGTATAGCATTGAAATTATTTTCACATCAATTGTCTTGTTCTTGTAATTAAACAAGTTTCTTTTGAATAGGCATGCACTAAATGTTTGATTATTACTGAATAATGAATATTCAGTATACTGAATAACTAAAAATTTGATGCATACCTACATCTTACCTTTTTTTTTTTTTTTTTTTTCTTCACTTAATTTCATATGATTATTGCTAATTTATTTTTGTTAGTAGTTTCTTTCTTTCTTTTTCTTTTTTAATTTTTAAAATTGCTCCTCAAAGTAGCCGAAATGCTCCTCAAAATTTCTCTGAATACTCATCAAACTGTTTTTGAAAAGTTGGCAACCCTGCATATTAGTGTATTATATTAGAATTAGTGTATTTTCATGTATCCATGTTAATATAAAAGGTAAATTTGGATAAAATTTCTATTATTTTTGAATGTTTGATTATTAAAAATCAATAAATTTCAGAAAGTAAGTCATAATGTAAACAAAAGATTTTATGCTTATTTATATTTTAAGTATTTTCTAATTTTTTAGCGACTACACTTTGTAGCTTAAAACTACACTTTTTTTGCTTTTTAACTACACTTTATCACTCCCAGAGGTTGGCAGCCCTGTATCTTATGACCAGGCTACATTGTTATAAACTCACTTTCTAGTTAAATTATAATTATGATGAAAAATAAAAATTGTTTATATTAATTAAGATGGAAATGAAATTTTTGTAAGAAGGAGAAGTTAAGGAATTTTATGGTATAACAATTGCTATTTTCAACATTTAGAACCTATTCATTAATTTCATTAAAATATATTATTAATATTTCTTAAAATAAACTTAAAACTATTTAAACAAATGTACACTAACAGATAAACTAAGATGGCAATTACTTAATAAAAATATTTTTGTGTCAAAATATTTGAAATAAAAGATGCATAAAAAATAAAACTGATATTCTTCAATTTAAAAGTGCAACAAATAATTTTAATTAAAGCAATACTCAACAAACATTTTTGCTGTACAAACTATACTCATTATTATTTCCTTATACAAAGTATAAGGAAGTATAGTAATCCCGATTTGTGAAATGGATTTTGTATTTCACATTGCTCGAAAACGAATGATCGCTGAATGTTGCCAATTTATACGTGTGACTGTCATGATATCTAATTGCACACCTGCAAGTGTCGTCTTAACACGAGCTCGCATTTTAGAGATATAAGGGATTTTACACGATTTTTCGTGACGTCTGTGTGTGTGTGTGTGTGTGTGTATGTCGCATAACTCAAAAACGGTTGGACGTAGAAAATTGTAAATTGGTACATAGGTTTGTTATAACATCTAATTGTGCACCTCCCTTTTTGGACTTTGTATGATTTTCTGTTTTGGAGATATTTAGGAAAATTAGGTTCATAATGACAAAAATACATAGGTTTTGGCCATAATGTATCAAAAAACGGTAATAACTCAAAAGTGGTTTAGACAAATCTTGCAATTTAACTGACTTTCCGACTAGCTAGACATTTGAAACTTTCAGAAAAGCTCAGAACACGTTGACAATGCATTTTTTAAATATTTTTAGCCAACTGTTTCCGATACTTGCTGCCTTCAGCAGCGTTTATGCGATTCAACAGAAAATTTATTTAACTAACTTCCCAACTAGTTAGACATTTGAAACTTTCAGACTAGATCAGAACACGGTGAAAATGCATTTTTTTTAAAATACTTTCAGCCAACTGTGTAGGGTCCCTGCTGCCTTCATCAGCGTTACCAGTTCAAATCATGGATCAATTTTTAACTAACTTCCCGACTAGCTAGACATTTAAAACTTCCGGAAAAGCTCAGAACACGGTGACAATGCATTTTTTAAATATTTTTGGCCAATTGTTTCGGGGCACTGCTGCCTTCGCCAGTGTTTACATGGTTCAACAGAAAATTTATTTATCTAACTTCCCGACTAGCTAGACATTTGAAACTTTCAGAATAGTTCAGAACACGGTGAATATGCATCTTTTTAATTCTTTTAGTCAACTGTTTCAGGTCCCTGCTGCCTTCGGCAGCGTTTATATGGTTCAACAGAAAATTTATTTAACTAACTTCCCGACTAGGTAGACATTTGAAACTTTCAGAATAATTCAGAACACGGTGAAAATGCCTTTTTTTAATACTTTTAGCCAATTTTTTCGGGTCCCTGCTGCCTTCGTCAGCGTTACCAGTACAAATCTTGCAATCGGTTTTTAACTAACTTTCAGAAAAGCTCAGAACACGCTCAATGTTTTTTAACATGTAAAAAGCTCAATGTTTATGTATATTTCTAACATTACGTATATTTCTAAAAGTGTATAAGGAAGTCATGTGGTGCCCACATCAGATTTTTTTTTATTGAATACATTTTGCTATGTTATTTTATTTATTTAATTTTTAAAAATGCATATAATGGAAACTTACTTCGGAAGCATTCAAAGTTTTTTCCTATAATGAAAGAGAGAGAAAGAATAACAATAAATGAGTGTATTAATGAATGAAATTCATCATTTAAATAGTTCTATTTAAAGATTCTGAAAAATATTTAGAGAGCAATACAAATTTCTAAGAGTTGTTAGATAAGTACCAATAGTTTTCATCATTACCACAATACATAAATAAATAACTGAGGCACAATGGATAACCCCAGTTAAAATCTTTTAACATACAACTCTTTTAATTCGTAAGAAGACTGTTAGAATCAAAAATTCTAACACTTTTGAATTTTGTTAATTTTTATTAAATCCTCCGGAAAATATTTTAGTTACTTTTATTTTATTTATTTTCTCCATTTAAAATTTCTTAAAATTCGCAATTTTCAATAAACAAAAAATTTTTAAGAATTTCCAGTGAAGCGTTTTGTTTGTAAACAAAACTACCGATGTTTCCGGATTGTAAACAAACGCCTTAGCCAATAAAGAAATTCAATTTTATTCATGATTCAAATCAATTCAAAATCTTTTTAGATCGTCTGCAAATAATTTAAAAATAATTTTATTAATTTTCCTAACGTCCATTTTTCACTAATTAAAATCAGTGACGTCATTTCCATTTACATTTTTTCAAATTCTCTTTCTGGAAGATTCCATTCAGTTCGCAGCGAATATGTCAGGTCCGCAGCGAATATATCACGGCGCCGATTTAAAAGTGGCGTCTCTCTAGGAAAATGTGTATTTTTAATATTAATATTGAATCCAAAAACTAACCCAATATAAAATATTCCGTTCATAAAATTAAATTTATTTATTTCCATTTTATTATTTATTATGCAGCAGACGATCCGGATAAAAATAATTCATTTTCGGACTATTTATCGCGCGCAGCAATTTGAATGTGCGTGGTCTCGCGGCGCGGGAGATTGGAAGGCATCTCTGACTCTCTCTCTGGTAAGCTCTTGTGGAAGAGGGTGTGCGCTCTCGCCGCTCGGCGGCATCGGCTTATAGCCGGTGCGCGCGAGTAGTTTTACGGACATCCATATTTATTGCGAATACTACGTAATTTGTGTGTTTCTGCCAAAATTATGAACTAATTGCTTGAATTGAAACGAAGTGGTATCTCTAAAGGAAATGCGCTCTCCAGTCCTACGGAAGTTGCCTCCAGCTGCTAGGCCTAACGCGAGGCCTAAAGACTGCATCTACGGAAAACCATCTTCGAAGCTCTTAAGTGCTCCATCTCAATGATTAATGAGAACGAATTAAGTGGATAATCCAAAATATCCTGATAGAATGCCGCTGTGTGATGATATCCATATACAGGAAGGTGGCTTGTACTGGCTACCTAAAAATGATACTGATGAAAACCGTTACCGAGCGATTCCCATCTGCTTTGAAGTTTACAGATCATGTACCAATATTCTCTTCTTTTATCCATCCTCCTCTCACGTAAATGATAAATGGCTACCTACAGCATACTGAATACGTTCCACTGTGAGCTGAGCGAGAATGAAAACTTAATTATTTAGAGTTAAGCATGTCATAAATAGAATTAACGCTGTATAAACTCACAAACGTTATTATTACTATTTAAAATAATGCATTCTTCCAATGAGAGGTCAATATCATATACCATCAATAATGAGTGTGAGAATTATAATGTATTCAACGATCTATTTTATAGTGTACACCTTTGATGTAATGATAATTGGTGACGGCGCTGCCATTATTCGTTGTTTCAATTCTTTAATTTTGCTGCAGCAAAGAATCCTTAACATATGGTAATTAAAATAAAGAAGATTCGTATACAAAAAGTGTTCGTTTTTTGTGTGTTTTGATATTATGAAGGGTGCCTTTGGATATTTACCTTTCTTTTTCAGGTATATGTTATTTCTTCATGGGGTAAGTTAATTATTATTTTTCTATGATTGTTTTATTAATTTAATTTAAATTATTATTATTGATTGCAATATGAAATATTTGATTTCAGGAAGGGTTAATGATTCGCGGCACTATATACGCACAAGTAATCCACTATTCCTAAATCGATCACGTTCGGCCATTTTTTTATTTCTCATTTTCTTATCTAACTTTATAAATTCCCAAAATCCAAAAATCAAGTATTATTGTTGTATAACCAAATTTAATGTTTAACATTTGGTGCCGTCGCGAAAAATAACCTCCGTTAAGGTTGAGAACCTGAGGTTATTTAATCATTAATCCTTTTTTCAAAATTAATTAATTTTAGCGATCGCGATTTAAAAAAAAAAGAAAAAATCGTGAAGATTTATTTTTTGTCTCATTATGCATGCCACTTAAAATAATCTAGATATTATATTTTCATGTTGTATGTTTTATTTTATGTGATTTCAAGGTGGGAAATCTCAATATATGGCATTCCAAGAAAGGGAATGTAGATAAATTTTTGAGCTATTTGAGCTGTAAACTTTTAAAGAAAATAAACAAAGAATTGAGATTTGCCACTATTACATGCCCTATATTAATATTTAATGGAAATTTTGTGTGTTTTATTTTATTTTAATGTGGTAAGTCCCAATTTATGGTATTCCAGTAAATAAAAGGAATACATGTAATTTTTAGAGCTATTTTAGCTATAATTATTTAAAAAATAAAGAAATAATTGAGATTTGCCACATTTTTTTTAAACATTCCATGGAATTGGAGTGTGATTTAATGTTCGGAAATTAGATATTGATTTTAATTTTATGTTGAACAGAGAAAATGATAATTTTTTTATTCATACATTTGTGTTTTTTCTATGGAAATCTGCTAAGTGAAATTTAATATAGATATTTAATTTACAGTTATTTACTTAGTGTCCTTTTCCATTTATTACATTTTCTCTCTGGGTAGAGTTAAAAATAAGATGATTTTAGTAATTCTAGATAGAGGTTTCACAAAAAAAAAAAAAAAAAAAAAAATCCTTTCTGGATATTTAAGATTCAGTTATTTTGATTTGATATGCTGCAATGATTACATAGAGAAAATTCCAAAAAAAAAAAAAAAAAAAATATATAAGGGGTTCTTGAATATCTTCCTTTTGAAATGCAAGCATTTATTTTAAGTATGATTTGCCTTAAATATGGCAATTTCAAAAAATGTTTTGAAAAATTACATCAAAAAATTCAGAATATAAATTTATTTGTAAGGGATGAATGATTATAAACTACATGGTGTTACTTAGAAAATTCTAAATAAAAAAGTCCAAAGGTGCGAGATATTTTTTTGGGGGCGAAGGTGTTTAGATTTGATTATTGGGACAGTGAAATTTTGCATTTATGGTAATCTGAGCTGATGGCCACAGCGATCATTGTGCCATGCGAAATTTTAACTATAAACCCAGTTGACTAGGCATTTCACTTCAAAAAAAATAAATAAATAAATAAATAAATAAAATAAATAAATAAAGGGTTACCTACCTTTTAATTTTCCATCACACCTAAAGAATTTACAGGAAACATTTATAGGCAATTAAAATTCAGATCATTGTTCTATTTATATATACAAAAATTATATTTGATTTATTATATTAAAACTGTGCACAGTATGTATAAAATTTATAGGGTAGATGATAGGGCATGACACTTGCAGTTTTTATATAAGTCGATGAGGTTAAAACCGATTAGGTACCCGTTTTTCACTTCAGGTGAATGTAAGTCTGTGGCTTAAACTGACATGCGTGCTTTCTATTCAAAATTCTATATATGAAAACTGCCTTGAATATTATTTATAGCATATGTAGAGACCATTATAAGCTGAGCCTATATTTAGTGTGAACAGCAGTCTTATCATGCATTGCCTTTATTGATATGGGACGAATAAATTCCCCTTTTCTTCATTTAAAATAAAAATGAAATAAAAGACAATGATCTAAAATTATGTTATATATGATGTGATCAGTACAATGCCTGTTTTCCTGCTAAGAAATTTAAAGAACATTGATACTACTCTAAAATGTTCAATTTTGTTTCTCACTATTCATCCTCATGAGATTGCATTTCAACCCCAAACAATTTTAATATTCAAATTTACTCATAACTAAAACTTCTCAGCAAAGCAAAAAAAAAAAAAAAAATATTTTTCACTCTCTTTTCAAATTTTATGATACTGGCTCCTCCAATAGACATTCAAGTTAGCAGACAAAATACATAAATTAATATATAGCAAAAATTTTTTTTTACTTACATTAAAGTATTCTGGAATTGCTTTTGATGGGATACTGAGAAATCCGAGCCCAGAGTGATTCAAAATCTGTCAGGCTGGTCCGAGGTAATGTTTCACTTTTGTGCACTGGTGCTGCAGTTCTTAGATATTCTCACTTCTTCAATTTCAGAATAAAATTTTTAACCTAAATGTTACATTATGAAAATCTACAAAAAACATATTTACTTACCTGTTTAAAAAAAAAAAAAAAAAAAAGATATATGCATTTTTCAAATTATTAAGGTATATTCAAAAACGTTTAATCACTGACACCTACCTGTTGTAAACCTTTTGCGATTTGGCAGGAGTGTATATTCTAAAATAACACAAATCAATTTTACAAACAGTATTCATTTTCCAATTCTTTATGCATGTGACACATTGTAGAAATATAGGTATTGTCCTAGAGTATTGATGGAGACCATTTATAGCCGAGCCTTTATTTAAGTGTCATTGGCTGTCTCACATGCTCATCACAATAGTGTTACAGCTCTAAAAGTTTTTCAATTGTAGATATGACAATGTGCGGATGGCAAAGGCAACATCGTTATGGGGGTCACTAGCGGTTTCACTTAGATATAATTATCTGCCGTCATCTGTAACGACGTGTGCGCTGTAACTGCTTCATTCGTACTTGTTTAGTATATCTACTATTGAGTTCCAATAAATTTTTTACCTTTAGTGATTTGTTGTTAGGTGCATATTTTTTACTTTAAATATTCCGTCATAAATTTTTAGCTGAGATGTTTTTGGTAAAAAAAAAAAAAAAAAAAAAAAAAAAAAAACTTATTCATAACTAAAATTTTCTTTTCAAGTGGTTTATTTTGGCAGATTTCCATTATCTTCATTACCTCTGTTTATTATGTTATGTGTTTAAAAAGTGGTATGCATATGATTTTGTTTTAACTTGCCCCAAATCATTTATGTTTTGAGTGTTAATATATATATTCGGATATGCGCTCATGTAGTGTATTTTTTATATTTAGTGTATGTTTTATGTTACAACGTCCTTCCATTTTCCTGCGGCTATATATTTTTTTTTGGAGAAGGGGGGTAATGTTAGAATCAAAAATTCTAACACTTTTGAATTTTGTTAATTTTTATTAAATCCTCCGGAAAATATTTTAGTTACTTTTATTTTATTTATTTTCTCCATTTAAAATTTCTTAAAATTCGCAATTTTCAATAAACAAAAAATTTTTAAGAATTTCCAGTGAAGCGTTTTGTTTGTAAACAAAACTACCGATGTTTCCGGATTGTAAACAAACGCCTTAGCCAATAAAGAAATTCAATTTTATTCATGATTCAAATCAATTCAAAATCTTTTTAGATCGTCTGCAAATAATTTAAAAATAATTTTATTAATTTTCCTAATGTCCATTTTTCACTAATTAAAATCAGTGACGTCATTTCCATTTACATTTTTTCAAATTCTCTTTCTGGAAGATTCCATTCAGTTCGCAGCGAATATGTCAGGTCCGCAGCGAATATATCACGGCGCCGATTTAAAAGTGGCGTCTCTCTAGGAAAATGTGTATTTTTAATATTAATATTGAATCCAAAAACTAACCCAATATAAAATATTCCGTTCATAAAATTAAATTTATTTATTTCCATTTTATTATTTATTATGCAGCAGACGATCCGGATAAAAATAATTCATTTTCGGACTATTTATCGCGCGCAGCAATTTGAATGTGCGTGGTCTCGCGGCGCGGGAGATTGGAAGGCATCTCTGACTCTCTCTCTGGTAAGCTCTTGTGGAAGAGGGTGTGCGCTCTCGCCGCTCGGCGGCATCGGCTTATAGCCGGTGCGCGCGAGTAGTTTTACGGACATCCATATTTATTGCGAATACTACGTAATTTGTGTGTTTCTGCCAAAATTATGAACTAATTGCTTGAATTGAAACGAAGTGGTATCTCTAAAGGAAATGCGCTCTCCAGTCCTACGGAAGTTGCCTCCAGCTGCTAGGCCTAACGCGAGGCCTAAAGACTGCATCTACGGAAAACCATCTTCGAAGCTCTTAAGTGCTCCATCTCAATGATTAATGAGAACGAATTAAGTGGATAATCCAAAATATCCTGATAGAATGCCGCTGTGTGATGATATCCATATACAGGAAGGTGGCTTGTACTGGCTACCTAAAAATGATACTGATGAAAACCGTTACCGAGCGATTCCCATCTGCTTTGAAGTTTACAGATCATGTACCAATATTCTCTTCTTTTATCCATCCTCCTCTCACGTAAATGATAAATGGCTACCTACAGCATACTGAATACGTTCCACTGTGAGCTGAGCGAGAATGAAAACTTAATTATTTAGAGTTAAGCATGTCATAAATAGAATTAACGCTGTATAAACTCACAAACGTTATTATTACTATTTAAAATAATGCATTCTTCCAATGAGAGGTCAATATCATATACCATCAATAATGAGTGTGAGAATTATAATGTATTCAACGATCTATTTTATAGTGTACACCTTTGATGTAATGATAATTGGTGACGGCGCTGCCATTATTCGTTGTTTCAATTCTTTAATTTTGCTGCAGCAAAGAATCCTTAACATATGGTAATTAAAATAAAGAAGATTCGTATACAAAAAGTGTTCGTTTTTTGTGTGTTTTGATATTATGAAGGGTGCCTTTGGATATTTACCTTTCTTTTTCAGGTATATGTTATTTCTTCATGGGGTAAGTTAATTATTATTTTTCTATGATTGTTTTATTAATTTAATTTAAATTATTATTATTGATTGCAATATGAAATATTTGATTTCAGGAAGGGTTAATGATTCGCGGCACTATATACGCACAAGTAATCCACTATTCCTAAATCGATCACGTTCGGCCATTTTTTTATTTCTCATTTTCTTATCTAACTTTATAAATTTCCAAAATACAACAATCAAGTTTTATTATTGAATAAACTAAATTTATTGTTTAACAAAGACTATATGTGATAAATATAAAACTATAATAAACTTGGGAAGCAGAAAGCACTGTCAATGGTTCTACAGCTCCAAGCTCTATCCTTCCTACTATTTAATGCCTTTTCTTCACTACTTTTAGTGAATACTTTGACCAATGTCAGTTATTATATATTTTTTCATATTTGTGATTGCATATATATATATATATATATATATATATATATATTCTCTCTGTGAATCTTTCAGCAATCTCCACCCCCCCCAAACAAAAGTGGTACTTTACACTGCAACCTAGTACAAGATAAATGCATAATCACAAGTGTGAAAAAATAAATAAATAAGAAAATCAACTTACAATGGTCAGAATATGCATAGAAGATAGTTAAGAAAAAAAAATTATTTCAGCTGAATTTATAAATACAAATATAATGTAAAATAGTAATTGTCTGCTAATAATTAATAAAAATAATAAATATCTGAATACTATAGTAAAGTAATAAATATATATTTTTAAAAATAACAAATATTTGAAAATTATTAATATATGAATTTCAAAAATATTTGAATACTATAATTATAAGAATAAAATAAAATGCATAAAATAAATAATTAAAATATTATTGTTGTTGTAAATTTTCTCATAAGGCCTACCCACATTCTCTCAAAGTAATATGTCCATGAATTTTTAAATATAGTTTCAAGAAATTTTAGAACATTTTTTTTTTTTTTTAATATTTTATTAATACATTTTAACAATTGCTGATTTCAACTTCTTTATTAGAAGTAAGCAACGTAAAGCTTCTTTGATTATTGACGTAATCTCTTCTCCACATTAACTGTCAACTTTATTTTCATTTAATAAATTTTCTTAGTTTGATTTCTTATCTGTTTACTTTAATTTCTTTCAAATTTGTACAATTTTATTTAATGAAAATGTTTGCATTTTGTTCCTTAGACTAGAATAGTATTATTTTAGAAGAAAATTTAATTTATATTAGTTTAATATAAAAAAAACAGAGGTTTGGCCATTCACTGTACCTTGGAATGTGGACCACTGTCAGTGGGTGCAAATAATCTATATACAGTCGAATCTTGTTAACATGAACACGCTTAATGTGAATTACTTTTAACATGAACTGTTTCCACAATCCCCTTCAAAATGAAGATTAGTTTAGTTATAAGGTTAGTTATTGATAGCATGAACTACTGATAACATAAACAATTTTTTACTTCTCCTTAAGATTCACATTAACGAGGTTCAACTGTATATGACTTTTAACATGAAATGTTTCAACAATCCCTGTCAAGATAAAGATTAGTTACTGATAGCATGAACTACTGATAACATGAACTATTTTTTCTCTCTTGAGATTCACGTTAACAAGGTTCAACTGTATTAATTTGTTTAACCCTTTAACGTTCACTACTTAATTTACTTCAAAAAATACTAAACTAATTCTAAAAATGGCTTTAAGATACATAGCTGATAATAGATATTTAAAAAATAAAAAATTAGCAGTGTTCCTTTTCGAGAAATTTTTGGTTCTAAACATCTATAAATTAACCTTATTAAATTCAAATAATATATAAGTAAAACAATATCAACTACAAAAACTCGTAATAGTTGTTTCAGGTGAAAATAATAGTCCAGCTCTTCATTAAATGAAAAAAACTAGATATGAGTGCATCATCAAACTAGCAATTCACACTCCCGCATACTAAACTAGTTGGCATAGGTGGACTCTGCTCAGTTCCCCATTATATTTATGTTCTCATAAACTTCTAGTGGGAGACATATTATAATCATGTTAAAAGAAAGGAATTTGAGCAAAGCTTGATACAGTGACAGAATGAAATCCCCGCCTAATAGGCTATCCACCATTCACTTCGATATATTTATCTTATTCTAATCTATTAATTTATTTTATCAGGGTCAATTCTGTTGTTTAGTTTTCATGCTACTATTTCCAATGCAATAATCCTCAAAATTCATATTAATATGAAAAATTTACAATTTCGCTATGTTGATAAAATCGTAAATTACGAATAATTTACGAAATTTTCCTATTAGAATATTTGTATTCAATCATGTTCAAACAAATATCATAAATATAATTTTGAAGTTGTCTAATGTATTTATGATCCTCAAAATGGAAGTTTATGCTCAATTTTGCCTTATTCTGCCATTTTAAATAAATCGTAAATTCCAAATAACTTACAAATTTTTTTAATTGGAAAAATCATAGTCTATGATATTCAGAGCAGTGTCCTAAATAATATTTCAAAAGTAGTCCGACATCTTTACGATGAAAATATCTCTCAAAATTAACGTTTATGTGAAATTTTGCTCTATACTGCCATGTTAAGAAATTCGTAAATTTCCAATAACTTGCGAAATTTTCACAGTAGCATATTTATAGTTACTGATGTTCATTCCGGCATCAAAACTGATATTTTAAAACTGGTCCAACATTTTTACAGTAAAAAGTTTCCATTTAGTGCACGATCAAGTGAAATTTTGTCCTATTCTCCCATGTTAAGAAAATCGTAAATTTCTCATAACTTACGAAGTTTTTTAATTCGAATGTTGCAAATGAATAGGGTTCTTGTTAGTATCGAAAGTAATATTTTAAAACTGATCTGACCTCTCTGCGATTATTTGTTCATGAGATATCGTGTTAACAGACTAACAAACTAACGGACTGACACACTAACAGACACCATAGAAATTTTGTCATTTTCGGATTCCTCATACCTGAAAACGTATAAAAAAGTCAAAAAACCGAGGTCGAAATTTTTCACGATTACCTAAGTTCCCCATACCTAGAGTATGATGGGGAACTAAAAATTTGAAGTGACATGCATATAGCTTCCTTTGAAGCACTATTTGTTAAATTTTGGAATAGTGCTGCTATCTACCGAACAGAAAAGGAACAAAAGTTTAAAACCTGATTAAAACAAGGGGGAAATATTTAAAAAAAAAAAACTGCTGAATAAAAAATTTTAAATTATGTCAAATGTTTGGTTTTGCTGCAAAACCAATAAACGTTAAAGGGTTAAGAAAAAGCCTATTCCAAATTATAAATCTTTTTTTAAAATTATAGATCATCAGTAATTTATAAGTTGCCCTTGTAAATTTAATTTGGGTGCATGACACTTTGTACCTCAAGAAATCAATGAATGAAGAAACTTTAAGAATAAATTTTGCAGGTCAGCATGATTATGCTTTGTGTGTGGTCAAATATTACCAAACAATTCACTTAAATATTTTTTTATGTATAAAATTTGTTGTAAGAACTTCGATTCATACTTAGCAAGCAAATGTGTTTAACAAGTATTTTTCTGTGTCTCAAGCTCCTTGTTAGATATGATCTGGCTGTATAAGTGTTCTTGTGTTACCCTTGCTTAAATAAAATAATATTTCTCATTATTATTTATTTTTAATTTTAATGCATTATTTTATACATTATTATTATTATTAATTTTTAATACATTATTTTATTAAAATAAACATTTTCATTCACATTCACTGTTAATTATATTTAAAAAATATTTTTTTATATTTCAAATTTAGCAAAAATGTACAGTTATATATTAATTTATTAAAAAAAAAAAAAAAAAAAGTTAACAAATAATGTGCATAGACGTTTTTAAACATTTATATACATACTAATAAAAAAATTTCAAAATGTAAATAAAAAATATAAAAAAAGTTTTGGGAAAAAATATTTAAGATACATTATTATAAGTCAAAAATTAATTAAAAATTAAAACGATAAAACTAAAATACTTACTAATAAAGCTGAAAGTGCAATATTAGCTGCTTTAGATAGAGCAGAACAAATCTATAAACAAAAGAAAATCATATAAGAATTGCAATATTAAAATGTACTTATTAAGATATATAAATATAATTCAAAAAATATTAGTAAGCAAATTTATATTCTAAAAAATTATTTTTTACAAATAATTTATCAAATACCAATATGACCAATAAATAAAAAAGATTAATTTACCATAGACTAGTATTTAATACAATATTTTCAAAGTGGAAATGTTTTCTTAATGTATGTTAATTCTAAGTACAGGTAATAAATATATTTTTCTAAGAAAGATACATTGAAACTTTCTTTTAAATATAAGAAAAAGATGCACAAATTTATGTTTTTAATAAATATAAAAATTATAACTACCACTGCTACATTTGAATTTATTAAGTCCTTTTTTTTCTTTACTTCCATTACCTGATTGCCATAGGTAATGGAAGTATTGTATTTGGTCTAAAAATTCAATATCGAGTTTTCACGTCTCCTGAGTTCAAAAAAGTAGTTTTTGGCAATTGGTCAGTGTGTGTGTGTATGTGGGGAATCTTCTGGCTATTATATATTGGAAACTAATAAAGATAGAACTACGAGACTTTAGAATTGAAACAGGTCTGGTGTACAGATAAATATTCCAAATTTTATTGGAAAACCGGAAGTGGACATCGGAAAAAGGAAGTGGTATCGTAAGTCTGTATCTCAAAAACGGCTCAAACGATTTTCTTCTAAGTTGCTATATAAACACTCTATCAGATGTCCTTTCAAATGATATGGTTGGTTAGTTCAAGAAAATTGATAGGCGTCCTGTATAAATAGCTCAATTTCAGGCCTCGCAAGTGCGTTCCTTTAAAAACGGCTGTACTAATTTTTTCAAACTTGCCATATTAACTGCCTTTTAAATATCCTTTTGTATGTAATTATTGCTTTCCAGTCAATAATTAAATCTGCCAAGTTCTGGCAAAAGTCGGTATCTCAAAAACGGCTCTAATGATTTTCTTGAAAATTGCTACATATATCCACTTTAGATATCCTTTCTTATGTATTACGTGGTTATTAAAAGGAAATTAACAGTCATCCTGATCAGGTAGATCAGTTTTAGATGTTGAAAATTAATGTTTCAAAAAATGGCTAAACTGATTTTTTTCTTCTTACTATTTTTAAATTCGCTATGTAAATCTATTTTATATATCTTTACATGTGTATAAGCTTTCTCTTACCAGAAAATTTTTAAGTGTCTAATTTGTTAGGTCAATTTTTTGTTTTCTGATCATATTATCTCCAAAAAATGCATATAATACATGTAATAAGTAAGTAATGGGAGTCGTGTAGTTGTTTCACACCAGATTTTTTTTTTTTTTTTTTTTACTTAGTATTGCATATAAAGCCATGTGAAAAATAGTTAATATGGAAATGTACACTAATATTTACACTTCAGCAAAGTGTTTTTAAATCAACAGTTTTATTTAATATTTAATGTTGGAATTAGTAAAGAATATTTGGTTACATAAATTTTACATAATTAAAATAATATGTAGTAGATTAAGTATCTTTTGTAAGCATATACTGTGTAGTATCTAACATTTGCTAATTCCCCCCCCCCTCCCCCTCTAAAAATACAAAAGATAGATTTTTACATTTTACATTATTTTTATTCTGATATCACAAAACATACCAGAAATATTTAATGGAAGTTCTAGGCAACATTAACATAAGTTTAACATTACCTTCCAAATTACACATTTTTTTTTTTTTTTTTTTTTAATAAAACAAAATACTATATAAATAAATAAAAATACATTGCATAAATATGAAATTTGCATTAAAAAAATGTTTATAAATTATATTTTTCTTTAAATCAAAGATTATGTAACCATAACTACAGTAGTTGGCCTTTTCTATCACTACTGTCTAGTGCAAAAGATTATTTCTCACAGTAATCTTTTAATAATAATCACATCTGATGATTCATGCTATACTTGATTATAACAGAATTTTAATCTTTAAGTTTTTCTATATTTGTAGCTTCCCCCTCCCAGGCACAAAAGAACAGGGACACTATGCTCCTCTGACTAAGGCTTTCTTGACACCTTCAGTCGGCTAAAGGAATTATGAAATTTAAATAGCTTTCACAAAAAATACATCTAATTTACAAAACACATGTTTAAAATCTATAAATCTATGTTAACGAGAATTTACTTGATAATTTTTTATATGGTATTTGTGGAAGCACAAATACATTATACAATGGCATACGATTCAGTGTGAAGGTGCCCACAAAACTCTGTCTATGACCAACCTCTAAGATATCTAGCACAAGCTTTGGCTTTCACCAACCCATATCTCTATAATAATGTATTTTTAGAACTCAACAGAGATTGGCAGGTATAGCTTGCAGTAAGTACAGTATTTCTGTTAGATAACACTAGGAAAGCATGTTAAAATAAAAAGTGACATCACACTGTTCTCTATTGTACATGCGCGTAGCCAGGGGGGTGCCCTGGGTGTCCGGGCACCCCCTCGTTCATGCACACCCAGGTGTGGGGAATTCCACCAATTTACGTTCCACTAGTAAGTAAAATTTTAAGCGAGAAAAATATACCAAAAACTTATCTGTGTATTCATAAAAACAGACTTTTATTTGTAAGTTTCTTAGAATCAAAAAATTTTGCGATATCTTCCCGTTTTAGGCATTTTGAAAGCGGAAAATGACTTTCTATGCGTGTGTTTAAGGGGAGGGGGCATTGTGTGTCAGTACATCTGTTAACTATTTTTGTCCGGGTTTCATGTGA
Source organism: Salticus scenicus (assembly GCA_963930645.1). NCBI lineage: Eukaryota > Metazoa > Arthropoda > Arachnida > Araneae > Salticidae > Salticus > Salticus scenicus. The sequence continues at coordinate 175,660,188 of OZ005654.1, forward strand.
GAATGGCTGGATGCAATTCAACGACATTTGGCCAGAATTTAGGTCTGCACCCAGTTTAAAAGTAAAGCTATCAAATTTTCCAAATTTCCCTCTCTGTTCCTCCCCTGAAGGCCGAAAGTCAAAAACTCGTTAGTAAGCATAACTCGGCTCCGAATTACTTTACGATGAAGAAATTGCACACGATGAGACTAGACTTGAATACGAAAATAAAATTTTCTGCGATTTTGTATTTTTGTATTTTTAAGGGGGAGGAGGGAGAAAAATTGATTTTCAGAGGGAAATTTCTGAAATTCCGGATTTTTGAGTAGATACCAAAAGTGGTATAAAGTTATTAAAAACAGCCATGCGTCTTCTTCAGTATATTTCAAAAAACCCGTTTTTGGTTTCTTGCAACTTTCATTTTTTTTTTTTTTTTTTTTTTTTTTTTTTTTTTGGGGGGGGGGGTTATAAGGAGGCAAATTCGAAATCCCCTTTTAGCTCTAAATTTGTCCTGGAAAATCTATGGAAGCTGCAGTCACAAATTTTAGTGCGTGGATTCTTTAAGAGCATAACTAGGTTTTATGAAAATCCCCTCCTTTTCCTCCTAGGGGTAGGTGGAGGGGAATAAACACATTTTTAAATTATCTGAGATTAATTTTTATGTGTGGTTTAATTATGCGTACCGAACAAGTACAACAGATGGATTTTCTGACATTTACCCTTCCCCCCACCGCTTTTTAAAGGCGGGGGTGGGGACGCCTTTTCAAGAGTAACTCTGCTCCAAATTATCTCAGGTAAACGATATTTTGATGTGTCGATTAGTTATACGTTCCCAATACACACACCACAAAGGGATTTTTCGAAATGACTTTCTAACTTTCCGTAGAGGGGGGGGGGGGCAAAAAACACGCTTTTAAGCTTAAATATGCTCCAAATTATCTTAGAATGGCGAATTTTAGTGAGCGGTTGTTGTTACGCAATATGCATTTTGGTGGAATTTCGTCAAACTTCTAACTTACCTCCGAGAGAGAGAGAAGGTGAATTGTGGGTAAATCGCTGCCGATGGCAATGAAAACCCGAATCCTCATGTTGCGAGCGGAAAAATCCCTACCTTACGCAGTGGGAATTTTAGCTAAGGATTCATCTAATTTTGGTGATTTTTTTTTTCTTTTTTTGTTTTTTTGAGGTTCTATTAATAATGATATGGAAATTTGAGAATTCACTTAAATATAGCGACCAGCGAAGCGGCAAAGTCTGCTAGTATATATATATTCATTGTATTTCTTGCTGCTCTTAAATACCATATGTGGCAACGCTCTCAGAGCTGGTACATCAGAGGTGCCAAGTTTGAACAGAGCGTTTCGGCCGCCTAGCTGTTTAAAGCTTCCCCCCCCCCCCCCCCCCCCGATAAAAAGAAAAAATAAACTTGCGTGAATATAAGCTAGGAACCTTGATAGTCCCATCTCCGTGAGGAACACTTCACCCAAGCCTAGACACTAATGCAGTCGCAAAGAACTCACAATCATATTTAATCCCAATATCATGGAACTATGATACTGCATGATATTTCTCACTGAGATTGGGTAAATGGGACCTGGTTATAAGGATATGCAAAAGAAAATTCAAATATTTTATTGTTTGTGTATGGAACTTCTCATTGGTTAATTTTATTTCACTTTTTAAGTTTTCTGAATGTATATTATAAGCGGAGGGAACTTGAAATGATAATTGAAGTCGGTAAGCTTCAAAAAGTGATGTGGATAAAAGTTCTCTGAATTATTTAAAAAATGTTTTTAGTTTAATTACAGCCTAAAACGTTCTAAGAATATAGTTATATTCGTTAAATGAAGACTTTTGCTGGATGCAGTCAAACACCACACTTCCGAAAAATATTTGCACCCCTCTCCCTACCCCCCAAAAAAATTACCCAAAAAACGTTGTAACGAAGCGCATCTTCCTTATTTTAAAGTGAATGTAAATTGCATTTTTTTTAAGCTTATCGAAAATTGTCACTCAAATTAGGGCGAAAACTACTCACAACGGCTACACTGATGGGCTTAATCTGAATTTGAACCCGGCACCACCCGTCTACCAGCTTCGAAAGCAGAACTTCTCATTCACTTATAGTGCCTGGCAAATGTGTTACCTTATGTTGATTTTCTGCGCAATTTTATTTTAAGGAGTTTCTTTTGTTATTTCCTTGCTATTTTATGCCATTTTTCATGCACTTTTGATGTATGATGGTCATTTGGCGTTCTGCTCAACTGTCATTCGACACCTTTTTTCTGCTTCGATACATTAACTTTACTTTGTGTTTATTTCCGGTGGGATTTTGTTGGTGTGAGTTCCTTTCGTTGCTTCCTTCCAATTCTATGCAATGTCTATGAAATATGTGCGATCGTCATTTGGCAATCCATTCAGCTGATGATCAGAGACCAATCGGAGACAGAAATGCTCTATCTACGTTCATACCCTTCCCTACCTTTGATAATATCACCTTATGAGCTTATTTATTGCGATTTTCTTAAAGTTTTCATATTATAGTCTAGTCACCACAGTTTAGAGTTTACCACAATATAATTATATTCTAGTAAGATTCACATATAACCAACTGAAACACGGGTAAGATCTGGCTCATACTAATCCCTCATTATGTAAAGAAGCCTAGATGTCTATTTGCAAATCAGATGAAAATTTTCATTTGATGATGTGTTAGTATTGGTCGTATATCAATTGTATAGCTCAGTTTCTCGAGCACTGACGGGTTATATCAAAAGTCTCATGTTCCATTTCTGACCTCGCCCCTTCCATTTTGTTAAATTAAATTCTGCTTTTCCATCAAAAATGTGTGCAAAACTCTTTATTTTTCAACTTATTTTTGACATTATACATACGTATAAATCTATATCTGTTTATGAATCAGTTTGGATTTCTTAGTTTTGGATGCAGAACTACACTGTTCGTTCAACCTATCACTATTGAAAATTGTACACTAATTAATCAAGACAAAATCTAGCTAATGCTATATTTTTTACTTCAACCGGATTAGTTTACAATATTAATTTTTAAAAACCTTATGTTATCTTTAACATTATAAACAAATACGGAGCTAAAAAAAAAATTACATGTCCTTTATGTATTATAATTATAATAATAATTATCATTATGGTACAAAAAAATGAATATTTTTTTGTTTATTATTGCGCGCACAGACTTATAATAATAATATTATTATTATTGCGTGCACAGACATATAATATATATATATATTATATGTCTGTGCACGCAATAATATAATTCATTTATTATGTACATTTACCGACATATATATGAATACACGTATATTAAAATGCTCATACGCACGCTTACGTATATACATATGCGTACTATGTATGTATATCTATGCTGAAAATTTCAAATTAAAATTTGGGCACCCCCCGCATGAAAAGCTGGATACGCCTATGTTGTAGTACTCATATTTAAGGTAAGCAGTGAGATAATGAATAATTTATAAATTTTTAAAAAGTTGAATGTTTATTCAAATTAGTTTTCTTTTCAAAAAGTATTAAAAAAAAAAAAAAAAGATAACTAGTATGTTGTGGCTATCACAAAAGTTTCTTTTATATCATTATATAACAGCACAGGCTTATATGCACAAAAATATAATCATATCTTCTCATAACAGCTTTTAGATATGTAGTTTGGTGTAATTTTAACAGATAGATATTGAGATACAGTCATATGGAAAATTGCTAAACTAATAACAGTGGTACTTGTTGACTGATATAATCCATATTAAGTCAACATTCACCATTATTTTCACACTTACAAATGTTGAATGAGTCACCTACTATAATTTTAAATTTTAACTTCTGGATAAGTTTTTTTTTATGATAAATCAAAATTAATTAATAATAAAAATGATAATAAATGAAAATGTCTAAACATATACAAATGGTAAATACTTCATCTGCAGATGGCTGTGCTTCAAAAACATGGCAATGGAATGAAGGCTTGCTTTCAGAATCTAACTTTGTCCTAGTGATAAATCCAAGTAACCTTAAAAAAAAAAAAAAAAAAAAAAAAAAATAAGATATAAAAAATAAGCATTTGCTAGAGTTTAAAGATTTAATTCTAGAAACAAAATGAATATAGATTTGAAAACAATCTATACTACAGTATGGAACCGTTTATCTGGAATCCAATTTTCCAGAATTATATTTTCAAACAATTAACTTCTAATATATATTAAAAAAAAAAAAAAAAAAAAAAACTTACAGAAGTATTTTTCTTTTTTAATAACAATGGTTTAGCATTGCAATATGAAAAAATTAAAAATAAAAGAAATATTTAATTAATAGTAATTCCATTTAATTTTGTTATATTTAAAAGTAGTACATTTATTTATTTGGTAAGTACAGTGTAAACTGAAAAGATAGCTTTTAGTTCTGAGAAATATCGATAGATGGCACCACTACACGATATAATAAAACTGGCAATTTTATTTACCTGGAAAGGGTTGGGTGAAATGGTGATAACTGGTCCTTTTCTGAATTTATTGGGGGTGGGGAGGTGATAATAAAATCAATAAACTTTTAAAATTTATGAATATTTTGCACTTTCACAGACATAAAAAACATGAATTTTCATAAGAAATAAAAAGAAAAGCCTTTAAAATCAGGTCTTATTTTTCTAAATCCTTAGTAATATTCTATGTTTTAAAACCATTGGCTGTTAAAAACACTGGATTTGGGCAGATTTTAATTTTTATGCAAGATTAACAAATTTCATTTTTTTTTTCACATTTTAATTAGTATAATTTATCTTAATTAAAAATTATTTTAACACTTAAAAAAAAAAAAAAAATCAGGTTGATTAAATATTTAAATTTGATTAATTGATAAAAAATAGTTATTAATTTTTGATTTAAAATATTTTAAATGAGAACCATATGCATTTTAAAAGTCTGATTAATGAAGGTTGTTTTGATGAGCAACCAGTTATCCGGAATAGTCTTGTAAAAACCATTCCGGATAATTGGTTCCTTACTAAACTTTACATACTGATTTATTTTTAATTAATTTAATGCATTTTTTAAAAATAGTTATTTAGTATACACTGTCAGTAGTTAATTTACTGTTTGTGAATTATAAGTTAGGAAATTCAAAATTGCAAAATCAGTCTTTTTTTTTTTTGTTGTTGTTGTTGTTGCGGTGTCTGCATTTCATCAATACATAACAGAATATAAACCATATATTTATGCAATTTTCTTAATGAAACTTTTAATCCAATCATAAGAGCCGACGAAGCAGGGAAGCGGGCAATGGAACATGTACCCTCATTGAAAATTTTCTTTTTTTAGCTTATAAAATTAAAACTTCACAGATAATTTTTTCTGTTTGAATATACTTTTATGACATATTGAATGAAAATTTGTTTTTCACTCTTCCTAACACAACCAAAAAATGTTTATCAGTTCAGTTTATCTGTCTATCTGTACTTATGTTTTGATTTTTAAATATGCAGGGTTTTTGCTGCCTATACATTTTGCCACTATTACTGTATAGAAATTTTTACTTTTTTCAATCACGTAAACATATTACAAAAGATTGATAAATTATGGTGAAAGAAAATTATACATACATCAGTAACGCTGAGTTGAATTCTATGAAAATTGTTGTATACTATGAAGATCCACAACAGAATTCTCCTATTGAGAATAGTGTACACTTCATTTAGAATTTTTTTGTACTGTCCAGTGCTGCAGACAAAATTATTGAAAAGCAATAGTAACATTTTTCATTTCTTGAGTTAACCAGTTATTTTATATCTGACGATGGAAATATAATAATATTACCAAGATAATAATTTTTTCTTAAGAAAAACTTGATCAGATTACTTTAATCTAGTCGTTGTCTTCTTTCTCTTTTAATAAAATTACAAGAGGGAAAAGATATATGGCATGCACACTTTGACATGCAGCAACTAAGTCTTTATTTTCTTCATGATATTATAATACACAAAATATCTGGGATAAATAAATCAAATAATATTACATTTTCCATAACTGCTTGGATACTACAATTTAAATTATAAAAATCAATCTTCATCATGTATACTCTTCTTAGCTTTAGTTAGATAAAAACTAAATTTTATCTTAAAAAATCATCTTGCATCAAATGCATTTTTTATTCTTTTCTGTTTCAAGCAAATCAATATAAATATAATCATACATTAACTTAAATAATTATTTATGAATAACTAATAAAATAATTAATATTCAGAAAAGAAATATTTTGAAAAAATTAAAAGTAATGTACCTTTACTTTAAAATCTGTATATTAATTACTACCTAATACAAGTTTTTTTTTTTTCTTTAAAGAGAGAGAGAGAAAGAAAATGTGCATGTTAAAAATCCAAGTTCTACATACCTATTATTTTCTTTATGTGTTGTCCAAAATGAAACATCTTCTAAAGGAAACAAGGCTCGAACAGCTTGATGAGATGGATCCAAAATTCTTTAAACAGATCAATAAGTTTCACTATATACATTTTTTTAAACACTGAATAAAATTTTTATTAAAATTAATTGCATACTTGCCTACGTTGATAAGAAATTAAAAAAAAAAAAAAAAGATTTTGCATTATTTTAAAGCAGGAAAAGAAAGGTTTATGATTTCTGGGCAGTGGCAGATTTAGATTTAGACCTGTGAGGTCTGGGCCTAGGAGTGCCAAAGTTTTACAAGTGATTAAAATTTCAAAAATCTCTAAAATTTGAGAAGGTAATGTAATTAAATGTAATAAAAACTGAAAACTGATTGGAGTTTTCATCAACTATAAGAACATTTTCTAAACCATTTTGATCCATTACAGATATTTTACGTACTAGTTTTAAATACATGGATATAGACTATATTTGAATGATTGATCAACCAGACTACACAATGATTATATGCAACTATGAGATGTTGTTATTTTCATACAGCGATGGAATGGCCAGGGTTGGACTTATGCTTCGGCACACAAGTCTCATATGGAAGTGAGCAAAATTTACAGACCTAATAAAGTTTGAAAAAAGATTTAATTTTAAACATGAATTTGAATATAAAAAGCAACTGAAATTCAAAACTAATTAGGTTTTTAATCAATGGTACAAACAAGATTCAATGATCCCTGCTGTGATTCAAACATGTTTTCATTTCATGACAGAATTATTTTGTTGAAATTATTATGCAATGATTTAAATATAAAATATCAAACAAAAAGCTGTAAAGGTAATACTATGAAACATAGCAGCTTATCTCTTTATGAAATAAAATAATTTCTCTAGTATTTCTTGAAAATATAAACATACATTGTCTAGCTTCTCAGTAATTAAATAAAAATTTTAATTCTATCTATTTAATCATATATTCGTAGGAGAAACCAAATAAAGTAATTATTTTTTTTCATGATTGCACAAGACTAATTTATTTTTTAACTACTAGCTGATTATTGTATGCAATATTATATAGTGATTGATGTATTGAAAAATAAAATAGTTTACCTTAGTTATGTTACATTTTATATTTATTATTATAAGTATAATATATACATGGTATTTCAAAACATGGGGGAGAGGAAGGCACCATAGCGAAATTGGCTTCAGGTGCAGTCTAACTTAAATCTACCTCTGTTTCTGGGGAGAAAAAAGATAAATTTTATCCAATTCATGTTACTTTTATAATAATAAGTAGATAACATTTTTAAATTAAATTCTAAAGATAAGAAAGTAAAAGCTGCTACAAAAATTATTATCATCTATAAAATCCAAATTTTCAAACATTTTGTTTTTATCACTACGTTTTTCTAATTTTTGCAAACATAAATTTCATTTATAGACAAACAGAGAATTGTGCATTTTGGCAATAACAGAAAAAAGGGAAATAATTTTGCTCTTTTTGGCAAAATAATCACATATCTTGCAAATAAGCATTGAAAAAAGTACCAATATCAGTCACTTAGTGCTGAAATAATTATAAATAACTGAAACAAGCAGTAAAAATATTGCTAAAATAGCTGTAATCAAACTTTTTTTTTTTTTTTTTTTTTTAAGTACACAACAGTGAAATGTTATTGTAATTTAACGATTTATCGAAAAAAAAAAAAAAAAAAAAATCACATTACTTTGACAATTAAGCACCAAAGAGTAGGTATTTTGTCGATTTTCAACAAAAGTAATCACATATTCGGAAATCAGCTTTGACAATAGAACGTAGCCATGGAGACTGATTGCTGTACATCACTGCATCACAGGTAATAAATAATATGAGGATAGTAAAAAATGTTGATTACCCCATCCTCCCCAATAATTTTCTTTCACAATTTCTTTCTGGATTTGCATTCATCGCAAGAACAGCAAAAATAACCTCTAAAGAGACAAATTTCCATTGAGAGATAAAACTATAAGATAAACTGAAATCTTAAAGAGTAGCACTTGGAACTGAGTGCTGGCTGTGGACATTGGATTATGTTTTTTGCTTAAAAATTCAAAGAAAATGCTAATATGCTATCTATTAGCGCGTTGCTAAATAAATTATCAAAAATTGGTAAAAACTGAATTTTTTCCAATTTCGAGATAGATTTTCAAATATATGAAAAAAATACAAGAAATATGCATTAAAACATGAAAATGGGAGATACAGTCAAAGAACAGGAGAGTTGGCAAGTATGTAATAGTAATATGGCCAAAAGCAAAGAAAGAAAAAAGAAAATTTATAAAAATAGCAATACCTACTTGAGTGTTTTGTGAGTAATAACCATGTGAGATTCATTTGTTTTAAAAATATTATGAATTGCTCTAGCAGCTATAATGTGTCTTATTGTCTGGTATACAAGGTAATCGCCTGTTTTAAAAGAAAAAATTGAAATATAAAATTAATCATAAAAGTAAATTTAAAAAAATCATATATTAAGAAATTTTTTAAGAATCTAAATATAAAATAAAAATAACATTTAAAATTTTTATCAATGTTGATAGACTATCAATAAAATTAAACAAACAAAAAAAAAAAAACTTTTTTTAAAATAGCTTTGGCAAAAAAAAATAAAATAAAATAAAATAAAGTAAATGCATTTTGTTAAACCTTTATTGTTTGCAAACTAATGTAATGTGTAGACATTATATATATATATATATAATATATATATAATAATGATTTATTAAGTGTATATGTATATATATATATATATATTGTTCTAATTATTATTATTATTTTACATTTTTTTTTTTTTTTAAGATTTATCATTGAATTATGCAAATTAAGTTTCAAATAATCAGATTTATCTGTAAACCTTAATCATAAAACAGCAGCTTTACATTAAATTATCCTTCTAAATTTTTTATTTATTTACCTTTTTTTAAAAAATATATTTAAGTCATACCTGAGCTCTGATTGTTTCTGCTTACCGAAAATCCAAATAGAACCCCTATTACTTAATAGACTCATTCTCATTTCTACTACTAAACCAAATATTTACCTTTGCATTAATCTGCAGTTGATCAGTATACATATTAAATTGTCATAACATCAAAATCATCATTGTTTATATGATGGCAAATAGCACTAACTAGCCATGAACAAATGCAATCTCTTATCGAACACAAGTAATGCTGGCTATAATATGGTTTCATTCAATGGTAAATACAGTTATATGAGTGCCGCAAACTACATCACATTATCCCAGTACCTTCTGGTTAAAATACAGCAAATGGTATGCAATCAGATAACAAATGATGAGCTGTAAAGTAGATAGTTTGAAACAAGACTACAAATTTGAAATATGAATCCACCATAATCATGTACACGACTGTGATTAGTATAAAATATTAGCAATGATGGGATTTAAATTTATTATGTATATTTTCAAAATATAAATCAAGATAAGCTATTCTGTGATGAACCTGATTATGAAAATTAATTTGAAACAAAATTTATACAAATAAATCTAATACTAGATGAAGTTTGTTCACCATGATTGTAGGAATTGTTGTTATCAAAACATTTAACTTCCATTTAAGTATTCAATTTTTATAAAATGCCTTTCTTTAAATGCTAAATTGGAGTTAAAATTTTTTAAATAAAATTTAAAAAGAAGCCTGAAATTTTCGCAAAAATATGTTTATATGCATGAATTTTATTGTTACTTCAGGTTAATAAGGTAATTTGAGAACTCACTAACCTCTATCTTTTTGAACTTGCATGGTTCCTAAAAATCTAACAGAAAATACTTCCCAAAAAGGAATTACATTTGACTCTTCTGACATTTCATCAGAAACATCTGGTTTTGAATCCACATTAGAAGACCTGTAGATGAGAAATACATTCTGAGTCAGTTTAGTTTAAATTTGATTATTATTTACAGCAAAAAATTTTCAAGTTTATAATGCAACTTAATAAAATTTTTCTCCTTGGTTATCAAGATGTCAGTTTCAGTTTTGTACCTGAGCACTAAATATGAATAACTGTTTATAGTTTTATGTTGAATTCATTAATTTGTTTAAATACCATTAACATATTTTCTGTAATGGAAATGTTTTTTTTATGTCATAATATACATACTCTAAACAATTTCAAAAAAGCATTATCATCCTCTGCACAAACAAACTTTTACTCAAATACTTATTTATAATTATTATTATTACTATTATTTTTAATATCCACTATTATTCAAAGAAACATCATTTTTATATATAATTTAATGAATATCAAATAAAATTCATTAAGAATAAAGTATCTCTGTAATTTGTTTTCGATATTCCATAAAAAACAATAGCAATTACTTTCAGATTTACAGCCTAAAATCTAACTAAAATTTCAGGGGAAAAAAAAAAAGAACACTCAGAAATTCATGGGACTTAGCCTTCCACATTTTGATACTTAAAACTAAATTTATCTTAAAATTTTCTCTTGAATTATATATTATTTCATATTCCTACAAATACATTGTAATATACTGAACTAAATATAGACTGTGCCTCCACCATTTCTGAATGTCCCCCCCCCCTCCCTTCCCGAAAATTTGAGTAAGCTGTAAGTAATGGATGTTGTTTTAGAATATTGGAAGTGATTATCAAAAACACTTCATTCTTTAAGGGTTTTATTATTGATAGTCGATAAATCATACAGAGGCACATGTTTTTCAAATAATATCAGATATTTTTTTTTACCTCTTTTTTTTTTTTTTTTTTAAGTTGAAGATTTTTTTTTTTTTTTTTTTTTTTTAATTTTAATAGTGATTTCATTCGAGTAAAAATTAGTTTGATTAGAGGGGAATAGTAATGCTTTTTAGAAGATTGTGAGCAAGTTGAACACATATTCTGTAAATACATCGTTTATTACAAAATTAACAAATATCTAATTATAAATTAAAATAAATAACCTTTATTAATAATAGTAAAGTTTCGGTAATAAACTCAGTGATCTCCTTTTAAAATAAGAGAATTTATATATAAGTGATTGAAAACAATTTAATTTGTATTGTTCCCCATAAAGAATCATTTCTCTATTGATTGTAATTTAGCTTATATTATTTATATTTTAAAACAATTATCAGGATAATTCAATTCATATTTTCCCCATAAAAACATAAAACCATTTCCGTTGTAACTTATTTCTGATTTTGTTATCTTTAAAAAGCTATTAATGTTATTTCATGTGTTATATGAAGTCATTTGCAGTTCAGAATAATGCTTAATGATTTTATTCACAGACTAAATAGTGTATTGGCAAATGCAATTACTTCTCGTCTGGCACCTGCTAACAAATTTATGTTGCCTTTTTTTCTAGGCAAAGTTTATGGTTGCTTTATTCCAACCGTCATTTAAGTTTCAAATTTTCACATACAGTTTACATGGAGACAAAGAGAAATTAGTTTGGTGTCCACCACATAATATTTTTATTGCTATTATTTTTGGCATTTTTAGAACTTGGTTTTTGCTCTCTTCCTGTAAACATTCGATCTCTTAACTCCCTTGAAGAAACATAAAAAATTTTATTGTTTGCTCTCTCCCTCGGCTCTTCATATCAGTAACGTGCAGTTCTATATTTAAACAATGATTTTTATATACTGTTTACTTAATCGAAATATCATTATATAATTACTTTTTATGTTTCATAAAATAAAACAAGTTGTTTTCTTAAAGTTATTTCATTCTTTACAAAGAGTAGAGGGGAATAGTAATGCTGTTTGGAAGATATTAGTTTATTTATTTTTTTTTTTTTCCCCTGCACCTTTGTAAGTCTGTTAACCTTCTAAAAACTTTTAAAATAATATTTTTTCATATTAAGGATCCACTATAACTACTTGTCACAATACAAGTTTGAAATATTTGAAAAAACATTTTAAAATTCCTTTCATTTTAGGCAAAAATAAGATATAATTTTTTTTTTAATAAAAATTTAAATTGGTGGCTTAGATTAGATATCTGTTGTCCTTGGCAGTTTTTGGATTTGTCGATTTGGCGATAATGGTTTGGTAGTTTGGTGTTTTGAAAAAATAGCAACCCCAAAATTTTAACTTTAATGCATATGTTAGATGAGATGTGCATGTTTTCTTTTTGCTATTGAATTTTTCTGTTTGTGAAATCAGTTGATATTCAGTTTTTAATATGTGTGCTCAAAAGAAATTGGATGTTTGCAGAGTTATAGAGACATTACTTTCCCGGTAAGTGAATTTTATTTTTAATTAGCCATATTTTTTCATTTTTCATTCTTAATCCTATTATAAATATGTGTTACAGGGAAGGGGGGGGGTCATTCCTCATGCATTTTATGTGGGGTTTTTTTTCCATTTGCATAGCTGCCAATTTTGCAGCTCTAAAAATAGGAAGATTTCTACTTGAAAAAGGAAGATTTCTACTCCGTAACATGGAAATTTAAAAACTACAATATTTTAAAGCAATTTTAAGATAGTTTGATTTGTAATACAAAATATCTATTATTTTTTAGCAAGTTTGAACTTGAAATATCGAATAATTATATTTCTTTGTACATTCTAGAATCTCATAAAGTAAGTTTAAAATGAATACTAACATTTATGTTGTAGATGGAGAAAGATTGAAAATCAAAAGGCTTCCCTGAAGCGTTTGATCACTGATAGTTAAAGGGATTTCTTTTTATTAACGAACGATATTCGCAGCATTTTAGAAAACGGAAAAAATCAATTAAAAACTGGAAACCGGAAAATTAACTTAAAACGGAATTAAATTAAATGGAAAACTTCCTCAAAAAATGGAAAAGTTGGCAGCTATACATTTGGTGTATGTAAAATTTGGTGTTTCATTCCATTTTTATTTATTTATTTATTTTTATTTGCCAAGGATGACAGATATTAAATCGGTTCCAAATCGGTTAGTTGAAATTGCTAAATATTATTTTTTTCAGTGTTCATAAGTCTTTATTTGTTCCTTGAGTCTTCCACCATTATCATGCTTCATCTGTTTTTCTTCTTTGAATTACAAATAAATAAATTTCAAACTTATTTACAATTTTCATATACTGGACAGTTATTTTCAACAAAATATTATGAAGGTTTTTTACATTGTTTGTACAGTTTACACAACTAATAACAAAGCAAATTTCTTTACTTCATAGGATTGCATCAATTTTTTGCTACAAATTATCTCACATTGTATTAGGATTTAAATTTTATTAAATCTTATCTATTAATAAATAAATTTAGAATGATACTAAGGGAATTACTAACACTTCAGGAGGATCTTTGGACTGAGATCTCTCTTTGTCTTCTGCAGGTGAAAAAAGGTCAAACTGAATAGGAGTTTCCAGTAAAAGATTGTCCATTGGAGTTGAAGGTGGTGTTGGAGGATTGTTTGACTTAGATGAATCACTGAGAAGAGTAAAACCAATCAATATAAGAATTAAGAAAAGAAAAAAAAAACGTATAATGAAAATAAAATAATCCATAAAAATATGAATTTTTTAAAAATATTATCAAATCAACCTAGGGGCTGTCCATAAATGATGCCACGCTTTTTTTTTTCAGAATTTTGGACCCCCTCTCCCCCCTTTGTCACAAAATGTCGTGTTTCAATATAACCCCCCCCCCCCCCCCCCCCTTGTCACATCTCACGGAACATGACATACATCAATAATTACTTGAAGTTCAGAAACAAAATATTAGACTAGAGATCATATTTAAAATTTTATTTTTAAATGTTGACTATGGATCTTAATGACATCTGTAAATATAACCATAATAATGATATGTGTAGTTATTTTGTATGAACTAAGAGTAAGGTTTACAAAAAAAAATCCAAATTAATATAGAACAGTTGTAATGTATTCATAGAAAAAAGCAATTGAAAACAGTAGCATTTTGGAAAATTGAATAAAATTTAATATACAGTCGTACCTCCATTTAACAAAGTCGCCAAATCCAGTAAAAAAGTTCATTTTATGGAAAATTTATTAAAGATTCACATTTTATAATGCTTTAAACTATTCAAAGACAAATCTGTAATTCATAAGCACTAAATATATGAAAAATATATTGAATTAAAGAGAAGATATATTGTTGGACATTTCAAGAGTGCGAGAAGGGAAGGTTTTCTTCTAAGTAAAGATTTTCTATTGCTATCATATACTAAAAACATACTCTGAATGCTTTTTTCTGAAAGAAAATAATGTATGAGGGGAGGGTGGAATCACAGGATAAAGTTACATTTCCCGAATTAAAAAAATATCTTTAATCTTTGATAATTTTAAAATAACTTCAAAATTTCATCTACTGAATATAAATGTTTGTATTTTAACTGAAATATGTGATGTCACACTTTTTGTTACCCCACTCACCTCCCTTGTCACAAACTGTCACAATTTCATAACCCCCCTCCCCCCCTCCAAGCGTGACATCATTCATGGACGGCCCCCTACTGAAATCTTCTGTTAAACTTTTATAAGAATCCAATGAACTTTCAAGATGACCCTGCTTTAGATAGATTTCTCATTATTACATTTAAAAACAGAATCTTTAGTTAATGTCTAAAGGAAATGCATGCAGATAGACATTGCTGTATACAAATAGTTCATTCATTACAATAGATTTTAATTAAATAACTTTTTTTTTTTTTTACTTCAAAGCTCATTTTTCTCAGAAAAAATCCACTTACAATTTTTTTTTTTTTCTCCCAGTTCAAGTTTTTAACAGGAAAAGCTACAAGCTGTATATGAAAACAAATACATTGTAAATAATTAATACAATAAAAACCAATAATAATAATAATAATAATTTTACAGTAGTTTTTTTTTTTTTTTTTTAATCATTTTTCATGAATTATTATTTTTAATGAAGTAGCATAAAATGATTGGAGTTAACAAACTTTCATTTGTATTACTATATAAGTATGTGATGAATTCTCATTGTCTTATAAAATAATTAGGAATCCAGCTAAACAATGAACATCTTTATTGAGTGCTCATGATTTACAAGGTAGCCTGAGTTGTGAGCTCCCTAAAATTATGATGACTAGAATATGAATATTAAATTGGACAATGGTCAAGAATGTAAAGTATTGTTTATAGTGACATTTAACATAGCAAAAGATTTAAGTAATTTGGAGCCGAGTTAAGCTTATAAAGGTGTTTTTGCCTTCTGCACCTCCGAAAATCATTTTCCTTCCCTTCCCTCTTAAAAATCCAAAATTCTAAAATTTCAGAAAGTGATTTTTTTGTATTCAAGTCTAGTCTCCCTAATTTCTTCACTGTGAAGTAATTTGGAGCTGAGTTATGCTCATGAATGTATTTTTGCCTTATGCGCCTCTGAAAATCTCATTTTTACCCCCTACCCCTCCTTTAAAAATCCAAAATTCTAAAATCGCAGAAAATGATTTTTTGTAATCAATTTCTCCTCATCTGCAATTTCTTCACCGTGAAGTAATTTGGAGCCGAGTTATGCTCATAAAGGTGTTTTTTGCCTTCTGCCCCCCCCCCCCCCGGGGGACGAGGGGGGTAAATCGCAAAATCCTGTCAGGGTCCTGAAACCAACTTGCTCACAAAAAATTGTGACTCTTATCTCCCCTGGGATTGCCACAGCCGTGTTGAGTCAGTGAATCAGTGAATGAATCAGTGATTTTACTCTTTTTTTATAGAGATTATTTCTTTATAAGTAAAAAATAATTTATTTTAATTACAAAATCATACTACTTGGTTAATTTAATAATTGATTCTGAATACTATTTTTACTTAAATTGTAAATCTTTTTTACCCTTGTATGTGTACATAATAGTCATTTTATACTGTTGTGTAAAACTTCAGGTTTGTGACTTCCAGTTATAATAAACCAGTGGCGGATCTAAATGGGGGGGGGGGGGGGGGTAGGGGGCTTAAGCCCCTTCCCGAAAAGCACTGACATTCACAATTGCATAATACAATTGTAAATTTTTCATTGATCTTGAGAAATCTTAGCCCCTCCCAAAAGTTAAGTTCTGGATCCACCACTGTAATAAACTCTAGCTAATGAAATCACCAGCCCTTGATTATCAGTCTGAGAGAGAGTTCATTGTATTCATAAAACCAATAAGGAAAGTCAATAGTAATTTTATGCCTAGCTACTGAATACTAGGAATTGTTTATTTTATGACAAAAGATATAATAAGCTCTTAATCCCCCCTACTTCCATTTTTCTTTTATTAAATTGTTATGCAGTAAAATCGCTGAAAGAACACAATTACAGTGCAACAATTTTCAGTTTTCTATATTGATTTTAAATTAACCGAAGATGTAAACAGTCAATTCTATGAAATTTGCAACTGTATTATCTGCAGTTTATTTTTTAATGTAAACAGTGAAACAGTTTAACAATTAAGCCAATATATATATTTTTTTTTTCCTTTTTCAAAAAATTAATCATAATTGAAATATTTCCAGTACAAATTTGTTTAAATTATTTATAATTCTGTGGATAACATCTATAACTGAATTTAAAATAAATACTGATAATCTATTTTTCTTTCTTTTCTTTTTAATTATTTATTAATCTGTATCATTAAAACCTCTCAACCTATGTGTGTCCTGTTTACATGTAAAATTTTGTTTTAAATATATTTTTAATAAATAATTACTTAACTAATATAGTTCCCTTGGGGGAGCCTGTAACCCCTATAGGGCGCATCCCCGGGTGGCGGATAGGGGATCGCCTCCATTGGTTTCCAATGGGTGGTAGAGAGGAAATAAAATACTCTCCGCGGACCAACAGGCAGAAGTCCAACCTCTTCTGAGGCTCTGGCAACCCTTTTCATGGATAGTGATTTTGATTAATAATTGGTGCTGTCTCTTCCACAGACAACATTAAATCCCAACAGGAATGTGGTCTCCAGTTACTTGATAACAGAAGAAAATGTAGTGTCATCAACTTTACCAACAATATTAGAAGTCGTGAGGAGAAAAATGTTAGCAAAAAAACCTTTTTGAAGTGGAACAAAAATACAAGACTCAAACGATCCTCCACCTTACACTATGACCTAATGGTCAGGCAGCAAACTGGACTAGAGCATACCACATATGAAATTCTGCAAGAGCCAATTTTGTCTTCGACTCTTCCGGAAAACACCAAAATTATAACTCACCTTCTGGAACCGTGTTCCAAAAAAGAAGTAACTTCGGCTATTAAAACAAAAGGTGATAAAACCATTGCCTCGTATTCAAGAGAAAATTTTGTCTTTGCCTTCACTGACGGTTCCTCAGATGAAACTCTAGACAACGGAGGAGCTGGTGTCAACTTTACTTTCCCACAGAGTGGAAGCACAAAGCAATTTAAGATCGGAGGAGGCAAAATAGCTTCAAACTACACTTGTGAACTCATTGCCATCCAAAAAGCCCTAGACGAGTATATAAATCTCGAAGAAAATGAAAGAGCCAATGGGTTAATCATCTTCAGTGACTGCAGAGCTGCTCTTCAAGCAATTCAAAGGGGTTCTTCAGGGCTAATTATAAATATACACCGTACACTTCATAAGCTTTTCCATTTGAAGAAACAGTGCACCATGCAGTGGATTCCCGCGCATGTTGGCATTACTGAAAATGAGACGGCTGATGCCTTGGCAAAAGAAGCAAGACAATTAAACACCAGCAGGGTTACTCATGTCACCCTCAGCGATATCAATTCCGTTGCTAAGGCAAAATTCAAGGAAAGGAAACTTAAAATCAAACACCAAATCCCTGAAATCAGTACCAACAGAACTCTCACCAGCACTCTAACAAGACTCCGGACAGGACACTTTAGGGGGATGAAGATCCATAAAGACGGGACAAGGACTTACTGCCTCTGCAAAAACTGCCCAGACATAGAACTAACCCCCAAACATCTTTTCAACTGTCCTGCTATTCTGGCGCAATTGCAGCAAATAAGTGACAATCCGTGGGCAGACTTATATGAAGACAACTGCCTTCAAATCGCAGATGCTGTATATAGGACCTTTGGTCCCATTTAATTTTTTTTTTTTTTTTTTTTTCCCCTATCCATGACACGACACCAACCAACCAACTAATATAGTTTGCATTTTAACTTTTACATCAACATTGCAAACTTATACTCTACTGAAAATTTAAAAAAAGTATTGTAAATAAAGCAATGATCAATTATTCACAAAATTCTGTGATCCACTAATCACAGAATTCCTTATAAATTGTTAGGCTTAAAAATTTGCTGTCTTTGATTAAATGCTAAAAATCAATAAATAGTTTATATAATGCTATATAATTAGACATTTCAAATTTAAAAGTTGCTAGGCTTGTCATTTCTATCTGCTAAGAACTTTGTGTAGTGCATTTTAAAACATCAATTGAAAAGATAATATTATATGAAAATTACATTAATTTAGAGATACTAGAATAAATTATATTCCCAACGTTTAATTTTAGCAACATACATTTGAAGAGGTTTTGCTACTTTCAACAAACATTTCTGAAATTTTAAGTCTGAAACTCTGTGGAATACCAAAAAATATGTTTATAAGCATAGATTTTAAAACTTCTGTTATTAGTGGTTAAATGATTTTAGATTAAAATAGGTATTGAATTTTATCAATGAAAGAAAAGTAGAGAAAAGACCAAAGTGAAAATTAAATTGAGATTTTTATAGTAAATTACAAATGCCTTTAAACTAATTTTTAACAGTAAATTTAAAATTTAGATAAAAATTAGAATTCATTTTATTTTTAATTCCCCCTCCCCCCAATATACATGTATATATACAGAGAGAGAAAGATATATTCTCCCATCCATACATGGTAGTTGTAAATATTGTTTTTGTTTAAATTTTCAAAGTTAAGTTTTGGCTGAAACTGTGTTTTGGTGTTCTCTGAATCAAAAAATCAAGCTTTTAGCAATTGGTCTGCATGTTAGTCTGTATATGTGCTGCTTTATTAGCATAACTCAAAAAAAGATATTAGCAGGAAATTTGAATTCAGTATTCTAAATCTGTGTTATAACCGTGATATTACATCATTCTCTTTAGCGAGATGGTACAAATGGTTTGTGTGTTTGGATATATTTTTAAAAATTCAAATACATTGCAGTAAATGGGAAGAATTTCTCACCGGCACATTTTCACATTGTAAACTACACAAAACAATGAAATTAATATATACATGCATAAAAGCATGCTTCCTATAGAAAATGATATGAAGGTACATGTCAATCATTTCTAAATAAACAATCAAAATTAACTACATATAAATGGTATGTGAGCAGTTCAAACTAAATTATTTAATTCTCATGTTGGAGGATATACAGAGTATTATTTACATAATTCACAAAATAAACATATCCTTCAAAGATTTTTAGTGATATTCAGGTCTCAGTTCCTGCCTGTCCACAATAAAAACACACTCTGAACTAAAAACAACCTGTCTATCATTATCACACACCTCAAAATAAATTTTTTAGGAGCACAACAGAGGCACATTTGGATGCTAAATAATTTTTCCTCTGTTATGGGGAAAGAGAGAGAATGGGAAATAATATGCTGCAATATTTATGATCTTAGGAATAGAGAAAATTAGTTTTCCACTTTTTCTTTTTCTCTTCTAAATGTTCTTATATAATAAAGAAAAATGTTCCAAACTCCATATACTAGGCTTGCCAGATTTATCTTAAAAAGGAAAAAAAAAAAGAGGAAGATTTTCATTACACTAGTTCTTTTTGATTTTATCATCACAAACCTTGATTTTCAACTTAAAACAAATCACAATTATATTTAATGTGCCAGGAATGATTTGGTTACAGAATTTTTCTTAAATATGCATGAGATTTTTTAAATAATTTAACGTAAGATAAAATTATAAAAATAATCAATTAGTTTAGGCATATTTACATGAAAGGTTTTGCCATCCATGATAGCAAAAAACAGATGTGACAAAATGTACATAAAAAAGTATATTTTTTAAAGCAAACTGAAAATGTAAGCAGAGAATATCAACAAAATAACTAAAAATCTAAGAGAAATCTTAAAGAAAAAATAAAATTTAAAATATTATTAAAAAGCATGCAAAATAAATTAAACAATATTCATAAATTATTAAAAAGAAGACTTACTCTTCAGTGCATGAAGCAGATTGTGACTTTTCTAAAATACTTTGCTGAAAAAAAAAAAAAAAATTAAATTTATTCATAAACTTTTTTTAAATAATTGCAACAATTGAATTAAAAAAAAGATATCTGCTTTTCTTTAATTTAAATTTGAATAAAAGGACTTTTTTTTTTACAGAATGGTTTGATTTAGTTTGTCACCCTACATCATTTTTTACACACACTAAGTTGCTTTCATATAGAAATTACCAAAACATATTACACTCAGCCTAATGCCTTGCCAAAAAACTGCAAACATTATACATTTTAGCTTTTTTAAGCAATATATTATCTTTGTTATTGTTTTAGACTGTTGCTACAGAAGTAATTTAAGGCTTTTTGACTGATTTTTGCATTAGCAGATATCCTGATATACAGCTGCTACCAGTAACTTCATTTTAGAAACAAACGGAAAACAGCAAATTTCTCCAGGCATTAATTTTGAGTCTTTTTCTTCCATGTAGAAGTATTGATGTTTTCCATTTATCATTAGTAATGTTGTTTGTTTGCACTTAAATTTATATTTTAAATGTTTTTGTATGTTTTTATTTATGCAATAAAATGATTTTTTTGGAAAATCAAAAACATGGTTTTTGATAAATGACTGCTTACTTACAGCATTTTAAAATAGGATAAAATTGGAACTATCAGACAATTTATTTATTAACAAATAAATTACTATTTTATTAAAAAAAATGAGTAAAAACTCTTCTTTTACACAAATAATATAATTAATATGACACATTAGCTGGTATTAGAACAATTCATATTAAAGTATGAAAATAAAATCTACTTACTCTAGTTGATCTGTCTCTAGAACATTGTCTACTTAGAGTTCGATTATTTGCTCCTTCTTTGGAGATATTATGAATAGAAGCCATCCATTCATCCCTTTCACGAGCATTTAAGGCTTGAAATACGACAGTTCTAAACAAAAAAATCTTAAATTGCAAAGAGAAAAATTTATTTTAATAGTATCCTTTTTTTTTTTTTTTTTTTTTTTTGGAGGGGGGGGGGAGGGCATAATCTAGGTATTGATGTTAATAATAGGATATGATATTTTTAAATAAAAATATCATATAATCTACATTTTTTTTAATACATGTATATAAAACCCACATGACTAATGTTCACTCATAATACGGAAAAAACAATGTTAAATCTACTGCGAAAAACTTACCTTTTTAATTTAGCGATAACCTTTATTACAACAATTAAATTTAATAAATAAATAAAATTCTAAAGTTTAAAACAAATACCTTAGCAGCTTTATATTATACAATAGTAAAAAAAATTCCAAAATTTTATTTCAAAAATTATAGGGAAAAAAGTGATAATTTGAGAAAATTATTCAAACATATGTATTAATAAAATATATTGAAATTTCAAAATTTTACTTATTTATTTTTTACAAAAAAAAAAAAATTAAAAAAAATAATAACATTACTGCCTACGCTATATGTTGTACTTTTAGCTTTATATACCATCAATGATAGTTTCATGTATTGAATTATGAAAGAAAAATATTGAAAAATCATAAAGGCATCATCCTGTAAAGACAGGTATCATTTCTTGACAAAAAACAAATATACAAAACATTAATGGCGCTTGACTTATTCATAGGAATACATCAAAGGAATTTGATAAACTAGTATTAAAAAAAAAAAAAAAAAAAAAAAAAAAAAAAAATGTATAGCTATTAATTTAAGTCAATTAATAAATCAGATATTGTTAATAATTATATAATTTATAAAAATCTATGAAAATTGGAAGTAATAGAATTAGATTAAACAGGGTTAAACAAATTCAATAATTCTTTTGGTAAATAACTGACACCATATTAATTTACAGCAAATTCTTCCCCATAATAAAAAATTTAATGTTTATTTTGAACTTTAAATGAAATATTAATTGCTTACTCAAAAATATTTTCATGAGCTCCTTTTGATTTACATATTTTTGTGTAGAGTACAAGATGTATTTTTATACTTTTTGTGTATTCTTCTTCTGCCATCTATTTTTAGAATATATTTTCCATTTTACTTGTGACAAATTATTTCTTCTGATATCAAGAGGTTATAAAATCTCTGTCAAACCACTTAATATAATACCTAATTGTGCTTTAGAAGATTTGCCTACACTTTTTACATTATTATTAATACATTATTGTATCATTGATACAATATCGCTATTCCATTTTATTGAAAGGGGTAACTTTTCTTTCTTCCTTTTTAAATATAAATAGTACTAATTCATGAAATCATTATCTGTTTCCAGTGGTTAATCTAGAACAAATTTAGTGCCGCATTGAGGCACTTTCACAAAATCAACTTTTTGCAATGAGGTACCTTCACAAAATAAACTTTCAGCAAAGAGGCACCTTCACAAAATCAATTCTCTCAGCAATATAGTGGCACATTAAATTTTTTTATAAGCCTCGCTGCACTGAACACATAAAAATACTCTTACATATTTACTGGAGACAATGGTAAATATCTAAATAAACACATTCTTATCTTACACATAATAAATAACTCATCTAATATATATTTATTTTACAACTGTTCCATTTTACTTTTTAAATAATTTAAAAAAAGAAACTGCTTTGCGCATTTCCGTTATTTGTTCTGAAGCGTCATTAATTTTCACAAACTTACTTGATTTTTTCACAAATTATTTTATAAATTTACAAATGGGATAACATTTAAAAAGCTGGATTAAACCCTGGTTTCTTTACAGTCTCACGTCATTTCTTCAAAGATTGATTTTCCCTTGAATACTATCATTTGAAAATAACTTAGCTTCATTTCTATGCAAGACGAAACTATTGTAAATATGCTTTTTTGTGCTTTGCTACCAAGCCTCAACAATTAATAAAAGAATAATCACTTGCTTTATAAAATCCACAAGTACAACACGCTTTTCTAAATCTGGTCACGGGGTTGTATACCTTAATTTTCTCAACGATTCCTGCCCATTTATTCAAGTTTTTCATTATTTTTTTGCCAATGGTGCATTTAATTACCATCAATATACATATAAATAAATAAAAATCTGTGACAGTTTTTCTACCTCTGAATTTCTCTCACTTTTGTGACAATTTTCAATTTTTATTTGTGAATCAAGCTCACACTTTTATGCTTTAACCTTTTTACCATTATAAATGGATTTTTCTGTCATTCAGTAGTTGAAATAAATGGCTGCTGCAACAAACTTTTGAAACACATTTTACTTTTTTTAAAGAATAAGATTAATGAATATCTGTAGAATTTAGAAACAAAATTTCATACTCCTATTATGTATAGTACCTATTTTAAAAATTATTAAACAGAAGTGCTTAAAAACTACTACACGGTTAAAGGCCCTCTTCAATTACCGTCACCGGAAGCCCGAGCCAATGTTATTCTATGGGGAAATTTTCTTTATGAATAACTTATTAACTAATACATATTTTTAAATTCTGTTTTCACATTCAGAAAATTATCAAGTGTTAAATTGATGGACCTTTTTTAAAAATGTATTTTTATTTTTATTTTTTTATTTTTATTTTGAAATTGCAAAATGAAAAAATTTCACATATTGAAAATTCGTATTTTGCAGCTTCAAAATAAAATATAAAAAATAAAAAAAATAATTTTTTAAAAAAGGTCCGTCAATTTAACAGCTGGGAATTTTCAGATTGTGAAAACAGAATTTAAAAATATGTATTAGTTAATAAGTTATTTGTAAAGAAAAATTTCCCATAGAGTAACATTAGCTTCGGCTTCTGGCGGCAGTAAGTGAAGAGGGCCCTTAAAGTACAGGACATTTGATTCATCAAGACTCTGCACTACAAATCACCCAATCAAGAAAATATTGGTGTATTTCTCTTTTTGTTGTCCAGAAACATAAAAATTGACATTGGTTATCCCTCTATAAGGTTTTGTCATCTAATATGAAAGAAAGAATTGTGTCCCAAAACCACCCTGTGACTTTGACTTAAAGAGATTTTTCTTTTAAAGATTAAAAGAAAGAAATTTAGGTAATGTACAATTATAAATAACTTTGTGTACTCATAAATTCCAATAGAAATCACAATATAATATAAGTATAGCAAGTGTAGAAACTTAACTACAAATGATTATTTTTCGACGGCCTTTTTTTTTAATATTATTTAATAGAAACTAAATAAAATATGTACATATATACAATAAAAACATACTTAAAAGAAATTTGGATTTCGACATAAATTTGAGTAATTATCCACATTTTTTGATGGCTATATTTCTAGTAAGGTAGTTTGTAATAGTAATTATATAACGCATCAAGTCAAGTCATGGTGCTATCAGCACTCGTACCGTTCTCCTTATGCGTGCACATTTTTTCTTATCCTCTGACAGGTGATCCGCGACGGGGTGGCGCGCATGCGTCAACATCCCGCCCGGCCTTGCTATGTTCTCATGCAAGAACTTACAATATTTTTTTTTTTTTTGCAAAAACTTTAAATTTACAATTTCACATAACATAAATAGATAAAATAATAACAAATAAATGAATGTAACATAATATCAATATTTTGCACAACACATAGAATTAGAAAAAAGATTAACTGATTATAATAAACAGAAATTTTCATAATTAACTAACAATTTTTAGAGTAATATATATAATACAGTAAATTAATATAATAAATGTTCATATTCATTTTTACTCCTCGATAGGCAGCACACACAATCTGGAGATGGATCTTTTGTAAATCCCTTTGGTAGTTTTTATATCTACCAATCTAACTTTATTATCCTGACCAGGATATAGCTTTATTACACGCCCTAAAAACCACTTGCATGGTGGAAGATTTTCTTCCCTGACTAAAACCATGTCTCCGATTTTTAAATTTTCTTTATCAATTATCCATTTTCTGTGCTGTTGTAAGTTATTCAAGTAAGAAAGACTCCATCTTTTCCAGATTGCCTGAACTGACTTCGTAATATTTTGCCAAGCACTTAGGCGATTTTTCTCAACATTAGTTAAAGAAGGTTCAACAACATCCATTATTGGCCTTCCAATAAGAAAATGGGCTGGAGTTAAAACCTCTAAATCTTCAATACTTGAAGTTAGCGGAGTCAGTGGTCTCGAGTTCAAGATCGCTTCCATTTGAGTAACAAGTGTAAGCATTTCTTCAAATGTAAATTTTGAATTACCCGCTATGCGTTTAAAATGGTATTTAAACGCTTTGATATTTGCTTCCCATAGACCACCCCAATTTGGACTCCTTGGAGGAATAAAAACCCATTCTATTCTTTCCTCTGCAAAAAAATTGAATAAGGATTCTTCCTTATCTCTTACCAGTTTATACAAGGCATTTAGTTCCCTGTTGGCGCCTACCATATTGGTCCCATTATCCGAAAATATTTTATGACACTTGCCCCTTCTCGAAATAAATCTTTTTAATGCAGCTATCAGAGCTTGTGAAGTTAAATCACTAATAAGTTCAAGGTAGACAAATGAAAATACTAGACAAATGAAAATACAAACATAAATTTTGATTTCTGGACCTTTCCTTCCATATTTATTTTTGATTAAAAAGGGTCCAGACAAATCTACTCCAGTTGAATTAAATGTTTTATCTGGCATTATTCTTTGTTTTGGCAAGTTTCCCATTTTTTGTACACATACTTTCGGATTTGCTTTAAAACAGACTAAACATCTGTGCACAATTTTTTTACAAAGATTTCTCCCATGAATGGGCCAATATTTTTGCCTAACCTGAAACAGATGTTGGGGACCAATATGAAAATATTTTTCATGATAATATTTTACAATTAATTCGGTTAATTTATTTTTTGAAGGAAGTACATAAGGATGCTTAATCGAATAGGATAACTGCGAATTTTGCAGTCTCCCCCCTACCCTTATTAAACCATTGTTATCCAAAAATGGGGATAAATTAAAAATTTTACTCTTATGCGATACATTACCGCCACTTTTCAAGGCAGCTATTTCAGTAGGAAATTCTTCCTCCTGCAGCTGTTTCAATAAGAAGTTTTCTGCCTTTGTCAGCTCTTCAGACATCAGCGGTCCTTCCTTCTTTTCTAAAGGATTTCTTAGATTGTGAAGAAACCTGAAAAGAAAACTACATATACGTAATATTTTTAAAAATCTATTACTACGATTAATCAGATAGTTCAAAATGGTAAAGTCCTTTTTCAAAATTAGAGTCACTGCATTTTTAGATTTTAATTCAGGAGTGTAGTCTTCCTCATTTGGTTCTGAAAAGTCAATAACAGATTGTTTGTTTTCGTCAGACATTAAAGAGGGTGGTCTATGCCACCATTGTTCACTATAAAGTAGTTTTTCTGCCGTGAGGCCTCTGCTCAGGTGGTCTGAAGGATTTTCTTTTCCAGCACAGTGAAACCATGTATCAGGATCTGTCAAATTCGTGATTTCTTGTATTCTGTTTGCAACAAATTGTTTCCATCTTTTTGTTGATCCTTTAATCCAAAATAAGACAAATTTTGAATCAGTATGATGAAACACAGAATAGCATGTTTTCTGTCCTATGATTTCTTGAACTTTATGACTCAATCGTGCTGCCAACAAGGCACCGAGGAGTTCCAGTCGAGGTAACGTAATGCTTTTTAATGGAGCTACTCTACTTTTTGAAGTGATGAGATTTACAAGAACTTTATCTCGTTTTTTAACTTTCATGTATACTGAAGCCCCATAGGCAAGTTTGCAGGCATCACAAAAAACATGTAATTGTATTTCATCTTCACTAGAAGAATCTAGAACAAGTCTTGGGACTCTAAGCTCTCTAAGAAGTGGTAACTCCTTACACCAAGCCAGCCACTTTTCTAATATGTCTGGAGGCAAATTTTCATCCCACGTTACCTTTCTGTTCCAAATTTCCTGCATTAGACATTTCATTCTGATAGTAAATGGTGTAAGCAACCCCATCGGGTCGAAGATTTTCCCGATGGTTTGTAAAATGGTTCTTTTTGTATTTTCTTCTGTGTCAACCACTTCAAGAATTCCTTTAAGATCTAGGGTAAAACAGTCATCTTTTGTTTGCCAACATATGCCTAATACTTTCGTGTTGTCGCTCCCTAAGTTAATGGCGGTTTCAGTTGGGTAAGTATCGAACCCTTCGTCGGCCCACTGTTTCATCAATGATGAGTCGTTGCTGATCCATTTCCTCATGACCATTCCGGCTTCCTTCATAATCTTCTTTGCAGAGCGGAAAACTTCTAGAGCCTCTTCTGAAGTATCTTGACTAGTAATCCAGTCATCTACGTACATGCATGAATTCAGGTGATGTACGGTTGTTGGATAATCTTCTCTATATTTTTCTATGTGATGCTTCACTGTAGCTGCTAATAAAAAAGGGCTAGAATTCACCCCAAAAAGTACTCTGTTAAATCGATAAATTTGAAGATTCGGTTTTAAGTCAGTACGAGGATTACTATTGGACCATAAAAATCTTACTACGTCCTTGTGTTTATCTGCTAAACAAATCTGAAGAAATGCTTGACGAATATCCGAAGATATAGCTATCTTGTTAATTCTAAAATTGATCAGCACATCTAATAAATTTGGGTTTAAATTTGGACCCGGCCAAAGACAATCATTAAGAGATAGTTCATTTAATTGATGTGACCCTGCATCAAATACTATACGTGTAGAAGTTGTGACCCGACCTTCTTTTTTCACAGCTTGGTGTGGTAAGTAATATATTGGTTTATCAACACTTATGTTAGGTTTTTCGACTTTTTCAATTATTCCTTGTTTTATGTAGTCCTGAATTATCTCTTGATATTGATCATACAGATCATTATTTTTGTGAAACTTTCTCCATAAGTAAAAAAATCGCTGTTTTGCAACTGGAAAATTATTTGATAATTCTTTCCAATCTTTACGAAAGGGTAATTCTACTACATATCGGTCATTTTTATAATTAACTGTTTGTTTGAATATTGTCATAGCCTGATCCTCTTCTTTAAAACAGGGATCACCTTTAATTCCGAGGGCTTCTAGTTCAAAAAATTGTTTTATTGTATCATCAATGGAACAATCATTCTTGAGAAGAAGACACGAATTTTCATTATTGGCTTTCATTTCACGCAAACGACCTGCAGCTACCCAACCAAATTCAGTTTCTCTAAATAATAATTCATCGTTTACCCTGTATACATTGTCTTTCATTATTCTAAAGAATATATCTGCATTCAATAAAGCGTGAATTTCCTTAGTTTTATGAAAGGAATCATCTGCTAATTTTAAAAATTCAGGAATTTTTAACTTCGAAATGTCTAAATTAACATTTGGTGTTAACCCTGTAATTTTATCACTAACTAAGAATTCAATGGGTTCTTGAAAACTACCACTTTCATTTGAAATTATTGTACGTAATTTTCCTTTTAACGGCCCTCTTCACTTGGAAAAAATTCCGAAGTCGGCTGAAAACAGATAAAAAGTGTCCCACGTGGTTTTGACAGGAGGTGTTAACTAATTTGAGAAGATTGACTGACTCACTGACGAATCGTTGACTTTTTGGATGAATAAATCAAAAATCAGCTACCTCCTTACTTGCGGTTTCGCTCAAGCTTTGTTTTGTTTTGACTATTTCTTTCTTTTCTTATTTTTGTGTTACTTTTTTTTTTCTTTGTCATTTTCACCTGACATCAAACAACTTTCTACATTTATTCTTATCTATTTATATGTATTTTAATAACGTAGCCCGACCCGACGAAGTATTTTATTCTATATTCAGCCCGTTTTAGGCTTTCAGTAGTTGTATCGGCGAATTCTGTAACAATGAAATTTAAAAAAAGTAAATATTCTTTATAATTAAACTTGCAGTTTGATATAATTAATTTAACTAAAATATAACAAAGATATATAACATTATAACATTACTGATGTATAGTCCAGGCAACGAAGGCCAAAATTTGACGAATAGAGGAAAAAAATCGTGTAGTTTTGAAATTTTACATACTCATAGCCGAGAAGGTCCTGAACAACATACTAAAAGTCCCCGCTCGTGGGGGGTGAGCGGGGGGCAGGGGGGGGCATTTAAGGGGGCAATTTTCAGTTTTTATTAAATATCGTAAAAACTATCGCATTTAGAGAAAAAAATGTCAATTACAAAATTAATCTACGTAAAATTTCCTACAAAAATGTATATTACATTTTGTTTGTACGATCATTAGTTTAGAAGATATAGGGAGATGAAATAACACATTTTCTTGAAAATTCTTTTTTGCAATAGTAAAATCAACTAAAGTGTGCAATTAAAAGGGTTCTTGTCAACTATTTTCTAATGTAAAAAACAAATATATACATAGGGAATATGCAAGGATAATACAGCACGTTTTGTAAGTTTTAAATAATTTTAAGGCTAGTAGGTGCAAGTGGTGGTTTGGGTAAAAATCTGGATAAGTCCAGTCAAAATAGGAAAAATAGAAAAAAAAAAAATCGTGTAGTTTTGAAGTTTTGCACACTCATAGCCGAGAGGGTCCTGAACAACATACTAAAACTTCCCGCCCGTGAGGGGTGAGCGGGTGGCAGGGGGGCATTTAAGGGGGGCAATTTTCAGTTTTTATTACATATCTTAAAAGCTATCGCATTTAGAGAAAAAATGTCAATTACAAAATTAATCTACGTAAAATGTCCTACAAAAATGTATATTACATTTTGTTTGTACGATCATTAGTTTAGAAGATATAGGGAGATGAAATAACACATTTTCTTGAAAAATTCTTTTTTGCGATAGTAAAATCAACTAAAGAGTGCAATTAAAAGGGTTCTTGTCAAATATTTTCTAATGTAAAAAACAAATATATACATAGGGAATATGCAAGAATAATACAGCATGTTTTGTAAGTTTTAAATAATTTTAAGGCTAGTAGGCGCAAGTGGTGGTTTGAGTAAAAATCTGGATAAGTCCAGTCAAAATAGGAAAAATAGAGAAAAAAATCGTGTAGTTTAGAAATTGAGCACAGTTATTAAGTTAAGTGCCCTGAATAACATACTAAAAATCCCTAACCATGGGGGGAGGGGCATTTAAAGGGGGCACATTTCAGTTTTTATTAAGTATCTTGAAAACTATCGCATTTAGAGAAAAAAAATCTCAAAGCTGTAAGATTTTTTTAAATGTTGATCGGTTTTGGGTCTTCGTTATCTGGATTTTTACCTAAACACCACTTGCGCCTACTAACCTTTAAATTATTTAAAACGTACAAAACATGCTGTATTATCCTTACATATTCCCTATGCATATATTTGTTTTGTTTATTAGAAAATATTTTATCAGAACCCTTTTAATTCCACAATTTAGTTGACTTTACTATTGAAAAAAAAAAAAAAAGAATTTTTCAAGAAAATGTTATTTCGTTCCCCTATATCTTCTAAACTATTGATCATACAAACAAAATAGAATATACAATTTTTTCAGGAAATTTCACGTAGATTAATTTTGCAATTGAGATTTTTTTTTCTCCAAATGCGATAGTTTTCAAGATACTTAATAAAAACTGAAATGTGCCCCCTTTAAATGCCCCCCTCATGGCTAGGGACTTTTAGTATGTTATTCAGGGCACTTAACTTTATAACTGTGCTCAATTTCTAAGCTACCCGATTTTTTTTTTTTTTTTTTTTTTTTTTTAATGTTGATCGGTTTTGGGTCTTCGTTATCTAAATTTTTACTCAAACCGCCACTTGCGCCTGCTAGCCTTAAAATTATTTAAAACTTACAAAACATGCTATATTATCCTTGCATATTCCCTATGTATATATTTGTTTTTTACATTAGAAAATATTTGACAAGAACCCTTTTAATTGCACACTTTAGTTGATTTTACTATTGCAAAAAAGAATTTTTCAAGAAAATGTGTTATTTCATCCCTATATCTTCTAAACTAATGATCGTACAAACAAAATGTAATGTACATTTTTGTAGGAAATTTTACGTAGATTAATTTTGTAATTGACATTTTTTCTCTAAATGCGATAGTTTTTAAGATATTTAATAAAAACTGAAAATTGCCCCCCTGCCCCCCGCTCACCCCTCACGGGCGGGGACTTTTAGTATGTTGTTCAGGACCCCCTCGGCTATGAGTATGCAAAATTTCAAAATTACACGATTTTTTTCTTCTATTTTTCCTATTTTGACTGGACTAATATAGAGATGGGTTATCTGCACTCTGGAGCTCAGACTACTGAAGGCAGAGCTGGACAGGGTCAGAGTGTGCGACAGGTCGTGACCTTCGGGATCGTATTTCGAAGATCACGGACAGGTGCGGTCGCACAAGTCCTCGTGCTCTGTTTTCTAAAGAAAGTGTACTTGTGTTGTTATTTATATACGTGTTTCTTTATACAAGTCAAATTTTTTATAAGTAGTATAATATATAAATAGCGTTGAATTATAGTGCCTACATTTATTTAAAAATCTGGTGTGAAACCACACGACTTCCATTACCCACTATTACACGTATTATATGCATTTTTGAAGATAATGTTATCAGAAGACATGATATTGTCCTAATGAAATAGACACCTAAAAATTTTCCGGTAAGGGAAAATTAATACACGTGTCAAAACATAAAACAGAGTTTGCACAGCGATTTTTTTTTTTTTTTTTTTTTTTTTTTTTTTTTTTTAAGAAAAAGAAAGGGGATGAAAATTGGTAGAGTTTATTTATTTGAAACACCAAGTTTCGAGATGTAAAACTGATCTGTCTGATCAGGATGACTA
Source organism: Salticus scenicus (assembly GCA_963930645.1). NCBI lineage: Eukaryota > Metazoa > Arthropoda > Arachnida > Araneae > Salticidae > Salticus > Salticus scenicus. The sequence continues at coordinate 175,692,521 of OZ005654.1, forward strand.
TTAATTTTCCTGTGGTAACCAAGTAAAGCATGAGAAAGGATATCTAAAATGGGTTTATGTAACAATTTTCAAGAAAATCGTTAGAGCCGTTTTTGAGATACCGATTTTTACCAAAGCTTCACAAAATTAATTGTTGGCCAGAAAACAACAATTATATGTAAAAGGATATTTAAAAGAGGGTCAATATGGCAAGTTTGAAAAAAAAAATAATACAGCCGTTTTGACAGGAAGCATTTGCAGGACCTGAAATTCAGCTATTTGTACAGGACGCCTATCAATTTTCCTGAACTAACCAACTATATCCTTCGAAAGGATATCTAATAGAGTGTTTATACAGCAATTTTAAAGAAAATCGTTAGAGCTTTTTTGAGATATGGACTTATGGCCTCACTTCCGGTTTCAGATGTCCCACTTCCGATTTTTCAATTTTATTCAGTATTAATTATTTGCGAGTAGTAAATTAAAAATTATCTTTATTCTTTCAATTTATAAAAAAAAAAAAAAAAAAAAAAACATTTTTTACTTCCATTACCCTACTACAGTATGTAATGGAAGTATTTGTATTCGGTCTGAAAATTCGATATCGAGATTTCACCTGATTTACACGTTTTAAGGTCCTCTGAGTCCCAGTGGCGCACCCACGGAGGGGGCTTAGGGGGCTCAAGCCCCCTCCAGAACCAGCTGACATGGTAAAAAACTTTAGATTCGCATGAAAAAAATATTATTCAAACACTGATATTGTAAGCAAAAATAAAGTTTATAAATTATACATTAAATATTAGGAAATTTTTACATTTTTACATTCAAACACAAAAACAATGACCTAGTTCTTTTGTTTTTTATCTGAAAGATACCCTAGACATTCCATTGCAATTTTTAGGAATCGGCTTCTATGGCCCTAAAGCATATAGTCTAAGCGGCGGCTGCAAAAAATTGACTTGAGAAGGTATGAAGCTAATTATTTTTCTATAGATAGAATTCATTGTTACAATGAAAATCTGATAGGGTTGCCTGGTCAAAGCCGTCAAGTTTAAGAGAAACAACCTCACTTCCGGTCACAATTTAAACGATTTTCGGACCCCAAAAGGTATGAAGATGAAACCAGTGCTAAAATGTAGAGATTAATATGCTCTTTAAAATGGCATAGGGTTGCCTGGTCAAAACCGTCAAGTTTCAGAGGTTGCCTGGATAATAGGGGTCAAATTTAAGCGATTTTCGGACCCCAAAAGGTATGAAGATGAAACCGGTGCTAAAATGTAGAGATTAATATGCTCTTTAAAATGGCATAGGGTTGCCTGGTCAAAGCCGTCAAGTTTCAGAGGTTGCCACGAAAATAGGGGACGTATTTTACGATTTATTTACCCAAGTAAAAAATGATTTACCCAAATGTAAAGATGAAACCGGTGCTAAAATGTAGAGATTAATATGCTCTTTAAAATGGCATAGGGTTGCCTGGTCAAAGCCGTTAATTTTCAGAGGTTGCCACGAACATAGGGGACGTATTTTACGATTTATTTACCCAAGTAAAAAATGATTTACCCAAATGTAAAGATGAAACCGGTGCTAAAATGTAGAGAATAATATGGTCTTTAAAATGGCATAGGATTGCCTGGTCAAAACCGTCAAGTTTCAGTGGTTGCCTTGATAATAGGGGTCAAATTTAAACGATTTTCGAACACCAAAAGGTATGAAGATGAAACCGGTGCTAAAATGTAGAGATTTATATGCTCTTTAAAATGGCATAGGGTTGCCTGGTCAAAACCGTCAAGTTTCAGAGGTTGCCTCGATAATAGGGTTCAAATTTAAACGATTTTCGAACCCCACAAGTGTAAAGATGAAATCGGTGCTAAAATATAGGTATTAATATACTCTCTAAAATGGCGTAGGGTTGCCTGGTCAAAGCCGTCAAGAAACAGAGTTTGCCAAGTAAATAGGGGAAGTATTTTACGATTTATTTACCCAAGTAAAAAGTGATTTACCCAACTGTAAAGATGAAATCGGTGCTAAAATATAGAGATTAATATGTTCTTTAAAATGGCATAAGGTTGCCTGGTCAAAACCGTCAAGACCCGGAGGTTGCCTCGAAAATAGGTCAAATCTGCCAAGGAAAGCAGTCAACCACAAAAAAATTGGCGAGTTTTGAAGATTTCTTAACGAAGTGTAAAAAAATACGAATAGCATTAACAAATAAAATGAATAAGGATGAAATTATATGAATATTTGAAAGGTGTAGCTGGTTCCAGAATGTACAGCGTAGGAGTTATTTTAAAATGGCATATATTTGCCAGGTAAAATTCGTAAAGAAATAGCGGTCAGTCTCCAAAAAGCTAACGGATATTAAAGGTGTTTAACACAAAGTGAAAGAACACACACATGAAGACTATTTAAAGAAGGTTAAATACGAAATGATTAATATTTAAAAGATGAAATTGCGAGCTAAATGTAGAATATACAACACTTTTCAATTTTCTTACAATTGTGCTTCAAACCTGACAAGGTAGAGCGGACAGCTTAGAAAAGGAAGCGAATTCCAGTATTCGTTTATTTTATTTGTTTAATGATATAAGAGATTTTAAAGTATAAAGAAAATTAAATTATGCGTGACCATTCTTTTTCTAATCTGTATAAAACTAATTTCAGCTCACGAGCTCGTTTTTTCCACATTTTTCAATACTTAAAATATTCAAATTGTGTCAAAATATTGAGAAGATAAATTCCCTGAAGAAATGTATGCGGCTGCTTTGTAGAATTTTATACGAATATTTTGGTTTGTGCCGATTTTGTTATATTAAAAATTTGTCAATTTTAGAAAATTTTCTCAATAATTTTTTTTATATCGAATTAAAAATAATCAGTAATGCCTTCTGAAAATTAATTATGGGTACAAATAAAGCGAAAAACATTTTTAAAAAATTGATAAATTTTTCGCGTTTCTTAATAACCATGAATTAATTTATGAAATTGGAATTTGTAAATCTTGCTGCAAATCTGAAATAAGAGGTTTTTTTTTTCATATTGTTTAATTATTTATTGTGTATACTAACACAATTTTTTATTATGAGTTTCTTGGGCATTATTATCTTAATTTCTGTTAACTTTTGCGGGCGTATTTTCTTATCTGTATCGCATGCTTCATTTTTAATTTTTACTATTAATTCGTTGTTTTTATGGGAAATTTTAGAACAGTTTCATTACAGCTTATTTATTTATTTATTTTCTTTTTTTAAATACTTTTTATATTTTTTCTTCACATTCGATAAAAAACCCTTCAAAATTAGCTTTTTTATTTATTTATTATTTTTTTTTTTCGAGACAACCACTATTTCTCGAGATTTTTACCTGGCAACCCTATGATACTCTAAAGAGAATATTATTCTCTATATTTTATAAACGGTTTCATTTTTAAATATGTTAGGGTAAAAAGACCGCTAAAATTCGCCCTCACCACACACACACTTTTCGTGGCAACCTCTTTTCTTGGCAGTTTTGACCAGGCAACCCTATGCCATTTTAAAGACCATATTATTCTCTACATTTTAGCACCGGTTTCATCTTTACATTTGGGTAAATCATTTTTTACTTGGGTAAATAAATCGTAAAATACGTCCCCTATGTTCGTGGCAACCTCTGAAAATTGACGGCTTTGACCAGGCAACCCTATGCCATTTTAAAGAGCATATTAATCTCTACATTTTAGCACCGGTTTCATCTTTACATTTGGGTAAATCATTTTTTACTTGGGTAAATAAATCGTAAAATACGTCCCCTATTTTCGTGGCAACCTCTGAAACTTGACGGCTTTGACCAGGCAACCCTATGCCATTTTAAAGAGCATATTAATCTCTACATTTTAGCACCGGTTTCATCTTCATACCTTTTGGGGTCCGAAAATCGTTTAAATTGTGACCGGAAGTGAGGTTGTTTCTCTTAAACTTGACGGCTTTGACCAGGCAACCCTATCAGATTTTCATTGTAACAATGAATTCTATCTATAGAAAAATAATTAGCTTCATACCTTCTCAAGTCAATTTTTTGCAGCCGCCGCTTGGACTAATATACTGTTATCATGAAATCGAGGGAGTGTTTAAAAAGTCAGGCAGAAGAAGCAATCTGATGTGGAAGTAAGCAGGGATGTATTTGTCCGAAAAATGGGATACCAGGCTCATACAATTTTATATTTTAATTCATGAATATTTATAGCATCTTTGTGAAAGTTTGTTTTGTCCTTGGGCAAAATTAACACATTCGCATCGGCAAATGAAAATTCTCGTTTTATATAAAATAAAAATTAGCCCTGCTCTTGAGTCGTTCCTCTAAAACAATATTTTAAATTAAAAATGAAATTTGCATATTCATTAAACTCTTTATATGCCACTAGCACATATACATGCTAGTGAAATTTCACATCAATTGCTGAAGATAAAACTTTAATCTCAAATTTAGTCTCATATACGCAAAATTATTTCTCTTAAAATATAACGATTTAGAGGAATGCCAAAAGGCGTAATTTACTGTTCAAAATAGGAAAATGCCCCGATAATAATATGTTAAGATATTTTACAGATGCTTCTGAGGATGGGGTCACTTATTATTATTATTATTTTTTTTAATCATGGTAAGTAGAACATATAGTAGGGTCCATGCACAGTTTTCATATTTGCCTCTGATGTCACTGAGATCTAAGCTCCATTTTTGGATTATGCAATTTTTTCCTGTTATAAAAATTCAAATTTCATAATATATATAAATATTATACTGGAATACAATATCCTGTAATGAACTTAGAAAGGTAACGCTTGAAATATTTGCTAACTGAACAAATTAAAATTCTAAGTAATATATTATATATTAGAATAGAATTAATGTTTTAGGATATTAAGAGGTTCTTTCTGCCCCCTGCTTGCTGTGTTGACTAACACCCACGAAGACTACGCGCCCGACTTGTTTCTGTTAACCAAACCTAGAAGCATCACCCCAATACTCCAGATAATTAAATAAAAATAGCCACGTAAAAATCTACACTGAAATTCTGTTATAATTCCTACATATCACAACTGTAACTTTTATTTGGCTATAATTATAATAATTTCTTAATTATTTAAGTATTACTGCATATGCATGTGAAGCAACGCAAAAGAGTATTAAATTTGATCAAATTTTATTTGCAATAGAAATTTGGGGGGGGGGGGAGGGCATTTTATTTCGGACGCATTTTGTGTTCACTAGCTTGTCATATTGTACACGATGTTTTTTTTCAATCATAGATGAACAGACAACTTTATGTTTACAAGCTCAGTGCCAACCGCAAACGACCGAACTACTGTAACTTACCAGGTTATATACTGATATACATTCCTTGATTGCACTATTCAACTTAAATTCAATTTCATTTATTCGTTTACTTATTTCAAAAGAAATACTTAAAGCAGATTCTTTACTATATGTATGTATGCGTATATACCCTTAAACCTATTTACAGTACTACAGGACACAAATATTCTTCAGCCCCCTCCAGACAGAAATTCTGGGTGCGCCACTGCTGAGTCCAAAAAAGTGGTTTTTGGCAATTGGTCAGTGTGTGTGTGTGGGGGGGGGGGGGGAATCTTCTGGCTATTATGTATCAGAGACTAATAAAGATAGAACTACGAAACTTTAGAATTGAAACAAGTTTGGTGTTCAGATGAACTTTCCATATTTTGGAGAAAATTGAAAAACCGGAAGTGGGACATCGGAAACCGTAAGTGGGACCATAAGTCCGTATCTCAAAAACGGCTCGAACGATTTTCTTCAAATTTGTTACATAAACACTCTATTAGATATCCTTTCGAATGATATAGCTGGTTAGTTCAGAAAAATTGATACGCGTTCTGTATAAATAGCTCAATTTCAGGTTTCGGATGCGCGTTCCTTAAAAACCAGCTGTACGGATTTTTTTTCAAACTCGTCATATTAACTCACTTTTAAATATGCTTTTGTATGTAATTATTGTTTTCCTGTCAATGATTGAGTTTTGGTAAAAGTTGGTTTCTCAAAAACTGCTCTATCGATTTTCTTGAAAATTTTTATATGAATCCATTTCTTTCTTGTGTATCACGTAATTATTAGAGGAAAATTAACAGCTACCCTGTTTAGTGTTGGGCGGATATTAACCAAAATCAGACTACCCTCCTTTTCGTGGCTCTAAAGTGACAGCTTCATGGTCGTACACTTTGAATATCAATTCGATATTCGGGCATGTGTTGTGGCCCTAAAATTAATACTAATTAAAAAAGCAAACATTAATCTGAAAAATAATATGGTTATTAATAAATAAATTTACTCTCAAATAATACTAGATTCATATAATTTTAATTAATTTCTTTATTAAATATCCAAATTTTGAATACTAATTAAATTGATTATTCTATGATTTTACAATACAATATAAATGATATAACAATGATCTTTGATTTTGCATCAATGGTGCTAAAGATGAGTACTTAGAAAACATGTATCTAGAAATGCGTTTTTGCAAAATAAAATGAATGTTTACTGACCAAGTAACAAGAAAACTTCTCACCAGATTTACCAGATGATATGGCACAGTCAAGGCACAAATTTCTGTCTTAGCCTTTTAAAAGGCAATAAAACAGCTTTGTAGTCTTCAGTAAAACAGCTTTTGTATTTTTATATTCTTTTTCCTTTTAAATAATGCCCTTTTGTATCTTTATTATTTTGTTTTTAACAAAATGGCTGATTTTGCCCATCATTTAGGTAGGTCAGAAGCTTAGGTAGATCTCGAAAATTGGTGTTTCAAAAAATAACTCTACTACATATATATATACACACACATATATATATATATATATATATATATATTTCTAATTTTTTACCTCGCTTTATGTAAGCTTCGTTTTATATGTCTCTACATGTGTATAAAGTTTATCTTACCAGAAAAATGTTAGGTTTCTACTTCTTTAGGTCACTTTTATATCTTGTGATCATATTATCTCCAAAAAATGCATATAATATGTGTAATAGTTTGTAATGGAAGTCGTGTGGTTGTTTCACACCAGATATTTTATTAATATGTTTGTATAATCAATTTGAATTTTTCAAAATAGACATGGAATAAGCAAAATTTACAATATTTAATAAATGAAATATTTGTATTTTTCTAAGGGTGGATGTAAAGGTATATTTTATATCTTGAATTTCAATCCTCCACTTTTTCCCTCCATTGTTTACAACTACATTGTCATTTCCTCTCTCATAGACACATATATCTTTTAAAAATTAGTTATTAAGCATGATGAAATTAAATAATTCACGTACCTTTCATGCAATTTTTTGCTTTCCGAAAATACATACGTAAGGAAATCATTGTAATCGTGACAAAATTCTGACTTTGTGATGTTGGCGTATCTACATGTTTTGAGGTCCCATCCCTAACAGCACATCTTCTCCAAATAAAATCCTGAGGATGTCCTCTGGATGAAAAGGATATCTACAGACATCCTATGGACATCTTCAGGATGAGTTATGGAGAAGTGTGTTGTTAGGGATGAGTTAATTTTTACTATTTTCATGATGATGATGATGATGATGTATGTGTATGTATGTGAGTGATCACAATATCATCTAAATGCTTTTTTTCGAAGGGTAGGCAAAAAACCAGGGTTTTTTTTAGGAAAAAAAAAAAACTTTTTAGGTTGATTTTTTTTAGAAATCGACCTATTGCAACCACTTCGTTTATCTATATATTTATCTGTCTATCTATAATGAAATTTGTCATTACGATAACTCTCGAAATAATACTCCAAATCGAACCAAATTTGCATTGCTAACTGATCTTATAAATATCTTGGATGAGTACGGTAACCAAATTGCTCTGACATTTTGTTTTCAAGTGGCGGCCACTTGAGAATTTCAAACCCACATTGTGAAAAGTGTATTTAAAGCCAGATTTTTTGTATTTTAATGTAACTATACATAACATAAGGGTTTCGATGAACTTTATCCGCCCTTTTTATTAAAATGGCGGGTATCTTAAGTTAAGCGGGGCCACTTGAAAATTTAAAATCATGATAACTTCCAAATAATACTCCAAATCGAACCAAACTTGGACAGTGAACTTATCTGATAAATAACTTGTGTGAGTTTGTTCAAGTTGCTCCGTCATTTTGTTTTCAAGCGAAGTCCACTTGAAAATTTCAAATTTAAATTGTAAAAAGCGTATTCAGAATTTGTTTCTATTTGGATGTATACATAGACCATAAAAGTGTCTCAATGAAGTTTATTAATGAACTTTATCTGCCATTTTTAATAAAGTGGTGGATATCTTAAGTTAAGCAGGGCCATTTGAAATCAGGCTACAATCACGGCATCACATGAAAATTTAAAATCAAGATAACTTCCGAAATAATACTCCAAATCGAACCAAATTTGGACAGTTTCTTAACTTATTTTATGAAGATCTTGGATGGATTTCTTAACCTAGTTGCAGCGACATTCTGCTTTCAAAAAATTTTCAAATTCGAATTGTAAAAAGCATATTCCGAATTTGTTTGAATTTTAATGTATACATAAACCAAAAAATGTCTCAATAAAATTTATTAATGAACTTCATCCGCTATTTTCACCAAAGTGGCAGATATCCATATTATCGTAAGGGAAAAAGATAGATATAAAATACGAAAAAAAAATCTTCTGTCATCGGTAGAGTAATCAATCCGGGTCCCCACTGACTGCGACAGCGTACAAACCTGCACACAACGCGCATATTCGCCCACCGTTCCCGAGCCTCTTAATTGTTTTACACTTTCAAAAATATCCACAATCGTTTTATCAGGCTTTTAAACCTAATAATACTAAATCCCAACGTTCTATCTAATTTCTTATTTTTGCCCCTGCGCTGGTCCTTCCCGCCCCTCATAATAATTCTACACTTTCGTAAATATCCGCAATCGATATATCGAACCTTAAAACCTAATAATACTATTTTTGAACGTTTAAACTCTAATTTCTATATTTTTGCTCCTTCGCCCCCACCCCCTCCCTCCTTCCCGTCTATCCTAATACTTTTTCTCTTCTCTTCAGGAAATGTAATCGATTTGTAGGTCCCCAAAACCAACACGTACCAATTTTGTACGGTTTAAATCTATTTCTATTGTTTTGCCCTTCGCCCTTCCCTTCCCGGCTCTCCTAAAAAGTTTACAGATTTGAAAATCGACTTGTAAGTATCAAAAACCTCTATGTACCAATTTTGAACGATATCTAACTATTTTTTCCCCTCCGTCACCCCCTTCCCGCCTCTCCTAATAGCTTATTTACACTTTCGAAAATATCCTCATTCGACTTGCAGGCCTCTAAAATCTATCTATAGACTTTCAAAAATATCCGCAATCGTTTTCTCAGGCTTTTAACCTAATAATACTAAATTCCAACATTCTACCTAGTTTCTTTATTTTTGCCCCTGCGCTCACCCTTTCCGCCCCTCGTAATAATTCTACACTTTTGTAAATATCCGCAATCGATTTATAGGGCCTTAAAACCTAATAATACTAATTTTCAACGCTCTAAATCTTATTCCTATATTTTTACCCCTCTATCCTAATAATTCTACAAATTCGAAACTATCCGCAATCGATTTGTAGTTATCAAAAACCTCTATGTACCGATTTTGAACAATCTAACTCCTTTTTTTTTTTTTTTTTTTGTCCCTCCGCCTCCCCGCCCCCTTCACGGCCCACCTAGGACGAATTTCTAAAATTCTAGAAATTAGTTTTAGGCATTTGTGTGAGCTATATTTTAGAGCAAAAGTCTCATATATATATATATATATATATACATATATAAAGGATTATTTGAAATTACGTTATGACCCCCCCTCCTCCCCCCAGTGCGGCTGAATTTTTAAAATTCCAGAAATTAGTTTTTAAGTATTTGTATTAGCTATATTTCAAAGCAAAAATTTTACGGATATCTCTTTTTACTTCCATTACTCTACTACCGTAGGTAATTTGTATTCTGTATTGTATTCTGTCCAAAAATTCGATATCGAGTTTTCACCTGATTTACACATTTTAAGTCCTCCTGTGTCCAAAAATGTAGTTTTGGGCAATTGGTCAGTGTGTATGTATATGTGGAATCTTCTGGCTATCATATCTCCAAAATTAATAAAGATAGAACTACGAAACTTCACAGCCGGAACAGGTCTGGTGTACAGATAAAATTTACAAATTTTAGTAAAAATTTTAAAAACAGAAGTGGGCCATCGTAAAATGGAAATGGGAGCGTAAGTCCGTATCTCAAAAACAGCTCTAACGATTTACTTCAAAATTGCTATATAAACACTCTACTAGATGTTCTTTCGACAGATATAGTTGGTTAGGTTTGGAAAATTGATAGGCGTCTTGTATAAATAGCTCAATTTAAAGTCTCGCAAGTGCGTTCCTTTAAAAACGGCTGTACGGATTTTTTTCAAACTCGCCATATTAACTCGCTTTTAAATATCATTTTGTATGTAATTATTGTTTTCCAGTCAATAATCTAGAATATCAAGTTTTGGTAAAAGTTGGTTCTCAAAAACGGCTCTAACGATTTTCTGGAAAATTGTTTCATTGATCCATTTTAAATACTCTTTCTCATAACTCGCTATGTAAACTCTATTTTATATGTCTTTATACGTGTATCAAATTTCTCTTACTGGAAAATTCCAAAGAATGCATGTAATATGTGTAATTGTGGGTAATGGAAGTCGTGCAGTTGTTTCGTACAAGTCCCCCCCCCCAAGATAATTTAAAGCGAATTCAAAAGGAAAAACGAGATTTCACACGTGTTTTTTGTCCCCCCCCCCCCCCCCCCCCCCCCGAGTGGTAGGGTAAAGGTGGAATTTTGTAAAATGTCGTTACAATAATGTCGGATACATATAAAAAATTTACGCGCCAAATTTAGCGACCATTAATCCCGTGGATTTCCCAAGACAAATTTAGCGCTAAAAGGGAGGGTCTCGAATTAGCTCCGTCGTAACGCCCCCCCCCCCCCCAAAAAAAAAAAAAAAAAATCGAAAATCTCACACACACACACACACACAAAAGAAAGAAAGAAAATGTTTTTGGAAATATCCTAAATAAGACAGATAGCTTTTTTCAATACATTTGTACCATTTTAGTAGAGCTCTACTAAAAAGTCCGGGATTTCTGAAATTTCCCCCAAAAAAACGATTTCTTTCCTTCCTCCTGTCAAGAATTCCAAAATCGTACATAATGTTTTATTTATACTCAAATCTAGTTTTCTCATGCGCAATTTCTTCAGCGTGAAGTAATTTGGGGCCGAGTTATGCTTACAAACTTTTTTTTTTTCTGCTTCCTACCCCCCAGGGTGAAAGGGGGGATATTTCGATATATTCCGTTACTTTAGGGGTCGGATACATATATAAGCAATCCAAGCATGAAACTTTCTGACCCTGACCACAGCTCTCATAAATTTCTCAGGACAAATTTAGCGCTAAAAGTGGTGCCTCGAATTTGCCCTTTGTAACACATACCTATCCCCCCCCCCCCCTAAAAATAAAAAAGAAAGGCAAATCACAAAAAAAGCGTGTTTTGAAAATGTCCTAAAGAAGACCCATGGCTGTTTTCAACATCTTTTTTCCATTTTTGTTAAAATTTTACTAAAAATCTGGAATTTGCACAATTTCCCGCCAAAAATTGATTTCCCTCTTCCCTCCCCTTAAAAATCGAAATTTCCTAAATCGCAATGTTTTATTTATTCAATTACTTTAGGTGTCGGATACATACATATAATCCCAGCACCGAAATTCGTGACCGCAGCTTCCATAGATTTCTCAGGAGGAATTTAGCGCTAAAAGGGTTGTCTCGATTTTGACCCTTCGTAACCCCTCCTCACAAAAATATCGGAATTTAGGGGGGAAAAATGTGTTTTTGGAAATTTTCTAAGGAAGTCTCGTAGCTTTTTTTAACATCTTTGTTCCATTTTTTGTAGAGTTCTTTAAAAAATTCGGAAATTGCGAAATTTCTCGCCACCGGAATTTACGAACAAAATTTAAATAAAAGAAATTTTAAATTTTCAGGTAAAAAAAAAGGGCCTTTTCTAATATGTTATAAACGTAAATTTTTGCTAAAAAGTTTCCGGGATGAGTTTTTGCACTTGAGAATTAAAATAAGGTGTTCCATCAGCGGGAACACTGCGACTGAAAGGGTTAATAATCTAAAATTCCTAAATTGCAGATAACGTTTTTTTTATACTCATGACTATTGTTTATATGTGCAATTTCTTTACAGTGAAGTAATTTGGAGCGGTATTATGCTTACAAATATGTTTTGACTTTTGTTTCCCCCATCCCGGCGAGAACTGGGGAGGGAATTTCGAAAAAGTTGGCAGATTTTAGTTGGGTAAAAGCCTAAATTTCTGCCAAGCGCCGTTGAATTCCGTCCAGCCATTCTCACGTGATACCCGGACAATAATAGCGTTACAGACATACAGACACGATGACACACACACAGACAAAATTTTCTGAAGTAATTTTCGACTTTTATGGTGTGTGGAACGTGAAGATATCGCATTTTTTTTTAAAATTCTGATAAATTTACAGACAAAATTCTGATTTTATTAATATCGATACACAGCTTGATATCCAGTTACTGTAATTCTAAAAGAACGCATAGAAACAGTGTTCATGTTCAGGTACCATACTTTCAGCTGCGCTTTTATGTTAGGCGCGAAAATAAGAGCGCAAAATCTTTGAAAATAATAGTGTGATTTCGTCGTGTATAAATAATTTCATAAACATTTGACTCCCATTTCTTGCAAACTTTAAATTGTTCTAGTTTCTTCAGTTATAAAATCAACTTGCTTATGTCGTTAAAAATATTTGTTTCATTCAATTCCTAGACTTCAATATTAATACAACTTATTTTGCTCAGGAATGTAAATTAATTCTCCATACTAAAGAGTAAATAAAATATTTAGTTTAATTTGAAGTCTTGTTTTTTTTTTTAATAACTACGTATTTTGCGGTTCCGTGAATAATTAAACAATTTTTAACAGTTGTTCTTTGTGAGTCTGTTATCAGTGTAACTTTAAAAACTAAATACCGGCAGGGAACTCAAGTGTTATATTTTAAAGTTCATATAAAATTCATACTTGAACAGTTTGATCAATATTGATAAGTTTCAACGAGTGATACGGGTTAAAGTTGTCAATAAATGTGATTGAAAGTTATTGTTGAACATAATTTTAAATTTAATATTAGTCGTGAATTCTATAGAAATGTAGATATTAGTTTCAAATGTGGGTTGAGAAAGGTGGTACTCCCCTCCGCCCTTCCCACAGAAAATTATTTGTCAAATTAAATAATTCGTAAAGCTAGCTTAAATTCTTTTTACTATATTTTATACAGTACTTGATATTTTATTCCTCAATCTGAATCTGTTTGTATAAAATTTAAATGTAGGGTAAGAAAAAGTCGTGTGGGTGCCACACCAGATTATATACTTTAAAATAAAATTTATTATTGAAAATCTGTTTAATTTAGTAAAAAGTTTTATATAACTTGTTAAAAAAAATGTTTGTATATTGTCAATCGTGGCATTATCAGTAAAATATCAGATTTATGTACAAAGTATTCATATAATAATAGTATTACGCGCAATGAAAAACTATTGAAAATAAAATGTGATCATATATTTCCTATAAATAAGTCTCTGAACGATTGTCTTCTAAATTGTTATGTTACTCACACCCGTAATACAGGTGAAATCTATAATAAAAATAAAAACTGAATAAAAAACCACAACGCCTAGACGTATCTTCACCACAGAAATGTAAACATCTTTCCATCGAAACCACGAACGAGAGGCGTAGCCGAATAAAGGGTGTGTCAAAGAGAAAAATCGGCACAAATTTGTAAAATTTTTGGACTTTCTTTGCAAATTTAATTGATTTAAAATTTTATTAAAATACAGGATTTTTTTCCGCATTGAAATAAACTCTTTGAGATTGACGCAGCTTTTTAAATTCTGTTTTAAAAAATTGAAAGAGTTTTTTATAAGCCATTTAATGCATCAACCCAAATATTGCAATAAAACAGCTTTTTTAAAAAACAACTGTTATTCTTTCATAAAATCTACAAAAGCTGCGTCAGTTTACGAAATGAGAGTAATCCAATAAAAAAAACCGCGTCTCAATCAATTAATATGCCACTGTTTTAAGTGCAAAGAAAGTTTTCCATTGGATAACATTGGCTTTTAGAAAAGGAAATGCTGAGTGAAGAGGGCCCTTAAGTTTTGTTTCATTGAATTTAAACCCGAAATAGAAATTTGTATTCTTTCTAATTTAATTCCCAATATATCACTCATCTTTCTGGAAATTATGTTTTGATCAGCAGCTGAATCAAAAATGGCATTACACTCGATTAATGTCCCATCATACTTCCGTAAAAATACTTTTCCAGTGGATAATAAAATTCTCTTTCCATTTTTATTTGAATGATTACTCAATACAGTATTTTGAAGCAAAGAATCACTTTCGCTTTCTGTAGATATACTTTTATTTTTATCATTTGTTTCCGAAATAGTTATTTCCGGTTTACTTTCAATGACTGGCGACAATTTTTGTCCCCCCTTCTGTGATGCCTGCCAACAAATACTTTTTGAATGTCGATTTTTGCAGGGGCAGACATATGTAGATTTGCACTCATTTTTTTTATGATTTTTTCTTAGGCATAATTCACAGAGTTTATGAAATTTAACAAATTCAAATCTTTTTTGCGGGCTTAATTCTAAGAATTTTTCACATTTGTATATAGGATGTGAAGTTTTTGAACATATTACGCAATTTTTGTTTTGAAAGCTTTCATTAAGCAAAACAGTTTTGGTTTTAGAAGGAAAAGGGAATTGTTTTTTTATTTTCGTTTCAGAACAATTTCGATTCACAGACAAAAGAACATTTTCTCTTTGTTCCAGAAATTTGATAAATTCTTCAAAGATGGGAAAATTTTTTGATTTATGGGATAACTCAAAATTCTTCCTAGATTCTCTGTCTAACTTTGCTACGAGAATATTTATAATGAAAACATCTGATAATTTATTTTGTTCATATTTAAGAACTTTCAAGGCACGCAAATTTTTCTGAATACAATCAATCATATTTCTTATTTCTTTAGGATTTTCAGTTTGAATTTTCTCAAATTTTAGAATATTTTGTACATGAATATCAACAATTAATCGCTCGTTATCATAGCGATTTTCTAATGCATTATATAAGGATTCAAATGTATCAAAATTACTAACTAAATTTTTAGCATCATATTTGAGACAAGATCTAAGATAATATAATTTCTGCGACTGATTAATATGAACATTATTGGTTATTAAATCATCAAATTGTTCTTTAAAGGAACTGAATTCCTCATATTTTCCTGAAAATTCAGGTAATACTAAAGGAGGAATTTGAGTTTTTATTTCAAAGGCATCTTGAGATGCATTTTCAGTCGCATTTATTTTTTTATGAGAATCAAATTTCTTATAAGAATTAATAAGAGTATTAATTCTTACCTCTAATTTTTCCAAATGTTCTTCACATGAGTCAAGATCATCATCTATGGTTGCTTGTTCAGCATCTTTCAAGTCTTGAATTTCGTAGTATTTTTGTCGTAATTCATCGATTTTTGTTTGTAGTAGTTCGACGTTCTTTAATTTCACTTTCAATTCTACTACATCTATATCGTAATTTTCGGCATTCGTGCCTTCTACATAGTTTTCAATTCTAGTTATCTTTCCTTTTAAGGAAGATTTTAATTTATTATTTTTATCCATAAGTCGCTGATTACAAGCTCCTTTCTCGACGGAGCCACTATTTTGTAGAAACTTAACTACAAATGATTATTTTTCGACGGACCTTTTTTTTAATATTATTTAATAGAAACTAAATAAAATATGTACATATATACAATAAAAACATACTTAAAAGAAATTTGGATTTCGACATAAATTTGAGTAATTATCCACATTTTTTGACGGCTATATTTCTAGTAAGGTAGTTTGTAATAGTAATTATATAACGCATCAAGTCAAGTCATGGTGCTATCAGCACTCGTACCGTTCTCCTTATGCGAGCACATTTTTTCTTATCCTCTGACAGGTGATCCGCGACGGGGTGGCGCGCATGCGTCAACAGCAAGTAAGATAAACATAAATACGTAACATTTTATAAGAATAGTGATTTAAAATAGTTATAATTAAATATTTAAAAACTTTTAAAATGCCTTAAAATCCTTTAAAATGCAGCGCTATTATATATTTTGACATGCATCGTTGTCGTCTTCAGATGTTTAGACTTTGCTGCCTATTGACCATCATCATTGCTGGACTCATCTTCGGATCCTTCGCTGGTGATGTCATCGTCACGTGTCTTCCTGTTTATCAGCCGTTGCCATTCTCTAGGTATTGTGCTGTGCTCTCGTTCATTAATAGCAGTATTAGTTATTAGTATCTCAAGGGCTTCAAGTTTTAATATGCACTGATGGGAGTTGTAATGCACAATTTTTGTAGTTGTTATTGTATTAGGGTTTATAGGGTTTTTGGTATGAATACGGGATAATGAGGTGGAGGTTCTGTTATATTTTAGATCATTGATATGTTCGGTTTTGCGATCTCTTAGTTTTCTCTTGGTCATACCGATGTAACAAGCCCTATTATTATTGTTTTCAAAATCAAAATCGATTTTGTAAATACCGGATGTTTCTTTGGGGTCTATTACAACTTTTTCAATACATATGTGTTGGAAAATATTTTTGTTTGGTTTAATTGGATCCCGAAACCGAACATATCAATGATCTAAAAATATAACAGAACCTCCACCGCGTCATCCCGTATTCATACCAATAACCCTATAAACAGTAATACAATAATAACTACAAAAATTGTGCATTGCAACTCTCAGCAGTACGCATTAAAACGTGAAGCCCTCGAGATCCTAACAACTAACGCCACTATTAATGAACAAGAGCACGGCACAATACCTGGAGAATGGCAACAGCTGATAAACAGGAAGATACGTAAAGATGACATCACTAATGAAGGATCCGAAGATCAGTCCAGCGACGATGATGGTCAACAAAGTCTAAACATCTGAAGATGACTGCGATGCATATCAAAATATATAATAGTGCTGCATTTTAAAGGATTTTAAGGTATTTAAAAAAATTTTAAATGTTTGATTAATCCTTTAATTATACTTTAATTAGTTATAATTATATTCTTTTTCTAAAGTAAATTGTTTGAAATATTTAGTGTAGGCATTTATTTTTCTAGTGAAAATATTTTCATACTATCAGGGAATCAACAAGAAAGTCTGAATGCATAAAACTGATATGAAACATAGAAATCAGTAGATGAACACGCCATGAAAAATTAGAAATAAACCTTTAAAGTACTTTTTTCCCTAATCTTATTAATAAGGTAACCTTCATTGGAATCCAACAAATCTTGAGGTACAAAAAGAACAAGTTTTGATAGAATGTTAAAAATAAATTTCTTTTTTTGTAATCATTTCAGTAATTTTTTTTTTTTTTTTTTTTTTTTTTTAATATTGGATTGTGGTATTGCTCTATCGTCATTTTTTGAAGATTAATGAATAAAAAAAAAAGAAAAGCTTTAATAATCATAAAATTTGTAACAGAACAATACATTAATTGTGTTACTAAATTATTTTAAATATAATATAAAAAATTATATCTATATAACAATATTAAGAATATTTTTGAAGTTGTTGTTTCCATTTTCTATATCAAAATGACAGATATACAAGTATTAATCTATGAAAGAGGCAAATGTACTTAATATCTGTTAAGATACTTCAGCTTACTTTTTTCCATTAGAAACTTGGAAGACATTTCTTCTATCTTCATTCTCAAGTGCCATTGTAGTAACATTTTTATCTAATTCCATGATGACACTTCCTGCAACCTGAATAGATTTTATTAAAAAAATTAAATGCTATTTTTACCATAGATTTCTCATACATTTTTTGAGAGAAATTAGTTATAAAGCTAATAAGCTTGGGCAAGTTTCACATTAATTTTTGAAAACTCATTTTTATTTACACTTCTTCATTAGTCTCATATTCAAGCATGATTTATTCATAGTTACAATAATGAATAAAGCAACATTTTGTTTTTACTGGAGATAACAGTTTTAATACAGCATTTAAAACAGCTTTCTTTACATGCTGTTATTTTCTGCTGATATCTATTTTAAAATAAACTAACTATATTTCGTTATAAATTCATTAAACTGGTTCTGTCATCTAGTATATATTTAAAAAAAAAAAAAATAAATAAAGTATGGAATACAGATTGCATTTAATATTGTTGTACTTTTTTAAAATGTTTCAACCCAAAAATATCGTGGCCATGAGAAATAGAGAGTAAAATCTCACTCTGTGATTTTGATTTAAGGGGATACTTCACCTAATTTGGCCAACAGTCTAACTCTATATTGTTCTATGGAGAAATTTGTTCTAGAATTTACTCATTACCTAATGTATTTTTTTTAATTGTCCTTTCAGATGTAGATAGTTCAAAACCTTTAAAATATTTATTGTTTTCCAAAAATTTATTTTTTAAATATTTAATATTTCATTTTGAAGCTATAAAGTGCAAAAAAATGTTGTTGGTTAATTTTTCGTATTTTACTGCTTTAAAACAAAATGAAATATTCAAAATTAAAAAAAATAATTTTTTCAAAATGAGAAACATTTTAACGGTTATGAATTTTCAAAATGCGAAAACAGAATATAAAAAAATATATTAGGTCATGAGCAATTTATAAAAAACATTTCTCCATAGAATAACACTGACAGTTAAATTAGGTGAAATACCCCCTTAAGTGAGAAGGAAAAGATTAAGACTTTTTCAGCATTAGAAACATTAATTATCTCCCTCATTATACATTTTTACACCTATAAATGAAGATGATTTGGTACAAATTCACCATAAAATTACTCAAAATACTGTTTTAGTGTAGTATTTTTTTCGTACCCTTTGGTTCATAATATTTGCAACCTTATAAGTTTTTTTTTTTTTTTTTCTTTTTTAAGTGGAAATAAAAGAAGGATATAATAAATATTTATCAATAGCCAACAAAAAGAAACAATCATAATTGAGAATTATTGATTTTTTTAAATTTTCAATATTTTATTTTGAAGCTGCAAAAGGCAAAATTTCATTAAGTGGAATTTTGTATTTTAATACTTAAAAAAAAAAAAAAAAAAAAATAGATTTTTTGGTAAACAAGGACTTATGAGAAATTTCTAAAAGTGAAAACAGAATTTTAAAAGTATATATCATTTGATAAATAGCAATGGGAATTGTTTTGCCATACGTAAACATGAATTTTGTCTAACCTTGACACACGTGATGCATCCCCTTAAGTTTAAAAAACATAAAATGCATAGCATATCATAAAAAGAATACTGCATAAATATAAACTAATCATACCTCATACTTTGCCATACTCATTAATTTACTTCCCAGGGTATAGACAAACACATGATCCCATTTAGTTACCATACCAGCAAATTTCCTAAAGATAAAGATAAAAAATATATAAATCTACCTATCTATATATATGAGTCGTTCATTGTAAAAGTGAATTATTTCCTTGTAAATGGATTTCGAAATAACGAGCTTTTTTTCAAATTCATGTATAAGAGAAAAGTCAAGATTCAGTAAGTGTTTAGTTGATTTTTAGTGTTTTATACAAATCAGAGTTATAAGTATTTATAAATTATATGAAAAATAATTTTAAATAACTTAGAAATTTCATTTTTATAAAGAATATTTAGAAGTTTTAGTTTTCTGAATAAAACAAGTAATGCAATTTATGGGATTTTAATGCAATTACACTGCTTGACATGAAAATCGCCACCAACATCGTTTTTGCAAATTCTTATGTAAAATGACCTCCTGAATATGAATATGACGGCCATTTTGCTCTATCACTCACCGTTTTTTAGGGACACCCCTCCTCCTTATTTTTACCACTTTTTGGTAATTTTATGGCTATAAATTTGATTTATAGTATAGAAAAGATATATTTTAACTGTTAAATATCTTCTGAGGGCCTAAAGAGATGAAAAATTCTATAACATGAACATTTGCAGCAAGGGGAAGATTTGCCACTGAAATTATAAGCAGAGCCTGATTACGACCTGCTGGGGCCCAAGGCCCAGGATGATTTTGGTGCCCCCCTCCCCACACACACACACCTCCTCGAACATTTTTTCTATTATTTTATTTAATTTGTGCACTAAGTTTGATTGCTGGCAACAAAGTTAAGGCATCACCATCATAAGAAATTAGTTTTCACTTCTTTTGCAAAGAGACCTCAAATCATTATTATTATTATTATTTTTGGAGGAGGGGATATTTTTCTTCCATGACTGTTGGAAATCACTTCCATAAAAATGTAATTTTTTACATTATTTAATACTTTATAATGCAGTTTTTTTTTTTTAAATCCTAATCTATCTCATTCATAACCATACAAAGTCAGCGGGTATGTATATCGTAACACATGACCAAATACTATTGAAAATGCAAAGATATTTTCCTTTAGTATGCTGCAAAGTTCTTTAATTTATATTATATAACTGTAAGTCTGTCAGTGAAACTTTCTATGGATTTTTGGATCCGCTGTAAAAAAATTATATCCATTCAACCGATCTACACGAAAACTGGTACATTTCATAATCTAGCTAATGCTGTATTTTTTAATTTAATTGGAAAATTGGTCAAAAGGTATTTAAAAAATCCCTGTTTTCAACTAAAGATTATTATCGTTAGCTAACTTTCAGTTCATTTTTTTAAGGAAATCTTTGCAAAAAATAGCACTTTAAATTTAAAAACTAATTTGATGCCCCTAGATAAAGGAGCCCTAGGCCGAGGCCTAGTCGGCCTGTGCGATAATCAGGCCCTGATTATAAGTTACATTTATTATATTTTATTAATCAATTATTATTATCACTTATTATATTTTTTTAAGAGTTAAAATAAATATTTTCCATTCTCTTAATCAAATTCATGGCCATAAAATTACTGAAGAGTGATAAAAATTGGGGGAGGAGGTGACGTCCAGAGAAAACGGTAAGTGATGGGGCAAAATGGGGGTTATATTCAGATTCAGGAGATCATTTTACGTAAGAATCAGCAGGAATTATATCAGGGCTCGATTTTTTTTTAGTGTACTGCTATTGGAGTTTTTTCACTTTTATAATGAAAGGTGTGATTAAATGTGATACAATTAAGAAAAAATATACATATTTAAAAAATATGGAGTTACACCACTTTTACAATGACCCCTCCATATATATATTCGTGTGAAAGATAAATTGCACCAAATAAACTGATCTATCAAAATAAAGTAAAAAAAAAGTAATAAAATCTATAATTATATAAATACAGTCAATTATTTGATCAATCGAAATAAAAAGTCTAATAGCATTTAATGAACTTTGTTGCCTTCTAAAGTAATAGCTAAAATAGCAATAAATTTGCTATCACAAATTCTATCAGTTTCTTATGAAAATTTTCTTTTCTTTAGGAAACTCTTTTAAGAGCAAACTTTCAATTGGATTAAAATAATAATAATAACAACAAAAATTAGTCTATATTTTTATTGTATTAGTTTATATTAGTGCAAGTTTATTATTTAATTCACTCGTAACTGAAAAACCGAAAAAAAAAAAAATACATTTAACATATTAAACACTAAATATAAAAGAGTAGTAGCTAAATTAGATCAACCTTTGTTCATTAATACTAAGGAGTTTAAATATATTGAGCAGTTTTCATTGGGAAAAGACAAAGCCAGTGAAGAATGCAGAGAATGCATTTTTTATTTTTTTTTCTTGAAAGTTACAAAGCTTTACAGGCTGTGGAGTTGAATTTCCACAAGGTTAAGATTTTTAGATGAAGAGTAAAATTAAAAATCCTAATGGTTCACTCTGAATAATCTCTGCTCCTGCAACATTTTTTTTCAAAGTCAAAATTCTAAATTCAAATATTTTTGGCTTTTTTATTTTCAGAAAATTGATCTTTTATCAACATTTTCAGTATAAATAAGCATTGGTTGCGACCACATGCAAGTACTCTAAAGCACTCCCTTTGATGCTGACATTGACTATTGAGGGATATGTACCAAAAATTTATGGACACCAATATATGTTTAGGTACAATTAAACAAAAATATTTATGAAATTATGTGCATTAGGTTTTGATTTACAACTATCAAAAAATTTTTGTCACACACATAAACAGATAGACATTTTCTTAAAATGGTCAAATCATGTTCTAGACCACTAAAAACATATAAATCCATAGAAAACTTGAAGTCTAAAATTTTTACAAATTTAATACTTTCTTATTATTTAAGAAGGGGGGAGGGGGAGGGGGAGGCAAAAATCCCTGACATATTTCAATTTTTAACACAAAATTAAATAATTGAGATACATATGTGCAGTTTGTACGAGAATGCTTCTCATGGTGAAAAATTTTGTTTAAATAAATAATAATAATAATAAAATTTGCTCACAGATGGAGCACTGTACCTTAAAAACAGCAAGAAAAAGCATAAAAATGCAAGATGCGTGTACTTCTGATAGCTCAAACCACATACAAACAGTAATCTTATTGAATCCATATGTTCACTAGTATTGATGGGTTAAGTCTGAGGATTGAAGTGGTCATAGAAAAATTACAAGAAATGCTATATAAACCAAACACATTGAAAAGTAGCACTATCTGAAAGAAAATTTTTTAATTAATTTTTTATTTGCATAAAACAAACTTTTCAATGTAAGAGGTATTGTAATGCAAAGTGCACTCTCATACAGCACATGTCAGGGACTTCTGGCCCCCCTTGTACAAGAAAGTAAAAATTTAATAAAATTCAATTAAATAAATATTAATTATGTACATACGTTTTTAAAAATAAATAACTACTCTTTTGAGAAAGTCCAGTATTGGGAGGAATGTAAGGCATATCAACAGGAGGTTCAGCATAATACAGATGCTGACTTTGTTTCTCAATAGTATCTATTTGTTCTACAGTTTTTTGAGTCTCCTGATTTAATTCTGCTTGCACCCTAAAAATAATATTTTTAAATGAATTTTAAATTAACAATAACAAAGTAATAATGAATAAATTACATGTTATTTATAGATTATCAAGAAACTTAAAAAACTATTTTAAAACATTAAAGTTACTTTCATAAGTCGTGAAAATTTCTGGTAAGATATTATGCCAATTCTCAATAAGTTTTTAGCAAATGTGCATTAACAAATTAATAATATTAATTTTTTCAGTGCCTTTTGTGTTTGTTCATATTTTATGATTATAAAGTACAATACAATAATCTGACCAATACATACAAAGCATTGAAGATGCCAAATAATTGAAGTTATTATACAGTGCAAGCTAAACAAGAATGTATTATACAAAATAAATATGCACATTAATAAAATTATTATAGATTACCGTCTTGGTAAGTTATTATTGACGTATGAAAAATCTGTATATGATAATTGTAATTTTATTGTTCACACAGGGTAATCATCAATACTTAGTGTTCCTATCTTTAATTTCTATCAGACAAAATACAGTATTTATCTTCAGCAAACTGCAATAACTATAATAAGGAAGGAGAAAAAAGTTGGTAGTATATTCACAGAAATAGAATAAAAGCAGGGGTCGATTCTGGTTTCAGGTTTTGGGGCCCTTTAATTTGAGGGAAAATTAAATATTTTTGAGGGGAAAAAAATCATGTAAAACCATCTATTTTTAGCATTTATTCTATATAATGTTTCATATCAAATTAATAGTTCATTAAAACAGGCATAGGCAGCCACTGGAAACAATAATGAAAATGTGGAATATTTTTGTAAAAAAGATCTTTTTTATAAAATTAAATTTTTGTATAAAAGCCATTTATAAATTTGAATTTTGTGAGAGGGCCTATTTTATAAATTTGGATTTTGTGAAAGGGCTTTTTTTAGTCGAATTTTATAAAAGGAAACCCTAATTTCCATCTGGATAGACCCTTGTAAAATAGCTACAAAATAATGTAAGACCAGCAATTTTTTCAGAAATCTACTTAAAAATCAAGATAAAATTTATATTTGAAAAATATTTCATAAAAAGACAATATTTTTTCATTCTAACATATAAAATTGCCTTTATTAATGCAGCCAATACTACACTAAAAAAGAAGACTACTTTACCCTACAAGACTGGCATGGAAAGTAAAAGTGCAAAATACGAAACGCATTACTTAAGTTCTATCAAGTCCTAATAGCATTTATTATATGTTCACCAATGCAACTGTGTTTCATGAGTATGAGAATCATTTATTTTTCTATGAAATACATTTTCTTAACTTTATTCTTTATTACACTGTGGATGTTGTTGTCACCAGTGCATTAAGGAGTCTAGATAAAGTGTTTCAGAAATGAAAGTTCCCTTCTTTATTATGATGTTAATAACACTTTCAAATAAAATAAAAGACTTGATCTCTATGTTTTTTTGAAAGACAGAATAAAAGTGGATAAGATAGTAACATTTAAGGAATAAAAGAATTTACGATTTCTTGAAAGAAAAAATATATAAATGATAAGAGCAATACTTAATGACATTCTGGAATTGTGAATAAGCTAATTTATTTTGTGACAGATCTTTTAATTTTTTTAGACCACATTAAATGATTAAGTGACTGAACAATTTTAATAAAATCTAAATAATTTTAATATTTAATAATTTTAAATAATTTAATAATATCATTTCTATATTAGTGATGAAAATTTAAAAAAAAGGAAAAAGAAAAGAATACAATAAGAAAACAATATAACAAAATAATACAATGTTTTGATGATCTATGTTTTTTAAGCATTCCTATCTTTGCCCTTAATTATTTCAAAGCTTCAAAAGCATTTTTAAATTACTCCCCACTGCCAAAAATCTTGTAATATGATTTTTCAAATCTCTAGCTCAACTTTAAAATTTTACTGTCACTCTCAGACTTCTGTCTTCTTTTCTATTTAATCTCACCTTCAATACACCTGATTCTTATAATTTAAACATCTACAGAATTTCCAAAAGTAATCCAATCTTTTCTTTTTAATCTCACCTTCAATACACCTGATTCATATAATTTAAACAACTACAGAATTTCCAAAAATAGTCCAATGTTATGAACTCACTCAGACTTATTTATCACCAAGAACCATCATTTTCATCTTTTTTTTTTTTTTTGCTAATACCTCCTCTTTGAATAAAGCTATCTGCTTTTGCTATACAATGTTGGAAAACTTTTTTTTTTTCTCCACCAGCTAAATTAAATAAATTCTAATTTTTCCTCTGTGCAACACTCAGAATTGTTCACAAAAACACTTTGAAGGAACTTAAAGAAAAAAGATGTTCATATTCCAGTAAGGCAGGCTGCACATCAAAAAGCAAATGTGACTTACACGACATAAGAAACAGAACTTAAAATTTCTACTAACTTTTACTATACTGCATCTGTACACCAGAAAGACATGCATCATGTCTTATCAATAGCACCTGCATCTGCCCTTCGTCTTTTGCATGTCTTCCAAATCGAATGTGCTACATTTTTCTCATCCTTGTCACTTTATTGAATGTGGCAGCACTAAAGATTTGCCAATAGTAGTAGAGATTTGTCAACCAAGGGCTCAGCACAGTCACTTTTTTGAATGCCATTAAATTTTTAATAGAAAAATGTAGTAATTGTTTGCAGTATTTTTCTTCAATTGCATAATACAGAGATTATATAAATAATGGTTTTCAATAAAGTGACTATGATAGACCCTGCAATCACAAATACAACTCAATTTAATATTCAACAAACAATCAGTAAAATTTTGATTAAAACGGAAAAAAAAATTTATATAAAAAAGTATGGTTGAAAACAGAGGATAGTGTACAAAAATTTTGTACAACAACCTCCTTCATGTATGAAGCACAAATCTGTGATGTCAAGCTATCATTCTTAAATGTTTGTCATTTTTAACAAAATAAACAAAACAAACCTACTGACCAAAAGAGCATAGCACTGAGATAAAGCATTTGATTCATGGTTACTAGGTCTTGCGATTGAGCCTCAAACAGGACAACTATTTATTTTTTTATGGATTTTTTTTCTAATTAAAATAGATGAAAATTTTAAGAAAAAATAATTATAAATTACATTTATTTGACAGTAAAAGATTGTAATTAATCAATATTCTTAAAATTACCTCTCATTTAATCCTTTATTAGCAGCATGGTTGTTTATATATTTTGGTATACTGATCGTAGCCATCATCAGAAAGAACATGCTGCTTACTGGCCACTGTCTGTGTCTTGCTCGTCGGCGGTTGAACACTTCATCATTTTCTCCTTCCTTCGCTTCGCTTCATTCATCAGGGGTTGCTATTCAGTGGGGATAACAACGCAATTAACGATCAAGAGCACAGCATCATACCCACTGAATGGCAACTCCTAATGAATGAAGTGAGGCGAAGGAAGAAGAAAATGATAACTAACAATGCAATAAACGATCAAGAGCACAGCATCATACCCACTGAATGGCAACTCCTAAAGAATGAAGTGAGGCAAAGGAAGAAGAAAATGATAACTAACAATGCAATTAATGATCAAGAGCATAGCATCATCCTCACTGAATGGCAACCCCCTGATGAATGAAGTGAAGGAGAAAATAAAGAAGCGTTTGACCAATGATGAGCAAAACACAGACAGTGGTCAGTAAGCAGCATGTCCTTTCTGATGACGACAATGATATATATGCCAAAATATATAAACACCATGCTTCTAATAAAGGATTAAATGAGGGGTAATTTTAAGAATACTGAATGAGTGATTAATTTTAAGAATACTGAATGAGTGATTAATTTTAAGAATACTGAAATGAGTTTTTTTTTTTTTTTTTTTTTCTTTTTATATTTAAACAGAAAAATATTACCAAGGAATATAATAAAAAAATATTAATTTAAAAGGAAGAAAATCATGTTTTAATTTACAAATTTAGTATCTAGTTAGCAATAAGTGTGTTAAAGGTGTAGAAAAAAAAAAAAAAAAAAAAAAAAAATCAGTCTGTTTAAAAAAAAAAAAAAAAAAAAAAAAAAAAATGATTACAACACATAAAAGAAAAATTTATCATCATTTCTCATTAAAATCTTATTAAACATTGGAGATTAGGAACATTTTGGAAATTATAGTGTTTTTGGAAATATTTCCACTTTTTAGTAGGTTATTAGTCAGAATTAAAAGCAGACTATCAATATTTTTAACTGGAGGCATTGACATAAAACTATTAATTAAAATAATAATAATAAAGTGAAATAAAAGCAATTAAAAAAAAATTCCTATTATCCATTTATTTAAATTATAAAGATTTTTTATTTATTTATTTATTTATTTTTTTTTTTTTATTTAAATAAAATATTTTAATAATTTTTAACAGAATATTTATTTAACATATCAATACTAATGTAATTAAAAGAGACATTCAGCATTTTATATTAAAAGTGTTAACTTCAAATATTAATCAGAAATTTAAATAAAACATCAACCTCTCCACACACACAATAAAATAAAATAAAATAAAACTTAATTTTCCTTAAATTACTATTCATTTATGTAAATTAGGAAGAAAAATTAAAAATCTTTTTTTAGTTGAAATAAAATACTTGAATAGTTGACAAAATTTATTTTAAATTAATAATTATTTTCTCTTAAATTATAAATAATAATATAAAAAATAAATTAAACTTTTTCATTTAAAATTACGATGAATTTTGAATTTGTTAAAATAAACCTGATTTAGTTTCAATCGGAATTTTGCGTTTATTCAGTGTAAGGATGAAAACAGTGAAAAAGCAAGTTGGTTCTGTCACGTCGATCTGCATCTTGTGATTTTAGAAATAAGCAGTGTTTTCTACTGTTGCTTACTCCCTTGGCGTGTGACATCCCTAAAAAGTCAATGGAAGTTTCAGCTGTTTAGTATATCTTTTAACTGTATCATATTTGAAATTTTAAGTGGTCGTTATGGTAATAGTTCCAAAATGAAACTTTTCATATGCATTTAGCTTGCTCCATGAAGAAATAATTTAGCTTTTTATTTATTTATTTTTAGCGATATTGGACAAATCATTTTTACTATTACAGATTTTGCAGATAGATCTGATTGTATTTATGATTGGATAAAATTATTTTAATGAAAAGTAACTACAAAATAATGATTGTGTAAAATTGAGATGAAATTTCAGGAGTAGAAGTTTCAGGCAGACAGGATTTTCAAGGATTTCAAACAGCCTGGTAGTGTTTTACCATGGTTAGAATTGTATAAAGAAACACATGAATAGTGCCAGTGAGTGGGGTGTTTGGACAGTTAGTGAACAAGTTATAGGTGTCCGATACAAAAAGAGCTCACCAACACTGAATAGCAGTTTGTCAGAATTTTCTGGGGTCATGAACCAGCTAGCCCTTGAAGGTGGTTAATATTAAATAAATAAATATATAATGACTCAGCTTTAATACCTTATTTTTCTCAAACCCCTTGGTCAATTTTAATGATTTTCGGAGGAAAAAAAAAATCAATAAATGTTACTTAACAATATGAGCTAATTGTTTCTGTTTCAGTCTCAAATCTCCAAATTTATAAGGGGAAACTAGCCTTTGATGTAAAAAGTCGTTATGCCGAGAACACAACTTAGAGTCATGTTCTTTTATAAACAACATGACCATTTTTTTAAAAAATGGAATTTGCTTATTATCAATTACTTTGAAATAATCTCTGGTCGGTGTGCCTAGCTCTCAGTGTGTTACTGAGGGCTACCTCCTCATACGTCATAAATCATATTTTAAAATATATATTGGCCCTTTTTTCCCCTTAATTACAAATCTCGTAGCAGGATCACCATTTCAATTTCTTTCAATTTTTCCAAATTTGAAAAATATTTGTTTGAATAATAGTTAATATTTTGAAAAACTACCAATACAATATCTTCCTACAAACAGATTATCAGTAGGAAAAAAAAAAAAGAAGAAAATTGGTTTCAGAGTTTTAAGCAAAAACTTGTTCCAAGTCCCAAAAAGAGAAAAAATGAAGTTTGAAAATTATTTTCATTCAATTTCTAATCATCAGAAAAAAGTTCTATTTATATCAGATTAACAAGAAAAGTTGAAAGATTTTTTTTTTTTTTTTTTTTTTTTTTTAGCTAACAACTTTATCTATTTATTTATAGTTTTTATTTATTTTATTTTTTATTTTACTATAATTTGGGATTTTAAGTTTCTTAATAAAGTGTAAAGAAATTTTCTCTTGTAATATTCATATTTCAAACACAAAAAAATCTGAAAAGTTATTAAATCTATCAAGATACAGCAATGATAGTATTTTAAAGTATGATTTCAACTATAATGCTAAATTTAAATTATTAATATGCAGGAAAGTATACTCTTTTATACAATAATAATAATAAAGAAAGAAAAAGAAAAGAAAAAAGAGAAAGAACAATAAAATTGCATACAAACCCTTGAACACTGGATCCAATATTATTTAAAAAAGTTTCTAACTGTGGTGTATTGAGAGTTTCTTGGCCAACAGAAAATGTAGACCGTAAAGCATGAAGATAACCCATAATAGGCTCCAAGAGAGCAATTTTACGTTTATATTGCAATGCATTCATATTAGCATAGTAATGTAAAGCAGTCTGTAAAACAAAAATATATATGCAAACATCGGTTTCCAAATGTTAAGCACTTTTATTCTTATTCTGCATATAACTCTTAAACAAATAAACATATCAACATGAAATTTGGATGACATGTTTGCTAATTAAATCATTAATTGAATTTTATATTACTTTGACATTGGGGATAATTTGTAAACCGATAATTAATGTAATTTTTCTTAAAAGTCTGTTTCTGAAGAAAGGTGAAATCTGAATGATTTAAAAAAAAAAAACTAAATTTAAGGTGGTACTGAATTAAGCAAAGATACATATGCCTCTAAATGTTAAGTTATAAATCATATTTTCTTTCTTTGTTCATTTTTTCTTTCATCTCCATAATGGATGACTTTAAAAAATAATTATTAATTTGTAAACTACGGACATTGCTAGAATAAAAATTTTTATAATATACATATTAAATATTATAGTCTTATAATTTATGAAGGCATATGATTCACAAACTATAGAATTTAAATTATGAATAATGATATTATTGATCATTTTGAGAATTACATACAAATTATTCATAAATAGTTTTATTAATATGCTTTGCATGCAATAGTAAAAAATATTTATTGTCATTAGCCACAAGATGACTAAACAACAACAAAAAAAACTAGTTAGCATAGGTGGATTCTGCTCAGTTTCTTATTATTTGGTCTCATAAATTTTTACTGTAAGACAAACAAAAATTAACTCTGCCAATCACTGGAATGGTCACACTTACTAGGCTACCCTTTCTCCAACAGGATACATTTACCTTATCCTAATTTGTTGACTGATTTTATTAGAGTAAGTTTTGTATTTTAGATTTCATGCAATTCCACACTTTTCCCAATAAAATAATTTGCATAATGGAAATTTACGCAAAATATTGCCTTACTCTGCCTGTGAAGGAGTTTTCACACATACTTTCACTTTTTAATCTATTTACTTTGAAATTTTGAATAATTAAATTGTTTTATTTTTCATGAGAAAATTTCGTTTTAAAATTAATTTTATTTCATATTAGTTTTCCGAATCCTAATGGAGTTTACTTTTTGATTCATAAAATAAAATAAATTAATTGTATTAGATAGTTAATTACGTAAACCAGATTAAGATAAACCTTTTTAAATCAAAAATTCATTTATTTTGAAATTATTAATAGTACTCATAAATTAAAGATGTCGTTTTTATTTACACTATAAATGTAATAATTTATTTAATAACTTATCATTTGAGAGATATAAATTAGCTTAATATTCTTATAAATAAAAGTGTTCTCAGATTTTCCTAAACAAAAAGACTCTCAAATTATATGTATTTCAACATCGGATATAATAATTTATTTGTGTTTACGCAATATTAATGATTTCAGTTTAATAACGGTCATTCTCTACTTAACCTGATGCAATAGATTTTAAATGACTCATATTAAAGTAATTATCCATTTCCTGTTTCACAATACTCATAAATCACCTCATTCTCTTGGCTCTACACAAGCGCGCCAACGATAGGGTTAATATTTTCCAACCGCTTCTCAAAATTTAAAAAGTTTATATATATTTCAATGCACAAACAAAGAGTAACACTTGGCGCTTATTTGGCGACGCCAGGATCAGGTGATTGGCAGGCTTGCCAGATTTGGCTGGGCAAGTCGTGCGCTAGCTTCTCTCTCCCCGAACACTTTACGATTATCTCTTGACTTAAATACACGTTAAAAAGTTACCTCTCTCTCACAGTATTTTTAATTGGAGTATATCCCCGAGACCATTTTAATAGTTTTTGAATAATAGTGATTTATATTATTTCATGATACAATTGACCTAATTTTGAAAATCTTAATAAACTAAAATTGTCATCTCAACATCTAGTTTTTTAATTCTGCTTTGAAATTGCCTTTATTTGAATCTGGAATGTACTACCACTACCTTCATCAATATTGACGACAAAACGTTATCACATATTATTGGTATCCGTGCCAGTTCGGGGATCCCTGCTTCAATATACGTGAGAGAGAGGGTACGTGCTTCTAAAATTTATTATTAATATGGAATTTTATCCAGCGTTGGACGTTGTATTACAACTTTTATTGGAACTCTTTTTGTTTTGAAAGAAACTTCTAACTATCATGCACTCTTCAAGTGAACGATAATAATTTCCTTCAACATTATTTTTTTTAAATATGGTTGTGATGAATCATATGATGATGACTTAAGCACCACCTTCGTTATTTTGGATCCAGTTTTCTCAAAAAAAAAATAAAAAAAATAACCCGCCGTCTTTCTTCGTTCCGAAAGAGAAAGCGCTTCTCCTCCCGATGCTTCACTCGGTTCCTACGATGAAATCTTTAGATAAGGCAGTGACCTTCCGAAAGAATTTTTAATAGTCAGATGTTTCGTAGTGCAAGAATATCATAATGTAATGGACATTATACATCACCAAAGTAATAAGGTGCACTTCAATGAACTTATAAAATACGGAAGAAAGGACTAAGTATTCGACAGTATATTTTTCTTGTGTTGAGATGCACCTGCGTGTACAGACTTCGCTTGCCAGCTTTTGAAAAATGTCGAATCAAAACCCATCTGGAAGTCTTATCTCTTGTCCGAGTTCGTCTTTTGGATGAGAAAGGCCTCATAAGATATCGGAACTCCGTGTCAGCTGTAGAGGAAAGGCTAATGACCTCCATTCCGCCTGCTTCATTTTTGAATAGCAAAGGAGAAAAGTTCTCATCTAATGCGATTCTCTTTAAGATAACGCAGCCCTTTTTACGATGCTTCACTCAGGCCAGTTGGAAGAAGAACAGATGGACATGCTGACTCATCGCGTCTGCCGTGCTACTTTCACCCCGAATTCTGATGATTAGCGATCCTTGATTTGGAAAACAGCTTTGTTTTTAAAATGAGAATTCTTCATATGTGCAGCTATAGGCCTCTTAATTTCTGGAAATTTCAATGATTGAGTTTAAAGACTGCTGAAACGTTTGGACAGGGATTATTTTTATAAAATTAATGTGACTCAAAGAACGTGTACAGACTTCTAAAAACAATCTAGGATTCGTCGATTAAAAACTCATCAGTGATCGTATTCGTAAACATTTTTATTTATCCTCGAGTAGCAGGTAGTGTGAGTACATTGATTTTTTTTATTTCAGAATAGAGAGCAATATAGACTGCATAAAATTTTTTTCATTTGATTGTATTGAACATTTTTTTAAATATCTATTAACTTCTTAGTAATTTTTCGTTTCATTTATTTAAAATGTGTGTTTTAAATGAATAATGACATATTCGTTTTTATTTATTTTTTCATAGCGTGTTTTTAAAATTTTAACGAATATTGTTTAAAACAGTTGTTTTAAGATATATTGGTGTACATGTATATATATTTCAGTATGTTTTATGTTATTTTTAAATACGTATATATTTTTGATTATTACTCAGGGATAGAGTTATTGACAGAATTTTTGATTATGTGGTCATTGTTTTAGTAGAATAATTTTAGGGTAAT
The DNA here is from genome assembly GCA_963930645.1 of Salticus scenicus. Classification (NCBI taxonomy): domain Eukaryota; kingdom Metazoa; phylum Arthropoda; class Arachnida; order Araneae; family Salticidae; genus Salticus; species Salticus scenicus. Next base: position 175,725,828 of record OZ005654.1, read on the forward strand.
TTAATTTTTATCCTTGATTATGCATAGTAGGTATATATGTTTACATAATTAATTTTACAATTTTGAATGTTTACTTGGATTTATAACAATAAAATAAATAGTTAAGGTGGTTATGAAGATAATATTTTTAACCCATAGTGGGTCCAATTTATATGTATGTGTTCATGTTTATATGTTCATATTGATATTTTCATACAGGTTTATTTAACATTTTGGTTAAGGTGATATTGTTTAGTATAATTTAGAATAATAATTATAGTGTTGATTCTACTCTCATTTGAGTCTCAACAATAGTGTCATTGTTGGTAGATATACACACAAATTTTTTTTTTCTCTTTTATCTTATGAGAATAGTGTTGTTGCTTAGGTAACTTGAAGATACTAACAAAGGTATCATTTACACTTTGATTTCTCAAAGTTTTCTCACAAATATTTTATTATTTTCCACAATTTTTTATTATCATTCTGCTAGCAATGACATGCCTTTTTCCTTAAATTAACAAAACAAGTGTTGGGATTATGTGTTGAATTTTATTCATATATTAAGAATAATGTTGCTTTATTTATACAATATATATCTACTTGTGTTTTATAGCATATTTTAAAGGGGTTTTATTTGAAATATTTATTCAAAATATGAATGGATATTTTTTTCTCTTGCTGAAATTTTTAGTTAAGATACATATTGAGTATCAAGGGAATATTTAAAATTGACACTCATATTGTTTTATTTATAAACAACAGTTACACATGTTTGACCAACTATTTAGCATAAAGTAACATGCTACTGGGTTGGAATTTCTTTTGTTTACATTTACATTATCATTTTTTCCAAAAAAAAAAAAAAAAAAAAAAAAAAACCACAACATTAATATAATATTTTTACGGTCATGTAATATGCCAAGTAATTCTGAATTTTATTTTTCTACATTTAACCTTACACAAAAAAGAAGGAAGTATGGACACATAAAACGAAATTATCTTTCCTGTGGTATTTTTAACACATCAATGCAGTGATATGCACTTGTATCTCATGTTTTTTTTTTATCATATACATATTTTATTTATTTATATTTTTTTTTTTCACAGACTTGCTAGGGGTCTTCTCATAATTCTACTTATTGAATATTTTTTCATTAATCTTATAAATTCTTAAATTTTTAATGCAGGTATTTCATTTTGTTAGTCAAAATCTAAGATAATTTTTGTTCTTGTGAAGTTGTAGTGTTTTACGGAAGAATTTGTGCACTCTCTCAGGATCCTTGAGTGTGTGAGTTTTTATTACTGTTTTGTTATTCATTGTCTTGACAATTTCGGCTGGACCGATATACATTTTTTTTATTTTTGGGACAGTGAATGATGAGACATTTTTGTGAAACATTGCAGTTTCTTTCAGAGGACAGTTTCAATTAATTATTTGTGGCCTTATGCTTAAGAATTTTTGCTAGTATAAAAAAAAAAAAAAAAAAAAATTAATTTCTTTACACACACACACAAAAGAAAAAAAAAAGGATAAATAAAATGATAGATAAATAGCGTTAAAGAGTCTATCACACAATTTTTATCTTTGATTATACAGAATGTTAAGTATAAATTTCTTAATGTTTCATATTATGGGTATGGAAAAATTATTTTTGCACTTGAACATTTTTATTTCTTTCTATGGTATTTTTTCCAGTTTGCAAACACGGTGAGTCAATTTTTAATGATTCACATGAATGTGTAATTTTTCGAGATACAGATGTTTTCTAACTGTACACATATACACATATATTTTATTTTATTTTATACATATATAATACCACATACACAATTACAAAATTTTCACAAATACTTCAATTTTTATTTAATATTATTGTCCATTTTTGAAGGTAAAGTCTTTATTAAAAAAAAAAAAAAAAAAAAGGAACTATTCAATTTTTATACACCATATACATACACTTTTAAGGTAACCTTGCATGTAGATCTAGTCATTCTAGTCTTGCTATAGGGTTACTTTTGTTAAATGCACATAGGTGCACTTCACACACACATTTTCAGCATATAATTTATCATTTTTAATTCAAATGCAGTATTATTTAAAAAAAACTTGCAACATTAATAACCAATGGGAAAAGAATTTTTACATGACACTTAATAATTTTATTGATTATGTGACTGTATGGAATATATAACTTCATAGTCATATAATTTTCTCACACATACATTTTTCTTTTTACACAATTTTTACTCTTACATACAATTATTTTTGTATTCTATTTTATGGCCACTTTTTCACTTCTATATGTTATACAATATTTATTTTCTAATTTTTTTATTTTTAAAATATATGAGATGCACACAAACATAGATAGGAATTTATATTCTCTATTATAACCAAATCATGGAATTGATGCATTTTTTCCGTCTTATCACAAAATACAATATTTTCAATTGGGACTATTTTCAATATGAAATATCTACACATATTTACAATTTTTTTGAAATTTTCTCATGTAAATCTAGCTTATATGCTAGCCGTGTATTTGAAATATTTCTGCTATTTACAAGAATTACACACACACATTTTTTACACCATATAATTAAACATTTCTCACTCTAATAATTTTTGTTTGTGAAATTGCAATATTTTAATTTTTATTCTTTAAATGACACGTATATTTTTTTAATTTTTATTTATATTTTTGCATGTATATGAAAAATTTTGTAAAGCTGATTTAAATTATCAGTCTAAATTTATACATGGAATTTTTTTTTGTTTCATATTCACAATTTTACTCACTTACACAATGTTTGAAATTTTAGGAGTACTTTTAAGAAAAAGTTACATCAATTTAATAGTACACAACCTATTAATTTTGGTATTCTTGTTCATCAAATTTTTAAGTTTTAATCGTGATAATACAAAATGTGATGGTATTTAATTTACAAAACCTATTTTCTTTTCAGTTTTTTTGTACAATTTGAAATTTCATTTTTACCTGAACACTTATTTATACTTTATGAGATTTCAAAAATTTATTTTTTTTGTTGTTTAGATTTCTGTGAAATATAGCATTTAAATTACAACACATTTTTTATATACAATGTTTAAATACCTTTATAAATGAAGTTTCATGTAAATCTATATTTATTTATAGTCTTGAGTTAACTATACTTTCATTTATTTTATATCACACACACACACACAGAGTAAGTTGCTCACACATATTTTTGAATTAACTAAGAAATTAATGTCTGTATTGGTAGTTTTTTTTTTCTTACTGATACAACACTATAAAATTCATGGAATGAATAACCACCTTGTTCAAAGAACTTTATTACATAAAAACAAAAGAAGAAACAATGATTGCCCTGTTTTCAGAGAATGTTGGTACATGCACATATAAAAAAAAGAGATAAAAAGATTTTTGTTTTATGATATTGTCACATTGCTTTTGCTGCTCTATTATGTACTTGTTTGATTGAAATATGAATGGGTACTTTGTCTTAACATATTATGCAGCACACTTATTCAATTTTATATGTTTACTGGTGTGCTATGTGACACTGCTTTTGTCAAAAAAATTTTTACTTCAAGTGCACTCCCTGCTTATAGCAATATTTTTGCTTTTATTTTACTGATCAGTTTATTATTATTTAATGTGTGCAGTTCCCCTATGTGGTCTAGCTGTATCACATTTTAATGAAGCAGGTATATGCAGGATATACATGGCTATTTATGCTATGGTTATATAAAAAATGAATATAAAAAAAAATTCCTGCTTTTTATTATTTAAGGGCCCTTCTTTTATTTTCTCAATGCCTGTTGGCTTTCTACATTTTGTAGATTATTATTTTGTTTTTTTGTCGACATTTTATTTTTATATTTTTACATACGGATCCTTCTTTTTATAAAAAAAATTCTTGAGGTCACTAAAATTAAAAAAAAAAAAAAAAAACAAATTATAATAATAATAATAAACAATTTTTGTATTGTTTAAAGATAGACAAAAAAAAAATAAATAAATAAATAAAATTTTGTTTAAAAGTGTAAATGAAACATAGAATATTTTTATTGTATCATGTTGATTGTATGCAGTTGACTAACATCATTTATTTTTCAGAATGCAAAGTTTTTGCGGTGACATGTAAATTATCAACAAGACCTACAGATATTTTTAAGGACCACAAGTATTAAAATTTTTAATTTTCATTCTTTTAAATTTTGTATTTTATGAATGCTTATTTTAATTACCACCCTTGCATTTGGTGACGACTAAATGCAATGGTGAGGTTATGAGATGGTGGATTAGTTGGCTTGGTGGTTGGCCACCACTGGGTTAACAATTGTTTATCTTACATCTCATGACAATGGGTGTATTTTCTTTTCAAGATTAATATTTTATGCCTTATAATTTTAATAAAATATAAAGAAATAGAAATTTATATTTTTTTTTGGTAAAAAAAAAAAAAAAGGGGGTTTTGTTGATATTAATTTTAATAATGTCATTTAATTAAACAGAAGTAACCTATTCATATTTTTTTTACAAACTTAATAGATTTTGTTTCTCCCCAAATGTTTATTTGGGGTAAATACAAATATAGATCTTATTATTACAAATTGATTTAAAATTTTTCTTGCAATTATTTAAAGCTTGTTGCAATCAATAACACTTAACTTTTCTTTTATGATAAAAATGGTATTTATAGTATGTCAATGCTTGTTCCATTTCTAGATCCTTAAATCTTTTGGCATGAGTTTTTCTCAATTTTTACAAAATTTTCTTCCATAGTCATTTTTCACATACACACGACATAAATATGTCTTGTCAGAATGCTTGTTGTGACACTTGTGTTTGCACAACCTGTAAGCCTCTTCTGACTTTTCTTACACTTTTCTCGGTATGTGATCTTGTCATGGCCTCACAAACCAGTTGGCAATTTCACTGTCTACTGAGATACACATTCCCTCTGGATTTGGACAAGTACTTTTGATGTTCTCAATATTTTAAATTTTTCTTTTAGTTAATGAAGAATAGATGTTGATAAAATAGTGGTAATTCTATGAAATTTGATTAAAATTAAAAACTTTGTTGAATTATTTTCTTTTCTAAAAACATATAATTTTATGCTAAATAAATTTCTAAATTTATTAATCTGCATCACTGTATATTTTATATATTGATATGAATATTAATTGGTTTTTCTTACAGAGGATTTTGTTAACCAAAGTCTAAATATGTTACAAGCATTGTTGTCACCTGATGTAACATTCAAGATTTTTTTACACTTTTTTATTGTCTGTGCACTTCATGAGAAAAGAAATGTTTAATAATAAGTAAATTCTGTATACCACATCTATAAAGATTCAAATTAAGAATATCTCATTTTTATGTAAACATTATTTAGTGTTTTTGTATAGCATTATATTATTCATAATATATCTGGTGAAAAATTAAGGGATATTTTATTGTTATTATGGTATATATCATCTGTGTTAAGTGAGCGAGAGGTAATTTTTCATTTTCTGGTTGTGGGGGAGAATATGTGTGAAGGAGTTTTCACACATACTTTCACTTTTTAATCTATTTACTTTGAAATTTTGAATAATTAAATTGTTTTATTTTTCATGAGAAAATTTCGTTTTAAAATTAATTTTATTTCATATTAGTTTTCCGAATCCTAATGGAGTTTACTTTTTGATTCATAAAATAAAATAAATTAATTGTATTAGATAGTTAATTACGTAAACCAGATTAAGATAAACCTTTTTAAATCAAAAATTCATTTATTTTGAAATTATTAATAGTACTCATAAATTAAAGATGTCGTTTTTATTTACACTATAAATGTAATAATTTATTTAATAACTTATCATTTGAGAGATATAAATTAGCTTAATATTCTTATAAATAAAAGTGTTCTCAGATTTTCCTAAACAAAAAGACTCTCAAATTATATGTATTTCAACATCGGATATAATAATTTATTTGTGTTTACGCAATATTAATGATTTCAGTTTAATAACGGTCATTCTCTACTTAACCTGATGCAATAGATTTTAAATGACTCATATTAAAGTAATTATCCATTTCCTGTTTCACAATACTCATAAATCACCTCATTCTCTTGGCTCTACACAAGCGCGCCAACGATAGGGTTAATATTTTCCAACCGCTTCTCAAAATTTAAAAAGTTTATATATATTTCAATGCACAAACAAAGAGTAACACTTGGCGCTTATTTGGCGACGCCAGGATCAGGTGATTGGCAGGCTTGCCAGATTTGGCTGGGCAAGTCGTGCGCTAGCTTCTCTCTCCCCGAACACTTTACGATTATCTCTTGACTTAAATACACGTTAAAAAGTTACCTCTCTCTCACAGTATTTTTAATTGGAGTATATCCCCGAGACCATTTTAATAGTTTTTGAATAATAGTGATTTATATTATTTCATGATACAATTGACCTAATTTTGAAAATCTTAATAAACTAAAATTGTCATCTCAACATCTAGTTTTTTAATTCTGCTTTGAAATTGCCTTTATTTGAATCTGGAATGTACTACCACTACCTTCATCAATATTGACGACAAAACGTTATCACACTGCCATAGTACAAAAAACTTAAAATTTCAATAACTTAAAAAGCTTTTAAAGTAGAATGTTTATATTAAATAAGGTTCATTGCAACATTATAAATTACATTTAAAACTAATCAATTCAAGTTACTTACAATGAAAACAATCCTTGTAATGCACATTTAAATGAAATTTTGACTTATACTGTCCTGTTAAGAAAATATTAAAATCTGAATAACATACAAAGTTTTTAAAGTAGAAAATTCATAGCCAATGCTGGTCATGCCAATATCATCAATGATATTTTAAAACTGTTCAGATATCTTTACAATGAAAATAATTCCTATAATACCCATTAATGTGAAATTTAGCCCAGTTCTCTTAAGTTAAGAAAATATAATTTGAATAATTGAATTTAAATAAATTTTCAAAATAGAATGTTCATGGTCAACAATGTTCATACCAGAATCATAAATAACATTTTATAACTTGTGGTCATGCCAGTATCATAAATGATATTTTAAAACTTTTCAGACATCTTTATGATAAAAATAATTCTCATAATGCAAGTTTATACAAAATTTTGTCCTATTCTCTCCCATGTTAAAAAACCCTGTAAATTTTTAATAATTTAGGATGTTTTCAAATAATTAAAATGTTGGAAATCAATAGAATTCAGGCCAGTATTAAAAAAAAAAAAATCATAATGATTAAAGTGCTTAAAAATTATCGTGAAAAGGTTTTTGTTTCAAGTATTTCACTATGGGGGACTCAAGGCTTCTTCAGTGTTGTTTTGTTGATTTGCAGCCTCAATGTTTGGCTTTTATGTATATTTTTATGGAGGGGTGCCCCCTTGTGTTCATGTTTTTCTGGTGTTCTACATTGTTACAAGATTTCTTATATGCTAAAATTTCTACCGTCTTCCAATTTAACGTGAAGTTGTGGTTTTTGTAATTTGCAAGTTTTTTGATGTTTTAAAATCAATGATAATTCTACGGTTCTCATTCGCTTTACTTAAAGCTGCAGCTCTGTCATATTTTAAATTGTTCATAATTATTATTAAAAAACCTTCTTCAGCTTCACTTGGTGACTTTTACAGTGGTGAAGTACTTTCTGTAGGAGGAAACCCCCCCCCCCCCCAATCATCGACACTTTCCTCACTATAGTGTTCGGAAAGTAAAAATTATAGTCTAAATAGACAGACCCAAGTGTGTCTAGAAAGGTAGGAATTTTGTTAACTTAAAGTAAAATAATTACATATTTTGGAAATCAGCTTTTAAAAAAAATGCAATTATGTGTATTACCTACAAAATAATTGCATTTTCTGAAATTGATGGGAAAAAATATGTATAAATAAGTATACATTTTCCCCTCAATTAGCTGAGATTCTGAATAAATTAATTTAAATAATGGTGAAAGGAACGCATATTTCAAAAACAGGCCATAAAAATATTGTGTCTTATTTGTCAAGACACAATATACAATAGACTTACCCTGATTATTGGAAAATGACAATTTCAAGAGTTAAATTAGAAAAAATTATAGTAAAAAAAAAAAAAAAAAAAAAAAAACCAGACTTAAAAAAAAAAAAAAAAAAATTCTTAACATGTGACTTTTATAGCATAAGATTTATCTGAAAGAGAGATTAAGTATCATGATAGCTGAAAACTATGAAAATGTTTCATTTTTATGGTAAAAAAAAATAAAAAATAAATAAACAAAGAAAATTGTGTGTATTATTATCTTAGTTAAAAAAGGATTCAATCTTGTTGAAGCAACTCATGTGATACCATGTCTTTAGTCAATTAAAATTCTAAATAAACATTATTTAGAAAAATAAAGAAAAAGTATATAGTACCATTTAATCAGTTTAACAGTAAATCACTACATTTAAAACATAACTATTTCAAACAACTTACTTATATTTTCAATTTACAATTAAATTGAACTATCAAATTATTTTTTGTTTTTATTAAAATTTCATTAACATTTTAACTGAGTAAAAAGCATGTTCCATTTTCATTGCATGAGACCTTGCAAAATACCACTCAATCATTCCAAATTATTTTATTGACCAATGTTTTGAAAGGTAATGATTGAACTGAAATATCACATTTCCTTTAATTTTACAAATCTAAAGATCATTTCACTTTGGAAAAGTTATCACCAGATTGAGAAAAGTTATCTTTAATCAAAACAATCAAAGCAGCACTTCCATATTAAAATTATGATTACATATAAACTATATTTAATCAAGTGATTTAGTATGAAAGAATGAAAAATAAATAGTATAGTAACGACTGTTAAGGAATACAGATGACTGAAATGAAAGAACATGCATAAAAAACAATTTCTTAAATTTCAATAAAATTTAAGAAAATAAAATAAAAAAACTCAATGGATAAATTAAAAAAAAAAAAAAAAATAGAAATTCAAATTTATGTACAGACGCTGTTTCTCTTTATTTAGATATTTAACAAAAAAAAAAAAAAAAAAATGTTTTTCTTACATAGAAAAATTTTCTTTTTTAACACGCTTTTATTAGCTTCACCTGTATGTATGTTTGTATGTATAATGTATGCTTGTAACCACTCTGGGAACAAACTAAAAATCTATATTGTAAAAAAAGACTTTCCCTACGTGAATGCTGTGGCTGTGAGGTAAAGCTCTGCGCTACGAGCCTAAAGGTCTAGCGTTCGAGCCCAATCAGGGGAGATTTTTTAAAAATGGTTTTTGTTTAATTCTAAATCATTTTAATTAAAGATTTAAATGCATGTAAATATTATGGTGTGTCACTCACACGATTTTTTCTTACCCTGCATTTTAATACTAAGATGGATATTTTGTGCTTTTTAGTTCAGATTTCTATAAAAGCGCATTCTTTAATTTTTTAAAACTATAATAATATTTTAATTAAGAATGATATGCATTATGTGACAGCAAAAATTACATATTACATTTTTATAAATCACATTTTTAAAGATATTTAATTATCTACATAGAAGATTTCTTGGTAATACAATGTATTAATATTATCTCTTTAATTCAATCATGTTCTTCTATATGTATTATTTTAACATTTTATTATAATTCAGATTAAAATATTATCAAAATTTATTCAGTCTGACCAGCAATTCAACAAAAAAGCTGAAATTGAAAATAGAAGATGGAAAGAGAATCAACAAATAATTGTTAGAAAATGTGAAACTTACTTGATGATATTTTTTTGTAGCCATATACACTTCTTCATTAATGTCTTGTCTAACTTTTTCACTGTCCCGTTTCCTTGAGCATTTACAAAACTTTGTAATTGACTGTTCCATTTCTAACACAGAAAATCAATTTAATAATATATGTAAAAATAATGTAAATATATTTTTAAAAAAGAAAAAATATATGTACTGCAGTTTAAATATTTATATTTCAAACAATTTAAAAATAGGAAAAAGAACATAAGATACATACCATTAGAAGCTGAAGTGAACATTTCCATCATGGTGAATATATCTAAAAATTTAAATAAAAATTTAAATAAAAAATATATTTTTTAAACAATGTGTTTTATTTACCTACATAATCATTTATGAAACATTTCCATAAAGTTGTGTATTTTTAATGTAACTATCAACTAACATTAGAAAATAAAGATATAGTATCTAGCTTCACCTTTTATACTTATACAAATAAATCATGTGTAAAAAAAAAAAAAAAAAAAAAACTTCAATTTTTTTTTTTTTTTTTTTTTTTTAAACGCTGCCCTCTACCCCAAATCTGATTTTAAATCAAAAGAGCTCAGAAAATTATCTGATATTGGGGGTGGGGGGCTAGCCTTCCACACATTAGGGTGGCTGCTGAAATGGTTAAAGCTATGATGTTGAAACATGGAGATCATCTCAATGGAAATTATAGAAAATTGAAAATATATAGACACTACATATCTGAATAGGTAATTTAATTTTTTTATGGTTTACAGCAATTTCAGATTCAAGAAAATATATTTGTGTAAAAAATTATAGCGTAAACATTTTTATTTATATATTCATTTTATTTTTTGTTTTTATTTTCATTATTAGGCTTCATCATGATATATTTCATAGACGTCAGTTTTAGCAGATGTAAAAATAATTTTGACCAAGTTTTACTTCTGTTTTATTGTTTTACTATTTAGATGTTTAAAATATTTCTTTTTATGTCAAAAAAAAAAAAAAAAAAAAAGAAAAGAAAAAGAAAACAAACAAAGAAAGAAAAAATTTGACATTTTGTTTTTATTGGCATAAGCTTGACATAATAACATTAAAGTTATTTATAAGTAATACCTTTACATTAGAAAATTTTGAATATTTGAGCATCTGTGCATAACGAAATGTATGTTCAATTGAGCCAAAAAAAAAAAAAATAATAATAATTGATGGACTTCTATTTTTCAAAGTATTTACTTTACAATTCTAATTCTATTTTAGAAAATTTTTTTTAGCTTCAAATTTTTTTATTTTTCAAATATTTTTGGTAGATTTTCATAAGCAACATAAAAAAAAAAAAAAACCTTATATACCAACTTTCAAAAAAATATTTTATGAACAGTTTTGTAAATCATTGTGCTACTCTCAAAACACCAATTTTTATCATTTTAAGAAAAATCAGGGTCATTGAAATATGTGAAGTTTTTATCATAGAAACTTCATTCAAATCTTATTTTAAAGAGTGTGAAAAATCATGAAGAAAAGTTTCTGGCGCTATTTTGATCGAACACACATTTTCTGAGAAAAATTTATCGTCAGCAAGTTCAACATCAGAGAGAAGTTCAGGACAGAATATATAGCACTATGCTTTGCTCATCTGTGCCATTTACTTTGTGTTTGGCTGGCTGGTCGTTTATTTTGGGAGAGGGCTTCAGCCCAGTGACTGCTGCACTAATTCATGAGTATGAATAAAAATTTTGAAAGTAAACACCATAAACTGCAAATTTACCATTAGTTTGTTGACAAAGTTTTTATGCAATTTCATTCAACACCAGTATATTGGTGCATTTTACTAAAACATCAATAAAGTAGTACAATTAAGGGGAATCTGCAACCAAACCATGTTATTTTCTAGGAAAATTTGTCATGAAAATTATTAATTTTTGCACTTTATAGCTTAAAAATAAAATATTAAAAAAATAAAATAAATAAATAAGAACAAATTTAATGGCTGTGAATTTTCTGAGTGTGAAAACAGAATTAAAAATATATATTAGGCAAATTTCTTCATAGAATAACATGAGGTTTGGTTAACAGTAAAGAACTGAAAATAATAAAGGGGGAAAAAAAAAAAAAAGACAGAAATACAGAAAATGTTTTTTTTATATAACTAAAAATTTCCTTAAACTCTCAAATTAAATTCAAATCTTTAAAAAAGAACGCAAAAGCATTATTTCAGATTATCTATCTATCTATGTTATTCGAAATTATTAAAAACAATTACCTGCAAGGTCTGCTTCAATAAAACGATTAAGGGGATATAACATGCCATCACCTAATTGTGCTGCACATACTTGCTGTAAAGAGCTAACCTAAAAATTTAACATGCATATATTATTAGATTATGATCACTTATTGCAGGCATTATTGCAGAACTAAAATTGAGAATAATGGAAGAAACAATTCTAATAGATTTAAAATTCCTATTAAATATTGATTCAGATATGTCGACAATAAACATAAAATCAGACAAAAAAATTATTTAATCAGCAAATATATGCCTAAAAAAGGCAGAAATCTTGCTGATTTTTGACTCAATAGATGTATTTAACATCTATGATATCACTTTTCAGAAATAGCACGAATTTCGTCCATTATAGCAGCGAAAATATTTGCTTATCTTTATTTAGTGAAAACGAGAAACAATCGCTTATTTGAGCAATTAGCCATGATAAAAGTAAATTTTGTTAATAAGACATAAAACGGTGGATTTCGATAACTCACTGCAAGAATATTATGTTGTTTTGTAATGAATTAACAGCTTATTTCAGCACGTAATTTGAACGATTAAAAGTAAATTTTATCGGCGAAATGATCCTGTATTGTAGATAGACTTTCGTATTGTGTATTTCTGCAATGTATAAATAATAATAAAAAAAAAAAAAGCAATTTTATTATTTTTTTGTGAAATAATCTCATATTTCGGCATTCATTTCTTAAAAACATACAAAATTTAACAATTAGCGGTGAAATAATAGTCTATATTAGCAAATAGTTGCTATTGCATAATTTTAAAAAATTAGCGGTAAAATGATTGATTCCATATTTCGGCAAATTTATTGCGTACATCAGATATTGTCTTTGTAAAAAGCACGAATTTCATTGATTAACATAGAGATAAAGCCTATTTCAGCAAACAATTAGGATTAAAGTAACCTTATTAAGCAACGGTGAAATGATTGCGTGTTTCAATAATCAGCCACAAAACATAGTGAATTTCGGAAATCACCTTTAAAAATATTTCAAATTTTAACGATTAACGCCAAAATAATATCGTATTTTAGCAATTAGTTGCACTTAATCAAAGTTTTTGACAGTTAATAGTAAAACGATCCCGTATTTCCGAATTAGGCCACAAAATTATTGCATATTTTGGGATTCAGCTTTGAAAAAAGCATAAATTTCATAGATTAGCGGTGAAATAATTGAGCATTTGGAGATTGAACTTTATAAAGAATACGAATTTCATCGATTAGGCGCAAAATAATACAAGGTTTCAGCAATCAACCGCAAAAATATCGTGAATTTCAGGAACAGCTGTAGGGGAAAAAAAAAAAAAAAATCGGGAATTTTATAGGTTAGCGGAGAAATAATAGCGATATTTGGGAATTAAATGTAAATTTTAGCTATAAAAATTGACACCATAGTTAGCAGTGAAAATAATGCCATATTTTTGAAATCAGCTGCAAAATTATTGTGTATTTTGGCATTCAGCTTTGCGAAAAAGCGCAAATTACGTCTATTATCAAAGAAATAATTAAGTATTTGGGAATTTAACTTAAAAAACCTGCAGAAATTTCATTAATTAGCAACGAAAAAAATTATGCATTTTGGCGATCGATCATAAAATTATCGCGAATTTTGGAAATCAGTCTTGAAAAAAGATGGGAATTTTATCGATAACTGGTGAAATTATGGCATATTTTAACAAGTGGTTGTAACTATAAATATAAATATTGTTAATTTCACATTTATTTTGCGCATGCTGTGTAGTTTTTTTTTTTTTTTTTTTTTAAATAATAATGTATAGACCTTTAAAAAAAAAAAGATAACATCCTTATCTACCAGATCAAGCAAATATCGAGAGAGAGAAACAGATACCTACCATTCCTTATAGAATTATGTGTAATTCAATTATTAATGGGAAAAAAAGCTTAGGGAATCTACATATTTAAAGCCTGCAATAACTTAAAAATATTTGTAGATTACAATTTAAAAATTTTTAAATAAAATTATCTAAAAAATAAATATTTAGAAATTATTTAAGTAAAAATTCTTAAATTGTAAATTAGAAGTATTTTGCAACAAATATTTCACTGGCTCCTAATTATTTTAATTATACTTTTATGAAATTTCAGTTCTTTTGGTAAAGTAGATTTTGAGCTACACCTAAAAAAATAATACCACCAAGAGATCAGATTTAAGATTGAAAAAAAAAAAAAAAAACATTAAAAAACTCAAAAGTCCCAGTAAGTATAATTGCTAAGCATATTGACTAATTTATTTCAAATTTACAAGGAGACGGCAAGGGTGTGGGGTCCTCAAATCGAACGGAGGTTCCGCATGTAGTTAGCACTCAGTGAGTGTATTCATATACTCAAACCCTAGAGCACACTACTTAGCCATTGCCGAGAAAAAAATTCTTGAAGTTTGAAAAAAAAAAAAAAAAATCATTTTAATTTGTATTAAAATTTAATAAATCGTTATAAACAATTTCTTTTCAACTTTTATACATTGTTAAATCGCGAATTTAATGATTTCTAACTTTTTAACATTAAACATATGGAAATTTATTATTCGCATGTGGTTGGAATTAAATAAAATTTAATATATCAAAAATAATATGAAGAATTTACGTGCTCCTGTAAAAAAGCTGCATTTATTTGTTGTGCAAGTTGTCGACAAAATTTGTGTTTTTCTTGTTTTTATGATAAATATCATCCAGGTTTGTGTATTCGTAAAGATGAATGATTGAAAGAATTGCTAATGCTATAAACGTATAATCATAAATATTCATTGTATTTAATATGTTATTTTATAAAAAATAAATGGTAATGTTTAAAAGAACTGTGACTTTTGTATTTATTCTATCTACAGTTCTAAGTTCTAATCGCTAAAAAGTTAGAAATCATTAAATTCGCGATTTAACAATGTATAAAAGTTGAAAAGAAATTGTTTATAACGATTCATTAAATTTTAATACAAATTAAAAAAATTTTTTTTTTCAAGCTTCAGGAATTTTTTTCTCGGCGATGGCTAAGTAGTGCGCTTTAGGGTTTGAGTATATGAATACACTCACTGAGTGCTAATTACACGCGGAACCTCCGTTCGATTTGAGGACCCCACACCCTTGCCGTCTCCTTGTTAGTATCCTGACTGTAAAATTTTCTCTAGAATCTAGAAGTCAAAATTGTGTATTCGTTGGAAATATAAATTTTAACATTGTTACATGTTTACATGTGTAAATGGCTGCTAAGCTTACATTTTTAATAAATAATTAAAATATACATGAATCCAAGAAGGATAGTACCTGCTGTATTTCTCCGTTAATTAGATGATGAGATGGATGGGTAGTCTCTTTTTATTTGTATTTATTTCATTTTGTTTGTTTATTTAGTAAACTGTACATTTTATAAACCATTTAGTGAGTGGGAAAGAATGTGCCCTTTCATTTATCAATATGTGCCCCTTTACTCACAAAAAGTGCCTTTTTTGATAAATCCGCCCTGCATTTTTGTTAAAAAAAATGTGAACACTATCCATTACCTATGGTAGTAGGGTAATGGAAGTAAAAAGCTAAAAGAAATAAACCTGAATATCCAATTTACATATGAAACTGAAAATAATAAAGTAATTTTCTTGACATGACAATAACCAAAACAAATGATACTAGAATTCAGACCATTTTTCAAAAACTCAATAACAATAACAAGATAATCCATGCAAAACCCCTTTATCCAATCTTAAATAAACCATACGATCATCATCTGCTCCAATGACATTCTTTTGAAAATTGAATTAAATAAAATACCTGAAATAGTGCAGAAAACTGGCTACAACAAAAATGTAGTAAACAAATTACATTTAAATAGAATCTGTAAACTTAAATGAATTAAGAGCACACAACAAACAAAACACCACAGCCATCCCTTGCAATAAGCACACTGCTAACAAAATAAAAACTGAAGCTTTTAAAATGAATGTCTCAATGAATGCTGTAAAATATATTCATCACACCAAATAAAAATATTTTCCAATGAATCCATAACAATAAAGATTCAATCCAACTTTTAGAAACTGCAGGAACCTATTAGATGAAGTATAGTGATAAAGAAGAATAAACTGGGTGTGACAAAATATAGGTATGAAACATAAAATGATGTGAATTTTATGTTTCATCATAAAATTCACACCAGAATAAAAGAACACAAAACCGATATAAAACATAATAAAATAACTACTAAATAAATAATAAGCAAGAAATTAAAATATATTTTAAAAATGTCTAAAAGTCATCCAATTTCGATAATCATAGTTTTGCACTATCAAAATCTTATCCAATGAGCGATCTTGTAATGACGTGGAACCAAGGTTGGCTTGATTTTGCCTGACCCGAAAAAACTCGGATGGGTTTTTTCAATAAAATCCACTAGAAAAAACCCAAGATAAAACCCAAGTGGGTTTTTTCAAAATCCTTATTTAAAATTACATTTTTATCTAACTTACAATAAACATATAAATATAAAACAAATATTATATACATTATTAGAACATGAACAAAGAATTTTCTGAAATATTGGAAGTGCTCAAACTGCTTTATTTAAAGAAAAAAAAAAAAAAAAAAAAAAAAAAACTGAAAAATTCCACATTAAAAAAAATACATATAAATAAATAAAATAAAAATTTTATCTTATTAAAATACAATAAGAAATTATACATAAAAAAAATAAGAGCAAGAAAAAAGAGTTGTTTGTCAATATAAAGAAAATTAGAGGACTTGAGGAATGCAATATATAAATAAATAAAAATCAAATATTAAAATATTTCTGAAAACTTTAACAGTGCAACACTGTTATGTAATGTATAAGGAACAATAATTAAAATTATTTTATGGAAATCTATTCAGTACAAAAATAAATAAATAAATAAATAATAATAATGAAGCAACACTAAATATTTATTAAAATCCAGTTTTTGTTGTAAAGGGCAGATAAACAGAATTTTATATAATTAAAGTACAATTGCTTAATTAAAAAAAAATTCTTCAACTTAATAAAAAAGACTAAAAATTTTAAAATTCAATTTTTAAAATTTTTATTTTAATGAATAATTAAAATTTATTTTTTTAAATTGTCCTATTATAAGTGATACATTAATGTTTAAAAACGGCAAGAAAGAAAACTCTTGAAAACTCTGATAAAACCCAAAAATACTCTGAAAAAACCCTGATTAAACCCAATAAAACCTAAAAAACCCTGATAAAATCCTAAAAAACCCATTGGGCTGGGGTTTTTCTGAAACTCGGGGGGTTTTCCAACCCTGCATGGAACCCAGCAAAAGTTTAGACCATACACAGCACTTTTTGCTAGGGGTGAAATCAAGAAAGAAAGAAGACAGTAGACATTAAAACATTTCTTATGAAAAAGCTTTCAGAATCCCAACCGAAAAAGTCAAGGTATTTAAATCTTAATTACGTTATACAAGTTTCTTTCTTTCTTTTTTTTTTTTGAATGAACCTTTTGCATCAGCAAAATATGTTTATTTCTCGTTTATTCTCTGAGTTTCTAATAAACATTTTCAAGCATGATAAAATTCATATTTATTTTATTAATAAAACATATTAATAAAATATGTAATTTTTTTTTTTTTTTCAAATTATGATATCAATATTAATTAGTCCAAAATAAAAAGAAAATGTTTTCTTTATACTGAAATTTATTTGTATTAATTATAAAAATATTCTTCTGTGAAACATATATGATATACAGAAGTTGACTTCATCTCATAAAATTAAAATAGATGTCTTACCTCATCTAAAGTCATTGCAAATTCTCGAAGAGTAGTTTTTAAAACACTATCTGGATCTGTGTCAAGAGGAAAAGGCTGCAAAAAAAAATGCAATATTTAATTATGTGAAAATCTAATAAATAAATTTATTTGTACCAGTCATTAAGTTGGAAATTGAGATTTAAGGATTGGGTGGATAGTAATACAGATAATATGTTTTACCATAGCTTATAATGAATTTAGTACACAAGATGTACATTAGCTCAGATCAGAATGTAGGGGAGACCAGGGTACAATGGACCAGTTTTGGAAACTTTAAGTGTTTACTCATAAAGTAATGATTTCTCGCTAATGAAAATATGTGTGCATATTACCTATACATTGGTTTTTATGTTGCACTCAATCAAAAACAATAATTATAATTACTTTTTTATGTAAAATTTTTAATAGCAACTGACAAAATGGAGCATTGTACCCCGACCCCGGGGTACAATGGTCCATGACACATTGTACTATGGACCACAAGTCAAATTTAAAAAGTACTAAAGTAGTGCGTTTTTTAATAGTATAAAATGTAGATATTATATTATATTTGTTTATTTATGTCATCAATTCATACAAATAATGTAAATTAATGAACATTAAAATTAGAAAACGATACACCAAACGATTTTTGTGTCACCTAAAGTCCGCTGTTTTCTTATGAAGTTGTAGTGTCTAGAAGACTCATCATTACAATAGCTGAAAAACTTACAAGAGATATATCAACACTCTCAGGAAAAAATGTACAGATCTTGATTAGGTTTTCGTTGCATGAATCTCACAAAAACAGATTCATTATCATTTATTTCTGTGATTAAACTAACAAAATGTAAAACCCTCCTTTTCGTCATATTTATTTGTATTATTTTTTAATTGCATTATTTAATTCAGTTTGTTATAGATGTATGATATTTGTAAAAATATAAGAATACAAAAGTAACTGAATGGTTATTAAAAATAAATAAGAAGAAACCTCAAAGTAAATTGCTTTCTTATTCCTCTTTGAAGACATAATAGATCTAATTAAGGTTAACTATGACATTTTCAAGTTGTATAATTTATAGCTAACACTTAAAAAATGTAGATTTCATAAACTAGTTTATTATGACAGACAACTGTAATAAATGGACAATGATCCATTGTACCCCAGTTCTTAGTGGTCGATTGTACCCCGTGTGGACCTCTAACAGCAAATGTAAAAAAAAAAAATAACAAATCCCTTTAAAAAATATTTTAATAAGATTAAATATAATAATAGATGACCTTAGCTCTTTATTGGGCTAAATAGCTCTCCCAGATCATAATTCTTGAATGATGAAAAAAAAAAAAAAAGTTTAACTAAAAAATATTTACTTTTGGCTACCATAAACTAAATTTCACGAATAAAATGGCTAAATTTTCAGTTAGGCATGAAGTTGCTGGCTAAGTTTCATCACTGCAGTGCTGTGATCTATGTACCAAAATATAACCATAAAAAAAAAAAAAAAAAAAAAAAAAAAAATTATAGGGAGTGGTCCATTGTACCCCAGTCTCCCCTATATGTTATCTATTTAGCTTGGTGAAAACTAAATAAATAAATACACTATTAAAAGAGAAATTAATGAAATTTATAAGTAACAATGATAAATTAATTAATAACACCAATTAACTCTACATTTTAAAAATCTTTAGTAACCTAAAATTTAAAAGCTAAATTTCAGTTTCATAGTTTAAAATTAAGAACATTGGAAAGAAACTCCAGATCAGAACGGTTAAAGGGCAAAATTTTTACAACATACATAAATTTCATCTTCCACATTCATCATTATGCAGTCATTATCGAACAAAGAACCTAATTGTCTTTTACAAATAGAAAATCCATCAAAAAAATACAAAATAAACAAGGATAAGTAAATAACAATTGATCCAGTTATACTTAACGATGATATGTATATAATTTTATAAATGTTTATCTGATTTCAAGTAAGAATACAACATTTAATAAAATTTTAATGATTGCAGTAAAAATAAATTAATTCTCTTAAAACTCTCCTTTAAATTTATTTTTTCCCTTATGTTTTCTATAATTTGAACATTTTTTGTAGTTACTATGAGTTTGAATTAATAAGAATCGACTGCAAATGCTTACATCAACCACTTATAATAAAAACAGCTCTGCAGCACATGTACCTTATAATACATAAATACTTTTACGTTATTCCTTTTTTAATAAAGAATATCTATTATGCTATCAGCATATCAAAGGACTGTAAATGCAAACTCAGAAAAAAAAGGTTTATTCAAAAGGGAAAAACATCACAGAATTCATATTTTTTGCATCGGACAATTTTTGCATTTGAACACAAAACCAAAAACAAAAAAACCTCTGTTGCCACTCAAAAGTAAATAAATGAAATTGTAAAAAGCACCATGGCCTTGATATCCTCCCACCTTAAGTTGGCGGAAGGCAACTTAACTAACCAAAACAAATAATAAAATGAAAATTTCAAAATACAATAAGACAACACATTTCTACTTGATATTTCAAGGACTTTCACAACAATTTTAAAGTTCAGAAGATAAATAAAGTTTTCCTTGCATTTAAAATCCAATAGTGTTCACGCAAAATATTTAACAATATTTGTGATCCTGCATGTGAATTCTTTTTATGTTCAGTAATTATGAGCCTCTCGACATGGGTGAAAGTAAAAAATTTTCGCTGGACTGAAGTAAATATATATATTTTTTGTAATATTGGGTAAAATATAATAAACTCATACATAATGTATATAGATATTCAAAACATACATTTCCAAAGGTTACATTAATAAGCATAAGTATGAAAACTTAGGAAAATTATTTATTAATATAATTGAATTAACATTAATAGGGATTATAACACATAAAAAAAGACTGAATTCAGTCAATAGACTGAAAACTTTCACCCATGCCTCTCGACGACTTGGTGATGTGATGGTAAGATGATAGGGTTTTTTAAATCTTCTGAATCTTTTCGATACGCTATTCTCGTTTTCACTCTAAAAATCCCTTCTCCATCTTGGTACGATATTAAAGAATTCATTTTTTTCCTATTGACGTCAGAAGCAAAATATTCGTCTTGTATCATCTTGATTATCTTTAGTTCTGCACATTTTATTTCTCTATATGATAACTCACCAATGATTCGTGAAGTTGAATTTCTACAGTTGAAAACGAATCTTTGCATCCAGGCAACCATTCTTAGCATTTTAACATAACTCGAAAAATAAAAATAGTACCAACCTGAACTATTTCTATTCAAATGCTCTTCTTCTTCAGGTTTTTGATTGCTGCATTTATTATTTTCAGTTTGATTCAAAAAACAAATGATAGGCAAGCTATTGGATGTTGGGCTCGTTTTTCTTCTTTCTTTTAGAATAGCTTGTTCATCGAAAATGGGTTTGGTGACAGGCCATTTATCTTTAGTTTCTCGAAGCCAAGTAGGTCCCTCCCACCATTTACTGTCTGAGAGTTGTTGGGCAGAGTACCCCCTTGAAGGCAAGTCGGCTGGATTTTGAGCTTCAGGGAGATGTTTCCAAAGGGTAGAATCAGTTAATTTTCTGATCTCTCGTATTCTATTATTGACAAAAACAGCCCAATTTTCTTCATGCTGAATCCAGCTCAATACAGTAGTTGAATCTGTCCAGAAATGTTGTTCAATACCTTCCCACTGGAGTGCACTGAGTACGGATTTACATAATCGAGCTCCCACCGTTGCAGCTAGTAATTCGAGACGAGGAATAGTGATGGGTTTAACTGGGGCAACCCTTGATTTCGCTGCCAAAAGAGTTACATAGACATCAGCATGTTCGATGCGAATGAAAACAGCTGCTGCGTAAGCAAATTGACTAGCATCGCAAAACGTATGAATGCTAATGCTATATTGACTTGTTACATCAGGAAAAAAACAACGAACAATAGTCAAATTCTTCAAGATATTCAAACCTTCAAACCATCTTACAAATTCTTGTCTCATACTATCTTCAACTTCCTTATCCCACGGGATATTGTCTTTCCACATTTTTTGTAATATTAGCATTCAAACCTTCAAACCATCTTACAAATTCTTGTCTCATACTATCTTCAACTTCCTTATCCCACGGGATATTGTCTTTCCACATTTTTTGTAATATTAGCTTGGGAACTAAGAGGACAGGGCATAAAAACCCAATTGGGTCAAAAACTCTTTGCGCAACAGAAAGAATTACTCTCTTCGATACAGTTTCAAGTCTGTATGTATTCAACCAATCCAAATTGATCTTCAGTTCGTCTTTTCTGCGATTCCAAAACAATCCTAAAACAGAAGTAACCTGTTCTGAATCTTCATCTCCTGTATACTTCCATCCTCTTAAATTGAATTTTCCTTCAGTCAAAATATGACGAGACTGTTCAACAAATGGTAATATTTCTGATTTGTTATTTAAACTTGTAACTAGATCATCTACATAAAAACTTCGAAGAATAATCTCAACATATTTTTGATTATATTTTGAATTATTCAGATATTTTTTCAAATGATGCTCTAACACAGCTCCTAAAAGAAAAGGGCTACTTTTCACACCAAACACCACACGAGAATGCTGCATTATCTTAGGATCGTTATTTTCTTTTTCATTCCACCAAAAAAACTTAAGGTAATTTCTATCTTCTGGTCGTACACTTATCTGTAGAAATGCTTTTTCGATGTCAGCAACGATTCCATATTTATGTTCTCTAAATCTAAGAAGGAGATCAGGGATTAATTCTAATAAGTTAGGTCCAGATTCTAAACATTGATTCAATGACGGTGATTCGACTTGTCTTGCAGATGCATCAAAAACTGGACGCACTTTCGTAGTTCCATGTTGTTTCACAACAGGTCTATGAGGTAAGTAGTGTTCAAAAGGGTGAGATGAGGATTGGATTGGGTCATCTTCTATTATACCTAATGAAGCCCATTCCTTAAACACATTATCATAAGCTATGTACAAATTTTCTTGATGTAATTTTCTAGTTGATGTTATTAATCTTTTCATGGCTAGTTCTTTATTGGTGGGTAGGGGAAGATGATCCTCTTTCCATGGAAGAGCAATTTCATATCTTCCATCTTCATTAATTCTTACTGTTTCTTCAAAATATAGCTTGGTCAAATGCTCGTTTTCTTTTTTGGTCTTCATTTCGACAGGATCCCTGATTCCTAAAACTTCCAGACTAAAAAGATCGGAAATAGTTGCTTCTCTAACAAACAAGGAAATTACCATCATGGTAGTATCTTCTTTTACAGAAGGTGAATTGGTTTTCCCCATAAGTGTCCATCCTAGATAGGATTCCACAGCTACTAGCCCACTAGATAGAACTTTTCTCTTTCCAGTAAAAAGTCTACCAGCAACATCTGCTCCAATGAGAACATCAATTGGACCCGAATTATCTTCTGTATCAAAAATGTGTATATTCATAGATCTTAATTCATCAATCCATGGGCCACACGAAACAGAGGGAACATCATTGCAAATAGTTTCTTGATCAACTACATCAAAATTGCAGTAAAAATTTCCATTTAAGCTTCCTAGTTCAATTTTATATATATTATGAAGTTCGTTGTTGCTTTTTTCACCTCCAAAAAGTGAATGAGACAAACGTTGCTGACGCAGAGGTTTCAAATTTAACTTAGATGCTATCTCTCTTCTGATGTACGATTTTTGAGATCCGGAATCATACAGTGCTCTCACAACTAAAATACTGTTCTTATATTTTAAATTAACTTTCAAAGTTTGCAGCAAAACTTGCAGAGATTTGGATATGGTTGCCAAATTCACAGATTTATTCTGCTCTTTAATTTCCTTTTCCGGATTATTTGATGTAGACTTATTTACACTTTTGTTTGATTCTGTACACATAATAGCAAAATGTGTTCGGTTACAAATAGTACATTTCACAAAACATCGGCATTTTTCTGCCTTATGGCCAATTTTTAAACATCTAAAACAATAACCTTTATCCTTTAAAATTTTTATTTTTTCATTATATGACATTTTTCGTGCTTTAAAGCAATTCGTCGATTCATGTTTTCCATTGCAGAAAGTGCACAACTTCTCTGCACATGCATTAGTAGTTAACAAACTAGCAGCAGTACAAATTTTCCCTCTGATCTCTTTATTCCCTTTACAAGAAGAATCATTCAAATCAAAACCAGCCATAGCTAAGTTAATTCTTTCCTCAGATTCTACTTCCGTTTTTAAAAAGGCTAACAAACTGTCAAGCCTTTTTTTTGGATCATTACCATGATCAAAATGTGAGCTTCTCTGCCAAGCTCTAAGGAAATCTTCAGGCATACATGATTCAACCAACGGATAAAGTAATGCTGCACATTTATCAGTTGTAACACCAAGTGTTTCCAGTGCACGAATTTGCTGTTCGAGATTATCATACAGTACACATAAATTGTTTGAACAAAAGTTTGAATTGGCATTCTTCAAAACTAATTTTAACAATTCTCTAATATAAATTTCAATTTGTAATTCATCACGACCGAAACGGGTTTTCAAACAATCAATTGCTTTTATATAATTATCGCCAGTTGGCGGGAAAACTTTCAATAACCTCTCTAGCTCATGATCCTTCAACAGTAGCTTGTAATAGATACTGAAATTTATCAGAATTAAAAATAGTAGAATCGTTATGAATTTTTTCAAATTGGCTCCAAAAATAAAGCCATTCTTTAACATTACCATCAAACCGTCGTAATTCTATTCTAGGTAATTTAAACCTTCTTTTCTCATTAATATTTTCTACAGAATTAACAATAACAGATTCACTCTGAATTGGACTAAAAGCAGTACTTACAGTTTGATGAGTATCAATTATTCTTCTTCTTTTGTTTCAATTCTTATTGCTTTATCTCGATAATCCTCAATTATTTCAAATTCTGTGTCAAATTCTTTTTCAGAGAGAACTTCAAGAATACTTGCATGCGTTACTTCCAGGCGATCAACTTTCGATTTAAAAACACTTAATTCGGATTCCAGTTCCGCAAGGTCAACATCTTGTGAGGCTATCAATTCTTCAACTTTATTATATGCTTTCGAGAAAGCGGCTCTTTCAGCCTTTTTAGCCTTTTTCAAATTTTCTAAATTAGCCATATTCACAATTAACTGTGCATTTACAGTCCCGCCGAGGGTACCAAAAATTTTACGTTATTCCTTTTTTAATAAAGAATATCTATCATGCTATCAGCATATCAAAGGACTGTAAATGCAAACTCAGAAAAAAAAGGTTTATTCAAAAGGGAAAAACATCACAGAATTCATATTTTTTGCATCGGACAATTTTTGCATTCGAACACAAAACCAAAAACAAAAAAACCTCTGTTGCCACTCAAAAGTAAATAAATGAAATTGTAAAAAGCACCATGGCCTTGACAAATACCTACAATACAGAGAGGTGCAGTATTAGCAACAATCATTTTATAATTTTTTTGCATTTTAACAATTGAATACAATAATAATTCTTCCAAGTCAGTTTATATTACCTTTTTTTTTTTTTTTTTTTTTTTTGAGAATACATTCAAACTGTAGAAAAACCAAATTTGATGGTCTACTAATAAGAAGGAAATATAATAATAATAATAAAAAAAAGCTATATTTTATTAATTTTTTGAATTTCTCATATCTAGTAAAATCATATGCTTATATCCTTTTAAAATTGCATACAAGCACATTTGAACTTAAACAAAAATTATATTTAAAATATTTAAAACAGGAGAAAAGAGTGATATAAAAATTCAGAATATTTATGGAGAAGTATAAATAAATGTATGTTTTTTTTCAAATCAGAAAATAAGTCTTTTAATTTTTTTTTTTCTTTTAATATAAACTACTACACTAAATTAGTTATTAAAAAATTAATTATTTAATAAAAAACTAAAATTTAAGCTATAGAAGTTATCCAAAAGCTTGTTTTGTTAAATATATATAATCCTTTTGATAGTAAAAGAAAAGAATGAGAACAAAGAATAGGCATATATTTAGTAATAGTATCTACAGCATGTTTGTAAAAAAAAGCAATAAAATTTGTCTTAAATTGTTTTAGATTTTAAGTACTTAATAATACTCACTTGATGTTCATAAGCTCTAAGATGCTGAGATAAGCTGGAAGTAGCAGATGCCAATTCTTTCTAAATATACAAAATTACATAATAAATTACATAATAATAAAGTCTCGAGAGCACACACTAAATCACTACTAGGAATTTCGGCAAAAAACTCCCCCTCCCCCAAAAGAAAGAAAGAAAGAAAAAAAAAATGCTTTTACATACAAATACATTAATACAGAACTTTGTTACTTTGAGGGGGGTTTAGTTTAAGTCTTTCCTTTCAGCTACACCAATATATATATAATTGAATACAGATCACTTTCACAAACTAACAATTTCTTAAAATTGCATACATATTTATAGTGTTTATGGTGTAAATTGCTAAGAGCTCTCAAATATACATGTTTTATATTGACACTAAATTAATAAACTAAATTCTATTTTAAATTTATTAATAATCATGTTAATACATAGATCTCACTTTGATTGTGTTTGGAAAAAAAAAAACCGAAATTTCACTAACATTTAGAAAACAATCTGAATGAATCTCAAGATTAAAAACAAACAAACACATATTTTTTTTTTAAGATGAACAAGATTATACTTAATTACATTTTCATTCTTTTGACTTTCTTAGGGCTAATATTAATTCTTCCCTTTTTACCTCTTCCCACTTAAATTTCCATGAAAATTTTTACATTTTTCGAAATTCTTGTCAATAATCTTTCTTTATTCCTCTTGATATTTGATGCACAAAATAACTCACATAATATTTTCACTCTTTAAATTTTAATTTTTAGTTAATTTTTATATTATTTTATCTCATGTTATATTTTAATACGTTTGCCTTCCTTCTTTTCTACTTATATTTAATTCCATTCAAATCAGAATTTTTAAGGAATATTTTTCTTTTTCTTTACATTGCATTTGTAGTGTTTTGTACATTATTATTTATTATTATCTTTTTTTTATGTCATAATCATGCCTATTGTATTTTGGTTGATTAACAGTTATACTTATTTACATTCAAATATTGCATGGTTGGAAAATACAGATTTTTGATAAAACTAAACGGCTAAAGCACTTCTTTTAAAAAACATTTTTCCATTCAAATGTTAACTCAAGTTAGCATCTAAAGAGTGGGTGGAACATTTCTCTTTTTATCTGTATTTATATAGAAATCAATGCATTAACATACAATACATATTAAATTCCAGTTATGTAATAAAATATTTAATTTTATATACTTTTGAAATTTAAAGAACTTTAATTATAAGTAGCATTTATAATTAAAAGTATAAAATTAAAGTTCTTTAAATTTTCCCTTAATTCAAGTATTTATTAAATACCAAGAAGAGTTCTTGTTGAAGATTCAAACACCTTTTGCTGGGTACTCAGCCATCTTCAGGAGTCCTTCTGATGACTGTTCTGTTTCATTCTTCCTTCTTTGAATAGATTGTGCCACCTTGCATCCAGGTCCAGGAGCCATGATGAAAATGGCCAGGTACCCGACAGAAAATGTTTGAAACTTCAACAAGAACAATTCTCTTCCAGTCATCAGAAGGACTTCTAATGATACCCAGCAGAAAACATTTGAACATTCAATAAGAACTCTTCAAGATGCTTACAATTAAAAATATGAAATTAAAGTTCTTTGAATTTTAAAAGTATGTAATATCTTAACCAAGACAAAATTTTTATAGATAATGGAAAAAGTTCTTTTCATATTAATGGCCAACAGTGCAGATCACTTATTGGTGTACACCTTTTTTTTTTTTCTTTCTAATATTTAAATGACTCTTTTTTTTTTTTTTCCCAAACCTATAAAAATTTCAGATTGTGAAAAATCTTAATTTTTTAAATGTATTTATAATTAAAACCTAAAATAATGAAATTCAAACCACCATTTATAGAAAAACAAATTATAGTAATGATATAATCAAGACAAGATAAAAGATCTATATAGGTAATTATAAATGAGATGCCTTCCAAGCCTACATAAATAGAGCAATAAAAACAATACTTAAATGATTGCCCATTAACAACAATTACATGCAAAAGGATATTTAAAAGAGGGTTAATATGGCAAGTTTGAAAAAAAGTCATACAGCCATTTTGGAAGGAACGCACTTGCAGGACCTGAAATTCAGCTATTTATACAGGATGCCTATCAATTTTCCTAAGCTAACCAACTAGAGTGTTTATACAGCAAGTTTGAAGAAAATTGTTAGTGCTGTTTTTGAGATACGGAGGTTTTCCAATTTTCACCAAAATTTGGAAAATTTATCTGTACACCAGACTTGTTTCAATTTTAAAGTTTCGTAGTTCTATCTTTATTAGCATCTGAGATATAACAGCCAGAAGATTCCCCATACACACACACATACACACTGACCAATTGCCAAAAACCACTTTTTTGGACTCAGGTGACCTTAAAACATGTAAATCAGGTGAAATCTTGACATTGAATTTTTGGACCGAATACTATACTTCCATTACCTATGGTAGTTGGGCAATGGAAGTAAAAAAGAGCCATATCAAAAAATATTTTTTATTTGAACAAATTTTGTAATTGGAAATATGCTTTTGTAATTTTGATAATCATCGTAACATCTATTTTCAAATTACTCAATATATATCTTTCTACTTTCCTGCTCAATAAATTTATATTTTTATCATTGGTACAAAGCTAAATTTATATGAAAGCACACACGGTACAACTTAGATTTCTTAAAACTATGACTATGTATGACTAACAAATAATTATGTCTATGAGTAATTTATGCTAAATAAATAGAAGTTTATTATTTAGCACTGAAATTTTAATTGTCAAAATTAAAATAATAAGTATTAGTTTTGTCACTATTTATCACAAAATATGAAATACTATATGAAAAATATATTTATATAAATAAACATATTAGAAAAAGAAATAATATAAAAAATTTACTTGAACAGGAGTTATTGTTTGTAATTATTTCTTATGACCTTTCATACACTTAAATATGGATATTACTTGCAAGTTTACACTACAGTGTAATTGGTAAACAATTAAAATAAAAATCAACCATCTGACCGCCGCTGACAGATATATCCGGTCACTGAGCTGTTCTTTTTTTCCGCATTACACTTATAACAAAACTTATAGTATTATAAATTTTTAAGTTGTTTTTCAAGTTTGAGGGTCTTAAAGTCATAAGGATAATGATCATGATCATAATATTAATAGAAGACTTGGCATGGTATTATAAAAACAAAGCAAACAACAACGTCTAGAACGCCAAACTGAAATAATGGGAAAGCAATTCTTTTCTATTATTTTTATTTGGTGTTCCAGATGTTGTTGTTTGCCTTGATCATGAGCATAGTTAGATTTTTAATTTCAAGTTGAAACAAGCATTATTTTATTACACTTAGAAAACTGTGTAGTGAAAACATTACAATTCTGCCAGTCAGAGGGTTAATCGATTACCCACTAGTTCACACAGTGCCAGAAATTATTGTGTATAATAGTTAACAAAAAAAAAAAAAAAAATTATATTAAGTATTGTTTTTAAGTAAAAAAAAATAGTAGATGTTTATTTTATTACAAAAAATTTGAACTGGAATATAATTTTAAATGAATTTCAAACTTGAACAAAACTTTTGAAAATTTTCATATTTGAATGAGTTTACATAACTTGTTAAAGAAAATTTTTCACAATAAAATAATTAGTTTTAAAACCATCTGCAGTTTTTACTCTTTTATGCTCCCTCAACTAAATTTCATAAACATTAATTTGTATTCAATTCATACTCTTATTCTGCTGAAGTTGTGAAAATGCAACATTCTATTTTTAGTAAGGTAAGATCAATTTTCATATATAAAACCCTATATTGTAAGGTAAGTAATTATTTTCTACTGATTTATGAATTATTCTTGTATATATTTTTTAGTTATATATATTTTTAATTATATATAAAAAAAATAATTAATTGATTTAGACATCTAACTTCAACAATTTAATTTGTTTGTATCAAATATTATACTTAAATATATTTAAATTTCAAATAGATAAGAAAAAAAAAAAAAAAAAAAGAGATTAATATACATAATGAACATTGTAACTAGATGATTAACATAAATGGATTAAAAACAGGAACATAAAAAAAAAATAATAATAAATAAAATAAAATAAAATAAAAATAAAATAAAAAGTTCAAAATGGCAGAGGTGATAGTTTGGCGATCGGACGCTTCAACTCTCCATAAATAGTTTTCAGTAGAACAACACGAATCTTGCCATCTGCTCCAGGAAATAATTTGATTATGCGTCCCAGTTTCCACTTCAAATGGGCTGATTATCATCTTTTATTAAAACCAAATCGTCTTTCTTGAAATTTGGTTTATTTATTAACCATTTTGATCGCCTTTGCAAGTCTGATAGGTAATCTGAAGACCATCTGTTCCAGAAACTTTGAAAAATTTTTTGTAGAAGTTTCCATCTTTCTAGCGGGGTTAGGTTAACTGAAGAATAGTCAGGTTCTGGTATTGAAGTCAAGGCAGTGCCTATGATAAAATGTCCTGGAGTTAGAGCATTTAAGTCACTTGGATCATTCGAGAGCGCAACAAGAGGTCTGGAGTTCAAGCACGATTCAATTTGAGTAATTAACGTAAGGAACTGTTCATAAGTTAATATTTGTTCGCCAATAGTTCTTTTTAAATGACCCTTCATCTGTTTTATTCCAGCCTCCCAAAGTCCTCCAAAATGGGGGGCCGATGGGGGATTGAAATTCCATTTGATTGTTTCTTCGGACAAATATCTGTGGATCTTTTCGTCAGAAGAGATCAAGGACATCATTTTTTTCATTTCGTTGTCGGCACCTACAAAGTTCGTTCCTCTGTCTGAAAACAATTCTTCAGGTTTTCCTCGTCAAGCAACAAACCTCTTCAAGGATGCGAGGAATGTTTCAGAGGTGAGATCACTGAGTATTTCTAAATGAATTGCTTTTGTGGAAAAACAGATATATAAACAAATATAACTTTTATAAGATCTAACACCTCGGCCCTTACGAGGTTTGATGAGAAAGGGGCCTGCAAGATCAACCCCGACTTTCGAAAACACTCGCGATGGCACTACACGAGCAGCTGGAAGATCACCCATCAGTTGAGAGGCTAAGTTCGATGTGGTTCTAAAACACTTCATACAGTTCCGCAGATTCCTTTTCACGGCGTCTCTTGCATTAATTATCCAATATTGTTATCGCAGGACTGAAATTGTTAACTGAGTTCCACTGTGAAGATGTTTTTCATGAAAATACTTTATAATTAAATCTGTAATGTGATGCGTTTTAGGAAGTATCGTTTGGTGTTTTTGACTCTCAGGTAGGTTTGCGTGTCTTAATCTTCCAACAACACGAAGAATTTCATTTTTGTCTAGAAAAGGGTTTAAAGAAAGGAGTTTGTTACTAGCATTCAGGTTTCTTCCAGATTTTAAAGTCTTTATTTCCTCTCCAAATTCATGTCTTTGAACCAACTTCACAATAATTTTAGTTGCCTCATCAAGTTCTTGTATAGTTAAAAAGCCAGTATTTCGCTCAGATCGACATTTAGTATTTTTTATAAATCTAAGACACCAGGATGTAACACGTCTTAATTTAGACCAAGATGAAAACTTATATAATAATTCAAATTCATTATTGCCATGAGTTAAAGAGCAAACAGTAGTTTTCCGTTGTTCTCTCAAAATCTCTTCTTCAGGTATTTTGACTTCATTTTCCGGTAGTGGTGTCGGTAAGTGCTCTTCTTTCAACCAGATTGGTCCCTTTAACCATTCTTCATTCTTCAACAATTCAGTTGCTGTGCAACCACGAGATAGCACATCAGCGGGATTTTTAACCCCTGGACAAAATCTCCACTGAGATGGGGCTACTAATCGTTGAATTTCACGCACTCTGTTCTCTACAAAGGGCTTCCAGTTACTAGCACTTCCTTTGACCCAATAAAGGGTAATTTGGGAATCACAGAAGCATAGTATGTTTTTGACGGGAACTGAAAATAGCTGCCCAAGATAATGAGCTAATCGAGCAGCTGTTAAGGCTCCCATCAATTCAAGTCGAGGCAAAGTAAGTTTTTTGAGAGGAGCTACTCTTGTCTTTGACATAATAAATGAAGTTTCACGGGAACAAGGATCACGAAAATAAGCTACTGTACCATATCCCTTCAAACTGGCATCGCAGAAAACACAAATTTGAATAGTTTCAGGAGTTAATTTTTCAAAATTCGTAAAATATTTTCTAGGCACTTCAAAATTTTCTAAATCCTGTATTTCACGATGCCATTTCTTAAATTTTTGTGTTAAAGCATCAGGTAAAGCAGAATCCCAATCAACACCCTGCTCCCATAGTTCTTGCATTAGAAATTTAACTCTTATTATAAAAGGGGAAATAAACCCTACAGGGTCATACACCTTTGCTACAGTTTGTAAAACAATTCTCTTAGTGATAATTTCATTATCAAACCCTTCTAACAGAGATTGAATGTCTATTCTTAACGTGTCATTATTAGTTGACCACATTATTCCCAATACTTTAGAGATATTTCCCTCATTTATTTCTTCATCAACGTTTATTCCATGTTTTTCCCACAATTTGCTTAATTCGTAAGAGTTACTTTTAAATTTCCTTAATGTCATATTGGCATCTTTAAGTATTTTCACAGCACCAGACGATAAAATAAATGCTTCATTTACAGAATTAGCGCCATGAAAGAGATCATCAACATATAAGGAAGTATCGAGCATATCAACTACTTTCTCAAACAAGTTTTTATAGCCCTTTATGTGATGTTTAATGGTAGCTGAGAGCAAAAAGGGTGATGTTGTAACACCAAAAGTTACACGAGTCATGCGGAAAACCTTTAATAGAGGATTTTTACTATTTATATCCTCAAACCATAGAAATCTCAAAAAGTTTCTATCATTTTCTGCAACCTGTATTTGCAGAAAAGCTTTTTCAATGTCACAAACAAAGGCAATTTTATGAAGGCGGAATTTTAAAATAATATCCAAAATATTAGGATTTAAATTGGGGCCTGCAAATAAACATTCATTTAAAGATTTTGCTTCCTTTTCTTTGGAAGAAGCATCAAACACTATTCTGACCTTTGTAGTGGACTTATCTGTTCTTATCACCGGTCTGTGGGGCATATAATATACACCAGTTTCATTTTTGTTTATTTTACACTCCTCTATTATACCCATTTTCTTTTGTTCCTCAAGAATTTTTTCATATTCATTTTTAAGCCATTCATTTTTAGACAGTTTTGTTCTCAAACCCCAAAGTCTATTTTTGGCTATTTCTATATTCGATTTTAATTCATTTTTATTTTCCTTCCACAAAAATTGAATTTCATATCTTCCCTTAACAAAATTTAAATTTTCATTAAAAGAATTAATAATTTCTATATCTCTCTGTGACATAGAATCATTCTTACTGTCACATATTCCAAGTGATTCTAAATCCCAAAAACGCTGAAAATCAAAACTGTCAAATTTATTTACAGATACAAAATGCGAATTAATTACTTCTGTACTATTATTATTCAATTTCCCCACTACAGTATATCCGAAAATAGTATTAGCAACATATAAATTATCACCGATTTCTTCAATGATACCTCTCTGTATTTTCCAAAAATAATCAGCTCCTAGCAAAATATTAATTTTGGAATCACTTAATGAATTGTCTGCCAATTTCCAGTTTTTATTTTTAATATAACTTTCAATTTCTGGTTCGCCCCTTGGGCTTTTCAAGGGAGTCGCGGTTATTAAGTCTGTAGCTAATACTTCAACATGGATGAGCCGACGAGGATTTATTTTGCTACGCAGTTCAATATTAAAAACCTCGAATTCCTCTTCTTTACCTTTATTTATACCAAAGGCAAAAACAGTTAGCTTTTCTGTTCTTACACGGGTTAATTTTAATTCGTGGGCCAATTCTTTAGTAATAAAACTTTTTTCACTTCCGGAATCCAATAAGAGTCTGACAGTTTTTGATCTAGAATTAGATTGGGCTATGACGCAACATGTTTGCAATAACGCTGCCTGATTACTGTTTTTCAAATGTGAATTCGATACTATAGTGTTCTCTACTACTTCTGGTTTCAAGTTTTTTGAAAAACAAAATAATTTGTTATGATCTGTTGCTTTACATTTTTCGCAAGGCTGCGATTTCACCCTGCACTGTGATGACAGATGAGATTTTAGAAAACATTTATAACACCTGCCATCCTTCTTTAATTTTAACCTTTTCTCAACATCAGTTAAATTAGTACATTCAAGAGAATGATGATCATAATTCTTGCAAAATATGCATATATTTTTTACACCTACATTCAATGAATTCATTTTATTTGGAAATTTTCTGTCATTAATTTCGGCTTTATTTTTATTTACAATTACCGAAGCATTTTTATAATTAATCATACTAAGTGATTTTTCACGCGATTCAAGTTCTACTTTAAGAAAATTAATTAAGTCTGTCACATCAGACTCATCCTTCCTTTTATCACTTTGCCTGTAATATTCAACTACTAGATCGTTTGGCAATAATTTTAATAAAATTGGATTCAGTAAATGACCATATTGGCCTTTTGTCACCCCTAAATTAGATAAACTGCGAATATTTACTTCACAAGCGTCATAAAACTTTCGCAAAGCAGTTATATTTGATGAACTTTTTACGCCTTCTAAGTTTATCAATTTATTCATGTGAGCATTAATGATAATATCCTTTTGCCCAAAACGTGACTTCAACATTTCTATGCAATTATCATAATTTTGTTCCGTAAGTGAAAACCCTTCAATAACATTGTACGCTTTGTCAGTTAAAAGCGTTTTCAAGTAAGTGAATTTTTCAATCTTTGTAAGATTTTCATTTAAATGGATTGAATTTTCGAAACAATCGAAAAATTCGTTCCATTTTTCTATTTGTCCACCAAATTTTGGTAAGGACATTTTCGGCAATCTCACTGCCGAACCAGTTTTTGTTTGGGTTTCACTGACAGAACAGTTTGAACTACTTTCATCTTTATTATTACATAATCTTTTTAATCTTAGTTTGATTTTGCATTTGGCAGAAATTATTTGCTCGCCGTATTTATCGCTGGTCGCGATATCTTTTTCATACTCTTTAATATCTACTATTAAATTTTCAATTTCATTATTTAAATTTTTTAATGCAATTTCTCTTTCACCTATCATTTCCTGGATTTCGATGATTTCGTCTGATTTTGTATTTTCTAGATCATCCAATAATAAATTCTCTAATTTATTTATTAATTTAGTTACATTTGAGCGTTCCGTAGAACGCTTAGCTTTTAACTTTTCAATATTCATAGCGAGCAAATAATCAAACAAAATAATTAAAATAATTAAAATTTCTAATTTCATTTAATCAATGTTATAAATAGTAGTTAAATTTTGCTTACCTGGTTCCATATCCAGGCAGCTATCCAATAACGAATCCGGAATTCCAGTCATTATTATTTTTCAGTTTCGTTTTCACAATAAATTATCCAAGCTTTCAAATCCAAATCCAGATAAATTAATATCTAAAGGTAATTTCACTTTCAAGGGATTTCAGTTATCCCGAGTTTCGTTCACCATGAAAAAATAATATTATTATACTGCGCCATGAAAATTCGTACCATGAAAATTTGCAGAATCATGTAATCACAAACTCTTTATAATCTATAAATCTATAGTTCTAGTGTTCATTTCAGTCATAAAGTCAGTTGGGAGAGCATAAATTCTTTATTAGAAATTAAACACACAATAAAAAACTATTTGCAGTATACTTTGAAGAATTCACAATTATAACTTAATTCAGCAATATTTCAGGATAACATTGTTTCTCCATAAAAGAAGCCAAGCATCAAGATATGTAAATAATAACTTTTCATGTTCAAGAGAAAAGAAAAATAATTCCTGTTTTAGACAGGCCGAAAACTAAACTAAACTAGAAAAAAAAAAACATTCTCAAAGAGAGAAAAAATCACCTCTCATTTGGCAAAGAGCCAACTACGAGTCGGGGGGCTGGCGAAACGAAACCAAAAGCTACGTTCAAACACTTAAATATATTTAAATTTCAAAAATTCTATTTAAATAAAAAAAATCCGATTTAAATAATAAAAATTCGATTTAAATAAAAAAAATCCGATTTTTTTGATTTAAAAAAAATCAAGATTTTTATCAACTCTGTATATATTTAATTATTGTTATATAGGATCAAAATAATGAGTGTTACTGTTTGTATTTAGAGAAAAATTATTATTTCTAGTTTTGGCGGTTAAAGGGTTAAACTAATCACATGTGTAAAAAATCAACATGGTAATTTCATTCTCAGTTTCAAATTATGATTGCTTTTGTAACTTATTTTGAAATAACTGATTTTTCTTTTTTCTTTTTTTCTAATACTACTTTCATCATCATGTAGAAATAAAAACATGCATGTACAAATCAATTAATGGAATTAAACAATGGATCATAAAATTGCTTATGTGATAACTTTTTTTCTTTCTTTCTTTTTTTTTTTTTAATTTTTTTTTATCATATACAATATTATCTTGGTATTACAAACACAAATTCATAAAAAGTTATCTATAAAAATTTTATAAATATCTTTAAGATAACACAAAAATGAAACAAAATGCATCATAATGTGATTTAAAAATACACTATCAAGCAATCAAATAAATCTGTGATAAAAAAAAAAAAGAAAGAAAGAAAAGGAAAGAAAAATCCTGGTATTAAAAGCAAGATAACCAAATTTATTTTATTTTGATTAGTAGAGAGAAATTTCATTTTTCTTGAAAATTACTTTTAGAAAGACATCCATTACATAGATAAAAATAAAATTCTCTCTCTCTCTTTTATTATTTATTTATTTATTTTACAACACAAGAAAAATTAGTATGCTGTGGCCATCACAAAAATTTCTTTCATATCATTCTATACAAAAGCGGCATTTACCAATTAACATGCACAAAAGTTTAATCTTCTCGCAATAAAGATGTTACAAATAGAATTTCATGCAACTTTAACCAAACAATACTGGCATACAGCCATGTGAAAATTCACAGAATGGGATTAATAGCAGCGTGTGATTAATTATTGGCCGATATACACTTAAATTAATTTAGCATTTGTTTTCATAATAGTCATCTCACATATCAAGTTTAATGTATTTATATACCATAGTCACTGAGATATAGCAATCTCATACACAGGATAAATTGCAGTATAGCAGCACCATCTGTTGGCCCATATACATTCAAATTGAATAGGTTTACAAGATGGCATCTCACATATCAACTTTGATCAAATTATACACAACAGATGCTGAGATATAGTCATCTAGTAAATGGGAGAAAGTGCAATCACCTGTTGGACAGTTTGCACCAAAAGTTGGCAGACACCAATTTATATCACGCAACAAATATAAACTTTTATGAAATTATTTAAGTTCTTGAATTAGAGCTGGCACAAATTTTTTTTTACACACACAAAAGCAGCAAGACGGGCAAAAATTTTCTAAAAATGATCAAACTTTTTTGAATCCCCTTTAAAATCTGCGAATCCATCGAAAACCATAGGTTGAACATTTTTATGAATCCAATACTTTCTTCTAATAAATATAGATTTTTTTTTTGCTCCTGAAATTACTTTTTCACTAAGAATTCATTTTTGGATGCAAATTACATTTACGAAAGAAAATATAATACACCCTGTCAGAAAAATGTAGCAAAATCAATACTCATGTACAACAATAACTTTTGACATGTATTAAAGATGAAAATTGATTTAGACATGACTTAAAATTCGATTTTGAAACTACAATTTAGATTTTTCTTGCTCTTATTTTATATATCTTAGTAACTTTTTTAGTAACTTAGTAACTTTTTTTATATATCTTAGATCTTATGTTGTGAATATATTAAATATGATTAACAATAATAAATTGAGTGCTAATAACAACTATCTTCTACCTATTTGAATAATGTAGTATTTGAATTAATTCCTAATTAATTATCAACAGAAAAAAAAGGTTCCATTAAGAAACAAATATATATGTAGCTCTAAATTTATTTTTTGATTTAAATTTTTTTTAAACTTCATTAAAATATAAACTAAATTAAAGGCAAGTTTTATTTTTAAATACAGGATAGTCATAATTAAACTGATGATGTTTGTAATAAGACAGTGGATGAAAGATTAAGGAGGAAAAAAAAAAAAAACTTAAATTTACTGTTAGAAGAATATGTGACACTATTTTTCTAAGTAAAGTTTTTATCACAATATATAATTTAAAATTGATGATTGTACAGTTTATTTTTTTTCTTCTTTTGCCTCATTTATTATTTTCAAATTGGAGACACCACGCTAATTTGTCCCCATTTTAAAAATTTTTTAATCTTTCTTTTCTATTACACAGCATTACCCAGTGGTGGATCTATGGCGGGGGGGAGGGGCAAAAGTACTGACATCCACAACTGAATATTACAATTGTAAACTTTTCATTGATCTGGAATAACATCTTGAAAAATCTTAGACCCTCCCCCCCCCCTCCCCCCCCCAAAGTTAAGTTCTGGATCCGCCACTGGCATTACCCATATATTCCCTTAATGATGACTTTGGAACTTTTTTTTTTCCAGAATCCTTTGTCCCCTGTCTTGTTTAATCTTCCTACAAACTTTGGTACCATTCTTGTAATTAGATCGCACTACAGAGTACTGTGTGCCCTGTCAGTTTAATTACAGCCACACTGTACATTATTTTAAAAAATTATATTACACAAAAAAATATGAAATCAAATCCAATAAAATTAATTTAACACATTGAGCGCCATTCTAGATTCTAGACATTTTGTCATATATCTCTAAAAGTACTGAAGTAATCATCTTGAAACTTTAGGAGTGTGCAGAACATGTTATACTTCAAACATTTCTGTGAAAGTTTTACCCTGAAAGTAAAAGCTGTACCAATAAAAAACTAACATTGTTGAGTGCCATGCAGTGTTAGAAATAAGAATTTTTAAACTAGGCGTCAAAATGATGCCTGGATTAAATCTTTTGGGCGTCAGAATGAAAAATCTAGGTGCCCTATAATTAAATATGTATATTAAAAAAAATAATAAAGCATCAACTTGTAAATAATATATGCAAGATTATATAAAATATATTTATGTAATGAATGCAATTACATTGACAATATTAAACGTACATATTTAAAATCACAAATTCATTCTTTGCCCAGAAGATACATCATTCCACTACAATTTAATAGCATTTTCTGGGCAGAAATCTTCCAATTTAGGGCTGTTTAATTTAATTATTAACAAATCGTCAACTACTTTCATAGAGATATGATTTCTTAAATCAGTTTTTATAAGGTTCAGTTGACCGAAATAGACTTGTTTACAGTCTGATGGGATTTGGAAAATTATTAGGTATGATGAGGAAAAAATCCAGGCGTCAAATAGGCACCTATGATTGGAATTCTAGGCGTCAAAATGAAAAAACTGGTAGCAAAATGCGACTAACAACCGCTTATTTCTAACCCTGGTGCCATGTCAGCAATTGGTGGCTGACAGTGTCAAATATGATATAAAGCCGCGTCAACCATCGGTGGTTGACAGTGTAAAATAGGATATAAAACTAAAAATATTACATTGTTTTAAGTAATTGTTGAAAATTTATTTAAAATTTGCTTAATTTTTATTTATTGCAGGAGGAATCATCATGAAATTTTAATGGATTTTAGGAATTCATGTGGCACTCAACGTGTTAATATATGAAGGGCAATTAAAAAAAAAAAAAAAAGAAATAACACCTTTAACTTCAGTTAGTAGAACATAATATAAAATTGTACTAAAATTGACTTATAAAAAAGTAAATATTAGCATATGATAGACAGAGAAAGAATTTAAAAAGAAAGAAAATGAAGAAATAGAAAGAAAATAAAACATCAAACATAGCTGTTATGGAGAAAAAAATAATAATAACAATAAGGAAGGAAAAATCTAAGTTCAAGTAACATTTTCTGCTTTAAATCAACAGAAAAATATTTATAAATGAAAAACTAATTAAAACTTCAAAAGAACAGAATTTTTTAAAATTAGTTTTTTTTCTTGTCTTTATACTTTCAAGAATCTTTAATTAAAAATAAAAACTGTTAAAAATAGCTTTTAGACCTCTCTTAAATTATGTAATGTTGTAATTTATAGTTGTATTAAAGACACATTAAATTATATTATATTAAATAAATAAAATTTAGTATACCTGAGCATTTAAAACTTTTTCACAATGTGATTGCAAAACTTCTACATAATCTCTAAGTAATTCAGCATCACGTTCAAAAAGAGATACCATTGAGCGAGTCTATATATATAAGAAAAAAATATATATATCAAGCCATTAATATTTATATAATTAAATATAATAATTCAATATATCTAATATAAGTAATCTCCCATCAATCTATCTTATAATTTCAAATCACTGGTTGAATTTGATTTTTTATTTTTTTTTAATTGAATAAATATATAGTTTTATTTACACACATTATTTGCATTAGTTTATTCACAGAGTAATCTAAAACCAAGTAAAGGACTAAACAAACATTCTAAGATTTATTCATTTTGAACCTTGGTCTCTAAACAAAGCTGTCTCTATTAGAAGTTGGTTAGGAATTTTCAGCTTTCTTTTTTGACAATTATGATCTCATGAAAGCATCTGCAAGCTGAATGGTGTGTCCTTCAGTTATCAGGTACTGGATTCAAAACCTGAATCAGACAGATTCTTTTGTTGTAATGGTTCAGAATCCACTTTAAGCGGTATGTCACAATCTAATGAGCTCTAATATGAAAAAATATATATATATATATATACGGGGTGCTCCAAAAGTCCCACACACCCCTCTTAACTCGGAAATGAGTCGGAATTGTGAAAAATGACAAAACACATGTTCAATGAATTCAAGAGGGACTTCTTTTGATGAAAAAAGTTTGGGCCCAGGGGGGGCCGCTAGAAAAGGCAACTTTAAAATCTCCAATGGGAAGGTATGTCTTGCGATACATCCCTGGAAACATCTCTTCAAAACAATGAATTTGATATAAATAGTTTCAACCAATGATGATTATGAAAGGAGATACATGATTTTTTAGACTTTTGAAATATATAAACTAAGTCACAAAAAAAAAAGCCGCACTTGGATATTTTCCATTTTCCTTTCTGTAATCGCTAATTTTATTGTTTCAAAAGTAAATTTTTGAACAGATTTTATTACGTTGTGTTCCACATGCAATTTAGGATTGAGCCAAGTGTTAAAAATAAGAAAAAATTGCAAGAATAAGGCAATTAATGATAACACAAAATTTTTTAATTTTATAATGAAAATCAAAAAATATTTTAATATGCAAGATGTCAAAATGATTAAATATTAATTAACGAAATATTGTTCAGCTGGTTTTTCGCAAGATACAAAATTTTTTGGCTGTTTAAACTGGAAATTTGTCTCTATGCGGCCACGTTGCTCATCCAATGGAGATGACCGCCAGTTAAAAAGCCAGTGCTTAAAAAATCAGTTTGTATTACATTTAAAACATAGAAGGGATTCAGAAAAAATATTTAGTAACATAATTTCTTTAAATACAGTGCAAGAAAGATTAAGCAAAGCAAGTTTAAGTGCCAGAAAATCTGAAAAAAATCCATTCTTAACGAAAATAATTAGAAAACCAAGACATTAGAGGGTTAAAAAAATTAAAAAATGATTGGTCTAATTATTGGGCTGAAGTGGTTCTCTCTGATGAGTTACGTTTAACTTAATTCGAACTGATGGAAACAAGCAGATCTGATCACAAAAATGTAACTGACTTAATAAAAACCCCACTCTTAAAACAATGGCATATTCTCCGTACATTACGATACAAAAATGCATAATTTTTCAGTGACTCTGGGAAATTTTCATGTTCAAGGGCTCAATTCACCCGAAATAAAACTTAGCCATTAAAAAATTGATACCTGATCGATTACTTTGGAGGTATTTCAGACTCTTCCATAATCAGCATTTCAAGATGATAATGCACTTTTTTACATTGCGCCTGTGGTTTGTTTATTTGATTTAAGTTGTTAAAA
The DNA here is from genome assembly GCA_963930645.1 of Salticus scenicus. Classification (NCBI taxonomy): domain Eukaryota; kingdom Metazoa; phylum Arthropoda; class Arachnida; order Araneae; family Salticidae; genus Salticus; species Salticus scenicus. Next base: position 175,767,938 of record OZ005654.1, read on the forward strand.
TTACCTACCCATTCTCATGAGAATCTATAATTTTGTAAGTTATCATAACTTTTTTTATTTAAATTAAATCCCACATAGAATATCGCAGGATTTCTTCTTTATTAAAGACTATTTTCCCGAAAATAGTCTTAATCTCAATCCACTCAAAAACGTTTAGTCTATAAAACAGGGTGTGGTTTAGAAATATGTAGCCTAGAACTTTGCAAGAACTAGAAAAAATTATTTATGATATTTATTTGGCACAGTGAAATTTCTGAGTTCCATGTTAAAAAAATGTAAAATACTATGCCATTGGGCATTAAAGCAGTAATTCCATATAAAGGCGGAATTATACAATCCAGAATACATATTTTCATTAAATAATTGTTTAGATCTAACAAATACATAGTTTTATTTCATACATTAAAATAGTTCTTGTTTATTCCATATAACAAATCCTAATAGAATACAAAGTATACCTTTATTATATTGTGTTTAAAAAGAAAATTTTCTGTAGATTTTTATTAAATACTTCATAAAGTGTAATAAAATGAATTTTTAAATTGAAAATGTACATGGATATCATGTTATGACTTCCATATTATACAAACATAATAATTTTATTTGTTGCAATCATTAGTTTTTAAATTATTACAAACTCAAAAGGTATAAGTCAAATTTTCTGTAGTGCGGCTTTTTTTTTTTTTTTTTTTTTTTTTTTTGCCGTTTAGTGTATTTTATACTTATGTATCCCCTTTAATAATCACTACAGAACAAAACTATTTATATCAAATTCATTGTCTTGAAAAGACGTTTCCAGGGATGTATCACAAGATATACTTTGGCCAAATATGATTGGGTTTGGGCAAAGGGGTGATAAGAATGCCACTAGGGAGGGCAACTTTAAAATTTCAAACAGGAAAGTATATCTTGTGATACATCCCTGGAAACGTCTCTTCAAGACAATGAATTTGATATAAATAGTTTTGTCCTGCAATGATTATTAAAGGGGATACATAAGTATAAAATTCACAATTCAAAAGTCTAAAAACTTGTGTATATCCTTTAATATTCAACGTAAGGTAAAACTATTTATATCAAATTCCTCGTTTTGAAGAGACATTTCCAGAGATGTATCACAAGACATACCTTACCATTTGAAATTTTAAAGTTGCCCTCTCTAGCACCCCAGGCCCAGACTTTTTTCACCAAAAGAGGTCCTTCTCGAATTCATTGAATACGTGTTTTGCCATTTTTTCACAATTTCAACTCATTTTCGAGTTAGGAGGAGTGTGTGGGACTTAAGGTTGTACTTAATTATTCCAATCCAAAATAATTGTTGTGTGTTCTTACAATTTATAATATTCGATTATAAAGTTTCTATTCATCTTCATAACACCAGTACAGTAAACACCCGATTATCTGCAGACATGGAAAGGGCAAGATCAGAAAAAAAGTGTTTTTTCAAGAAGAAACAAATAATTATTTTTTCAAAAATATATAACCAGGGCTCCAGGAATTTGAAAAAAACTGGTCAATAGCAAAAATTTCTGGTAGCCCATAAAAAATATTCACCCAACTTTTCTTTAATTTTGAAATTTACTTAAATATAGAAATTAAAATTCTATGCATAAAAACCAAATATTTATTAGGCTAGAATAATACATCGGGAAACATCTGTTTAAATTTAACATCATGAAGCTAAATTTATTATTTTCACTAAACGGATACATTGATGCATCATTGCACTGGCACAATGATTCAGCACCAGGTTGCTAAGCACATGCAAACAAGAACAGTGTAAACCAGTTCCCTAAAATTGTGCACTAATTTAACACTGAATTGTGAGGCATGCATGAAGAAAAGTGGTGTACTAAATCATCTAATGCTGTACTGATTCAACACAGTACACAGTGTCTGGAAATGTAGCAAGAGAAGCAAGATTGAAAATGGCAAGAGTTAGACTACATCAAAATTGGAATAATTTCATTTTTTTAATGTCAGATGACTCAATGATAAGTGACAATGTTGAAACCTGCTATGTTTTGGACTTCGGAGTTAGTCATTAATATTATTTCTTATATTTTAGTATTTTTGTTGAGACATAAACCCTAAACCAGTTCCCTAAAACTGTGCACTAATTTAACACTGAATTGTGAGGCATGCATGAAGAAAAGTGGTGTACTAAATCATCTAATGCTGTACTGATTCAACACAGTACACAGTGTCTGGAAATATAGCAAGAGAAGCAAGATTGAAAATGGCAAGAGTTAGACTACATCAAAATTGGAATAATTTCATTTTTTTAATGTCAGATGACTCAATGATAAGTGACAATGTTGAAACCTGCTATGTTTTGGACTTCGGAGTTAGTCATTAATATTATTTCTTATATTTTAGTATTTTTGTTGAGACAGTTTGGCACATTCAATTTTTTTATTTGTTTGTCTTTAATTTCTCATGAATCTTTCTCCCTCTTTTAATTATTACTATTATCATTAAGATACTCAAGTTTTTTAATACTTTTAGAAACTCTTATTATATCACATGTTTTAGAATTTAATTTATTGAAAAGGAAAAAAAAATAAATTTATGATATTTTAATACAAAATGAAATCGTTATATTGCCCTTTAAAAAAAATCAATACAAATAATACCTGTGGATTATCTTCCAAGGCATCTTCTAAATGTATTTTTTCTAATCCAGGCATTTTGTTGAAATTCTGAAAATAGAAATTATTATCAAAACTGAAATAAATATTCAGATCACAAAAACCTTTTTTTAAGCAGTTCTATATTAATTTATTAGCAAGCTGTGACCATTTTTCAGGCCACTATGTTATTATTATTATTTTAACTACTTTATTAAATGAATTGTTATTATTTTAATCCCCCAAAAATATTAATTTTGAAGAAAGAAAAAAATTCATTGCAATTCATCAAACTTCAGTTTGGACCCCCACTGCCTTAGGCAGCATGCACTTTTGAAAAAATTCCATTGAAATTGCTCAGCTAGTTCTTAAAAAACAAACAAGCATTTTACTGTGTAATTCCTGTAATATTTTGAAAGCAAACTACTGCTGGATTTTGATCACCTATCATTATTTTATTATTTTCCAAAATTTTGTTTAGATAATTTTTACAGAACATTATCAATTATTAATTACTTTTAAACATTTCAAGAGACACAACTTAATAAGAAATAGTTCAATATAGAAAAATTCTCTATATTTAAACAAAATTAACATTTTACTCAAAATCAAAAATACAAATTCACATTTTAAACTAAAATCTCTTTGACATTTACGCAACTTGTTAAAGAAAAAGATTTTTTAAAAAAGTAGCCCACCTACTCTCCGGCTGTGTTAGATTGATCCCCGGTTGGCAAAGTGCCAGAACGATTCTACTCACGTGCTAGAGGAGACAGCAAAGGAAGAGAGAGGGGAAATTTTTCTATTACTCTTGTTTCGTCTGCTATGTGTAGAATCATTGATACTATGGACATTCCTATTTTATAAATGGACTAGCCCTTTTCACTCATGTGCAGATGATGCCAGGGATCTTTCTTCTGTGGTTTATCAGTAGTCATGCTATTTTCTATGCTTTGTAATAGCTGTAAAATAGTAAAATAAATATCTCACCCCCCGCCCCTTTCTTTTTATGTATTAATAATAATCTTATTTTTAACTCTGAAATACTTAAATTAAAACTGATGGAAAATTAAAATCAGGGGAATTTCTAAAATATTTTTATAAAAATAGAGTACATAAGCTATTGATAGAGTGTCTGTAAATGTGACACTGAATATTGGCTTCAAAATATTCAGTCAAACTGCAGTTATGCAAATATTTAATACAGCTAAAATCTTTGAAAATTCTTCATTCTGCTGGAATTAAGCACGATGTTTTCTAAAAGACAAATGTTAAAAGAAACACTCTCACATCATTTGCATGTAGCAGCAGCACTTGCTTATATAAAAATCGTAGCTATACGATATGAGATGCATGCCATGATAATAAACATTTTTTACCTATTAAAAGGCAAAATAAGAGAAAATAGTGTGATGGCCACATCAGTTTATTTTTAATGTTTACATTATTATATTCATAACTAAATTTACTGAAATAATGAATAATAGCAAAATACACATGAATAGTTTCATTTATTATTCAGTTTATATTTATTATTTCATCATTTATTAATAAAATATTTCTTCAATCCAAGATATTCTCAGAAGCAATGATAACAGAAACGTACAGCTTGATCATAATGACTGGCTATGAAAATGTACTTACAAATGTTCTACTGAAAATATTAAAACACTACAAAAGAAATTTTTTAATGGTCACAGTACAGACATTTTCAGTTTGATCTTTACATACATATTTGAATTGATAATAACAATAAAAGCAAAATGAGTGCAAATTTTAAGCCCAAATTGAAATCTTTAAAAAAAGAGAAAAATTCATAATGAAAAGCATTTGCATGCTTTTGCAATGCTTTGTTCAAGACAAAATTTAATTACCACTATATTTGGTTTCTTGAAATTCCATAGCCTATGCTATTAAAATTAAACAAATTATCCAAAATTAGTTTGTTAGCTTATGAACTATGATAAAATATCAGTAAATTCGCAAAAGTGTTTTTCTTCTATTTATTTTAATAATTGAAAGAATTTAAAAAATAACAAAATCATATGAATTATAAAAAATTAATAAAAAAGTATATCATACAAAAATGTAACTGTTTCACTGTTTTGACGATTAGTACGAAGTAGATTGTAAATTATTTGTGACAACTTTACTGGTTATTTCATAAATGCAATAGCATGAATAAAATACTTACAAATATTACTAATATTTGATCAAACAATTATACAATACATTCTATAAATTGCAAACAGAAATCAATTCAATATGCAAAAATAAATAAATTAATAAACTGCACTGTTAAATTGATACCCTCCAATAAATATATATAAAAAAATAAAATTAATAGGTATTAAAAATATTTGGTTAAAAGACAAAGGCATTAACCTATTTAACAATTTATTTTGAAAATAATAATAGCATAAAACTGCAAAAGAGCATAGTTAAAATAATAAAACAAATGCTTTACAAAGGCAGGATCGCTTTCTCTTTAATAATACCTAATAATTAATTAATTAATTAAAATACAATATATATATATGTATTACAAATATGATTTAACATACAGAATAGATAAAAATTTCAAAAATAAATGATATGTATATTCTGCTTTCCACATAATTAATTTAGGCGTTTGATACCCATAACTATAATCGGCATTTTAAAATTAAAGGTAAAATTCGATTGACTTACACATATATTGGAATAAAAGACAATTTTAAAAATATGTGCGCTAACACTTTAAAACGGAAAATGTTAATATCTATTCATATTTTTTTGCTCTCTATAACAGTATCCGTATATCTTCATAGTTTTTCCATATACATTTAAAGAATTGTTCGCTCAGTATAAAGAAAATTCTTAACTTATCCAAATGCTTGATCTAATTTTTATGAAACATTAACGTCAATCAACGCAATTTCTGAACTTTAACGTACACAGTAACAATTTTGTTTACATATTTTTAAGTCTATAAAAATTCTCGGGGGCCTGTCATCTAAAAAACACAGACGACCAGCAGACCAGACAGTGATCTTTGTTTATTATGATGCCAAATCATAATTCGCAACCACGCATCTAAAATGTTCAGGTAACCACTGAGCCAAGGCTGAACTGGATCCGACGCTCCTTCGCGCCGATTGTATCCGCTTTGCGGTGGAGCGTCGGATCCAGTTCAGCCTTGACTGAGCTGAAGAACACAGGCAACTTTTGCATCATTTATAAAAATTAGGGATGGACCGGATCAAAGAATCTCTAAACCGGATATGGAATTTGCCGGATACGGATATCCGGCTTTCCGGATATTTTTTTAATTTGCCGGATCCGGATATCCGGCATTCCCCTTTCCCAGTACACATGGAAATTTCAGTTTTTTAAGAGCACACAGTAATTAAAAACAGGTATTTGCAACTGGATTCCATTCACATACACAAAAATGTCAATATTATTGGGATAATAAGTCATAATAGTTTTATTTTATTTTATTTTTTAATAGGGCAGTTCCTTGTTTGTAAACAAACATCTCAACTTTTATGAGTGGTTGGCAAAAAGGCTTGGGAAAAGCATAGCGATGGCGATTACTTGATTACTACCAACGGAAAATGAATGGTGGGCGGGGCGCGGGAAAGTCGAGCGCGCTTTTTTGCCAACCACATGACGTCACGAGGAAATGCTCTATATCATTTCTTATGCGTCACTTTTGATAGTTAGGTTAGCAGAATATAATGTGCAATGTTGTCCGAACTACGTGCTTTGTCTGCCTTGCTATGCATATAATTGACAAAACTTAGTTAAATAATCTTGTGTGTCACTCACACGACTTTCTCTTATGCTGAAATTTAATATTATAAATACAGATTGGAGATTAGGGGGTAAGAAAACGAGTACTGTTGTGTAAACCTATGTTAAAACAATTCAAATTAGGATTCGGAACAGATTTATTTGACAAATAATATGTGAGGGTGCCCCTCCCTCAAACCCCCGTTTTGTTATTATACATGCATTTATATAGTTTTCAAGTCTGTTATTAAGTTCAAAAGTTCATTTAAAATTATTCAGACAACTTTCACACGCAACATTCTTAAAACTTATCAATTTTGATTAAATTTTTATACTAACAAAAACAAACATAGTAACTTCAAAATACAACATTTTAAAAAAAATTACTTGCTTATTAAAAATTGTTGTTACTTGTTTATTAAAATTTGTTGTTGTTTAAAAATCATTTGTTTATTTGATCTACCTAAAATTACTTACCTAAAATTACTTGTTTTTAATTAAAGTGACGCAGGCAAAGTTCAAGCTTTAAAACTTGACTTCGGTATTCAGGAAGCCTCAAAACATTTAAATATAAAAAACCTAAGCAATGAATATTTACCTTAAAAAAATACATTATTATATGGCCATGTAGAATTAATTTCAATTCCTGGACATGGTAACAATAACAAAAAAAATAAAAATAAAAATATATTATGGATTATATATTGGCAGCCCTGCATATTTCTGAAGATTATATAAACGCCACATGGTGCACATAAATATAATCCGATATTAATAACAGACGGCACAACCTGAAATACACTTCCATCAATTTTCAGGTATTGCCGTACTATAATATAGTTCTTTTGTGTAGCTCTGTAATCGAACAGTGAATGATTTCCATACCATATTCAGTACGAAACATGATTTTACGCATACAAAAAATATAAATTCTTTTCATTTGATTTAGTGCAGTTTATAGTTGTTAAACTAAACTTATCTACAATTTTCCCCATAGATGTAATATATTTGAATTCTCTTGGGTGTCCCTGTACACGAATCATTTGCTTGATCTCCACGAAAAGTTTAGTGTAGCATCCCTATATGATACACATTTAGAATACCAAGTTTGAAATTTCTGCAATTATTTTTTTTTGAGATATGCTGATAAGACACACGCAAAGACACGCAGACCAACCGCTAAAAATATTATTTTTGGATTCAGGGGACCTTAAATCGAGTAAACATAACAAAAACTCGATTTCAAAAATTTGACCCAAAAACAATACTTCTCTACTATTTACATGGGTAAGAGAATGTAAAACTAGTATGTTGCGGCCACCACAAGACTTTCTTCTCTATTTTCCTATATTAATTCACTCAGTTCAAATAAATTACAAAAATTACTATTTATCAAAATTATCTACCATGATGAATGCAGGCGATTTTCATCTTAGAGAAAACTAACAGTAAATATCCAAAGAAATACAGTTTAACTAACATCTTAAAAAATGCGTTTTCATAATGGTTATCTCATGTATCAAGTTTCGTACAGTTAAATGTCATAGAAGTTGAAATATAGCATTCCTGTTCTCGGGAAAAACTGCACTATAGCGGCGCAACCTACTGGTAGATATACATCCAGATTGAATCGGCATAATGTCTCATAATGGGTTTCTCACATATCAAGTATTGTTTGATTATACGTATTAGAACCTGAAATATATTAACTGAGGAAATCGTTGTATAGAAACGCCCCTGTTGAGCAGTTAGTACCAAAAGTTGATTCGCAATAACTTATATCAAGGTGCATTCACATATAATTTTTTATAAAATTTTGCGCGGTAGTTCCTGATATATAATCCTTCTTTAAACTTTGAAAATCGCTGCACAGCAGCACCACCTGTTGAGTAGTTGACCCTAAAAATTGGTAAGCGCTTACATATGTCAAGATACATCTACATACATTTATATGCATTTTTATGCAGTAGTTCCTGAGATATAGCCTTTTCTTAAACTGTGGAAATCTCTGCACACCAGAAGTTGATAGGCTCTAACTTATATCAAGTTGCATCCATACATGAATTTATATGTATTTTTGTGCAGTAGTTCCTGAGATATAGCCTTACTTTAAATTGTAGAAATCACTGCATAGTAGCACCACCTATTCAACTGTTAACACCAAAAGAGTATAGGCACTCTAATTTATATCAAGTTGCATCTACGTATGACATTATATGCAATTTTGTACAGTAGTTCCTGAGGTTCCTTCCCTCAAATTCTGGATATCGCTACATAGCAGCACCACCTGTTGATCGATTGACTCCAACTGGTACTGTTGATAGGCACTAATTTAGGTCAAGGTGCATTTACATACGATGGGTGATCAGAAAAAAAGGTTACAAGCTGCAGCATTTGAAAACTACATATTGTGGAGAACTTTTGTTTCCCCAGAGTGGAGACAGGTGGTGCTACTTGTCATACAGCTGGTGTGCGGGTAGGTAGTGAAAGTTCCCAGACGGTTCAGGACGATTGAAATGGCAAGACGCTTAGAAAATTGGTCTCGTCTGGAAGTGCGAGCCGTGATTCGATTTTTATGGGCAAAGAATGTGTCCGCGAAGCATCTGACGCAAACGGCCGGGCATGTTGAGTGAAGGTGTCATCCTCCTGCATGACAATGCTAGGCCCCATACTGCTCAAGCAACGCAGGAATTGTTGCGACGGTTCAGGTGGGAAATCTGGAGTCACCTCCATACAGCTCATATTTGGCACCCAGTGACTATTTCCTGTTTCCGAGGTTGAAGGAGTACTTATCCGGCATACAGTTCTTATCAGACAGTGCTGTGAAAACATCCGCCGAGACCTGGCTCAATGGACAGGGACTTGATTTCCACCAAGACGGGTTAAACAACTTGGTTCTGCGTTCTGATAAATGCCTAAATAGACTTGGTGATTATGCCGAAAAGTGATAGGCACATATGCCTCTTAATTCTCTTTTCTATTTTCTGTCTATTGTTAATAAATATTTCTTTATTCGACTTGTAACCTTTTTTTCTGATCACCCCTCGTATACAATTATATATAATTCTGTGCAATAGTTCCTGAGATACAATCGCCACAAAGTGTTTGTCATACACACAAAGACAAAAATTTTCCAAATATTGTCAAATCGTGTTCTTCACGTCTCAAAACGTATAAATCCGCCAAAAACCGGAAGTCGAAAATATTTACGTATCCAATACTTTCTTCTATTGAATACAGAAGAAAGTAAATAAGAAAAGTTATGCAAAAGAAAACTGCTAAAAAGTTATATATATATTTTTTACTTTCTTTTATATTAAATAAAAGAAAGTACTGGATTCGTAAAAAATTTCGACTTCTGGTTTTCGACGGATTTACACGTTTTGAGAGTTCTAGAACACGATTTTACCATTTTTAGAAAATGTCGGTCACTCTCTGTGTGTGTGATAAAAATATTGTGGCAACTGTATCTCCTAAGCTACAGCTCAGAATTCTATATAAACTTATATGTAGATACATCTTGACCTAAACTAGTGCCTATCAACTTTTGGTGTTAAACGCTCAATAGGTGGCGCTGCTATACAGCGATTTCCGCAATTTATGGGGAGGCTATATATCATGTTCTATTGCGTACAATCGTACAAATTTTGATATATTAGAAGGTCATTATAAGGCATTATGCTGATTCAATTTGAATGCTTATCGGCCGACAGGTGGCGCTGCTAGACAGCGATTTCCGCAATTTAGGGGAAGACTATACCTCAGGAACTACTGCACAGAATTGCATATAAATTTATATGTAGATGCACCTTGACATAAATTAGTACCTGCCAACTTTTAGTTTCAACTGCTGAATAGGTGGCGCTACTACACAGCGATTTCAGCAATTTAAGGAAAGAACTTAATATGTGAGAAGGCCATTATGAGGCATTATGCTAATCAAGTTGGATGCTTGTAGACCAATAGATGGCGCTGCTATATTGGAAATTTTCTCGATAACGGGAATGCTGTATTTCAACTTGTAGGGCATATAACTGTACGAAACTTGATATGTGAAATAACCATTATACAAACGCATTTTTTAAGATATTATTTTTAGATAATAAAACTGTCTTTCTTTGGATATTTAGTGTTAGTTTTCTCTAAGATGAAAATCGTTTTCATTCATGAGGTTAGATAATTTTAATAAATAATAACTTTAATAATTTTTTTGCCCTTAGTGAATTTGTATAGGAAAATATAGGAGGAAGTCTTGTGGTGGCCACAATATACTAGTATTTTAATTCAAAGAAATAAATTGCAGGAATCTACATCTATAAAGGAAGCTCTCCTGACTGACTTGCTTGCTCACTCAGAAATGCCCAGTCAAACAAATGGAGATACAGATGTGAAATTTTACGAGATTATTTCTTTAGTGACATGATTTAAGAAGCTATTTTTTTAAGTTTCTCTCCAAACGGAGGGACAAAAGTCGTTTTTCGCATTTCCCACCATATCTCAATGAAAGAAAACGCACACACACAAAAAAAACCCAGATATTCAAAAACCGGATATCCGGCATATTAACCGGATATCCGGTGGTTTTGATCCGGATATCCGATGATATTTCGGATATTGAAAAATCAGCCGGATATGCCGGATTCCGGTCCATCCCTAATAAAAATGCAAAATATTTCTCTTCAAATAATTTAAATGAGTTTTTATTTTTTCTTTAAAATATGCAGCAAAATAAATTCTTAAAATAATATTACTGGCATGATCTCAGGGAAAAGACGACCAGTGGTACTCTGGTTCGATGAGGCATGACGTTCATAGAATAATAATCCTTACTGACTGTTTATAGACTGATCCTCTTTCGTTTGATCTTCATTTGTATAGTCCTTCTTCTACAAAATTCGAGTATTTACCTTATTAACAGATTATGTAGTTCATTGTTATCATCCTTTGAGTCTTTGGGTTGGTTGGTTGCGTTTTACGTCGCACTAGTGCTGCGCAGATGGGCAATTGGCGACGGTCTGGGACAATGCCATCACAATTTTGATCCTCCACGAAAGGGATGGCTCTCCCGCTTCTTTGGCCGGCTCGACCTCGAGTACCGAACCCGCAATCTTCCAATTACGAGGGCGGCGCTCTACCGACTGGGCTACCGCGGCCCTTGTGTTTTTGGGTTCCGGCTCTGAATCGGTGGCCCCGCCCACTTGGGACTCTCTGACTGTTGATCGATCAAAGACTTCTATTGTGACGTGACCAAATACATTCTCATAAGTTTTTTTTTCCATTGCTTATAGACTTTTTGTAAAAAACTTTTGTCACTATGGATAATAGCATGGAAATTTTTTCCCACTTTACCTCAATCTAATGAGACAACGTCCATTAGACCATGGCCAATCATCTTCCTGCCTTCCCTTAGAAAGATAGATGAATTCTTGCAGTATTATAATGACACAGCGGCTACTCTTCGTTCCTCAATGATGGACCTCTTTGCAGGCTACAATGCAAGAAGCTGGCAAGAGACATAAAAGCAGATTAGAAGATCACCTCTCAGGTATGTGGACTGATAAATTTTATCCTACTTTCTTGGACCAGCAATACATTAGCATAATGGCCAATAGTCCTCCTTTGGGCTCGAGACTATACGAAATCAGCTGTTTTCGGAAAACAATCCTCAACTCTACCATAGCAAAGCATTGTGGCCAGCAAATTTTTATCTTGCAAAAGAGTTATGGATTATATGAAACTGAAGTAAGAGTGATATAGTGATACCTTTGTTTTGTTTTTAATCCAGTTTTTGTAATATACTTCAATATTAATAAACATATGTAATATTAAAAGTATTAAAAGTTGCCATGTGAACTGTGGCTCACAAAATTAAATGGATGTTCCATTTAATAAATTCCTTTATTAAAGTGATTGAAATTCTAACTATTTAAGCTTTGATGTCTATATCCAATGTAATCAATAACATCTTTTTTCTATTTATTAATTTGTAATGTGATTTGTTTGTAATCTTTAATGTTGTTCGCAATAGGCTTCGCTATTTTCATTTTAAACATTGACATTAGCTTCATGATTCATAGGTGATAATTGATTTACTTTTTGCGCATTTTTTGACGCGTTTAATTTTTATTATCTTTTATTCATTATACAATGTGTGTGTATATATAAAATGTTCTGCAATTTTACGATATGGAATAATCTTAACTCTACCATTCGATTCAGTTGTTTACATTTCTCTTTTGTTCTTGTTTGAACAGATATCTGATTATTAAGTTTCACTGGAGAAATATTTAGACTGGAAAATGTTATGCGTAACAATAAAACGGCATCTTGAATCTAATTTGTTTACAAAATATCGGTCACGTGTTCGGCGATTTTACCTACTGTGACGTCCCAGGAATATTGTCCATTACAAGTTCCACGAAATATATTCTGGAATTTATTAATTCTTTTGATAGTAACTCTGTTACTGTTATAATAATCATCTCAATAATTCTAATACTACTGATAGCGTAAATATATCTAGTGTAACTCAAAGCGATGGTAATAATACCAACACTCTTACTAACTAGTTTGTTGGAGGGCGACTAACACCAATAACTTCAACTCCCGGTTGAACACGAAAACTTGAAAGCGTGTAAAGTCAGAGTTCAACTTTTTAGCAAAATTTGACAATTTGCATCTGCCATCTAGCGGCAATATTATTTTCAGATTTTTTAAATTATATGAAAACTCTGACGCTAGATGGCAGAAATAGCACGCCGAATTTTCTTGGAAGGCTGCACTCTGCCTATAGACGTTTTTTAAGTTTTTGCTTTGAACCGGCAGTTGAAGTTAATGGTGAATAAGGCCATTAATGGCCGTACCGTATTCACCATTAACTCCAACTCCCGGTTCAACGCAAAAACTTGAAAAGCGTCTAAAGGCAGGGTGCAGCTTTCCAGTAAAATTTGGCACGCTGTTTCTGGAAATAACGTGTCAAAATTTGCTGAAAATTTGCACCCCGCCTTTATACGCTTTTCAGATTTTTGTGTTCAACCGGGAATTGAAGTTATTGGTGAATAACAGCCTAAGGCGCCCGTTGAAAAATAATCGTTTCATTTTATTTATTTCTCACTTTAAATAATTCATTTGCTAGCAAACCCGTGCGAAATTTTCTCACTTTGTTTATCTCTTCGTTACCTTTAAAATTATTATTTTATAGACGCCATTTTTTTCATATGCATGAGCAAATTTATTTTTATTTTACTTTTTTATGGGAAAGCATATTTCATTTTATGAGAATAAAAAAATGGCAACAATTAAAATTTTAAAATGTATTTTAAAGCTTTTATTTTCATGTTTTAATTAATTTAAAAAAATCTAATTATATATTCGTTACAAATAAGGTACCAAATGAAAGGAGTAATTTTTCTGAATCCGTTGGTTTAAACAGCTTATCGATCGGACAATTAAATTTTTAAAATTGACTAAAGTATGAAAATTAGGAGACAGAGTCCTCTTAAGCCTAAATTGTGACAGAATCAGCCACGGATGAGGGTAACTATATATGCTGATAAGAAACGTAACAGACTTATCTAACTGCGATGCTGATGGCTTCTGGTAAACCTGAAAAAATAACTAACAAGAAACATTCAAAAGGTGTCGTCTTCAAAAAATATTGAAAAAAATTATATGTGATTCTACTCTTCATAAAACACCAGGAAGTGAAAAAATTATCGGCTGAAATGAATTACAGCGACCACAAAAAATTATCAAAATTAAGCATATTTGGCGATTTAGCGCTGTTAGGCTTTCAGTTCGCTAACACCGAGATTGCCATGTACGAACAGAACCGTGTTTTGTTTCTCCGCCAAGTACTCAAAATCAACCGCCTAACAATGTAAAATCACCAAATAGTATGCTTAATTTTGATATTGTTTTGTGGTCGCTGTAATTTATTTCAGCCGATAATTTTTTCACTTTCTGGTGTTTTGAAGAGTAGAATCACATATATTTTTTTCAATATTTTTTGAAGACGACACCTTTTGAATGTTTCCTTGTAAGATCGATTTGAGTCAAACTATTGATACTTCCAATAAATACAAAACTCTCGAAAATGAAGAAATAAATATCCCTGATCCTGAAAATGCACCTAAAAAGCCGCCTAGACCTGAGCCTATATATCTTAAGGCTGTTACAAACTGGAATGAAATCACCAAAAAATTAGACGAAATAACAAATTTTGTAATCGATAAAACCTTCAAAGATGACATCATAATGTTAAAACCTAAAACAATAGGACACTACAGAATAATCCAAAATTACCTCTCGGCCCATAAATTGGAATTCTTTGGAATGAAGTTAAAAGCTGAACGGTCAAGGAAGGTCCTATTTAAGGGAATTCCCCTTGATACCCCTATTGAGGAGGTTAAAAACGAACTCCTCAATCTGAATTTTTAAAGTCCATCGGGTTTCCCAATTGAAAAATTTTAAGACTAAGCAACCAACGCCACTTTACTTGCTTGACATCTTGTATAACTAGGTTTTCGCGTAATCCCTGTCCCTTATAAATTTAAAGGCACCAGGCTGTGTTATAACTGTCAGCGTTTCAACCACAGTTCGGAGAACTGTATTTTCAAACCTGTTTGTGCCAAATACTCGGGCGAGCATACTGCCACGGAATGTCATAATCCTGACAGGAGCCAAATCAAATGTGCAAATTGTTATGGCAATCATACTGCTAACTTTGGGGGCTGCCCGAAAAATCCAATGAATTTAAAATCTTCTCAGATCACAACAATTAGAAACTCAAATCGGTCCTTTAATAGCTCAAATGTTTCAGATCAGTTTTCCTTTTCCACCATGGTTGATGGAACTCCCTCTATTAAACAAAAATCATCGATTACCTTAACAAACACTTCCCAGTTCCCAAGATAGCAACAAAGGTGTTAATACCGTTCGTAATGAACCAAATTCCTCAGAAAATAATGTCATAACCAAATCTAATACTTCTCCAACTATAACTAACACTAACTTAATCGATACGGCTACGATCATAAATTTAATACTAAATAATAATCTTAATATTGATGGCTTAATTTCTAAGATAGATATGCTTATTGACCGTGCGTCCAAATTAGCCGAAATTCTTAATAACAGTCAAATAGGAAACCAATACCTAAAAACACTTTGTGCTGATGGCATATCTCGCCACATCTGCTAACAACACGCCTAAATAATGGCCCCTTTAAAAATTCTGTTTTGGAATGCCAATGGACTCAGATCTCGAATCGACGAACTTAGAAATTTTATTATTGACCATCCTGTGGATCTCATCCTCATTCAGGAAGTTAAATGCAAATTTGCCCATAAGCTTAAAATTCAAAACTTCAATACTTACTTCACTCCTCGAATTGAAAATAATGAAATTTCCCCTGATGACGGGACAGCTATCTTTGTCAAGAGCAGGATCCCACACTCTCTTGTTCCTAGTCTTTCCCTTAATCTAATTGAAAATACTAATGTTAAAATTAAACTGGATAGCCGTAACTCTTTCACTATTTCCCCCATTTCCCTCAATTCTGACCTAGATAACTTATTCCAGCTCGATGACAAGATTATCCTCGTTGGCGACTTCAATTCCCATAATTCCAGTTGGTGCAATTGCTCCCGTATTGATAAACTTGGGGAAGGAAACCCTCCTTCAATACTGCAACAATAATGGTATTGAAATTGCTGCTCCTTCTTCTTCAACCAGGTACAGCCCTCAAGGTCTTGGCACGACTAGAGCCCCTAAATAAAATATATAGGCCGGCGCATTGCCACCATTTTTTTTTGCCTCGGAAGAGGGTAGCATTCCCGCTTGGCGTCCTTATCGCTTTCCTGGTATTTTTAAGAAATCTTGATCTGAAGCTAAGATCAGTCAACAAAAGCAATAAGCAACATTAATATTCCTAAAAACACTTTTTTCTTTCACATTACATTATCAGGATAGCCTGTGGTTGTATTGGAAATGAGATGTGTTATTAGGGCTGTTTCTGTTTCTTATACAAAATGTCGCCAAAGCTTAAATACACTAATACACAGTACATAAAAGATCTTCTTAAATCGATTTATCAATATTAATATAAATAATATGATTAAAATTACACATTTCTCTGTATTTTTACATTAACACATGTCAGAAATGCAATGAAAAATATTAGTAAATATAAGTACAGTAGAACCTCAATCTATCGTTTTTCATGGGGTGCGTGAAAAAAAAATCTGATGTGGGCACCACATGACTTCCTTATACACGTTTAGAAATATACATAATGTTAAAAAATATTGTCACTGGACCCGAAACAGTTGGCTAAAAATATTTAAAAAAAAATGCATGCATACGTAAAAAAATAAATAAATAAATAAATAAAATTGTGCCTTGAGGGGACTCATTATAAAATCCTTGGGGGGGGGGGGACTCATGTCAAAGTTGGGCCTTGGGGGGACTCATGTCAAAGTTGGGCCTTGGGGGGCCTTATTTCAAAGTTGCACCTTGGGGGGGACTCATGTCAAAGTTATGCCTTGGGGGGGACTCATGTCAAAGTTGTACCTTGGGGGGGACTCATGTGCCTTGGGGGGGGACTCATGTCAAAGTTGCGCCTTGGGGGGACTCATGTCAAAGTTGTGCCTTGGGGGGGGGGACTTCGGATCCGAAACAATTGGATAAAAGTGTTAAAAAATGCATTTTCACAGTGTTTCTGAACTATTCCGGAAGTTTCAAATCTCTAACTAGTCGGGAAGTTAGTTAAATAGATTTTCTGTTGAATCATATAAACGCTGCTAAAAGCAGCAGTGACACGAAGCAATTGGCTAAAAATATTTAAAAAATGCATTGTCACCGTGTTCTGAGCTTTTCTGGAAGTTTTAAATGTCTAGCTAGTCGGGAAGTTAGTTAAAAATCGATTGCAAGATTTGTACTGGTAACGCTGCCGAAGGCAGCAGGTATCGGAAACAGATGGCCAAAAATATTAAAAAAACGCATTGTAAACGTGTTCTGAGCTTTTCTGAAAGTTTCAAATGTCTAGCTAGTCGGGAAGTCAGTTAAATTGCAAGATTTGTCCAAACCGTTTTTGAGTTATTACCGTTTTTTGATACATTATGGCCAAAACCAATGTATTTTTGGTCATTATGAACCTAATTTTCCTAAATATCTCCAAAATGGAAAATCATACAAAGTCCAAAAAGGGAGGTGCAGAACTATATGTTATAACAAACCTATGTACCAATTCGCAACTTTCTACGTTCAACCGTTTTTGAGTTATTACCGTTTTTTGATACATTATGGCCAAAACCTATGTATTTTTGTCATTATGAACCTAATTTTCCTAAATATCTCCAAAACGGAAAATCATACAAAGTCCAAAACGGGAGGTGCACAACTAGATGTTATAACAAACCTATGTACCAATTCGCAACTTTCTACGTCCAACCGTTTTTGAGTTATGCGACATACAGACACACACACACACATACAGACACACACACACACATACAGACGTCACGAAAAATCGTGTAAAATCGCTTATATCTCTAAAACGAGAGCTCGTGTTCAGACGACACTTGCAGGTGTACAACTATACATCATGACAGTCACACGTATAAATTGGCAACATTCAGCGATCATTCGTTTTCGAGCAATGTGAAATACAAAATCCATTTCGCAAATCGGGATTACTATACTTCCTTATACTTTGTATAAGGAAGTAAAAAACGATGAAAGCGGGGAAACGATAAATGCGGGTTAAAGTCAAAACACGAAGAAAGTAATATTAATGAAATAATACACCTAATATATATAGTATACTATTAATAAAAACTAATCTATTATTCTTTAAACTGTCAAAGAAATAAATCAGTTGTAGAGCATTAAGTGATACTTATTTTTAAAAATCAGTAAGTTTATGTTGGATTTTTTGTTCATTTTATAAATTAAACGGGGATTTTTCAGATTTAAACATTTTCTGGTCCTTTTCTGTAATTTCATGTGCATATAAAAAAATTCGTGCATTTTCAAATGCCGTAATTACGTCAGACACACTTGGCACTGGCATAGGCTCAACCTCAGGAATGTGAAAAAATGTAGTAGCTGGCCATACTGGATGCATCCATTCTCCTCTTTACACAAAGTAGAATAACTTATTCTCCAAGGAACAACATACGATCCGTATTCAGTAATTCATAGGCACATGTTACAATATCTCCACAATCCCTGTTCTTCACCTACAACAGAATAAAGTTGAGCAGTTGAGGCTGGTTGGGTTTTACATCGCAGTAGTGCTACAATAGGGGCAAATGATATCGGTCTGGAAATCACCTTTGAGGGTGGTCCGGAGACATGTCATCACAATTTTTATCCTCCGGGGAGGAGGAAAAGAGTTATAGCTCAGAAACTAATAAAGATAGAGCTACAAAACTTTAGAATTGAAATACGTCTGGTGTACAGATGAAATTTCCAAATTTTGGTGAAAATTGAAAAACCGGAAGTGGGACCGTAAGTCCGTATCTCAAAAACGGCTCTAACGATTTTCTTCAAACTCGCTATTTAAACACTCTATTAGATGTCTTTCCGAATGATATAGTTTGTTAGTTCAGGAAAATTGATAGGCGTCCAGTATAAACAGCTCAATTTCAGGCCTCGCAAAGGCGTTCCTTTAAGAACGGTTGTACGGATTTTTTTCAAACTCGCCATTTTCACTCACTTTTAAATATGCTTTTGTATGTAATTATTGTTTTCCTGTCAATAATTGAGTTTAACCGGAAGTGGGACATCGGAAACCGGAAGTGGGACCGTAAGTCCGTATCTCAAAAACGGCTCTAACGATTTTCTTCAAATTTGCTATATAAACACTCTATTAGATGTCCTTTCGAATGATATAGTTGGTTAGTTCAGGAAAATTGATAGGCGTCCTGTATAAATAGCTCAATTTCAGATCTCCCAAGGGCGTTCCTTTAAAAACAGCTGTACGGATTTTTTTCAAACTCGCCATATTAACTCACTTTTAAATATCCTTTTGTATGTAATTATTGTTTTCCGGTCGATAATTGATTTTTTGTAAAAGTTGGTATCTCAAAAACAGCTCTAACGATTTTCTCTTTAGGTCATTTTTATGTTTTCTGATCAGATTGTCTCTCAAAAATGCATATAATACGTGTAATAGTGAGTAATGGAAGTCGTGTGGTTGTTTCACACCAGATTTTTTTTCTTTTCAAATTATAACATCGCTTTCAAATTATTCAATTATATTTTCGAAAAATTTTTGATTTCGATAAATGTTCAACAATCGTAAAACTGGTATCGTAAAAATCCGTAGATTGAGACTAATAGTCCTCCATACCAAAAAAAAAAAAAAAAAGGAAAGAAAAGAAAAAGAAAAGAAAAGAAAGAAAGAAAAAGAATAAGAAGAAGTTAATAATGAAAAGATTATTATTATTATTATTTTTTTTTTTTTCAAATTGTCACTTACAAGGAGAGGTCACAACATGGAAAATTCAGATCGGGACGAAATTGAGAAGGATTGTAGTATACTATGGAGGTAACAACATATTAAAGCAGTAGCGCGCACTAGCCACAGAATTTCGAGAAAAAAAGCATTTAAAGTTTCAGTAATTTTTAAATACAAGTTATTTCGCAATTCCGACGACGTTCCAGTGGCGTGGTCGGCAGAGTAAATCTTTGCCACGCGGAGGGCCCGTGATCAATGCTACCGAGAGGAATGTTTTATTTCCCATTTATTTATTTAATTTAAACATCTTATTTTACTGTTACTTTCTCTTATAATTAAATTCAAAACTTGAAATTTTTAATAAATAATAATTATATACTAGCTGACCCGACAAACGTTGTTTGTCATATAAATCATTTCTAGAGAATATTTTGCTAGAAAACAATAACTAACTTATTGTAAGTGTGTAAGGATGTGGTATATAAGTGAAACAGGTATGGAGCACTGTGAACGGTGACTGTGAATTCCGATTATAACGTAAAAGACATAATTACCGAAATTTTCGCTACTTGCTTCTTACTACTTGGTACTTTCTACTTTCTACTTGTTATTTAAAACCTCCGCTGAATGTCGAACAGCACAAAATTTTATTTCATACGGCAAATATTTTAATTGTAAATCTAAACCATTCTCGAATCCACCTGAAGACACACAAAAAATTTCATTAAAATCGGTCCAGCCGTTTAGGAGGAGTTCAGTGACATACACACGCACAAAAGTATGGGACCCCTTTGGTGACTTTAAATATTTTAAGCCATTTTTGCGATGAATTGAAATGGCTATCTCAATTGTGGAACTAAAGATCTTGGCGAGAAGCGTCCGAGCTACTTCGGTGCCAAATTTCAAATTTTGCCAACATGATCCGATACTAAAGGTGTTCCATACAAATATATATATATATATATATATCAGTGACATACACACGCACAAAAGTATGGGACCCCCTTTGATGACTTTAAATATTTTAAGTCATTTTTGCGATGAATTGAAATGGCTATCTCAATTGTGGAACTAAAGATCTTGGCGAGAAACGTCCGAGCTACTTCGGTGCCAAATTTCAAATTTTGCCAAAGGGCTCCGATACTAAAGGTGTTCCATACAAAAAATATATAAATAAAATATCAGTGACATACACACGCTCAAAAGTATGGGACCCCTTTGGTGTCTTTAAATATTTTAAGCCATTTTTGCGATGAATTGAAATGGCTATCTTAATTGTGGAACTAAAGATCTTGGCGAGAAGCGTCCGAGCTACTTCGGTGCCAAATTTCAAATTTTGCCAAAGGGATCCGATACTAAAGGTGTTCCACACAAAAAATAAATAAATAAAATATCAGTGACATACACACGCACAAAAGTATGGGACCCCTTTGGTGCCTTTAAATATTTTAAGCCATTTTTGCGATGAATTGAAATGGCTATCTCAATTGTGGAACCAAAGATATTGGCGAGAAGCGTTCGAGCTACTTCGGTGTCAAATTTAAAATTTTGCCAAATCTTGCCAATTTTGCCAAATTTTGTAAATCTAAACCATTCTCGAATCCACCTGAAGACACACAAAAAATTTCATTAAACTCGGTCCAGCCGTTTAGGAGGAGTTCAGTGACATACACACGCACAAAAGTATGGGACCCCTTTGGTGACTTTAAATATTTTAAGCCATTTTTGCGATGAATTGAAATGGCTATCTCAATTGTGGAACTAAAGATCTTGGCGAGAAGCGTCCGAGCTACTTCGGTGCCAAATTTCAAATTTTGCCAACATGATCCGATACTAAAGGTGTTCCATACAAATATATATATATATATATATATCAGTGACATACACACGCACAAAAGTATGGGACCCCCTTTGATGACTTTAAATATTTTAAGTCATTTTTGCGATGAATTGAAATGGCTATCTCAATTGTGGAACTAAAGATCTTGGCGAGAAACGTCCGAGCTACTTCGGTGCCAAATTTCAAATTTTGCCAAAGGGCTCCGATACTAAAGGTGTTCCATACAAAAAATATATAAATAAAATATCAGTGACATACACACGCTCAAAAGTATGGGACCCCTTTGGTGTCTTTAAATATTTTAAGCCATTTTTGCGATGAATTGAAATGGCTATCTTAATTGTGGAACTAAAGATCTTGGCGAGAAGCGTCCCAGCTACTTCGGTGCCAAATTTCAAATTTTGCCAAAGGGATCCGATACTAAAGGTGTTCCACACAAAAAATAAATAAATAAAATATCAGTGACATACACACGCACAAAAGTATGGGACCCCTTTGGTGCCTTTAAATATTTTAAGCCATTTTTGCGATGAATTGAAATGGCTATCTCAATTGTGGAACCAAAGATCTTGGCGAGAAGCGTTCGAGCTACTTCGGTGTCAAATTTAAAATTTTGCCAAATCTTGCCAATTTTGCCAAATTTTGTAAATCTAAACCATTCTCGAATCCACCTGAAGACACACAAAAAATTTCATTAAACTCGGTCCAGCCGTTTAGGAGGAGTTCAGTGACATACACACGCACAAAAGAAATATATATATAAATACTGGTGACCCGCCGAAGATTGATACCTGGTTGGCAAAGTGCCAGGACGATTCCACTCACGCTCTGGGAGACACAGCAATGAGGAGAGAGGGGAAATTTTTCTATTTTTCTTGTTTTTTGTGTTATATGTAGAATAATTAATACTCATGCTTTGTTTTCTTTTATTTCTTTCTGTATAACAGTCTGTTTATATTGGGAGTGGATCGTACATGCGGTACGAGTTCTCGGATTAAACCTCTTCATAGTGAAACGAAGCGTATTGTACATAATGTCATTAAGTTTTGCGATAAAAAAGCTTTAGAAGGAGAAGCTATTGTTCCACTTTCCCAATCAGTGAAACGTACGAGTGAAATAACTAATATATCAGAAGCCACGATTAAAGAATACGTAGAGAATCAAAAGGAGAAGACAATCCAATGTTTGTATCACCAAAAAAGCGGCAAAAGAACAGTACCATCGAAAACATTTCTCTGGATAATTTTGATTGCGATGTTATTCGAAGCACAGTACATGAGTTTTACGCAGTATATAAGATCGTACCTACAATTCCCAAATTAATTCCTGTACTTAAAGAAAAGATAAATTTTAAGTATCAAAGAGAAACTTTCAGAAGAATTCTTCACGAAATAGGATTTAACTTTTCCGTCAGGTACGACTTGCACATTAGTCCCCTTCAAATATAGTGACCAGCGAAGCTGGCAAAGAATTCGTTGATTCACTACCTTAATTGATTTCACATTTCGTCATTTTTTAAGGGGTTATATACTAGTTTGTAAATAATAATTGACATAATTTTTAAATTAGTGTTACACACTTCAAAGAACAACTTTAATATATCCCCACAACGACATTTGGCAATTTTTTGTTGGCGATTATGGCTAAATCATAAATTTAAAAATCATAAATGATAAAATCATAATCTAAATCATAAAATCATAAATCCAAAATAAACAACATATAGGCTGCCATATTATATCGCTGCCATATTATATCGCCAAAGAAAAATCGCCAAATTCAGCTATGGGGATATACTAAAGTTATACCTTAAAACTATCCCCTTTATAATATTATCAGTTTTTCTTTCTTTTAATTAATCGTAAAATATTTATGTAACCAGATATTCAAGAATCAGTTCAAAGAAGGAAAAGAAATGCAATCAGTGAGTTTATAATTTTTTCATACCAATAAACAAACACATCCCGAGGTACTACGGACATTCCTATTTTATAAATGGACCAACCCTTTTCACTCATGCGCAGAAGACGCCAGGGATCATCCTTCTGCGGTCTAACAGTATATATATATATATATATATATATATATATATATATTTTTTTTTTTTTTTCCCTAGAACTTAAGTAGGTTTTAAAATTTTAATTTAATAAAAATCTTTTTGTAAAAAAATAGAACCGACTTCAAAAAGCAACTACTATTCAAACAACTAAAAAAAAAATTGGTACGAAATGAAACTGTAAATTGCGCCGAAAATTATAAAATAATTTCCTTCGCCAAACAACCTATAACACTATAATGAATCAGAACTTTTGAAGTCGGCGCAAAATTAAATAAAATTTAATAAGCTTTTAAAGGTTTGTTTTTAGATCTGTAGCAAAAAATGTTGTTGTCTTGAATGATCCATTTTCATGTTTCCTTTATTATTTTATCACTGTATACAATTGGTCCATTAGTAGCATCTACATAGAACAGTGAACATTCTTCACAATGCGGTATTTATGTTTCTACGAAGTTAGAGTTTCCTTTGCAAATTTGGTATAACTTTGATGACTATCATGTAAGATGTGTATTTTTAATAGGATTTGATTTTTGTATTGAATAAAGGTATCAATTTTTATTTAATTTTGCGCCGAATTCAAAAGTTATGATTCATTGTAGTGTTATAGATTGTTTGGCGAAGGAAATTATTTTATACTTTTCGGCGCAATTTACAGTTTCATTTCGTATCAATTTTTTTTTTTTTTTTTTTTTTTAGTTGTTTGAATAGTAGTTGCCTTTTGGAGTCGGTTCTATTTTTTTACAAAAATATTTTATTTTCCTCTTTTCAATGAAAACTTATTCATACAGCAGAACATTAAAGATGTTCGACGGCAGTTTCACAAATCACAACTTCCAAGAAAAGTGACATAACTCAAAAAAGGGTTTATGTCACTGAAAAATACATGAAATGCACCCAATGTGTACAAAAAAGTTACATCTCCATCTACAAAGTTATCCACTCGAGAGACAGTTATGCCAGTTTTATTCTAGTCAAGTTATTACTTCCATTACCCTACTACCGTAGGTAATGGAAGTATTGTATTCGGTCTGAAAACTCGTGTTGGTATAAATGGGTCCACAGAGTGAAAAGCAGAGTCTTTTAAACAATCACAACATTTAATAATATAGAAAAGTAGAATAACATAATGCGGGCATTTCTCGCCGCACGCTTAGCAAAGCTTTCTCATACAGACACTTATAAAACTCTCTCTCAGAGAAGCGAAGATGCGCTGTTGATTACGTAATACAGTTACGTCACATCTGACGTCATGACAGGTGTGAGCTGGTTAACAGATGATATGAGGAAACATGCATTGAAATCCTTTATTTCCCCCTTATTCAATAAATGTTTCGAATATAAAACATATTTATGCATTATAATAGCATATTAAAAATTACAGAAAATTATTTTTATGCAAGAGTTACTTAAAATAAGAAAAGTGTTAGTAAAGAAATAGAATTATAAGCAAATAATTATGGTTAATATAATAAAATAAAATACGTAAAATATAAGCAGTTAATTTCTTAATGAAAACACAGTTTAAATATATATATATATTTTTAAGTTCGTCAGTCCTGAGTATTAAGTCCTATCATATCACAACATTTTTCATGTTTATATGCATTTAAACTTTTTGTTAAAATATCTGCAGGTTGTTCATCTGATGAAATATATTTAATGTCTATTAGTTTATTATTGTAAACTTCTCGCACAAAATGATGACGAATGTCAATGTGCTTAGAGCGATTGTGATAAACAGGATTTTTTACTAATCTCAGTGCAGATTGATTGTCGCACATGATTGCAGTCGGACTTAATACAATTTCAGGATCCAATTCTTTTAAGAAATTTCTAACATGAATTGTCTCTTTTGCGGATTCAGACAGAGACATATATTCAGATTCTGTTGTGGATAGAGCAACGGTTCGCTGCTTTCTAGATTCCCAAGAAATAGGTCCACCGGCATATTTAAGGACGTATCCTGTATATGATTTTCTATCATTTATATCCGATGCCCAATCGGCATCAACAAATGCTGTCAATGGTTTATCGTCTCTGTAATACACAATTCCTAAATTTCTAGTGCCATTGAGATACCTTAGTATTCTTTTAGCAGCTATCCAGTGAAGTTTTCCTGGATTGTTATTAAACTGACTTAAATAATTTACAGCATGGGTGATATCTGGTCTGGTAGCAACCGACAGATACATAAGAGAACCAATTAATTGTCTATAAGGAATTTTTGACATGTATGATTTCTCTTCTTCTGTATTTGGACACATTTGTTTAGTTAATTTTACACTGCTATCTAAAGGTGTATTCACCACTCTAGAATCTTCCATATTAAATTTATTTAGTAAATCTTCAATGTATTTCTTTTGTGTTATAGTGATGCTGTCCCTATCTTGATTAAATTCAATGCCTAAGCAATAATGCAGAAGGCCCATATCTTTCATTTTGAAAGATTCTGCTAATTTATTTCTTATATCAGAATAGTGCTCTTCACTTTTAGTGAGACAAATTAAATCGTCGACATAGACGATTATAATAGCATCAAAAGGATATTTTGAGTAATAGACACATTTGTCGGAATTCAAAGGGTTAAATTTCATTTTTCTCAATTTCTCATCTAATTTCTTAAACCACTGTCTTCCAGACTGCTTAAGGCCATACAAAGATTTTTTTAATAAACACACTTTATTTTCGTGTATATCATTTTCAAAAAATTCAGGAAGCTCCATATATATTTCTTCATGTAACATTCCGTTAACATATGCCATAATGAAATCTAACTGGTATGCTGTGAAACCATTCTGGATAGCATACGCGATTGCAGTTCTTATAGAACTTAATCTGGCTACTGGTGAAAAATTTTCCTCAAAATCTATACCTTGTTTCTGTGAACACCCTTTGGCAACCAATCTGGCCTTAAATTTTTCAATTTGACCATCTGGTTTGAATTTTGTTTTTAAAACCCATTTACACCCAATTACCTTTTTATCTTTTGGTCTATCTACAATTTCCCAAGCGTTTTGCTTAACTAAAGAATCATATTCTAATTTCATCGCGTTTTTCCAATTTTTAGCATAATCTCCATTTAGCGCGTCGATTACGCTGGGATTAATTTCATTAAATGAGTTATCAGCTAATTGAGAAGTTTCATCTTTATATTTTGTATCTGTAATACACTCCTTATGAGACTTTTGAAAGTTCCAACTTTTAATTTTTTTAGGTCGGCCTGGACCGCGTTTAAAAGGAGGATTGTTTATCCCTTCCTCTTGTTTACATTTATCGTGAGCACTCTCCTCCCCTCCACTCATATCTTCTACGTTCCCCGCTTCAGAAAGCGAGTGGCTCGCTTCCCCCCCTTTCCAAAAAGAGAAACTTTCTCCGTTGAATTCAGGGGGATAGGAAATCGATCCGCTGTTTTCCCCCCTTTGGATGTCTGCGGTTTGAGTAGGGATAGGAGTTTCATTTTTAATATTACAATCATTGCATTTATTCTCAGACGGAAAAATTAATTCTAATTGATCAGTAGTGGCTGAATCATTTGTTTCAAATTCATCTATAAATCGAACATCACGACTTATGAAAATTTTTCTGGTATCCTTATTCCATAATCTGTAAGCGCGTGATTCATTTGAATAGCCAACGAATATATGTTCGTGTGACCTAGCTTCAAACTTCCCTTTTGATTTTTTATTTAGAACAAAACATTTCTGTCCGAAAATTTTAAAATAGTTAACAGTTGGTTTATAACCGAAAAACAATTCAAAAGGTGTTTTATTTTCTTTAATTCCTTTAGTGGGACACCTGTTTCTAATATATGCAGCGCAATTTACTGCTTCAGCCCAGAATGTATTTGGAAGGTTTGATTGCATTAATAAACACCTCGCCATTTCGCATAATGTACGATTTTGTCTTTCAATTCTAGAATTTTGCTGAGGGGTCATTGGTGAGGAATATTCGCGTTTAATACTGCATTCTTCAATATATTTATTGAATTCTTCGCCACAATATTCCAAACCATTATCGGTATGCAGTATTTTAATTTTTTTTCCTAATCGATTTTCGACTGCTGCTTTATATCTCCGGAACGCGTACTTAGCTTCATCTTTTGTTTTTAGAAAACTGACTTCAATGTAACGAGATTTATCATCCAAAAAAGTAATAAAGTAACGTGATCCGCCATGGGATTTAACATTTATAGGGCCACATAAATCAGAATAAACTACTTCTAATCATTCCTTACTATGAAATTTGTTTTCTTTACAAAATGGTTTCACAGTTTGTTTAGACTGAATGCATACTTTACAATCTTTTAAAGAATCTTTTTCATTAAAATTTAAATCTCTTAACATATTTTCAGATTTTAATAATTTTAAATCTTTTTCATTTAAATGTCCTAATTTTAAATGCCATTTATGAAAGTTGCTTACCTGAGTTGTTGCAGCGATATCCACCTGCGGCTGAAAAAAATATAAATCACCTTTTCTCGTAGCACTTATAATTAGAGAGCCGTCCTGCTCCGTAATTTTTGCACATTTTTCGGTAAATACAACTCGGCAGTTGTTTGCAGTAGCTTTTGATATAGACATTAAATTGCATTTCAATTTTGGAACGCACAAAACATTTGTTAACTTTAAATTGGTTACACCGTGATTACCGGGAACTTTTAATTTGACTGTTCCAACACCTGTGATCTCCGCTGTTTCATCTATAGCTAATTTTATAAATGATCCAATTCTAGGTTCGAAATCTATAAACAAATTCTTGTCATGAGCCATATGTGATGTCGTACCGCTATCGAGACACCACTCGGAATGTTCTTGGAAAGAGTTACTGGCTGCCATCGTGAACTCTGTACTATCTTCAACCATGAAAGATCTATCTTTGTATTTATTCGATGAAGTGAATTTTCTGTCTGAGATCTTCTTTCTGCATTCTGAGGCTTTATGCCCTACTTTTGAACAGTAATTGCATTTGAAGATTGCATAATTTCTTTCGCCATACGTGTTCTTGTTCTGCACAGGCTTTAAGATTTCTCTTTCGTTCTTTTCAGGAAGATTTTTCTTGTGAGTTGTAAAATACGCATTTGATGATTCTTGATGCTTTTTATTTTTTCTTGACTCATATTCTTCCATCATTTTAATTTTTAGAGCTTCAGGCTGCGGCAATTCATCTCTTGCTTCTATGGCGCACCTGAAATTTTCATAGCTGTCAGGAATACTGTATAAGAGCAAAATTGATAATAGATCTTCGGCTACTTGAATGTCCATTTCTGTTAGCTTGTCCACTATATCAAAGAAAATATTTAGGTGATCGGACATATTTTCACTATCAGACATTTTCTTAAAGAGTAGCTGCTTCAATAGGGTGGCTTTCTTTGCCGGTCCTCTCGATTCGTAAACTTCTTTTAATTTATTCCATACTTCATTTGAGGTGGTACAATGTTTAATATGACACAACTCACTTGGGGTAATTGCTAGGATTAAATCGGCTCTAGCTTTACGGTCAATTTCGAGCCATTTTTCTTCACCTTCGGCGCCTTCATCGGGCTTAATTTTCGTTCCGTTAGCATAACTCCAGTGATCATTCTTGATTAAAACAGCTTCTATCTCCAGCTTCCAGGTGTCAAAATTATTTTTGGATAACTTTTCTATATTTAATACTTGCGACATATTTAATCAGCTATAGTAGCTTCTTTATAAAAATAGAATCAAAAATACTTTCGATTTCAGCCCTTAGGCTTAACAGTAAGTCGCACTTTCGTTTTAGCGAATGTTAATTTAAATTTTTAAAAAGTCCGCAGTAAGATGCGTGTCTCTGGGCCCATAACCATTGTTGGTATAAATGGGTCCACAGAGTGAAAAGCAGAGTCTTTTAAACAATCACAACATTTAATAATATAGAAAAGTAGAATAACATAATGCGGGCATTTCTCGCCGCACGCTTAGCAAAGCTTTCTCATACAGACTCTTATAAAACTCTCTCTCAGAGAAGCGAAGATGCGCTGTTGATTACGTAATACAGTTACGTCACATCTGACGTCATGACAGGTGTGAGCTGGTTAACAGATGATATGAGGAAACATGCATTGAAATCCTTCAATTCGATATCGGGTTTTCACCTGATTTACACGTTTTAAGGTCCCCTGAGTCCAAAAAAGTGGTTTTTGGCAATTGGTCAGTGTGTATGTATGTGTGTGTGTGTGTGTATGTATGTGGAGAATATTCTGGCTATTATAGCTCAGAAACTAATAAAGATAGAGCTATGAAACTTTAGAATTGAAATACGTCTGGTGTACAGATGAAATTTCCAAATTTTGGTGAAAATTGAAAAACCGGAAGTGGGACATCGGAAACCGGAAGTGGGACCGTAAGTCCGTATCTCAAAAACGGCTCTAACGATTTTCTTCAAATTTGCTATATAAACACTCTATTAGATGTCCTTCCGAATGATATAGTTGGTTAGTTCAGGAAAATTGATAGGCGCCCTGTATAAATAGCTCAATTTCTGGTCTCCCAAGGGCGTTCCTTTAAAAACGGTAGTACGGATTTTTTTCAAACTCGCCCTATTAACTCACTTTTAAATATTCATTTGTATGGAATTATTTTTTTCCGGTCAATAATTGATTTTTTGTAAAAGTTGGTATCTCAAAAACGGCTCTAACGATTTTCTTGAAAATTGTTATGTAAATCCATTACTTTCTCGTGTATTACGTGGTTATTAGAGGAAAATTAACAGTCTTCCTGCTTAGGTAGGCCATCTTCAAATCTCGGAAATTTGTGTTTCAAAAAAACAACTCTACCATTTTTTTTCTCTTATTTTTTATATCGCTATAGGTAAGCTTCGTTTTATATGTCTTTCTTACCGGAAATTTCTCTTACCGGAAAAATTTTAGGTTTCTACTTCTTTAGGCAACTTTTATGTTTTCTGATCACATTATCTTTCAAAAATGCATATAATACGTGTAATAGTGGGTAATGGAAGTCGTGTGGTTGTTTCACACCAGATTTTTTTTAAGTTGGTTTTTCTCAAAAACTGCATTTTTAGGTTGTGTCACTTTTCTTCCTTTATCGGATATGAACAAAAAACTATCTATTGAATGAACATACGTTAAATTAAAATGTTATTAGAAATGTAAAGAACGGATACGTTGTATTCGTAACCAAAAATTCTGGTAGGCATACATTGAACTTTACTGTGAATACGTGTCACCCGCTGCGCTGGAAATTGCGAAGCGTATACTTCAAATAAAGCGCAAAATATGCATTGCAGTTGACGCTGACGGACAGAAGTTTCAACATCGATACTTATATACTGCTTTTACCAGTGTAGCTGCATGCATTCAGCAGTTAGAGTGAGAACAGACTTTTGTGAGTATCCTGTAATTTGTTTATATCTTCATGAAATCATAATGAAACTTATTTCAGGCCAAGATCATTACGACAACAAAAATGTATTAAAATTAAATCATCTCTTACGAAATTATAAGCTAACAAATTTCAACAACAACAATAACAATGAGAAACATGGTTTGTATTGAGAACCTCTTCCTTTATGAAGTCGGTTTAAAACGTCTATGCGTTGATCGATATGACCGCTTACAATAACTATACTTTGACTTTTACATAGCATAAATGTCACCCGCTACGCTACAACATATGCAATGTCGTTCAAGTGTGCACAAAATAGGAAATTGTGAACAAACAAATGCACGTTTTAAGCGTTCTGTTTTTAGCATTAATGTCTAGACTATCTTTTGGACTAAATCGATGATGCTCTGGAATTTTATAATTCACTTTTTCCCCTTGTCTTGAACCGTTTCCTATATAGGAACGCTAACTCCATCGTTTTCCACCAGGTGGCGCTGTAGGCGGTTGAATCGCGTTGCACATATCCACTTTACTATACCTACATTCCATTTTTATGACTATAGCTGCAGCTGTTCAGCAGTTAAAAGAGTTGGGACTAACTTTTTTGGGCACCATGTATTTTCTTTTGATCGTAAATATATTACAATGGGACCTATTTCAGACCAAGACCTTTACAATAAAACCAAAAGTATCAAAATCGGATCATCCGTTCAGAAGTTATGAGCTAACAAACAAAAACAAAAAAACATACGCTTTGTATTGAGAACCTCCTCCTTTTTGAAGTCGATTAATTAGAGCATCTCTTACGAAGTTATAAGCTTACAAACGCCACCAACAACAGATAGCTCGAATTAAGAACACCCTCCTTTCTGAAGTTGGTTGAAAACGACTTTGCGCTAATAGATGCGACCGCTTAGTAACAGTACTTTGAACCACAGAGTATACGTGTCATCCGCTACGCTGCAAAGTGTGCAGAGTGTAGGAAATTGCGGACAAACAACTGCACGTTTTAAGCATTCTATTTTTAGCAATTATGTCTAAAAACTGTCTTTTCGTAGTAAATCGATGATGTTCTATAACTTCGTAATTAACTTTTCTCTCATCTTGAACCGTTTTTGAGATAGGAGCACTAATTCCACTGTTTTTCACCAGATGGGGCTTTATTTTCTTTAGATTGTAAAGATATTACAATGGGACCTACTTCAGACCAAGACCTTTACAACAAAACGAAAAGTATCAAGTAACCGTATTTTGAACTATATAGCGTATGTCTTACTAGCTACGCTACAACGTGTGCAATGTAGCTCAAGTGTGCATAGTGTAAGAAATTGCGAACAAACAAATGCACGTTTTTAGCATTGTATTTTTAGCATCAATGTCTAAACTATCTTTTCGTACTAAATCGATGATGCTCTGCAATTTTATAATTCCCTTTTCCCCCCTGTCTTGAACCGTTTCCGAGAGAGGAACGCTAGCATGGATGTCTAAACAATCTTTTTGTACTGAATGGATGATACTCTTCAATTTTGTAATTCACTTTTTTCTCTAGAACCGTTTTCGAGATAGGAACACTAACTCCTTTATTTTCCACCAGGTGGCGCTGCAAGCGGTTTAACCTTGTACTGCACGGCCACTTTGCTATACTTACATACCATTTTTATCACTATAGCTTCAGCCGTTTAGCAGTTAAAAGAGTTGGGACTGATTTTTTTGGGCACCCTGTATTTTCTTTAGATCGTAAAGATGTTACAATGGGACTTATTTCAGACCAAGAATTTTTCAACAAAACAAAAAGTATCCGTTCAGAAGTTATGAGCTAACAAACATAAAAAGTCATACGGTTTGAATTGAGAACCTTCCTTCTTTTTTGAAGTCGGTTAAAAATAAAACAAGCTAAAATTTATTTTTTAAGTTACAGAAAATAATAAATATTACATACATAAAATTATAACTATTTCTTTTCAAAAATTTCAAACCTGTAAAAATATATATAAAATAGCCATAAGAATTGTTGCCTGTATATACATTTTATTGAACAAACCTAATATAGTTCAATTTATTAATATTAAATTGAAATATGAACTTTTACATGAAACTTTCAGTTGTGCCAAGTTCCTTTAATGTTTATTACTTTCCAAACATACGTATGTAAGGAAAGTATTGTAATCATTATGTTTAGCAACATAATTTCTTTAAATACAGTGCAACAACGATTAAACAAAGCAAGTTTAAGTGCCAGAAAATCTGAAAACAAATCGTTTCTTAACGAAAAGAACTAGGAAAACAAGACTTCAGAGGGTTAAAAAAATTAAAAAATGATCAGTTAATTATTGGGCTGAAGTGGTTCTCTCTGATGTGTCAAGTTTAATTTATTTCGAGCTGACAGAAACAAGCAGGACCGACTTTATGCAAATCGCACTTTTAAAACAGTGACACATTCTCCGTACATTATGATACGAAAGTGCATATTTTTCAATGAGTTGGGCAAATTTTCCTGTTCAAGGGATCAATTAACCCGAAATAAAACTCAGCCATTAAAAAATTGATGCCTGACCGACAACTTTAGAGGTATTTCAGATTTTTCCACAATCAGCATTTCAAGATGATAATGCATCTTATTACATGGTACCTGTTGTACGTTTATTTGATTCAAGTTGTTAAAATTACCCATCCTTTCTCATAAGTATCTACAATTTTGTAAGTTATCATAACTTTTTTTACCTAAAGTTAAATCCCACAAAGAAAGTCGTAGAATTTCTTCTTTACGAGACCTGAAAATAGTTCTAATCTCAATCCACTCGAAGATGTTTAGTCTATAAAAGAGGGTGGGGATTTGAAATTTGTAGCCTACAACTTTCCAAGAACTAGGACAAAATTATTTATGATGTTTGGCACGGTGAAATTTCTGAGTTTCATGTTAAAAAAAACTGTAAAATACTATGTCATTCCGCATTAAAGCAGTAATTTCATATAAAAGTGGAATTATCCAATGCAGAATACATATTTTTATTAAGTAATTGTTTAGATCTAAGAAATTAGTAGTTTTATTTCATACATTAAAATATAACGTGTTTATTTCACATAATTTCATATAATAAATCGTAATAGAATACAAAGTGTATGTTTATTATATTACGTTTAAAAAGAAATTTTAAGTAGATTTTTATTAAATACTTCATAGAGTGTAATAAAGCGAATTATTAAATCAAACATGTACGTAGGTATCATGTTATGACTTCCATATTATATAAACATAACAGTTCTATTTGTTTCAATCATTAGTTTTTAAGTTATTACAAACATAAAGGGCGTAAGTCAATTTTTCTGCAGAGCTGCTTTTTTTCTTTTGTCCCTTAGTGTAAATAGCTATAATAACTATTTCAACATCATTTTCTAATTTGCGTTCCTCCTTAGCAACCGTAACTAGGGAGAAAAAATAGAAATTGCTGGGGTTCTTCTTTCTGGCGAGAGAAATTCGCATGGAGAGAACGTAACGCTGTAACGCATTTTCTTTACGCGTTGATTTCTGTTAGTTTATACCCTACTGCAACCCGCGTTAAGGAACTTCGTTCCAATTAAAAAAAAAAAAAAAAAGAGGTACCATTTCATGAAATTTGCTAAATCATTTCACTGTTGCACTGTGAAATTTTGAAAATTAATTATTCGTGTACAGGGACACTCGAAAGTATTCCAAAGCATTGCGTTCGATGAGAAGTATTTCTAAAAGCCAAATTTTAATAACTTCACTTTGCACAAAGCTTAATGAAATTGAAATATGTCATTCATATATGCACAAAAGATTGCTTTCTATAGAATATAGTATGATTAGCATTAAATTTACAGGGCCACACAAAAATATTCAGTTACTTTAAGAAATATTAATGAAAGTTTGCTGGAATTACACTTTCGTTTAGATTAAGCGTTTTTAGCACTTTCAAACAATTTTTAAGGGGGAAAATGATTTCAATTTGTGTATTTGTCTGTCCGATTGTTTATCTTGCTATCTGTCTGTCTCCCGCCCCAGCGTCCTTAAACATTTTCAGAATTTTTAAAAAATGTTATATATTAGTCAATTTCACTATGGAATGTTTCCTATTTAAAATGGCATTAATATGTCCTGTACAACTAGTTTATGTACAGGGGAAAAAAATGCCGATACATTGCGTTTTAAGAGATACATTTTTAAAAATCACATTGAAATAACTTTCTACTGCAAAAATGATACAGAAATTTTTTGGTATTGTTAATATTGTAACATAATATTTTGCAATATGATTAACCTTCAGATTTACAGTTTACAGGGCTACACTAAAATATTCAGATACATTAAAGACTGCATTTCTAATCTAACGGCTGTATTTTCTTTTGTGTTAAGCCTTTTTAACACTTTCCAACAATGTCTAAGAGTGATTTTAAATTCAATTAGTCTATCTGTACACTTTTCAGTGCTTCTGTCTGTTGTGTGATAACGTAGGCAAAGAATATTGAAAGATATATGATACAACAAATACGTGCAGTTGGAAAGTGTTAATAATCAATGCGTACTGCATGATTTTTCATTCTTGTTTTATATTCATAGTATGTGTAGGAACTTAACTACAAATAACTAATTTTCGACGGACCATCTTCGTTGTTTTAATATTTTTAATTTGTACGATCACATACATCAAGTATTTACACTATTTACAACGAAGAATAAGATTTATAATAGGTAGAACATAAAATAATAATTGTGGGCGTCAATAAATTTAAAGTTCTTTGCCCACGTCCATTGTACTTGGCTTCTCATAGCCTTCTGCCGGTGATCCGCGACGGGGTGGCGCGCATGCGTCAACATCCCGCCCGGCCTTGCTATGTTGTCATGCAAGAACTTACAATATTTTTTTTTTGCAAAACTTCAAATTTACAATTTCACATAACATGAATAGATAAAATAATAACAAATAAATGAATGTAACATAATATCAATATTTCGCACAACACATAGAATTAAAAAAAAGATTAACTGATTATAATAAACAGAAATTTTCATAATTAACTAACAAATTTAGAGTAATATATATAATACAGTAAATTAATATAATAAATGTTCATATTCATTTTTACTCCTCGATAGGCAGCACACACAATCTGGAGATGGATCTTTTGTAAATCCCCTTGGTAGTTTTTATATCTACCAATCTAACTTTATTATCCTGACCAGGATATAGCTTTATTACACGCCCTAAAACCCACTTGCATGGTGGAAGATTTTCTTCCCTGACTAAAACCATGTCTCCGATTTTTAAATTTTCTTTATCAATTATCCATTTTCTGCGCTGTTGTAAGTTATTTAAGTAAGAAAGACTCCATCTTTTCCAGATTGCCTGAACTGACTTCGTAATATTTTGCCAAGCACTTAGGCGATTTTTCTCAATATTGATTAAAGAGGGTTCAACAACAGCCGTTATTGGCCTTCCAATAAGAAAATGGGCTGGAGTTAAAACCTCTAAATCTTCAATACTTGAAGTTAGCGGAGTCAGTGGTCTCGAGTTCAAGATCGCTTCCACTTGAGTAACAAGTGTAAGCATTTCTTCAAATGTAAATTTTGAATTACCCGCTATCCGTTTAAAATGGTATTTAAACGCTTTGATATTTGCTTCCCATAGACCACCCCAATTTGGACTCCTTGGAGGAATAAAAACCCATTCTATTTTTTCCTCTGCAAAAAATTTGAATAAGGATTCTTCCTTATCTCTTACCAGTTTATACAAGGCATTTAGTTCCCTGTTGGCGCCTACCATATTGGTCCCATTATCCGAAAATATTTTATGACACTTGCCCCTTCTCGAAATAAATCTTTTTAACGCAGCTATCAGAGCTTGTGAAGTTAAATCACTGATAAGTTCAAGATGTATAGCCTTTGTTACTAGACAAATGAAAATACAAACATAAATTTTGATTTCTGGACCTTTCCTTCCATATTTATTTTTGATTAAAAAGGGTCCAGACAAATCTACCCCAGTTGAATTAAATGTTTTATCTGGCGTTATTCTTTGTTTTGGCAAGTTTCCCATTTTTTGTACACATACTTTCGGATTTGCTTTAAAACAGACTAAACATCTGTGCACAATTTTTTTACAAAGATTTCTCCCATGAATGGGCCAATATTTTTGCCTAACCTGAAACAGAAGATGTTGGGGACCAATATGAAAATATTTTTCATGATAATATTTTACAATTAATTCCGTTAATTTATTTTTTGAAGGAAGTACATAAGGATGCTTAATCGAATAAGATAACTGCGAATTTTGCAGTCTCCCCCCTACCCTTATTAAACCATTTTCATCCAAAAATGGGGATAAATTAAAAATTTTACTCTTTTGCGATACATTACCGCCACTTTTCAAGGCAGATATTTCATTAGGAAATTCCTCCTCCTGCAGCTGTTTCAGTAGGAAGTCTTCTGCTTTTGTCAGCTCTTCAGGCATCAGCGGTCCTTTCTTCTTTTCTAAAGGATTTCTTAGATTGTGAAGAAACCTGAAAAGAAAACTACATATACGTAATATTTTTAAAAATCTATTACTACGATTTATCAGATAGTTCAAAATAGTAAAGTCTTTTTTCAAATTTAGAGTCACTGCATTTTCAGATTTTAATTCAGGAGTGTAGTCTTCCTCATTTAGTTCTGAAAGGTCAATAAAAGATTGTTTGTTTTTCGGAAATTCAGAATCTTTCAGAAATTCAGCACCTGTCCACCATGTGGCGCTGGTTGTTAGGCTTTCAGCAGTCATCCCTCGGGACAACAGGTCAGCAGGATTTTCTTTACTTGCACAATGGAACCAAGAGTTAGGGTTTGTCAGGCTGGCAATTTCTTGAACACGGTTGGCGACAAACTGCTTCCATCGGGTTTTAGTACCCTTTATCCAGAAAAGCACTATCTGCGAATCAGTCCAGTGATATTCAACAGAAGGTCTTTTAAGGTTTACAGTATTTTTCACTTTGGTGATCAGACGAGCTGCGACCAGGGCACCCAATAATTCAAGGCGAGGTAGTGTAACACCGCTGAGGGGAGCTACACGGCTCTTGGAAGTCAAAAGTTTTACTGAAATACCATTTTTTGATTTTGTTCGTACATAAATGGCAGCGCCATATGCTTTTTTGCTAGCATCGCAAAAACTATGTAATTCAACTACATCTTCTGGGGAAGTGGCATCAAGGACGAATCTAGGGACTTCAAGCTCTTTTAACAAGGGTAATTCCGAACACCATTTCATCCACTCTTTTTCGATATTTGGTGATAATGATTCATCCCATTTGGTTTTAGTTGTCCAGATATCTTGAATGATAATTTTTGCCCTGACAGTGAATGGAGAAATTAACCCTAAGGGGTCGAAAATTCTCCCTACGGCTTGAAGAATGGTACGTTTTGTAATTTTATTTATGGATATAAAGTTCAACAAACTCTTGATATCTACAATCAAATTATCTTTATTAGTATCCCAAGATAGTCCCAAGATCTTTGTCTGATTTATACCTAAGCTGATGGTAGATTCTACAGGGTATGTATCAAATTTTTCGCTTTTCCACTGCTCTG
Organism: Salticus scenicus; assembly: GCA_963930645.1. NCBI lineage: Eukaryota > Metazoa > Arthropoda > Arachnida > Araneae > Salticidae > Salticus > Salticus scenicus. The sequence goes on from OZ005654.1 coordinate 175,806,647, forward strand.
TTAATTCGGTATCGTTACTTATCCATTTTCTAAGGGACATTCCTGCGGCTTCCATAATATATTTTGCACTTCGTGATAATTCAAGTGCTTCGTTAAAATCATTACCTCCAGAAATTAAGTCGTCTACGTAAAAACATTTATCTAAAAGTCGAACAGTAGCGGGAAATTCTTCTCTATACTTCTCAATGTGATGTCTAATAGTAGCAGCGAGTAAGAATGGACTTGAACACACCCCAAAATTAACTCGATTGAAACGATAAATCTGTAATTTGGGTTTTTTGTGTGCATGCGGTTCTTCATCACTCCAGAAAAAACGAACAGCGTCTTTATGTTCATCAGCGAGACAGATTTGTAGAAAGGCTTGTTTAATATCAGAACAAAATGCTATTTTGTTTAATCTAAAATTAATTAAAACATCCAAAAGATTCGGATTTAAATTTATCCCCTGCCATAGGCAATCATTCAGTGACAGCTGATTATTTTGATGACTCCCTGCATCAAATACGATTCTTGTTTTGGATGTTAAGCGACCTTCCTTTCTTACTGCCTGATGAGGCAAATAATAAATAGGTTTGTTTAAATTATTTTCTGCTGTACTGGGTTCAACTATTTCTATTATTTTTTGATTTACGTAATCACGAATAATCTCTCTATACTGTTCATATAATTCTCTATCATATTTAAAACGTCTCCATAAACTTAAAAATCGTTGTTTCGCTAACGTGTAATTATCGGAAAGTTCATTATAGGGTCTTCTAAAAGGCAAGTGTACAACGTAGCGTTTGTTTTTAAACTGAATCGTTTCATTAAAAATTTCTATAGCTTTATCACTTTCTTTTTGAATTGGATCGTCTCTTATTCCAATGCTTTCTAGATCGAAAAAGAGTTTAAGAGTGCTACTAAGGGAATCGTCTGACAAAACGAAACACTGTTTCGAATTATTCAGTTCTGTTTCTTCAACCTTTCCACACGCTAGCCATCCAAATTCGGTTTCCTTAAAAAACAAATCGTCATTTATTTTATAAGTATTATCCTTTAAAACTTTGAATAATATATCTGCACTGATTAACGCTTCTATTTCATTCGGTTCAAAAAATGTCTCGTCACTCAATTTCAAAAATTCTGGAATTTTTATGTCTGAAATGTTTAATTTATTGCATGGTGTAAGCCCAGTTATTTTATCTACAATCAAAAATTCTACTGGTTCACTAAAAGAACAATCTTCATTTGAAATAAAGGTATCTAATTTCCACTTAATATTTTGGGTCAATCCATTCAAACCTGAAACTGGAGTTTTTATTTTTTCTCTTTTAATTCCTAAACATTCACTCATCTTTTCAGTTAAAACGCACACATTTGAAGCCGAATCCAGAACGCATCTTATTTTTATTCTTTTTTTGTTTTCGCATTGAACATAAATATAAGCTGTCGAAAACAGAATACTTTTTCTATTTTCTTTTAAATATCTGCTATTATTACTCAAAACGGAAGCATTTAATTGCGCAACCCTTTTGTATTCATCTGAGTCTGGAACCGGGGTTTTGGCGCCAGAAGAAAAACATAATAATCTGTTGTGCTTCATTCCGCAGGTGCATTTGAATTTTGATAAGCAATCATTTTTCTTATGATTTTGCCTAAAACAAACCTCACAAAGCTTGTGAAGGCGTATTATACTTAATCTTTCGTTAATGTTTAATTTCAAAAATGCATCACATTTATAAATAGGGTGATAAGTATTTTTACAAACAACACAATTTTTGTTTTTATTTTCATGCATTAAAAGAGTTTTAGATTTGTTAATAGCCGGAAAGTTTTTGTTAGTATTTTTATTTCCGCTAGTCATATTCGTTCTATTAATAGATAATAAAACTGATTCTCGTTGTTCCAAAAATTTGATAAATTCTTCAAAGGTGGGAACATTTTTTGATTTATGGGATAACTCAAAATTCTTTCTAGATTCTCTGTCTAACTTTGCTACGAGAATATTTACAATGAAAACATCTGATAATTTATTTTGCTCATATTTCAGAACTTTCAAGGCACGCAGATTTTTCTGTATACAATCAATCATATTTCTTATCTCTTTGGGATTTTCTGTTTGAATTTTCTCAAAATTCAGAATGTTTTGTACATGAATATCAACAATTAATCGCTCGTTATCATAGCGATTTTCTAATGCATTATATAATGATTCAAATGTATCAAAATTACTAACTAGATTTTTAGCATCAGATTTGAGACAAGATCTAAGATAATATAATTTCTGCGACTGATTAATGTGAACATTATTGGTTATTAAATCATCAAATTGTTCTTTAAAAGAACTGAATTCCTCATATTTTCCTGAAAATTCAGGTAATACTAAAGGAGGAATTTGAGTTTTAATTTCAAAGTTATCTTGAGATGCATTTTCAGTCGCATTTATTTTTTTATGAGAATCAAATTTCTTATAAGAATTAATAAGAGTATTAATTCTTACCTCTAATTTTTCCAGACGTTCTTCACATGAGTCAAGATCGTCATCTATGGTCGCTTGTTCAGCATCTTTCAAATCTTGAATTTCGTAGTATTTTTGTCGTAATTCATCGATTTTTGTTTGTAGCAGTTCTATGTTCTTTAATTTCACTTTTAGTTCCACTACGTCTATATCGTAATTTTCGGCATTCGTGCCTTCTACATAGTTTTCAATTCTAGTTATCTTCCCTTTCAAGGAAGATTTCAATTTATTATTTTTATCCATAAGTCGCTTATTACAAGCTCCGGTTTCTCGACGGAGCCACTTTTTGTAGGAACTTAACTACAAATAACTAATTTTCGACGGACCATCTTCGTTGTTTTAATATTTTTAATTTGTACGATCACATACATCAAGTATTTACACTATTTACAACGAAGAATAAGATTTATAATAGGTAGAACATAAAATAATAATTGTGGGCGTCAATAAATTTAAAGTTCTTTGCCCACGTCCATTGTACTTGGCTTCTCATAGCCTTCTGCCGGTGATCCGCGACGGGGTGGCGCGCATGCGTCAACAGTATGCTATTATACAAAAGCTGGAGTTTTTCACAAATTATCCTTAAAAGCCATATTAAGAGCGTTTTGCGTTTTCCTTTACTGCATTACTGTTGTACAACGATAGAAAAATCGTTTGTCCATAACTACTCAAAATTAAGGCTACCAAATTTTTTGAAACCCAATTTGAGGACAAATCATCGAAGGGTTTTCAAAGTGAAGGGTCATTCGAAAACAGAGCTAAATTATGCTTTAATTTGAGGAAATTTGAGGACAAATTTGTAAATTCGAGGACATTTGTCCTCAAATGTTTCAAATTGCTGAAGACATAGGTCGAAATTCGAGGACTGTCCTCATCATTTGAGGACGTTTGGTCACCTTACTCAAAATGAAGCAAAGTTTGAAATTCAAATATGAAATTAAAAAGAAAAAAGGAAGATGATTTCACTTTTTTTTTTTTTTTTTAAATGTTAAATATATTAAAAATGCTATTGCTTAAGCGAAAAATTATTTTCACCGTACATTACTTTCGGGTATATTTGACTGAAAAAAGTTTAAAAAATTCTTCTCAATAATTTTGAGGAAGAAAACAAATATTTTCTGGTAATTTTTTTTTTCTTTATCGTCTGCGTTTCAAGATTTGGCTATTAGAATTTCATTGTGCTAATTAAGCATTTCAAAATGTCGCAAGCATCGATGTCATATCTCTTTTTCTTGAAATGTCCCGATCTTAGCACATTAATTTATTTTACAGCTGAACTAGTTGATACGAACTTTGAAAGCAAAAGCTTATCAGCTTTTCACAGAAGAATATTGAAATGCAGGTATGATTTTAAAATTAATATTTTAAATGTCCTTATCGAGTTCTTGATTAACTTTTTTTTTTTTTTTTTTACATCATTAAATTCTATTAAAAACATCAAATTATGGAAATATTTTATTGACTTTATCGTATAAATAATTGTTTAATAACGAAAATTCATTATAAGGGAATAAAAAATCAAATACATAAAATAAATGAAAATAAAAGATATAACCTGCATTTTCAGTTTTAAAAAATGGAATCAAAATCATTTCAAAGATAAATTATAGAATTTCATTCGATTTTGAATCTCTCAGAATACTTTTTGAAATTTTATTTTTAGTTTTCATTTTCAATTTTTGCTTTTAAACTTCTTTCTGTCTCACATTACGCACACGCACTTTTGTTATTTATTTACTCCATATAAATATTTTTTATCTGTAGCTTTGTTTTCTTATCTTGATTTTAATCAAACTTTTAAAACTTCTCCGCATAAGTACTTTACAATTTAGATTATCTGTCAGATAGGCAAAATCACAGACTAAAAACGTCCAGTTTGTTACTTTCCGAACATACATGAGCAGGGGCGAGGCGTGGTTCAGAAAACTATGGAAGAGCCAAAGCGAAGCGCTTCCGAAAGCAGAGGAAGGATCAATTCAGCCTTTTGATGAGCCAACGATGACGACCGACGTTACTTGATTACTTTTTAAAAATCTTGAATAGGGGAAGCGCTGCTTCCATCGCTTCCATGGACGCTTCGCCACTGTACATGAGTGATTTTCAAATGAATTGCCGTTTTCAGTTTTACAAAATTTGAAAAATCGACTTACATGAAACACAAAAACTTACACATGAATGAATTCCTTATAATTTATAGTTTTCTAAGCAAGTAATCATTTATGAGTTATTTTATTTATATTTTAGAAAGTTATTTTTTATTTGTATATATTTTTCTTCTTCTATTATTTTAAGTAAAATACTAGAAGAAAATTATTATTCACAGCTCTGAAGAAATGTAATGAGTCCACCAAATTAAATATAAAATGATGTTCATTTTCATACTTTTATAAAGTTAAAATATTTATATATATTTAACACATGATATTCAAATTTAAAAATGAGGACATAACATCGGCAGTTGATTTGAAAATCACCCACATATGTAAGGAAAGTATTGTAATCATGTCAAAAATCCTACCTCAAGATTTTGATGTTTCTATATGTTTTGAGGTCCCCTGAGTTCCTTTTTACTATTTTTACGATGTATGTATGTGTGTTTATTCGTGTGTATGAGTATGATTGAACACGATAGCGCCTAAACACTTCGTTCGAATGAGCTGAAAGTTGGTACGTAAGTTACAGGTCACAATAACACGAACCCTACTGATTTTAGTGAATCTAGGACTCATAGTTCTTTTACAGGGACACAAAGAAAATTCTTTATCATTATGGCCTATGGGCCCAAATTCTTTAAAGTGTCTAAACGCCTTATTTGTCTGAGCTGAAAATTTATACACATGTTATAAGTCACTGTTGTACAAATTGTATACATTTTAGTGAATCTAGTACTTATAGTATTTTTATAGGGACACAAAGAAAAATTCTTTATCATTATGGTCTATGGGCCGAAGTTTTTTAAAGTGCGATAGACTCTGAACGCCTCATTCGATTGAGAGGAAAATTTATACACATATTATAGGTCATAGTTGAACGAATTGTATAGATTTTGGTGAATGTAGCATTTATAGTTTTTTTTACAGGAGCACAACGGAAAATTCTTTATCATTATGGTCTATGGGCCCAAGTTTTCAAAGAGCGATAAAGTCTAAACGCCTTATTCAATTTAGCGGAAAATTTGTACACATAGGTCACAGGCACACGAGCTGTATAGATTTTGGTGAATGTAGCCCTTATAATCCTTTCCAGGAACACAAAGAAATATTATTTATCATTATGGCTTATGGATTGAAATTTTTATAGTTTTTTTTTTTACCGTGACATAACGAAAAATTCTTTATTATTATGTTCTATGGGTTCAAGTTATTTAAAGTGCAATAGCGTAAAATTACACAATGGGGAAAAATACTCAAACATCCTATTATAATATTCATTTTTGTTTATTTAACGACTCGTCTTATTTTAATTTATTCATGCAACCGTTAATTACTTAATGTTCGGAAAGTCGAGTGGAGTCACTCCAGGTTTTTTATTTAGTGAAAGAACAGAAAGAAACACATTAAACATGACCCTCCATTTACATTTTTTTTTTTTTTTTTTTTTTTGGTAAGCAAGTCTTTTTACGTGGTAAGATACGTACACCAATGGTAGATATACAGGGTGTCCAAGAATTATCTTTACAACTTTAAACTTTAATAACTTCTAGAATAAAAAAATATATTTACATTCTGTTTTCTGCAGTTATTAGTGCAACTAATAAAGTTTCTTCCAGTTTAGGCTAACCAGTTTTAAATAAGCATGTGCACCACACAGGAGAAATCACAATGTGTGGCATTGTTTATACAGAGCAAATCGGACACACAGGTTAAACGGAACTTCCGGACCAAATTTCAAAAGGACCCACCATCCAGGCTCACCAGCTTCATGACCATAGGCTCTGTGTTGCACAATAAAGGAGCATGACGACCCAGAACAAGTGCTGAAAATGTTGAGTGGGTATGTGAAGCATTCCCACGCAATCTAAAAAGTTCAGTTCGTTCAGCTTCTAGACAATTGCAAGTAACTCAGGTCCACAGTCTGCATACTGCTTCAGAAACTGTTGCGACTCTATGCCTATAAGGTACAGTAGCTGCAAGCATTGTTACCAACAGAGAAACCAAAATGTGCAGAGTTTGCCATCGAGAAATTACACCGTATCAATGAAGATGAAGGGTTCTTGAAACAGGTATTCTTTAGTGAAGAGGCAACATTTCATGTGTCTGGCCAGTTAAACCATCATAACGAACAAATATGGGGCTCAGAAACCCCACAGCGTACTTGGCAGAAAAATGAATACAGATTGGATGTGCTTAGGGCCACACATGGTGCACATGTTGAAGTAAAAAAAATTAAAACAAATAAATAAATAAACTTGATGAGTTGCCCTATTAACTGCAGAAAACAGAATGTAAATATCTTTTTTATTTTAGAAGTTATTAGAGTTTAAAATTGTAAAGATAATTCTTGGACACCCTGTATATATCAGCATTGGACATTTTTAAATTGAAACGGTAAAATTAAGCTTTATTTGTTGAGTACAGGTTTGTTTTATGTGGTGTTAAGGTCAGATGGTGTTAATTATGGCTACTTATGCCGTTATCACACACGACAGCTTTTGACGCAACTATGAGCCGATTGTTAATTTGAGCCAATTTTGTTGACTCATAACACCCCAACACGCAGTGGAATATGAGTCGGGAGTGCGAACAACTTTCACTGGCTGTAATAAAATAGTTGCTTCTACAAACAGTTTCTCCTGTGGTGATAAACGTATGAGAAGGTAGCTCTTTATACATGCCGTCAAAAGAGTGATAAACATTTGCACCTTGGCATGTATTGGAACACTGTGAAAAACCAGTTTTTCAGACGATCTTTGACACATTTGCAATCCTCTTTTGGATTTCAGCCTTCAAAAGTTGGAGGAAAAGTCAGTTCAAATGAAAGTTGCGCGAAAAGTTGTTGTGTCTAATAGCACTATTTTTATATTTGTAAATATTTAATTAAAATAAGCAGTGATCCTACTAAAGCGCAAGACCCCGAGATTCTCGCATTATTATTATTATTATTATTATTATTATTTACAAAATTTTCAACATTGAGCGAAATTCAGGCACTCTTCTGGGACCAATTAATTAAAATTTTTGGTCCGAAAACAGGTCATTGATTAAAATCAACAATCTTGAAATGAAAAAAACCTTTCACCTTTCACAAAAATCAGCAAATTTAAACAGACCCTTCACAAAAGTTGAAGGATTTTAAAAAGTTTTCAGAAAACTTAGATAAGTAAATTACTTATTTTGCTATCATCTGCAAAAATACATTATATTTCTACAACGAAGCACTAAAAAAAAAAAAAAAAAACTGCAACAAATTTAATATTCTATTGAAGGTAAAAGTAAGTTTCATCAATTTGCACTGCGATAGCTGCCTCTTTCAGTGATCGGCACTGAAAAAAAATCGACATATTTATGCAATAAAACTGAAATTATACCACTAAACTATAAAATTAGACATCATTAGCAATTTACATTAATTCAGAATTTTAAAAATATTCTTCTGTACCTCATTCTTTTTAGAAATTTCACTTTGTTTCTCAGTAAGGGGAAGAAATTCTCAACCAGTTTTTACCTATGTGATGAGAACACTAAGAAGTGTTTAAGATTGTTTTAAAACAGTTAGTAGCGAATGCAGAATTTAATTTTTGGGAAAACTGACTTAAGTTCGAAAATGCGCACAAATAGACATGCAATAAATATTGCGTTTCTTTGTATCCAGAAACCATACATGCTACTGTTAATATTGACCTGTGTTATAGTCAAACAAAGTAGTTTCCTTAACGAAATTTCTTTATTATAAAGCTTATCAAAATAAGACAAAAAGAAAGACGTGTTTAATTCTAAACCATTGCATTTTCTGACACATTCACAATTCTTTTTAAGTTCTATTTGCATACAATTTTCATTTTTCACAAATTCTAGTCTTTAAAAGACTGTACATCAAACAGCGATTTTTTTATTATTAGTATCGCCCAGTGGTCGAAACGCGACCACTTTTTTGCAAAGCAAAGCAAAGTAATTGCCTTCTTGTAAACGGAATTAAATTGCAACACAGCTGCGCCAATTGTTTGTCAATATCCATCCAGAGTAGACATGTGCCGGAGTTCCGTATCCGTATCCGCGGATATCCGCGAGAAAAAAATAACATCCGTTATCGTATCCGGATCCGTATCAACGAGAAAAAAAATAACCGTATCCGTATCCGGATCCGTTTTTTTTTTCTTCAACGGATCTAACATGGATCTTTTGCAGAAATTTCCAGAAAATCAGGAAGAAACTGTTATAACTTATAAAAAACTATCTTTAATGTATAACTAAAGGAAATACAGTATAGCTTCTCTTTTACGTTTTCCTGTAATTTACATTTTTACTTCCATTACCCTACTACCGTAGGTAATGGAAGTATTGTATTTGGTCCGAAAATTCGATATTGGGTCTTCACCTTATTTACACGTTTTAAGGTCCTCTGAGTCCAAAAAAGTGGTTTTCGGCAATTGGTCAGTGTGTATGTATGTGTGTGTGTGTGTGTGTGTGTGTGTGTGTATGTATGTGGAGAATCTTCTGGCTATTATAGCTCAGAAACTAATAAAGATAGAGCTACGAAACTTTAGAATTGAAATACGTCTGGTGTACAGATGAAATTTCCAAATTTTGGTGAAAATTGAAAAACTGGAAGTGGGACATCGGAAACCGGAAGTGGGACCGTAAGTCTGTATCTCAAAAACGGCTCTAACGATTTTCTTCAAACTTGCTATATAAACACTCTATTAGATGTCCTTTCGAATGATATAGTTGGTTAGTTCAGGAAAATTGATAGGCGTCCTGTATAAATAGCTCAATTTCAGGCCTCGCAAAGGCGTTCCTTTAAAAATGGTTGTACGGATTTTTTTCAAACTCGCCATATTAACTCATTTTTAAATATCCTTTTGTATGTAATTATTGTTTTCCGGTAAATAATTGATTTTTTTTATAAAAGTTGGTATCTCAAAAACGGCTCTAACGATTTTCTCTTTAGATCACTTTTATGTTTTCTGATCACATTATCTCTCAAAAATGCATATAATACGTGTAATAGTGGGTAATGGAAGTCGTGTGGCTGTTTCACACCAGATTTTTTTTTTTTTTTTTTTTTAAATCCCTTCTTTTTTCCTATGCATGCAATGAACTCCCGTCTTCACTTTTACATGAAGAAATTTTGAATTTCTCGCCGTTTATATACATTCACCGTTTATAAAGGAAATACATGCTGTGATTTAATTAAAAAATAATCTGGTGTGTCACTCACACGACTTTCTCTTACCCTGAAATTTAATACTATAAATACAGGTTAGAGATTAAGAGGTAAGATAACGAGTACTGTTATGTAAACCTATGTTAAACAATTCAAATTAGGCTTCGGAAGAGTTTTATATGATAATTAGTTCTGTGTGAGGGGGGCTACTGCCCCCCTCAACCCCCCCGTTTCATTAATGCATCTACATTTATATAGAACTTAATTCGGTTATTAAAAAATAATTCTGTTTAAAAAAAAATAATTTATTAAAATTATTACTCAAACAATTTATCTTTTATGATAATGCAGACGATTTCCATATTAGAAAAGTAGTATAATACTAAATATCTAAGAAAAAGTTGAATTTATTCTGAATATTACATATATTATTTTTAATGAAAAAAATCGATAACTTTATTTTAAATTATCGCAGATCGATGGTTCTACCATTCGTTTTAAAAGTACTGGGGAGCTCTTTTGAAAGGTACCCATCATGAAAATTTACTCCCGTCGAGGGGAGACGTCCACCCCAGGGGGGGGGGGGGGAGGCAAGGCTCCTACATACACAAAAAAAATTTCCCAGTTGACTATCTCTATTACAAAAAATATATATTCGTTTCATTTGGTTTAGTGCAGTCTATACATGTTAAACTCTACTTACCTGCAATTTCCCCCATAGATGTAATGTATTTGAATACTTTTGAGTGTCCCTGTACACGAACCATTTGCTTCATCTCAACGAAAAGCTTACTGTGGCATCCCTATATGATATACATTTAGAATGCTGAGTTTGGAATTTCTGCTACTATTTGTTCTTGAGATATGCTGATAACAGACACACAGACAGACAGACACACAGATCATTCGCTAAAAACATGATTTTCGTATTCAGGGGACCTCAGAACATGTAAATATAACAAAAACTCACGTTCGAAAATTTGACCCTAAAACAATACTTTCTCGACCCTATGGGTAAGAGAAAGTAAAAAATTATCTTTTATGATAATACAGACGATTTCCAAATTAGAGAAGTAGTATAACACTAAATATATATATATATATATATAAAGTTGAATTTATTCTCAATATTACATTTAACAAAAAAAAAAAAAAAAAGATTTTTTTTTGTTGTTGTTGTTAAAAATGAAAAAAAAAAAAAAAATCGATAACTTTATTTTAAATTATCGCAGATCGATGGTTCAACCATTCGTTTTAAAGGTATTAGCGAGCTTTTTTGAAAGATACCCATCAGGAAAATTTACTCCCCCCTGGGGTCGGGGCTCCTACATACACATTTTTTTTCCCCAGTTGACTATCTCATGCAGTCTATAGACGTTAAACTCTACTTACCTGCAATTTCCCCTAAGACGTAATGTATTAGAATTCTCTTGATTGTCCCTGTACACGAACCATTTGCTTCATTTCAACGAAAAGCTTACTGTAGCATCCCTATATGTACACATTTAGAATGCCGAGTTTGGAATTTCTGCTACTATTTGTTTTTGAGTTATGCTGATAACAGACAGACAGACAGACACAGACCATTCTTTTTATAACATGATTTTCTCGGGCTCGGGCCGTAAGCCTGGCCCTTGCAGACCTGTACTAGAGGTCTGCACGGGCCGGGCTTTCGGCCCGAGCCCGAGCCCATCCCGGCCCTCGGGCAGGGTTCGGGCCGAATTTTTCAATTTGCTCTCGGGCCGGGCTCGGGCTCAATGTTGTTTGTGTGTACTCGGGCTGGGCCGGGCCTGGAGGAAATTTTAAGCCCGAGCCCGGCCCGGCCCGAATCTTTTTCTAAATTCCTCGTTAATCAACGAAAAAGGAAAATGATAAAATACTTTTTCAGTCCTTTACTTTACGTAATTTTACAGTCTGGTATGTCACATAAAATTTTATTTTGTTAAAAGGTGTCTGTAACTACAATTTAATTGTCTATCAGCTTGACTGTTCACGATATGATTTTCCGCAAATATTTTAAACTTGTCTCGAAATTAATATATTTTATTTAAAGTAAAATTAGATGGTTTGTAATTCAAAATAATATGCATGTTACTACCAGTTTGCGTACATGTAACAAACAAAAGAAATTAGATACGTTACTGTATATAAGGATTTGTTTTCTATTGTCTGTAGTGTTTAGGTGGTATGAAGGCTATAAAAATCGTTCCGCTGTAACTTTTCCTCTAAGTCTTCTTTTTCTTTTCTCCGGGGCACTGGATGAAAGTAGCATCAATTTTAGCATGTGCAAAAGCATCTTTTCTATTGAATATGGTTGGATTAGCATTAAAGTTTTGTTTACCGGATCCCATGAAAGATTTGGATACATTACGGTATATGACAGGAAGTGGTTGAAAGTGTATTTTTAGTACTATTAACCATTTTAAATATATTCCTATATTGTTTGAGAAATTCTAATATTTTCGATTTGGCTTTCTGTCTGTCTTTATGCCTTCTGTACGTCTGTAATAATGAAATACCGTTTTTTTTAAATATCTTCTACACATTCAGCAGTTTTGTTAAAGAACATTCTATTGTTTAGCTGTATAAAACCTCTGCAAAACACGTACTAAAAATCTTTTTCGTAACAAAGGCATTATTTTTTTTTATAATTTTACATATTTTTGAATCGGGCCGGGCCGGGTCGGGCCTGATTTTATCGCTTTTTGTCCAGTCCGGGCCTGGGCCGAATTTTTCGTATTATACCGGGCCGGGCCCGGGCCGGAAAATTTCGGCCCGTGCAGTCCTCTAACCTCTACTCCCTCCGCTGCTCTTGGCAAAGAGCCAACTTTTAGAGCACGGGGGGGGGGAACCCACACCGAAAGTAATGAATCGGTGTCGTGCCCTTAGCGGAACGTGCCCTTAGCAGAATGGGGTGAAAGGGAAGAAGGAGGAATAGAAGAAGCCCTTAGCGGAAATAAGAAGGTATGTTCATTCTCGAACTGGTATATGTTCATTATGTAGTGTTCTCTATGGAAAATGGAGTAAATATTGTTATTGGTTTATGTACAGAAATAGCCGAAAGTATTCCAAAGTATTTCGTTCTATCAGAGCTATTTATACAAACCAAATTTTAATAACTTAGCACTTGTGTGTGTGTGTGTGGGGGGGGGGAATTTGTGGCAACTGTATCTCCGGAACTACTGCTTAGAATTGCATAAAAATTTACGTGTAGATGCACCTTGAGCTATATTAGTGCCTGTCAACTTTTGATGCGAACCGCTCAACAGGTGGCTCTGATGTCTGATATACAGCAATTTCCACAATTTAAGGGGAAGCTACTTCTCAGGTTCTATTGTGTATAATCAATCAAAACTTGATATAAGAGAAGGCCATTGTGAGACATTATGCTGATTCAATTTGAATACTTACGGACTGACAGGTGGCGCTGCTATACAGCGATTTACGTAATTTAAGGGGTGGCTATATCTCAGGTTCTATTGCTTATAATCGAACAAAACGTGATATATGTGAAGGCCATTATGAGACATTATGCTGATTCAATTTGGATGCTTATCGGCCAATAGGTTGCTCTGCTATACTGCAAATTTCCTCGATAACGAGAAAGTTAAATCTCAACTTCAATGGCATATAACTATACGAAACTTGATATGTGAGATTATTATAAACATGAATTTTTAAAGATGTCCTTTATAGACAATAAATCTGTCTTTCTTTGGATATTTAGTGTTAGTTTTCTCTAAGATAAAAATTGATTATTTGCACTTAGTGAATTTGTATAGGAAAATATAGAAGAAAATCTTGTGGTGGTCACAGCACACTAGTTTTTATTTTTTTATTTATTTTATTTTTATTTATTTTTATTTATTTACTAGCCGCCTTCGGCGACCAGCTGGTTCGCGATCCCTGAAAAATCCGACTTTACGAAACTCCCGCTCGGTGGCGCCTGCGGCGCCTTTTACCCGTTTCAGGTCTAATAACAGCTTATTGATATATCGTGAAAATAGCTTATTGAAATTGCAGTAAATTCCCGTGCGGTAGCGCCTTCGGCGCCCTCTTCCTTTTTCAATATCTGAAACAGCCTGTTCGTTCACCATGTTATGATCTTTCAAATTTCTGACTTTAGCTAAGTCCTGCTCAGTGGCGCCTGCGGCGCCTTATTCCCGTTTTAGAACTTACAACACCTTCCTCGCTCATTAGAATTTGAAATATTGAAATTTTAAAGTATTACAGCGCCATCTGGCGGTAGAATTTTCTGTAATATATTGTTCAATTCCAAATCAACAAAGCTTTCAAATGATGTATAACTTATGAAATTATTTTAATTAGTAGCTGAGATACAAAAGAAAACCTAATCAGGAAACCTCAAAACGTGTAAATCAGGCGAAATCTCAAATTCCACTTTCGATAATATAAAAATGAAATTATACTAATTAGAAGCTGAAATACAAAGATAATACAAACATTTTTTTAAAAGATTTGTGTCTGACTCATCTGTGGTTTTCTCCAAAACTTGCTTAATTCCGGGCTTTTTTCCGTTAAAAATTATTAGTACGAAATGTGAACGAAAATCTGAATTTGAAACTCTGTAAAATATAAAAGAAAAAAAATTTTCTGGTTTTTCTGTAGTTTTCTCCGAAAGTTTCGTACAGAATTTCTTTCTGGGTTTTCCGTGGCTTTCTCCGAAACTCCCGTTCCTTTTCTACACCTTTGCCCCTTCCATCCCTTTCGTTCCTACTAATAATTTTACACTCGAAAATATCCGCAATCGATTTAACTTGCTTTAAAACCTAAAATACGAATTTCAAACGCTGTAACTATATATTTTTTTTTGTCCCTTCCCCCCCTCCCTAATAATTCTATTCTTTCAAAAATATTCACACTCGAATTATCAGGCATTGAAACCAAATACTACGAAATTTCAACGGCATATCTCAATTCAAAGTACTGCAAAATAAAAGAAAACTTAATCTTTTCCCAATAAAAATGTAATTTTTTTATTTATTAATATATTTTCATGAAAAGTGAACAGTAGCTTTATAATATGCTGTGTAATCCGAATATTAATTTAAATGTAACATAAATGAAAATCTGAAGAATTTTGAAATTTGCAATTTTTAATCCCACTTCAAGAACATGTGATATTAATGATTTCCAGATGTTTTGTTGTTTCCATTCCAGACAGCGAAAAAAATCGTCTGCTGGTAGAATGTTTTTTTTTTTTTTTTTTTTTTTTTTTTTTTAAGCAATTAGCCGTTGAATCCCGGTCAATTTCGAAACATACATGGGTCGACATTTTAATTAATATCTCCGAAACTAATTAAAATTTTTAATTTTTTTTTCCACCAGATTTACAGGACTACGCAAAAATGTTGCGATACATTAAGGGGTGCAAATAGGAAATTAAGAGCAGCATATCTGTTTGTGTTAGGCATTTTTAACACTTTCCAACAATGTTTCAGAGTGATTATGAATTCAATTAGTCTATATGCCTGTCTTTCTGTTTATCCATTGTGTGATAATATAGACAAAGAACATAGAATGTTATACGATACAACGAATACGTACAGTTGGAAAGTGTTGATAATCAATGTATACCTCATGATTTTTCATTTTTGTTTTAGTTTTAAAAGGTGTAATGCTTAATTATATTTTCTCAAAAACTTAAATAAAATCATAAAATGGCAATAATATTCGTTTTCCTATGGAGTACAGTGATTCATTAAACTTTATATGGTTACAGATAACCATTCCCTCAAATAACGGATATTCTACAGTACGCATACCTATTTTTGCAACGGTTTACTTCTGAAGCAAAATATAGCCTGTGCTAAATGTGGATGAAGTGTAGAGGAAAATTGAAGATCTCATTTTTTATTTATTAATTTATTTTTAAATTTATTATACATTTCCGCTGAAGGCACGTATGCTGAAAGCACGCCACCGAGGGGAGATAACATTTCCGCTAAGGACACGGGTTTATAGATTTCCGCTAAGGGCACGGCCCCAATGAATCTGCGTTCAAACAGCAACCTTGAGATTTAATTATAATGATTCATTTAAAAATAGTAACCAGCGAAGCGGGCGTAGCTTGCTACTGTTATGATAAAGATAAATATACAATTATTATCTATGTAATAAATAAGATATAAACTGATGCATATAAATATTGTCAAAAGTAAAATAAAACCTTGGGGGGTGGGAGCGCGATGGATGGAGCTACTTTTTTTTTTAGATATATGAAATTTAATGATGTTTTGGAAACAAAAATTAAAAATTTCTTCGGAACTCGGGGCCACAGGTAGGAAGCTGGGAGGGACATCCTTGATGCGAAGGATAAATTTATTGAACCCCTTCCGCTAGTGGTGAATTTCTCTTCCCCTCCCCTTATAATTAATATTAATATTTTTACTGCAAAATAAAAAATCCCTTTTCGGCAAGCTTAAAGGCAAAGGTAGATTCCTTTACGTTAATGTTACAATTGCAAAGAAATTTTACATATACATTAATACCTAGCCAATGGCTTTGTTCCCACACATTGCATTATTTACGTCGCTATTCTGTTTTCAAGAAATTTAATTTTTAACTACAAAAGGGTTTTATTCATTCTACTTAAAATTTTAGGCTAAATTTATTGGTTTGTAAATGTTTAATTTTTTTTTTAAATTCAAGCTCATAATCATTCAACAAATAAAAGCCTTAAAGGTATACAATCCCAGCAATGGTGAATCCCGGAGGGGGGTATTGGGCTATACCCCCCCTCCTCCCCCCTCTAAGTTTAATCAAAATTATATTTTTTATTTAAAATCCATATGTTGTTCAATATCTTTCTTTTAAAAGAAAAAGTAATAGAAACGTGAAAATGCACTTGTGATCTTACTAGTTCTATGGTAAGCCTGGCGTTGCTATGGTCAAGTCAAATACAGGTAAGTGGTAACGGTTTTTGGATAGTTATTTCATTGTAATTTTTATTGAATTATTGAAAGTTTTGTGTTGTGTTTTTGTGATTCTTATTGTGTGATGAGTAAAAATTGTAAAGTGAAACTGTTTTGGTTCACATAAGCTGGAACATTAACATTAACATTAGTTAACATTTGACCATTTGGCACCGCTGAATTTCAATGTTAATTATTATGAATTTAGTAAATTGTATGATTTGGCGAGATTTTGGTGACAAAACGTGCGACTTAGCAATGAAATTTGTGATTTGGCGGCAAAAGTTGATAGTTGACGACGAAATTTTTGACTTGGCGACAAAATTTGGCGAGCTTGGAGATGGAGAAAGGCAGCTTTGGCGTCATATTTTCTTTCCACGCGAAAACCTCATATCTCTTCACAGACCAATATCTTGTTTCGACAAGATAAAAAGTCAAAGGAAGCTGTAACAATCGTAAATTTTAAATTCTTGCCTAAACTGACATTCTAAACTATTCACCACAAACGATATTTGTATTAAGATTGACGTATTATTTTAATTTTATATTTTTAAATGATTAATTAAAGCGTTTAACAAGGTTTTTAATTAACACACTTCTATTAACTTGATAAAGATGCAACTATTAATGTATATAACGGAATTTTGCAATTCAATTTTCGGCAACTTCTTGCCGTCCAAAGGACCTGAAATTTTGCACACAACTTCATAATCAATGACAATACTAGATATACAAGTGTTTCCAGGCACTTTTCCCATCAGGGGCAGGTTCCAAGGGCAAACAAAAAATCTATACTTATACAAAACTATCGTATGTGACACAGGATTTGGATGTATTTGTATAATGTCGAGTGGCAACAATTAATCTTTTTTAATAAAGATTTAAAAGTATGTAATAGTTTTCTAAAACCTTTATTAGTTCATTTTTCAATCCGCGTTTGTAATGATCGATAGATGGCGCTCTCTGAACTGTAGTTGTTAGTAAATATAATAGCCACGTGGATTAATAATTGTTCTTTCTCCGCCATTACATCATGGAAAATCGATTGCATAATATGATGATATGCAGTGGTGTGATAATTTCACCTTAGCCCACCAGAGGGCGAGCATTTCATTACAATCGCGGATAAAAGAGTGTTCTTTATTTTTTTTTAATGGTATAATTTTATTTATCAAAATAAGGGAATTCGAGTAATGAAATACTTTAATTTAAATTTAAATTTTCATGAAAATAAACTTCAACGGAAAATTCATTAAAATCGCCCCTAGTTCATTTGCTAAAGGGATACCTAAATGTCCCCAAATTTATTAACTTTTCTACCATGTCAGTTTAATTCTTTTAGCATCGATTTACAAGATTTTTTTTTTTTTAACGATGACATTTATCTTTTACATTATAGTATCTATGTCATAAAGCTAAGTCTAAATCTGCGTAGCCCTAAGATATGTTGATTTTATTTACTTATTTTTTTATTAACTTTTATTTTATTTGTTTAAAATCACGGATAAAATTTTATTTCATTTTTCTCAGTACATTGTTATAATTGTGACGTCATATTTTCTGTTCAATTAAACTTTTTTTTTTTTTAAATCACATTATTATATTGTTTAAAAACATGATTAAAATTTTATTATATTTTCAGTGATCTTTTTTATTATCATTTGCACGTGACATAAGCATCAGATTATAAATTTTTCCAATGAAAGCTATAGAAAATGTCGGCTTCATCACAAGAAAAATCCCTTTTAAACTTGTAACTTTTAAGCAATTGAAGTTATCGAAAAAGTTTAAATACAAAAGTTGTTCTTTAGGGTAAGGCGGTAATTCGCCTGATTTGAAGTATTTTCCTATTTTCAATATTAAAGAAATTATGGGCAAATGAAAATTTCCACCCCCCACCATTTCCACCCCCTTTGAGCAGGATACCCCATCTACGAACTCGACCGAGATTTTTACTGTCCTGACAACATATCCCGAGCTGGTTAAATTTAAATAAAAATTACTCCAGTTATCGTGTTCACAACTTAACATGGGAAAAAGCGTTATACATATATATATATATATATATATATACCTATATATATATATATATATATATAAACTTTTGAACGGAGGGTGGTTTTGGGTTCTAGGGGTCATGATCGGTGAAGATATGAAGAAATTTTCCAAAAGTCGTGTCATGAGAACCATTGCAATAGGTAGATCTCCTATAAGGAATCTACCTAAAATAGTATAGTACACTGATTATAATATTGCAGCGGCAAAGTATTTAAAAATTATTTAAATTAAGAAAGCTGATTGAAACATAGTATTTCATATCTGTTTGACTGGTAAAGGATTTATTACAAAACTAAACTAGTTAGGATTGGTAAACTCTGTTCAGTTCCCCATCAATTATATGTTCCCATAAATTTTCGTTACAGGACATACTATATTCATGTTTGTTAAGTGAAATGAAATTGACCGACCGCTCGACATGGTGGCAGACTGAAATGTCTCACCTAATATGCTACACACCGTTCAGTTCGACACATTTACCTTATCCTAATTTGATAATTTTATTTATTAGTTTATTTATGTAGTCAGCTTTGTAATTTAATTTTTATGCAATTCCATATTCTTTCTAATGTGACGATCCCCATAATGCAAATTAATATGAAATATTGCTCTATAATTGCTATATAATCTCTCTCCTCTTTTTCTACACCATTTAATTTTTAGAGAAATTCTCTTCAAATGTATCTACAGTGAATTAAGAAGAAAAATACTCTAAAAATTAAGTGGTGCAGAAAAAGGGGCGGTACTAACAATTTGCCGGATTAGGTTGGAAGCTCTGGAGAAGTCGTGTAGAACCGCACCAGATTTTAAAAACGTGAGAAAAATGGCGGCTTTGGTCTTTCTCATGGTTCTGTGAAGTCTAATTGCAACGATTCCGGATGCAATCTTTAAGAGACAGTGTCCGGAGTTAAGTGAAGTCGTGTTGAGCCGCACCAGATTGTAAAAACGTGAGAAAAATGGCGGCTTTGGCCTTCCTCACGGTTTTGTGAGGTCTAACTGTAATAGAGACAGTGTCCGGAGATGAGAGAAGTCGTGTAGAGCCGCACCAGATTGTAAAAACGTGAGAAAAATGGAGGCTTTGGTCTTTCTCACGGTTCTGTGAGGCCTAACTGCAACGTTTCCGGCTGCAATCTTTAAGAGACAGTGTCCGGAGATGAGAGAAGTCGTGTAGAGCCGCACCAGATTGTAAAAACGTGAGAAAAATGGCAGCTTTGGGCTTTCTCACTGTTTTGTGAGGTCTAACTGCAATAGAGACAGTGCCCGGAGATGAGAGAAGTGGTGTAACGCCGAACCAGATTTTAAAACAATATACAGTATATAATTATTAACACATCACATTAGCAAGTTAATTGTGTGATACATTATTTGTATCATACAAGGATGGAAAGCGTTTGCTGACGATGACGCGAATTCAATGATTTTTCTTCACCCAAAAGTTTTCACTTCAAATGGAAAGCGTTAGCTGACGATGATGGGAGTTCAATGATTTTTATTAACCCAAAAGTGCTCAACGCGCCTAAAGAAGTTTTCACTTCAAAAATTTTACCCGATCAACAAATATGAATGACAATAAAAAAAACTGCTGGTTGACAAAAAATATAGGCCCGACAACACAACAGCAACAACACATCACAGTGTTCCATTGAGTGCTCTATACGCAAGCGAAGTGTGACGTCACTGACCGTCCATGTATGTAAGAAAATTATTTCCTATGTTAATCGCCCATTGGATTTTTTATAAAATATTATTGAAAATCGAGGAAAATTATTTCCCGATTTTAATCCCCATATTTGGGTATATATATGTATTAGTTATCATGTGCATATGTTAGATTGAGTTATTTTGATGTCAAATTGACAAAATTTTAATTTTAAATTTCAAAACTCTGTTGTCCTTGGCGTTTTTACTTTCTTCTATATGTAATATAGAGAAAGTATTGGATTCGTAAAAATTTTCGACCTCGGGTTTTTGATGAATTTACACGTTTTGAGAGCTGTAGAACACGATTTGACCATTTTTAGAAAATGTCTGTCTGTCTGTCTGTCTGTCTGTCTGTGTGAGTGTGTGACAAAATTTTGTGGCAACTGTATCTCAAGAACTACTGCACAGAATTTCATACAAATTGGTATGTAGTTGTACCTTGACATAAATTAGTGCCTATCAACTTTTGGTAAAAATTGTCTTACAGGTTGCGTTGCCATCCCGCGTTTTCTAAATTTACAACATGGTGATATAGGACAAAATTTTGTATAAATGTGCATAAAGAGAATTATTTATTAGTAATCATTATGAAATTTACAAGAATTATTTAAAATAGAGATAGTCAACTGGGAAAAAAATTTTGTATGCGTAGGAGCCTCGCCACCCCCCGTGGGGGGGAAGTCCCCCCTCGAGGGGAGTAAATTTTCAAGATGGGTATCTTTCGAAAGGTCTCGTCAATACCTTTAAAACGAATGGTTGAACTATAAATCTGTGATAATTTAAAACAAAGTTATCGATTTTTTTTACTTTTAACGAAAAAAAAATTAGAAAAAAATCTTTTTTTTTTTTTTAACGAAATTTAATTAGACTTGGTATTTAGTTGGCCCCTGACATAAACTGAGGCTGATTAGATTTGGGGATCAATCGCTCAACAGGTGGCGCTGTGATCGTATTCTTTCTAAATTTTTAACATGGCAGTATAGGAAAAAATTTCGTATAAATGTACATAATGAGAGTTATTCTTAACCTGTGATTGCGAAATTAATATGAATTATTGATAATAGTAGTAGTTAATTAGGGAAAAAATTTGGGGCATCGCTCCCCCCCCCCCCTTAGGGTGTGTGTGTAAATTTTCAAGATCGGTATCTTTCGAAAGGTCTCGTGAATACCTTTAAAACGAATGGTTGAACTATAAATATGTGGTAATTTAAAACAAAGTTATTGATTTTTTTTTTACTTTTAACGAAAAAAAAAAATGAAAAAAAATCGTTTTTTTTTTTTTTTTTACTTTCTTCTATATGTAATATAGAGAAAGTATTGGATTCGCACTTTTTGATGGATTTACATGTTTTGGGATATGGAGAACACGAATTAATAGTTTTTAGAAAATGTCTGTCTGTCTGTCTGTCTGTCTGTATCATTTTTTTTGTGGACGCTGTATCTCACGAACCAATGAATGAAATTTAACCAAACTTGGTATTTAGTTGCACCCTGACATAAACTGGTGCTGATTAGATTTTGGGATCACTCGCTCAATAGGTGGCGTTGTGATCGCATTTTATGCAAATTTTTAACATGGCAGAATAGGACAAAATTCCGTATAAATGGGCATAAAGAGACTTATTTTACACTTGTGATTGTAAAATTAATATGAATTATTGATAATAGTAGTAGTTAGCTAGGAAAAAAATTTTGTGCATGGGGGGGCATCGGTTCCCCCCCTGGGGGGGAAAATCCCCCCCGGGGAAATAAATTTTCAAGATGGGTATCTTTCGAAAGGTCTCGTTGATAATAGTAATAGTTAACTTGGAAAAAATTTTTGTGCATGTGGGGGCATCGGTTGCCCCCCCACCGGGGGGGAAGTTCCCACCCGGGGGGGCAAAATTTCAAGATGGGTATCTTTCGAAAGATCTCGTCAATACCTTTAAAACGAATGGTTGAACGATAAATCTGTGATAATTTAAACCAAAGTTATCGATTTTTTTTACTTTTAACAAAAAAAAAAACAGAAAAATATCGCAATTTTTTTTTTTTTTTTTTTTTAAACAAAATTTAACCAAACTTGGTATTTAGTTGGTCCCCGACATAAACTGGTGCTGATTATGTTTGGGGATCAATAGCTCAACAGGTGGCGCTGTGATAGCATTTTATCTAAATTTTTAACATGGCAGAATAGGACAAAAATTCGTATAAATGTGCATAATTAGAGTTGTTTTAAACTTGTGATTGTAAAATTAATATGAATTATTGATAATAGTAGCTAGGAAAAAAATTTTGTGCATGGGGGGGCATCGGTTCCCCCCCTGGGGGGGAAAATCCCCCCCGGGGAAATAAATTTTCAAGATGGGTATCTTTCGAAAGGTCTCGTTGATAATAGTAATAGTTAACTAGGAAAAAAAATTTCTGCATGGGGGGGCATCGCTTCCCCCCCTGGGGGGGAAGTATCCCCCCCGGGGGGGATAAATTTTCAAGATGGGTATCTTTCGAAAGGTCTCGTCAATACCTTTAAAACGAATGGTTGAACTATAAATCTGTGATAATTTAAAACAAAGTTATCGATTTTTTTCACTTTTAACAAAAAAAAAAAAAAAAAAAAAAACTTAGAAAAAAAAAATCGTACTTTTTTTTTTTTTTTTTTTTTTTAATATTGTTACTCATTGAATATGTATAGGTAAATATAGAAGAAAGTCTTGTGGTGGCCACAACATACTAGTTTTAATATAGTTACAGCGTGAATTTGTATAGGAAAATATAGAAGAAAGTCTTGTGGTGGCCACAACATACTAGTTTATTGTATTTGGCGATCAAAAACGTACTACGAAAATATACATGCCAGATGTATATTTTCGTAATTTGTGTTGTGTTAAATATTGTTTCATATTATTCCTTACTCTCTTAATATAAATTTTTAAAATAACCATGATTTTTGAAAGGAATTAAATTATATTCGCCAGGTAATTTGTCGATATATATATATATTTTTTTTTTTCTGCCAACGATGACCGATATCAAATCTATTCCGCTGCAACATATTAGTATTTTATATCAGATACTTTATTTAGACATTTGAAAACAAATTTCACTTCAAATTATAATAGAATATTTATCATTTTCCTTTTAATTAGTATATTAGTTGGATATTTATTGTGTAATATCATCCTTTGAAATGAAATGTTTATGTTTTCAATGGAATATGGAAGTTTTTTGAAATTTAAAGTTTTGAAATTTAAAATTCAAATTTTATCAATTTTAGAACAAAAACAACTTAATCTAACGCATGCACATGATAACTAATACATATCTAAACCTAAATATGGGGATTAAATTCGGGAAATAATTTCCCTCGATTTTTAATAATTTTTTACGAAAAATCCATTGGGCGTTTAATATAGGAAATATTTTTCTTGTATCCACGAACCTGCCAGTGACGTCATCACTTCGCTTGCCTATTTAAAGTCCTCATAATAAGAAAAAACGATTCACTTCATTTTACCAAAATACTTTTTTTTAAGACTATCGTAGATCCTGTTTTCAAATTTTCTAACTAACTATCCAATAACTACAGACACTCCATGCTAACCCAAATTCACCTCTACTCGATACCTCCAACCAGCTATCTCACCCTCAACATCGCCAAAATATCCAGGATCCAGCTAGGGACTTTCTCATTCTCAACCGAACATTTTACCTTGACTCGACATTATCACATTAGACTACTCTAATTTCAATACTCATTTCAACTGGTGACTTTTACTTGCCCAACCAAACTTTCTATCCCAGCTATCATTTTACACTAATTTCAAAACTAAAATCAACTGGCGGCATTTACGTACTAAACTCGGCGCCAATCATACCTTACAATGTAAACAAATAATAAAGTTTGATAAAAATATTTAAAGGCTTTAATGCGTTTTCACAAATATTTTAAAATTTTTAAGGCTTTAATATGTTTTAGAAATATTTTGAGCGTTTTTACTTTCTTCTATATGTAATATAGAGAAAGTATTGGATTCGCGAAAATTTTCGACCTCCGTTTTTTGATGGATCTACACGTTTTGGGATGTCCTGAACACGAATTGATAGTTTTTAGAAAATGTCTGTCTGTCTGTGTGTCTGTATCATTTTTTTGTGGACGCTGTATCTCACGAACATATGAATGAAATTTAACCAAACTTGGTATTTAGTTGCACCCTAACATGAACTGGTGCCCATTAGATTTGGGGATCAATAGCTCAACAGGTGG
Organism: Salticus scenicus; assembly: GCA_963930645.1. NCBI lineage: Eukaryota > Metazoa > Arthropoda > Arachnida > Araneae > Salticidae > Salticus > Salticus scenicus. The sequence goes on from OZ005654.1 coordinate 175,831,404, forward strand.
CGCTGTAATCGCATTTTATGCAAATTTTTTAACATGGCAGCATAGGACAAAATTCCGTATAAATGGGCATAATGAGAGTTATTTTAAACTTGTGATTGTAAAATTAATTTGAATTATTGATGATAGTAGTAGTTAACTAGGAAAAAAAATTGTGCATGGGGGGGCATCGGTTCCCCGCCTTGGGGGGAAGTACCCCCCCGGGGGGGGGGGTTAAATTTTGAAGATGGGTATCATTCGAAAGATCTCGTCAATACCTTTAAAAAGAATGGTTGAACCATAAATCTGTGATAATTTAAAACAAAGTTATCGATTTTTTTTACTTTTAACAAAAAAAAAAACTTAGAAAAAAAATCGTATTTTTTTTTTTTTTTTAAACGAAATTTTACCAAACTTGGTATTTAGTTGGTCCCCGACATAAACTAGTGCTGATTATATTTGGGGATCAATAGCTCAACAGGTGGCGCTGTGATAGCATTTTATCTAAATTTTTAACATGGCAGCATAGGACAAAAATTCGTATAAATGTGCATAATAAGAGTTATTTTACTCTTGTGATTGTAAAATTAATATGAATTATTGATAATAGTAGTACGTAACTAGGAAAAAAATTTTGTGCATGGGGGGTAAATTTTGAAGATGGGTATCATTCGAAAGGTCTCGTCAATACCTTTAAAACGAATGGTTGAACTATAAATCTGTGATAATTTAAAACAAAGTTATCGATTTTTTTTACTTTTAACCAAAAAAAAAAAAAAAAAAAAGCTTAGAAAAAAATTCGATTTTTTTTTTTTTTTAAATATTGTTAGTGATTGAATATGTATTAATTTTCACAAAAAAAATAAAAAAAAAAAAGGAAAAAAAAAATCATTTTTTTTTTTTTTTTTTTTTTTTTTTTTTTTTTTTTAATATTGTTACTGATTGAATATGTATAGGAAAATATAGAAGAAAGTCTTGTGGTGGCCACAACATACTAGTTTTAATGAAACAGTCAAAGAGTCGTTCATTCGGAATTAAAAAGTTGTCCATTTGGAATTTGTATTTTCTGAATGGCAACAGTTTTGGTTTGTTTTTATTTGGTCTTGCTTTGTTTATAATCATGAAGTTACATAATTCTATTTATAGGTTCATGTTTATAATAGCCAGTGATCCGTTATACTTAATTTAGAGATTTAAACATTACAATTGAATAGTTTTTCAAGGTTTTATAGGAAATAAGAATATGTGCGATACAAAACATGTATGAAAATGATATGTATGTTTCCTAAGTTGAATTAAATAAACGGAAAAAAAAATGGCTGCCAAAAGTTTCTGTTTTGAAGCGGTACTAACCGGATTCGTTCATGACAGATGAGGATCATTATATATATTAATATTATTTTAAAAAAATCGCCAAAATAATTCCTTTATGTAAATAGAAAAATATAGTAACATATAGAACAATGATTTAAAAAAAAAAAATTGAACTAATGGTCGAGAATTTCAAACAGACAAACAGAAAACAAGGAATATTTGTTAAATTGGCATAAATTATACATTGTACATGCATGTGTATATTAGTTCGCCGTGTTTCAAAAATTAAATGCTTGCATTTTTAACTATAAGAGAAAAAAAACGTTTTATTCACTGAATAAAAATTCTATTAAATTAATTAGTGAAGTAACGTTTTCAAGCTACGCTGACAAAAGCTGTCCGATTACATTTTCTTATGATGAAAGTCACAAAAACACAGATGTACATCAGAGAGAATAAAAATTGTTTAAATGTAACAAACATTTTCAGCAACTACCTATGTATACGATTTTACACACAAATAATATTATATTAAAAGTTACTTCCCTTGAAAAACACATGGTATAATTCAAAAAACATTTCCAGTAATTATATCAGGATATAAAATACTTGAACATCCAACGGTATAACTGGTGAGCCCAGGTGGAAAATGTATTATAATCTAAGAGATTCAAATGACTTTTATTTCTTGTTGTTATATTCAATAATATCATGATTTGGTTCATATTAGGCTTAAAATCAAAGGAAACCAATGTATATAAAATTATGAATTCAATAATATATAGTTTTCTGCAGTAAAAAAAAAAAAAAAAAAAAAAAAAAAAATGTTGACATGATAGATGATTTTCCAATTTTTTACATTCATTTTTCAGAGCTCTGTTATTTTCTGAGACAGAATTATTGGCATCACCTGCATTTTATTCCAGAAGAGAAATAATAATTGTCATGCCTGTAAGTATTCACTGTCATCATCATCATTTTAAATATTTTTATACATTGAAAGGTAAATAAAAAAATAATCTAAATGTGGCTCTCGCATGATTCACTCTTATCATGAATTTCAGTACTAAAAAGACAGATTGCAGATTAAATGGTAAGTAAACAAGTACTGTAAGTGAATCTGCGTAAAAAGAATTCAAAATAAATTTAGGAACAGATATATAGTTTTGTGTATGTGTATGTGTGAGGGGGGAGGGAGTAGGGGGACTACCGCCTCCCCAGTCTACGGTTTGAATATCAAGAGACTCGGCAGAGTCTCAAGTGACGCAAGCGCAAAAACAAACGAACGCCACGACACTCAGCGGAAACGGAAAAACGAACGAAACTGCGACACTTATATATACACCAATTTAAAGATCAAAGAAACCGCTGAAAGCCGACACTTAATATCTCAGGAAATATGGGAGGTTATGTTCTGATAATTTCAAAATAGTCTTTCACCTTCTGTCTGATCCTACCCTGAAATCACTACATTTCTGCGTGCAATATATTTCGAGATATGAATTGGCTCATTTAAGCTATAAATGGTCGGCCTAATGTGTAAGAATTTTTTCTCGAATATGGCTCGAGCGAATTTAGTTTGATTTATATATGATATTAATCGCTTTTATCTGATGTGCCTGACATCTCCCTTTTCCCTAGGAAAACTCTTGTTTTTTTTATAACTCAGTTTAAAAATCGAACTATTTTTACTACGCGATGCAAAGATTTCTATTGATAATTCTCAGAATTCTGAACAGGTGTTATTCGGTTTGGTCTTGTAGTTGGTTGGTTGGTTCAATCTGAATGCAGTCAATAAAAAATTAAGATTTTGTTTTTTAATGCAAGAAAGAAACTTTATTGTTTCTTTTAAATATTTATTGTATATATACAAAATAAAATTTCACTTAAATATATATTTTTTTTGTTATAAAGGAAATATTTAAGATTTCAAAATTTCGCATTTCGTGAAAAAATTATTTCGATAATATTTTAAATAAGGAAGTATTTTGTAATTTTAGATATTCCATTTTATATTCCATTTTATCATAATAATGATGAATTTACAATTTTTTAAAGCAAAAAATTTTTAATCATTCATAAACATAGATTTTATAGTAGCTCAATGACTTGCGATTCCTATTCATGTATCATTCCGCGCAGAGATGGGAAAAAACAGTAAATGGTGTTTTGGCGCCCTCTTTTGTCTTTAATTTAAATTAAAACATACACTTTTGCAAATATATATATATATTTCTTTTTAAAAATTAAAAATCTCTTTTTAAAATACAGTTAGTTTATTCATATATTTACTTTTCTGACTTTAAAATGATACATATTTTAAATATTAGCATAATAAAACTAATATTTTTATTATTATTTAAAGCTATAATGACTAGGAAATGAAAGAAGGGATATTCATGACACTGTATATTAAAAAAAAAAAAAAAAAAAAAACATGAAAATAGAATTAAAATTCATGAAAAATGTGTCAAATAGCAATTATTGAAAAACACGTCAAAATAAATAAATAACATCTTTACTTTGAAACCCATAATTTATTTGAAAAATATAATTCTCTCTTTCTTTTCCCTTTTTTTTTTTTTTTTTTTTTTTTATTAATTAATTTCTGCATGAAAAATTCCATTTCATAACTATATTTAAAACTACAATAAACACCCTCCTTTAATTTTAAATATCCATTTCTACAGGTTTCTAAGCAATTAAAAGTGGGTTTTTTTTTTTTTTAAGAAAAATAGCTTAAATATCGGAAAGTATATGGTTTTATCATAAAGGTAATAATTTGGCCATCTAGTGGCGCCATCTCGTAGCTTGTATTGAAACCATATACATTCCTATATTAAATTTATTTTTCTTTAAAAAAAAGACACTTTTAATTGCTTAGAAAAATGTAGAAATAATTATTTACAATTAAAGGAGGGTTTTTTTTTTGCTTATTGTAGTTGTAAATATATTTATGAAATGGAATTTTTCATGCATAAATTAATTAATTTAAAAAAAAGAAAGAGAGAATTATACTTTTTAAATAAATTATTATGGGTTTCAAAGTAAAGATGTTATTTATTTATTTTGACGTGTTTTTCAATAATTGCTATTTGACACATTTTTTATGAATTTTAATTCTATTTTCATATATATATAGCGTGTTTATCCCCTCTTTCATCCCCTAGCCATTGTTACTTTAAATACTAATAAAAAAATTAGTTTATGTTAATATTTAAAATATGTATCATTTTAAAGGCTGAAAAGTAAATATATGAATAAACTCTAACTGTATTTTAAAAAGAGATTTTTAATTTTTAAAAAGAAATATATATATATAACTTGTATTTTCCATAAAACTTAAGCTTAACTTGTATTTTAATTCACTTGTATTAACTTTAGCTTAACTTGTATTTTCCATAATTTTTTTCTCCAAATGATTTTATCTTATTTTTAAAATTATAGAAATGTAGAGCTTAATTTATATTTTGTCTATTTTTTTTTCCACCAAATATTTTTATGAAATAATTTTTACCTGCATTTTTTAAGAAAATTAAAATTGTGAATATTGGAGCTTAGCCTCAAAAGGGAAAAGAAAATAAATAATTTTCCATTTTTAACATTAACTTGATTTTTTTAAATTGTTTAATTTGCATTTGTAATTCTCTAAAAAGAAACTTGCAAAATGTAAATTACGTAATTCTAAAACTTAAATTTGAAATTTCCCACTTATTATTATTATTATTTTAAAGAGTTTGAGAATCCCACTCAATATTTTTTTTCTAGTGTGAAGCTTCTCCATTGTGTTTCCAAGTGGCAGGCTACTTGAAAATTTGTCGGCATGATAACGTTTGAAATATTGAATTAATTCAAACTAAATTCGTAGTTTGGATTTATCTCAGAAATGTATTTGTTATGTCCATTTGCCAACTTAATCTACCCTCTTGTTTCCCTGTGCCAGCCCACTGAAAATTTCAAATTTACATTAGAAAGGTTCTATGTTAAAACTCCATATATACAAGACTTCATTAATAAATCCACCAAGTCCATTAATAAATTGTAGAATTGAAAAATTGTAGAATTGTAGAATTTTGAAAAAAAAAAAAAAAAAAAATGGTGGCAACTTCATAATAAAAGATAAATCAGCTTACCCTTTCTAGGAGCCAGAAGGACTTGTTTTAATTTTTTGATCAATAACCCCTAAAAAGTAATGATATCAGTACAAAAAACCCTTAACGGGTTAAAAGTTTGTGACGCCGCTACTTTATGGCTATAAGAATTAGAAATATGAGTCTTAAAAATAATGATATCAAGTTTTAAGTGACGCTTTGCAATTAGTTAAAATATACATAGATTTTCTTATTTGATCATTTACTTTCTACTTTTATTTATATTTATAATGCAAACGTAATATTTTTAGCTTCAAGATCAGACAGATATATAAAATACACTCACTGATGCTTTTTCATTCACATTTCAAATTCAAAATAACAGTTTTAAAAGGAATGATATAAAAATTCCAGTGGCGCCTCGGTGTTATTTTAAAAGATTTGTTTTTAGATTCCATTAAAATTACTTTTGTTTTGTCTAATAAAGTATATTTACATATTGAAACAGTGCTTTTAATTTTCAAATATACTGTCAAATAATTATACTTTCACTGAGTTTACATTATAAATTAAAATTATTTATTTCAATAAATTGATTTATCTTTTGCGTCACGCTATCCAAAACTGCAAGTAAAATCTGTGTAAATATTTTCTTTACGTTACACTACCTCTTTGCGCAAATTTTCACTCAGCTGGATACTATGATAATGATACTATGTTTTGGATAGCGTGATGCAAAAGATAAATCAATTTATTGAAATAAATAATTTTAATTTATAATGCAAACTCATGAAAGTATAATTATTTGACAGTATATTTGAAAATTAAAAGCACTGTTTCAATATGTAAATATACTTTATTAGACAAAGCAAAAGTAATTTTAATGGAATCTAAAAACAAATCTTTTAAAATAACACCGAGGCGCCACTGGAATTTTTATATCATTCCTTTTAAAACTGTTATTTTGAATTTGAAATGTGAATAAAAAAGCATCAGTGAGTGTATTTTATATATCTGTCTGATCTTGAAGCTAAAAATATTACGTTTGCATTATAAATATAAATAAAAGTAGAAAGTAAATGATCAAATAAGAAAATCTATGTATATTTTAACTAATTGCAAAGCGTCACTTAAAATTTGATATCATTATTTTTAAGACTCATATTTCTAATTCTTATAGCCATAAAGTAGCGGCGTCACAAACTTTTAACCCGTTAAGGGTTTTTTGTACTGATACTACCTACATCTAACATATATAGAATTCAAGGTTGTTATTAAATTTAAAAGTTTATTCAAAATTATTCACCCAATAGTTATCCACATCACTCCTTGAAATTTACAAATCTTGATTAAAGATTTCAAGTGGTAATCTCTTAGGAATTTCAAAATACCAAAATTAAATTTCCTGCAAATATTTGTTTTTAAGTTAGGCTGATAACAGATATACACACATTTCATCAGTTAGCTAATTAACTTTCGCCCTCAAAGGACCTCAAAGCGCGTAATTATACAAATAAACAACGCAAAACTTTGCGTTGTTTATTTGTATCAAAAAATACATTGTCTACCGTATAGATATGAGAAATTGATTTTCATTCCAGAGCGGTTTTCTTGGACATGGTAATAAATGTATTAAAGCATTACATCAACGTATTCAGTTAAAAAAAAAAAAAAAAAAAAAAAAAAAAAAACTTTTCGCTTAGTTTTGGATAGCCCTGTATATTGTTTACAATTTACTTACACATAAAACTGTGTATTTAAACTCAGTCTTACATGAAAAACACATGTTATAACCTGAAATTTTGATTTATAAGTCGAATATATCCGAATATATTTTTGGGTAGCTCTCTAAATGAATGGATGTACGGTTTTCATACGGCACGAAACAGGTTCTGATGCAACTGAAAATTACATGTTCATTTCATTTTGTTTAGTGCAGTCTATATAGATGTTTAATGTACCTATCAGAAATTTCGCCCATAGCCGTAATATATTTGAATTCTTTTGGATATCCTAGTTTTAAAGAGATTAGGATTTATTAGAAAGTTACATGCAGTGTTATTGGCAGATCTTCATTAAGCTAAGGCATTGAGTACCCAGGATTCAATAGCGGCGGCGAAATTTGATATCTATCCTTTTTTTGGCTGCTTAAGAAAGGTAAGAGTTTTTGCTGGGCGAGGTGACTTTTACAATAATATTGTTTTTTATGAGATATCACTTCTTTTTGCAGGTTATGTATGTGCTTTTGTAAATATAATACGTATGCATAAGAAAGGTAAGAGTTTTTGCTGGGCGGGGTGACTTTTACAATAGTATTGTTTTTTTATGAGATAACATTTCTTTTTCCAGGTTATGTATGTGCTTTTATAAATTTAATACGTATGCATAATGAATATATTTGTGCAATAGATCAATAAAAATCGTGCGTGTTATGCATAGATGTAAATATAGTGTTACAGATTTCTAAATAGTACTAGTTATTTTTATGTGATTGCTTTATAAGAGGTTTAGTCACATTATAAAATGTGAATTTTTCGCATTTCTAGCTTGTTTCCGCGTTAAAAAAGATCCTTCTCCGTTAAAAACACACTTTATCAGGGCACGTAATGGACTTGGCGATGAATTTGGCGACTTTATCGCACCTTGATAACTATTTTGGCGACCGTGGTGAAAAAACCTTTATTATCAATAGACCCATTGTCCAAGCTGTAACTCGATTATTACGGAAGTTAATGTAAAATTCAGGATTATTGGCAGGCTTTAGAAGGAGTCCCGTTCCGACCACCGAGGTGAATTTCTCGCGAAGACTTTACCGAATAGAAAGTTTTGCTTGACTAAGTCTCTACCATTAAATTGTAGATTATTTCTGTATGCTATGACTATGCTATGACTGTTTGTGCTGTAATTTATATGTTGTCAGCTGTTAGTTAAGCTGCATTTTCTGGTGAAACTTAAGTTGATACTGGGTTTAACTAAAGCGACCAAATTTTTTAAACCCAATTTGAGGACAAATCATCGCAGCGTCCTCAAATTGAAAAGCCATTTGAGGACAGAGTTAAATTATGCTTTAATTTGAAGACATTTGATGACAAATTTCTAAACTCGAGAACATTTGTCCTCAAATGATTTTCGAATTGGTAAAAATGCATTGTCACCGTGTTCTGAGCTATCCTGAAAGTTTCAAAGGTCTAGCTAGTCGGGAAGTTAGTTAAAAAGCGATTGCAAAATATGTACTGGTAACGATGCCGAAGGCAGCAGCAACCCGAAACAGTTGGCTAAAAGTACTAAAAAAAAAATGCATTTTCACCGTGTTCTGAACTATTCTGAAAGTTTCAAATGTCTAGCTAGTCAGCAAATTATGTTAAATAAATTTTCTGTCGAATCATATAAACGCTGCCGAAGGCAGTAGGGACCTGAAACTGTTGACTAAAAGTGTTAAAAAATGTATTGTCACCGTGTTCTGAGCTATCCTGAAAGTTTCAAATGCCTAGCTAGTCGGGAAGTTAGCTAAAAATCGATTGCAAGCTTTGTGCTGGTAACACTACCGATGGCAGCAGAAACCCGAAACAATTGCTAAAAGTATTAAAAAATTGCATTTTCACCGTGTTCTGAACTATTCTGAAAGTTTCAAATGCCTAGCTAGTCGGGAAATTAATTAAATAAATTTTCTGTCGAATCATATAAACGCTGCCGAAGGCAGTAGGGACCTGAAACATTTGACTAAAAGTGTTAAAAAATGTATTGTCACCGTGTTCTGAGCTATCCTGAAAGTTTCAAATGCCTAGCTAGTCGGGAAGTTAGCTAAAAATCGATTGCAAGCTTTGTGCTGGTAACACTACCGATGGCAGCAGAAACCCGAAACAATTGCTAAAAGTATTAAAAAATTGCATTTTCACCGTGTTCTGAACTATTCTGAAAGTTTCAAATGCCTAGCTAGTCGGGAAATTAATTAAATAAATTTTCTGTCGAATCATATAAACGCTGCCGAAGGCAGTAGGGACCTGAAACATTTGACTAAAAGTGTTAAAAAATGTATTGTCACCGTGTTCTGAGCTATCCTGAAAGTTTCAAATATCTAGCTAGTCGGGAAGTTGGTTAAAAATCGATTGCAAGAATTGTACTGGAAAAACAAACAAACGAACAAGAATCGAAGTTAATAAAAACATGGTGAAAAAAAAAAAAAAAACTGTGTTCTACATCAGCGGTTCCCAACCCATGGGCCGCGGGCAGTGCGGCACTGGGCCGTGGAATATTGAGGTCAAATACCAGTTTTTCAGGACGATTCACTAGTGAGATGTGGTGTTACTCAAGATTTCCGTGGTCCGTAGTAGTCAATAAGGAAAACGCGTTGGCTGTTGTTCAGGGATTTCATTAGATGAAATCCAATTGATCAGAAATCCCTTTGAAGAAAATCACCTAAAAAAATTGAAATTATCTTAAAGAGTGGAAGACACGTTAATAGAACTATCATGTGACCAGATTCTAAAATCGCTTTTTAAAACAACACCATTGGTTCCGTTTTGGATAAACGTTCGGCAAGATTATCCAGCTATTGCAAAAATTGCATTGAGACACTTGATGGGCTGTTCAACAACCTATCTATGTGAATGAGCTTTTTCAACTTTAGTTTTTTTTTTTTTTTTTTTTTTTTTGAAAAATAAATCTATATTAATAAAATCAGACTTTTGTCTGTAAATTTGTCGGAATCGAAAAATTTTGCGATATCTTCACGTTTCACACCCCATGAAAGCCGAAAATGACTTCAGAAAATTTTGCCTGTGTGTGTGTGTGTGTGTGTCATCGTGTCCGTATGTCGTTTTTTTTTGTCCGGGCATCACTTGAGAACGGCTGGGCAGAATTCAACGGCGCTTGGCAGGAATTTAGGTCTTCAACCAACTTAAAATTATATCTATCAACTTTTCAGAAATTCCCCCCCGTTCCCCCGTGGGGGGTAAAAGACTAAAACACGTTTGTCCGGGCATCACTCGAGAACGGATGGACGGAATTCGACGGCGCTTGGCAGAAACTTAGGTATTCACCCAACTTGAAATTATATCTATAGAAATTCTCAAAATTATGATTAGTGTTTAAATTGTGGGTAAAAAACGCCTGTGCATGCGCTATAAATATTTTTTCACTAAAACGCTTTGAATGGAAAAATAAAATATAAAAATAAATTTTTAAGTCAAAGACTTTTTTATTCGCGTGATTCGTACTACAAATTATGAAAAGATTGAAATGAAGTGTTGCCATCTAAGTTTCATACTTTAGTTAATTTTAAAAAATCTAATTGTCGTATCGAAAAACTGTTTACACCCTAAGATTCAGAAAAATCACCACTTTCATTTGGTACTGAATTTGTAACGATAGGTCTGAAAACTTCTAATTTATTTTTCCCTTTTTACGTTTTTCCGTTGCCACTTAAATTTCATACTTTAGTTATTTTTTTAAAATCCAACTGTCGCATCGAAAAACTGTTTGCACCCCTGGATTCAGAAAAATCGCCCCTTTCATTTGGTATCAAATTTATAAATATAGGTCTGATATTTCTAATTTATTTTACCCTTTTTCCGTTTTTAACCCAGATTCGGTAAAAGGTTTTATATTTATATATAGGCATTTATATATTTTTTTATTTTCCAGAAATAAAATGAAATATTTTTAATTTCACGTGAATAATAAAAATTAGAGAGAAAAATACCTACAAAAGTTGGTGATTTTTTTTTTTTAAATGAGGAATTTGCACGTGGATAAATATTTTCATGGAGATATTTGGTTTCTTTCCTGCAGTAAAACAAAAATTTTTTGTTGTTATTATGTACCTTATGAGGGTTTTTTTTATGTTCTCCTCTTAATTGTAAATGATTATAATTTGGATTTTATCAAGATTTTTTTTTTTTTTTTGTAAATATCAGAAAAGAGTTTTTATTTTATTTTATTATTTTACTTTACTTTATTTATTTATTTATTTTGTGTATGGAACAGCTTTAGTATTGGATCCCTTTGGCACAATTTGAAATTCGGAACCAAAGTAGCTTGGACGTTTCTCGCCAAGATCTTTAATTGCACAATTGAGATAGCCAATATTGCCACAATTGAGATAGCCTGTGCGTTTTGTAATTATTTATTTATAATATTTTCTATTAAAGACTTCTGTGGTCACGAAATTTGGTGCGTAAATTGTTTGTTTGCATCCGGCACTTATTGTAACTGGATTTCACGAAATTCGAAATCCCCCCCCCCCCTTCTCGGAGTCGGAGGGCAATAAACGTTATAATTTCAGTATAACCCCACAGCTGAATTTTGCGATTTTTCTTTGGCGCAGTTTTGAAGGATAACGATGTTGTTCTGGACTGTTTGCGATATAATATGGCAGCCTAATATGTTGTTTATTTTTGATTTATGATTTTATGTTTTAGGATTTCTGATTTAGATTATGATTTTATCATTTATCATATATGATTTATGATTTTAGATTTATGATTTAGCCATAATCGCCAACAAAAAAATCGCCAAATATGGTTGTGGGGTTATACTGAAGTTGTTCCCAATAAACATGTGTAAAAACATGTCTTTCCGTTTGAATTTGCTTTGAATTATCTTAGAATGGTGAATTTTGGTGTGCGGATATTGATTAAGTGTACGCATTATGTACATTAGTGTGATTTTGCAAAACTTCGAACTCACCCGCTGAGGAAGGGGAAGTAAGAAGTGGGTAAGTTGTGCCAAAGACAGTGGAGACCCAGACTCCTCACTTTGCGAGCGAGAAAACCTGTACCAATCACAGCGAGAACTTAGGTTATTAATAAAGATATGGGATTTTGACAACTCATTTAAGTTTAATGTCCAGCGAAGCGGGCAAAGCCTGCTAGTATAGTAATAAATTGAATGTTGAGAGGGATTTGAAGCTAAAATTATCCAGTTTCAATACAGATATGGCCTCACTCGTGGAGGACAAACAACGTCAAAAATCTCATTAAGTTTTTTTTTTTTTTTTTTTTTTTTTTTAATCACTTGTTTTTGAAATTTATTACAGAGGTAACAGCTAAGTAAATACAATAAAGTTATTATTATTATTATTATTAATTCTTCTTGTACAGTATCTTTTATTAATTACTGACATATCTGCCCAGTATATACATCTATATATAACATATATAGATGTCTATTTGCCACTATATTTTTTACTTGTATATTACGTAGTTAGTGGGCCTCAAAGTCTTTTTTATAAAATTTGTGGTCCGCACAACTAAAAAGGTTGGGAACCGCTGTTCTACATCATTAAAATCATTAGTTGTGGGTCACCTCCAGCATACATATCAAATGCAGCGTTTAGACGCTATTGTATTCGCTGATACACATACATGCATACCTCTTTATTATAAAATATGAAAAATGAATTCAGAAGACCTCAAAACTCATAGAAACACAAAAATGTCAAATTTGAATTTTGCATGATAATATTTCTCGTATATAATGGACAATATTCCTGTGACGTCACAGTGGGTAAAATCGCCGAACACGTGGCCGATATTTTGTAAACAAATTAGATTCAAGATGTCATTTTATTGTTACACATAACATTTTCCTAAATATTTCTCCAGTGAAACTTAATAATCAGATATCTGTTCAAACAAGAACAAAAGAGAAATGTAAACAACTGAATCGAATGATAAAGTTAAGACTATTCCATATCGTAAAATTTCAGAACATTTTATGTATACACATATATATATATAATGAATAAAAGGTTAATAAGAACATTTTATACACACACACTATAGACAACAAAGCTTAAATAATTAGAATTTCAATCACTTTAATAAAGGAATTTATTAAATGGAACATCCGTTTAAATTTGTTAACATCGCCACAGTTCACATGGTAACTTTTAATAATACATATGTTGATTAATATTAAAGTATATTACTAAAACTGGATTAAATACAAAACAAAGGTATCACTATATCACTCTTACTTCAATTTCATATAATCTGTAACTCTTATAAATAATATTGCAAGATAAACATTTGTAGGCCACAATGCTTTGCTATGGTAGAGCTGAGAATTGTTTTCCGAAAACAGCTGATTTTTTATACTCTCGAACCCAAAGGAGGAATATGGTCCATATATGAATCATATGTATTCTTTCATCATCCGTAATGGACCATATTCCCGCTTTGGGTTCGAGGCTACAAGAATATCAGCTGGGTAGGGAAACAATCCTCAACTCTACTATAACGAAGCATTGTGGCTTGCAAATTTTTATCTTGCAATGTTATTTATAAGAGTTACAGATTATATGAAATTGAAGTAAGAGTGATATAGTGATACCTTTGTTTTGTTTTTAATCCAGTTTTAGTAATATACTTTAATATTAATCAACATATGTAATATTAAAAGTTGCCATGTGAACTGTGGCGATGTTAACAAATTTAAACGGATGTTCCATTTATTAAATTCCTTTATTAAGGTGATTGAAATTCTAATTATTTAAGTTTTGATGTCTATATATATATATATGTGTGTGTGTATAAAATGTTCTTATTAATCTTTATTCATTATATATATATGTGTGTGTGTGTGTGTGTATATACATAAAATGTTCTCCAATTTTACGATTTGGAATAGTCTTAACTTTATCATTCGATTCAGTTGTTTACATTTATCTTTTGTTCTTGTTTGAACATTATTATTAAGTTTCACTGAAGAAATATTTAGGAAAATGTTATGCGTAACAATAAAATGGCATCTTGAATCTAATTTGTTTACAAAATATCGGCCACGTGTTCGGCGATTTTACCTACGGTGACGTCACAGGAATATTGTCCATTTTATTAAGTTAACGAATCGATCTTTTATTTAATCAGCCACATTACTTTTGTTAAAAGTCTGTTTAGCGCGTCCTTTAAGCATTTATTTATTACGAAATCCAAATTCATGAATTATGTTTTTTATTAATAAACATGTTTCTTGTAAAAATTTTAAGAAAAAAGTGTCTTTTAATTTATTTCAATCCATTTTTGTAAAAAAAAGTAAAGAGAGAAAGAAAGAAAAATAAAAACAGAATTTATTACTATTTAATGTCTTATTACATGACAAAATTAAATTCATTGAAAACGAGCGCCATCTCGTGACGAATTCACGAAATTTTTGGGTTAAATGTCACAAAATTGAAAATAACTACCCCGTATATTGACCAGAAAATTTTTTGATTGCAAAAGGCACAGTACAGGTCAGAAGGAATGTCCATGCAAATTTTCAGCTCATTAGCTGCAGAACTCTAGGCTCAATTACTGTCAACATTCTTTGTCTTAACAATTACAAGAAGAAGAAGAAGAATCTAACTGGCAAATTTCGGGTTTTCAAAGTTATATAACTCAGGTCCCTTAATTCGGAGCGACATGCAAATTTGTATGTTTTGTTTTAAGGGTATGCTTAAGGTCTGTGCAAAAAATCACAGGTCTTGGGGATCAGGGAGCTGAGATACAGGTAGTCGAAAAGTCCGAGATGCTATGTCGACATAATATACACTTGTAGCGTTCACGATTGACTTTCCTTCTTCGTAAATTTCATTTGTTACTTTCCGAACACTATAGTGAGGAAAGTATTGTAATCATGTCAAAAATCCGAATTTGAGATTTTGATGTTTCTATACGTTTCGAGGTCCAATGAGTCCGTTTTCACTATTTTTGGAATGGTGTATGTATGTGTGTGTGTATGTATGTGTGTATGTATGTGTGTATGTCTGTGAGTGAACACGCTAGCGTCTAAACGCTTTGTTCGAATAACCTGAAAGTTGGTACGTATATTGTAAGTCACCATAGTACGAACCCTATAGATTTTGGTGAATCTAGCACTTATAGTTTTTTTACAGGGACACAAAGAAAAATTCTTTATCATTATGGCCTATGGGAGCAAAATCTTAAAAGTGCGATAGCATCTAAACGCCTTATTCAATTGAGCAAAAAATTTATACATATATTATAGGTCACAAATACTCAATCTGTATAGATTTTGGAGAATCTAGCACTTATAGTTTTTTTTACAGGGACACAAAGAAAAATTCTTTATCATTATGCCTATGGGGCCAAATTTTTAAAAGTGTGATAGCATATATAAACGCCTTATTAATCTGAGCAAAAAATTTGTACACATGGTATAGGTCACAGTTGCACCAACTGTATAGATTTTGGTGAATCTAGCACTTACAGCTTTTTTACAGGGACACAAAGAAAAATTCTTTATCATTATGGCCTATGGGACCAAATTTTTAAAAGTACGATAGCATCTAAACGCCTTATACAATTGAGCTGAAAATTTATATGAGTATTATAAATCCCTGTTGCACTAACTATAAGCATTTTGGTGAATCTAGCATTTGTAGGTTTTTACAGGGACACAACGAAAAATTCTTTATCATTATGATCTATGGGTTCAAAGCTCAGTAGCGTTAAATAAAACATCGTGTATTATATGGAGAAAACTACTCAAACACTCTATTATGGTTTTCTCTCTTTTGTTTGTTTAACAACTCCTCTTCCTTTACTTTATCTACAAAACTGTTAATTACTCAATGTTCGGAAAGTCGAGTGGAGTCACTCCAGATTTTTTTTCTCTTAATGTTTGTTTTAGCTTGGCGGGGCGGAACGCTACCGCGTTCCTTGATAACTTACAAAAAATTTAAATCTTTCAATATCACCAAATGTTTGACTTTTTCCATGATTGTGAGAAAAGGAATTTTTTTTTTTTTTAATTTGAAGTAATCATTAATTCCTGATACAACTAAATACTAAAAGGAAAAATTCCTTGCCTAAATTTTCTCTAGATTTTGTAAAAGTAGCGTGATTCTTACTATTATAATTTGATTCAGTTATCCTCTTGAACAAGACCTTCCCTAGAGGTGAATCACATACCGTTGCCGATTGCACATTGCGTAGCTATGGTGCGACGTTAATTCCACTCGACCTCACCCTCTCGAGCAAAAAATAAATATTCCAATAAAAAATATATAGCGCAGTTTTTTTTTTATCAATTATAAATTTTTCACTTTAATTTAAGAAATTTTACAAAAGAGACCCAAGTTCCCCTAGCCAATTATCACAGTAGAAGGTTTGTCAGAGGAGAAAACGGTTCCAGGCTTCTCAAACCACACATCAAAAGGATTTGAATTGAAATCGCCCTTGCCGCACCGAAATCGCTAGTGTTTGTACGCACCTTTAGACGGAAGGAGGCCGCCGCTCACCACTATATAGCGGTTTAAAGTGTTTTAGAGCCTTCCCCCGTGATTTATTTTTTTAGAAAAGTACATTAGTCGCCGGTGGTAGCACCCTCACGACAAAGGGTGGCATAGCTATAATTGAAAGACATATAGAGGAGCCGGAAGTAAACTTCCCCGCGACAAAAAGCGCTGGTAAGATACGTTAATTACTAAACAATTGAAGGGGTTGGCCAACCACCGAGATACACCATCCAGATGACAGCAGCAGAAACTCAAAGTAATTTTTAAAATCTAAATACTAGCCTAAATTTGCTACAAGTTAACTTAAAATAAACTTTAATTATACTTTTAGTACAACGTAGTAGAAAACTGAGTACATTGAGAGGAATCGACCCGAATCTTCTAGGTATACACACTCTGTTGCAAAAAAATATATGCACCCAGAAAAAATTAAGCCTCAGCTACAAAAATTGACATGAGGTTAGTATTCGAGTATATAAACAATAAACCAAAAATGAAGTAAAAAACGCGTTTTATTTACGACTAGCAATACAAACAATTGAAAATCAGTAGGTGGTAGAGCAATCCCTGACAGCTATACTAAAGGGCAAAACTGGGAAAATTCATTAGTGGCCAGTGGCCGGTACTGTCAGTTTCATTAGTAGCCACTTTTTTAAGTTAGTGGCCACTTTTCTCATGATAAGACTATTTCTTTCAGACTGCAAAAAGCATTGTCACCATTTTGCGGTATAATTACCACAAGAAAAATATGAAAATAAGAAATACATATAATAATAAATTAACACAGGGACACTGAAATTGTAATTTGTAACTACGCTCTTTTTAAAAATCCTAAATTGCACATCCTAAATTAAAATCTGCTTAGGGCTGTAATAAAAACAGCAAAAGTTTTTATATTTCATACAATTCAGTAGTACTTTTTTTTTTTTCAGTTTATTTAAGTGAAATAAGCTGTTATCATTCACAGTTCACATTGGTATTTTCTAGCAAATGAATCAGCTGATTCATCACCATCACAACCTTTTACATGGTCATGTGTAAATACAGTTAGCGGTTTTATTATTTTTTCTTATTTCTAGACACATTTTTTTTTAATGATTTTATTTCAATAGAGTTAAAATTTTTTCTCTTAAAAAGTATAGATATGAAAACTTAGCTGCTTTCATTAAAAATAATTTACTTAGCTGCCAAATTTGTAGCTTTAAAAATAGAGAGATTTCTACTCAAAAGAAAGCAAATACAAAAACTTTTGAAAAATACACATTTAAGCCAAATCAAATTTTGATACAAACATTTGTCAAATATCTTAAATGGGTTAAATATACACTAAATACTATGGAGATAATAATGGAAAACGACTGTGCTTTGCAGGACATTTGATCATTAACTGCTAGTTCAAACGGAGTGCACATGTGTGTGTGGGGGGGGGAGGGGGGATACATCTATATACTTCTTTATAGGGTCTAGAATCTAATCAAGAAAGTTTAAAATGAATATTTACATTTATGTTGTGATTTAGAATCTTTCTCCATCCATAAGGCTTCAGTGGAGCATGTGATTGCCAATTGTTGGAGGGGGGGGGGGATTACAAGAATTATGAGTAAGAGATATTAAACAATTCTACTTCTTTACAGATTCTAGAATCTAATAAAGTAAGTTTAAAATAGATATTTATATTTTTGCAGCAGATGGAGAATGATTAGAAATTATAAAGCTTTTTATAAGCTGTGTGATCACAGATCGTTGGGGGAGGGGGGGGGTCCAAAAAATTATATGAGTGAGATATATTAAACAATTCTACATCTTTATAGGTTGTAGAATATAATAAAGCAAGTTTAAAATGAACATTGACATTTATGCCATGGATGGAAAAAGATTGGAAATCACAAGGCTTCGATTGCCTATCGTTGCTCGATTTTTAGAATCTTTTAATGATCACAAAAAGTGGCGACTTCAGTGGCGATCGATGCATAATTTTTAATCGCCACCTTTTTTTATTTAGTCGCCATGTGGCCGGTGGCGACTGTTAATTTTGCCCTTTAAGCTATACAAGCCGATGCTTGGTGCGGCATAGAGTGAATTAAGTGGCCAATGCCATTTTGGATAGATTTTGCCACAAATGTTGCAACTTCTCAGCCGATGCATTTGGAGACGACTGGAGTTGCCTGCCCAACATGTCCCAAACATATTCAATTGGCAATAAATCTGGACACCTGGCAGACCATTCGAAAACATTGACACCTTGGAGACATAATTGTGAAAGTTGAGCAGTATGTGACCGGGCGTTGTCTAGACAACTGGGGAGCATTGGAAGTACCACGACCATTGACCATTGGTACTGCAAGTTAGATAATTTGCATAACACGACGAACCACATTTCAATGCCGATTTTCATCGCGGAGACTCTTTTTTTGCAACAGAGTGTATATCGCACCCCGACAAGAAAAGTGACATAACTCAAAAATGCAATATTCGAGAAAATCAACTTAAAAATAGAAATAAAGCATTGACTAGCCACAATACACTTGACACATCTGCCTCTAAGGGGGATAATTTTCGAGATAGATATACACTAAGCGACAAAAAAAAAAGTTTTTTGAGTTCCTTCAAAAATTAATACGTTTTGTGTCATCATTAACTACCTTATTCTTACCATTTTTGAAATAATTTCAAAAATTACAATTTTCCTGGTAATTGCATTTTGTTTTTAACACTGGACTCAAAGCTAAAGTGTATGTGGAGGACAACATAATTAAATCTGTCCGAAAATTTGCTTTTTAAATGATAAAATTGACGGTTGTAGAAGGCGAAAAGAAAAATATCCAAGTGCGGCTTTTTTTTTTTTTTTTTTTTTTTTTGTCGCTCCAGTCAAACCGTCGTTCGTTTTTCACGAAAAAAAAATAAAAAAAAAAAATTGGGAAAAACGACGCAAATCGGGGTCAACTTTTTTTTTTTTTTTGTAAAGTTACAAAAAAATTTATAATGCTGTAAAAGCACAGTGCAATTAAAGTTATAATAAATAGCTATTGTGATCAATATCTTTGTGAAAAGAAATATAAAAGTCATAAAAGTTTAGTTTTGTATGTTTAATAAATACTAACTCAAACACTAACTCAATGCTGCTCAAACACTAAAACACTAACTCAAATACTCACTAAAACACTAACTCAATGCTGCTCAAAACTTTGAAGTAGGGCACCCATCCTCGGCGCATTTATCGCTGTTTGTTGTGGGTGCTGCCTCGCTGACTGATTGATAGAGAGACGAGACGATTCAAAAATCGGATTTTACAAACCGAAACCAAAACATGTACCCTCCTACATCCTTTATTATTAATCGATGGTCGCATTTTAGCAGTCTCCTGCCCTTTCGCTCCAGATTGTCTGGCCATGTTGGCTGTCTCCAACACCGTCCTACGTGTGATTAAAAAAAAAATCAACTGATCGTAAGCGAATTCGTTACGAACTATGCGGGAAAGCGAAAAAGTAATAGGATAAAATATACGGAATTTTTTAACATTACGGTAATAAGGAACTTCAAGGGACCAAGTTTGAAAAACGAAATACGCGGGAAATGCGAAGTAAGCGGGGACGAACGAAAGAGGTTCCACTATATAATGCTTTTTTGCATATTGAGATACTTCATACACATTTTTCATGACATAAACTCAAAATTACCTCTTTTTAATTGTATCAATTTCTTGACGAGTCGCAATATGTGTATATATAGGATATATATATATATATATATGAACCTTTTTTTTTTATTTTAACCCTTTTTCTTATAGAAAACGAGGTTCTACAATTCAGAATTCCAAAATAAGTTGAATAAGATGGAACTAAGAATAATAAAAACTGATGAGGCATTACCAATTCATTTGCAAGAATGCTTGCACTATACAGCAACAGCGAAATTAGCGCCACAGTGGAATACTGTTCAACAATTATTAGTTCAAAGTGAGTAACATAAAATTTAATTCAATTCATCTTTCTATGCTGTTTTCCTGCTTAATATTAATGCCAGGGATGGAACACGGGCGCAGAATTCATACCGGAATCCGTTTAAGAAATTTCTCTACCTATAATATCGTTGATTTAAGAAGTAGAAAATTTTCTTACATTGAGAGTGGTATGAATTCTGCGCCCGTGTTCCATCCCTGTAATGCTGTTAGAGTCGGAATATGGTTAAGTAAAGTTTTAAACGAATATATGTTTTAAAGGTTTTTGGCTGTAGTCAATACCAATTCAAAGTACATTGTTAATTTTTTAAAAGTTCTTTTTTCTAAACGTCTGGTCTTGAGACAAATTATAATCTAGCTTAATTGTCTGTTGGGCGAGAGCTGCTATCGTTCAGGTTCGTTTGCCATATCACGCAACTAAGTGAATTTTTGTACATGGGTTTTACATGATATTTCTTTTAAAATTTTGCAATGTTCCCAAAAAAAGAACTTTCACATTAATTTTTTATTCGTAAAAACATCCATGCATTCCTGCTGTCATTCCGAGATAGTTTATTTTAAATGAAAATGTCAAGAGATGGCGCTGTTAAGCAAAACTTAAAAAAAAAAAAAAAAACTAAAATAAAGGTTTAATCATTGAACTGAATAATAATTATTTCCTTTTTTTAATAAACTAAAATTAATTTATTAAATTGATTCCAATTAAATTGTTTTTTAACTTTTTTCAAACACATATTCAATTATTCGATTCGATCTGTTTGCAAACAAAGAAGATGGCAGCTCCCGTACCGTGTTGTATACATCTCGTTGAGAATTTAAATAATGAGAACATAATCGATTTTTCAGAAAAAAGTTTTGAAAAAGTTCTTCAATCGCAATAAGAATGGCTTAATTTGGATGATAAAGAGCACATTGTGGAAAAAAATCTTAATGAGTTTAATTTGAATACACATTCGAACATTGGATATCATCGACTTTAACCATTTGCGAATGGAAAATAATTTAATAGAAAACAAGAAATAAGTAAATTATTTAGTCGCGATTTAAGTATTACATTTCTTAGGGAATGATTAATTTAGACGCCTCTTTAAATTACTACTATCTTAAATTGGGTTTCTATTTTTTTATCGCATTTAATTGTGACAACGTGAAATGCCTGCCAAAATATCTTATACTATTAAGAGAGCAATATTTGTATATTTCGAAAACGGTAGCTCGGACAGTCACGAGATTTAACACAAAGGTGCCCCCCGAAGGGTCATTGTGCACATCGAAGTCAGATTTTCGAATTTTTGATTAGTTTTTTCTTAATTAATTAAAATGTGAAAATAATAACCTTCTAATTTCTGATAAATAAGCCATTTAAATTTTAACGTTTTATCCATAATTTAATTGTTGCCAATTTTTTTTCGACAAAATAATAATAATTAAAAAAAAAAAACCGTGCATTTATTTAAAATGAGGAAAATAAATCAGAAAGGTTAGAAAATAAATTAGAAATATCAGTCACATCGTTACAAATAAGATACCAAATGAAAGGGAAAATTTTTGTAAATCCGATGCATTAAACAGCTTATCAATCGGATTATTAGTTTTTTCTTAATTAATTAAAATGTGAAAATAATAACCTTCTAATTTCTGATAAATAAGCCATTAAAATTTTAAAATTTTATCCATAATTTAATTGTTGCCAATTTTTTTTACGACAAAATAATAATAATTAAAAAAAAAAAAAAAAAAAAAAAAAAAAAAAAAACATACATTTATTTAAAATGAGGAAAATAAATCAGAAAGATTAGAAAATAAATTAGAAATATCAGTCGCATCGTTACAAATATCAAATGAAAGGGAAATTTTTTGTAAATCCGATGCATTAAACAGCTTATCAATCGGACAACTAGATTTTTTAAAATTAACTAAAGTATGAATTTTAGGTGGCAACAGCAGAAGATTGTATGGAAACAATTAGGACAAAAAAAAAAAAAAAAAAAAAAGGAAAAATCTGCTTCACATTAAGTCACATGATTTTTAAGTGGGATTAAAAATTGCAGTTTTCAAATTCTTTTAAATTTTCTTTCACGAACACAAAAATATAATATACAGCCTGTACCCCACAAGACCAACTTGCATTTCAAATTTCATCAATTATTTTGGTTAATAAACAAAAGTTATTATTATTTTTTTTTTTTTCAAATTAAGTTTTATTCTATCTTCGAAAAGATTTATGTGATCATAGATATAATAATATATATAGATTTATCATCCCCATATTATCTTGCAAAGATTTTTGATGCCGAAAAAAAAAGCTCTGGAATCAGCCATTAAGTGGTATTGAAGGAAAAAAGGAAAAAGAGAAGAATGAATTTGAAACTATATCTGAAGCTTTTCATTTACCTTTAGTAAATAAATTATTCATGAATTTTATTTGCTAAAACATTCGTGTGTATTCCCGTGTGTATTCCCGTGTGTATTCACTCGGGGAAAGACTGCCATATTTTGGTAAAATCGCCGTCTTTTCCCGAGTGAAAAGGAATCACTTTTTTCTCCCCAATGATCAATCTATATATTATTACTATATCTATGTATGTGATACGATACATTAATAATTTGAGTTTTAAAAGTTTTTTTAAATAGATTATTTAAACTCTATGAACCATATTTTTATTTTATCAGTTTCATTAACATATCCTGCTGGGCGATTTTTTAAATTTTGGTGTTGAAGTACACCGAACGTTTTTCGACAAGAAGTTTAATATAGCAACAGCCATTTTAATCTAAGTAGCGCATCAAATATATAAAAACATAAATGATTTATTTTTACACAAAATTTACAGAACAAATGCAGTTTTAAAGATAGGAAATTTATTTCAACAAGCACTATTTTAAACCTAAAAAGCATTAAAAATATAAGCAGAATATAAAGGATTCTTATGTATAAACAAAAAAGAGTCTGATAAAATTATTAGCAGAATAGTCTTCCCCTTTTCATACAAAAAAAAAAAAAAAAAAAATCCATCGCTAATATGGCAACAAAAACTCAAAAGCCGCCAATGGAGCGACATAATAAAGTTGTGTAACACGATAATGTTTACCTATTTATTTATTTTTTTATATAATAATCACTATGCTAATTTATCACACAAACAAATGAACCTTTGTGTGTTACTGCACTTGCACGCTGTCGAACAGAAATATTTGAAAAATTCAAATTAATATTTAAATAAATAAATAAAAATATGTTTAATGGGAAATATATATAACCATAAAAAGATTAGTTGTCTAAAATACGGCAGAAATACCGCTCATAGCATATTGTTACAAGGGATTAAGTCTTATTGTTACAATCAGTGCTGCCAGATTTGAGGGAAATTTTTATTCAACTGCCACCGTTAAATTTTACTTTTAACAATTGCCTAATCACATCGAAAATTTCTTTAAAAGATGTTTCGAAACTATTAATAAACCGTTTCAATTAAAATTTAGTGGTGGCTGTTAAATAAAAATTTCCCTCAATCTGGCAGCACTGGTTACAATGGATTAAGTCTAAAATGGTGACAAAAATTCAAAAGCCGCCAAAGAGAACTATATTAAGGCTGTACTATCAGGTTTACAACCCATGAATTATATATAAACACAAAAAATTAATTGTCTCATGCGACAGACGTAGCCGGTCACAGCATATTGTAATATTTGGCGTGAAATTGCTGTCATTTAATAGTTGATTGGATAAACAAAATAAACATATGAAATAACGTAAAAGCAAATATTATGTTGTCTAAACCCATTTACATTTGAGTCCAGTCCGAGTTACATGTGAACAACACGTATAGTGTTGTTCACATGTAACTGGGATTCAAATATAAAAGGGAAACTCCAATTTTTTCGATACTATCTATTTCGAAACTGTTATATAATAAGCACCTAAATGGAAGCTCATCGGTAAACTATTGTCGCAGGTAATAGGGACAAGCGCCCGAGTTGCAGTGGATGACCAAATCTCTGCCGAATGCAGCAGGGACCTGGAGCGAGATTTTGAACAATTCCAGTAAATTATTTTATTTTATTTTTATAAAGCAATATAGAAAAGAGTTTCCTTTAAATTTAGTGGCCAGCGAAGCGGGCAAAGCCTGCTAGTGATTCATGAAATTGTCAGCCCCTTAAGTTTTACCCACTGCAGTTTCAAATATTGAGATTGCCGGCTGAGTGCTTTTTAATTAGGCAGCTGAAACAATAATTTCTCTTGTTTACTACTACTGTATAAAGAGATCTGCGCCTCAAGTAAGTGGAAGGGCATTATTTCAGTTTGCTGTGTTAATGACCTAGTTTTTGCAATGTTATTTACATAAGTTACTTATTCATCAATTAATTATCTGTTTAAGCTGAATGTTCCCAAATGGGAAAAACGAATTAAAAATTCATAAAAAAATAGTATGTTGTAGCTATCACATGACTTTCTTCTATATTTTATTATATACAAATTCAATCAGTAAAAATAATTTATTAAAGCTATTTTCTCTGATAAATATAAACGATTTCATTCAAGAGAAGTACAACACTAAATATGTAAATAAAGCCGATTTTACTCTCTAAGGGTCATTTTGAAAAGTTTTGTCAATTCACTGTCCACGCTATTCTGAGACTTTTAATTATTTTAATATACTAGTATATAACCCGTCAAAAATGACGGAATGTGAACGATAAATCTTCAAAACGATGTTTAGATCATGGTGGTTACCACGTGATCATTTAAATGTATTTTCAATTTTTTGTTTATAAATCAAATGTGTTTCGATATTTTATAATTTTCGTTCTTTGTGAGGTCTAACTGTAATAGAGATAGTGTCCGGAGATGAGAGAAGTCGTGTAGAGCCACACCAGATCGTAAAAACGTGAGAAAAATTGCAACTTTGGCCTTTATCATGGTTTTGTGAAGTCTAACTGGAACGTTTCCGGCTGCAATCTTTAAGAGACAGTGTCCGGAGATGAGAGAAGTCGTGTAGAGCCGCACCAGATTGTAAAAACGTGAGAAAAATGGAGGCTTTGGCCTTTATCACGGTTCTTTGAGGTCTAATTGCAACGTTTCTGGCTGCAATCTTTAAGAGACAGTGTCCGGAGATGAGAGAAGCAGAGCTGCCAACCTAATCCGGCAAATTGTTAGTACCGCCTCTTTTTCTACGCCATTTAATTTTTAGAGAAATTCTCTTCAAATGTATCTACAGTGAATTAAGAAGAAAAATACTCAAAAAATTAAGTGGTGCAGAAAAAGGGGCGGTACTAACAATTTGCCGGATTAGGTTGGAAGCTCTGGAGAAGTCGTGTAGAACCGCACCAGATTTTAAAAACGTGAGAAAAATGGCGGCTTTGGTCTTTCTCATGGTTCTGTGAAGTCTAATTGCAACGATTCTTGATGCAATCTTTAAGAGACAGTGTCCGGAGTTAAGTGAAGTCGTGTTGAGCCGCACCAGATTGTAAAAACGTGAGAAAAATGGCGGCTTTGGCCTTCCTCACGGTTTTGTGAGGTCTAACTGTAATAGAGACAGTGTCCGGAGATGAGAGAAGTCGTGTAGAGCCGCACCAGATTGTAAAAACGTGAGAAAAATGGCAGCTTTGGGCTTTCTCACTGTTTTGTGAGGTCTAACTGCAATAGAGACAGTGCCCGGAGATGAGAGAAGTGGTGTAACGCAGAACCAGATTTTAAAACAATATACAGTATATAATTATTAACACATCACATTAGCAAGTTAATTGTGTGATACATTATTTGTATCATACAAGGATGGAAAGCGTTTGCTGACGATGACGCGAATTCAATGATTTTTCTTCACCCAAAAGTTTTCACTTCAAATGGAAAGCGTTAGCTGACGATGATGAGAGTTTAATGATTTTTATTAACCCAAAAGTGCTCAACGCGCCTAAAGAAGTTTTCACTTCAAAAATTTTACCCGATGAACAAATATGAATGACAATAAAAAAAACTGCTGGTTGACAAAAAATATAGGCCCGACAACACAACAGCAACAACACATCACAGTGTTCCATTGAGTGCTCTATACGCAAGCGAAGTGTGACGTCACTGACCGTCCATGTATGTAAGAAAATTATTTCCTATGTTAATCGCCCATTGGATTTTTTATAAAAAATTATTAAAAATCGAGGAAAATTATTTCCCGATTTTAATCCCCATATTTGGGTATATATATGTATTAGTTATCATGTGCATATGTTAGATTGAGTTATTTTGCTGTCAAATTGACAAAATTTTAATTTTAAATTTCAAAACTCTGTTGTCCTTGGCGTTTTTGTATTTGGCGATCAAAAACGTACTACGAAAATATACATGCCAGATGTATATTTTCGTAATTTGTGTTGTGTTAAATATTGTTTCATATTATTCCTTACTCTCTTAATATAAATTTTTAAAATAACCATGATTTTTGAAAGGAATTAAATTATATTCGCCAGGTAATTTTGCGATATATATATATATATATATATTTTTCTGCCAACGATGACCGATATCAAATCTATTCCGCTGCAACATATTAGTATTTTATATCAGATACTTTATTTAGACATTTGAAAACAAATTTCACTTCAAATTATAATAGAATATTTATCATTTTCCTTTTAATTAGTATATTAGTTGGATATTTATTGTGTAATATCATCCTTTGAAATGAAATGTTTATGTTTTCAATGGAATATGGAAGTTTTTTGAAATTTAAAGTTTTGAAATTTAAAATTCAAATTTTATCAATTTTAGAACAAAAACAACTTAATCTAACGCATGCACATGATAACTAATACATATCTAAACCTAAATACGGGGATTAAATTCGGGAAATAATTTCCCTCGATTTTTAATAATTTTTTACGAAAAATCCATTGGGCGTTTAATATAGGAAATATTTTTCTTGTATCCACGAACCTGCCAGTGACGTCATCACTTCGCTTGCCTATTTAAAGTCCTCATAATAAGAAAAAACGATTCACTTCATTTTACCAAAATACTTTTTTTAAGACTATCGTAGATCCTGTTTTCAAATTTTCTAACTAACTATCCAATAACTACAGACACTCCATGCTAACCCAAATTCACCTCTACTCGATACCTCCAACCAGCTATCTCACCCTCAACATCGCCAAAATATCCAGGATCCAGCTAGGGACTTTCTCATTCTCAACCGAACATTTTACCTTGACTCGACATTATCACATTAGACTACTCTAATTTCAATACTCATTTCAACTGGTGACTTTTACTTGCCCAACCAAACATTCTATCCCAGCTATCATTTTACACTAATTTCAAAACTAAAATCAACTGGCGGCATTTACGTACTAAACTCGGCGCCAATCATACCTTACAATGTAAACAAATAATAAAGTTTGATAAAAATATTTAAAGGCTTTAATGCGTTTTTACAAATATTTTAAAATTTTTAAGGCTTTAATATGTTTTAGAAATATTTTAAGCGTTTTTTTAATGAAACAGTCAAAGAGTCGTTCATTCGGAATTAAAAAGTTGTCCATTTGGAATTTGTATTTTCTGAATGGCAACAGTTTTGGTTTGTTTTTATTTGGTCTTGCTTTGTTTATAATCATGAAGTTACATAATTCTATTTATAGGTTCATGTTTATAATAGCCAGTGATCCATTATACTTAATTTAGAGATTTAAACATTACAATTGAATAGTTTTTCAAGGTTATTTAGGAAATAAGAATATGTGCGATACAAAACATGTATGAAAATGATATGTATGTTTCCTAAGTTGAATTAAATAAACGGAAAAAAAAATGGCTGCCAAAAGTTTCTGTTTTGAAGCGGTACTAACCGGATTCGTTCATGACAGATGAGGATCATTATATATATTAATTAATGAAACAAATAATTCTTTAGCACTCTTATTTATCAGAGTATTGATAACATGATTTATGAAAAAAAAAAATAATAATAATAATCATTTCAAGGTTCAGAGCATTTGAAAACTAGTATGTTGTGGCCACCACAAGACTTTCTTCTATATTTTCCCATACAAATTCATTCAGTAACAATATTAGACAATCAGTAACGAAAAAAAAAATACATTTTTTTTTTTTTTTTTTTTTGTTAGAAGTAATACATATTCAATCAGTAACAATATTAAAAATAATAATAATAATAATAATACGATTTTTTTTTTTTTTTTTTTGTTAAAAGTAAAAAAAATCGATAACTTGGGGGGGGGGGAGTGATGCCCCCCCATCACAAAAATTTTTTCCTAGTTAAATACTACTATTATCAATAATTCATATTAATTTTACAATCACAAGTCTAAAATAACTCTTATTATGCACATTTATACGAATTTTTGTCCTATACTGCCATGTTAAAAATTTAGATAAAATGCGATCACAGCGCCAACTGTTGAGCTATTGATCCCCAAATGTAATCAGCACCAGTTTATGTCGGGGACCAACTAAATACCAAGTTTGGTTAAATTTCGTTAAAAACAAAAAAAGATTTTTTTTTTTCAGTTTTTTTTTTTTCCGTTAAAAGTAAAAAAAATCGATAACTTTGTTTTAAATTATTACAGATTTATGGTTCAACCATTCCTTTTAAAGGTATTGACGAGACCTTTCGAAAGATACCCATCTTGAAACTTTGCCCCTCCGTGAGGGGGTACTTCCCCCCCCCCCCCCCAGTGTGTGGGGGGGAACCGATGCCCCCACATGCACAAAAATTTTTTCCCTAGTTAACTATTGCTATTACCAACGAGACCTTTCGAAAGATACCCATCTTGAAAATTTGCTTCCCCGGGGGGGGGGGTGGTACTTCCACTCCAGGGGGGGGAACCGATGCCCCCACATGCACAGAAATTTTTTCCTAGTTAACTACTACTATTATCAATAAATCATATCAATTTTACAATCACAAGTTTAAAATAACGCTCATTATGTACATTTATACGAA
This sequence comes from Salticus scenicus, assembly GCA_963930645.1. NCBI lineage: Eukaryota > Metazoa > Arthropoda > Arachnida > Araneae > Salticidae > Salticus > Salticus scenicus. The sequence goes on from OZ005654.1 coordinate 175,860,939, forward strand.
ATTTTGTCCTATACTGCCATGTTAAAAGTTTACATAAAATGCGATCACAGCGCCATCTGCTGGGCGATTGATCCCAAAATCTAATCAGTCCATTCCATGTCAGGGTCCAACTATATACCAAGTTTGGTTCAATTTCATTCATTGGTTCGTGAGATACGGTGAAAAATACGAAATTTTGCAGTCACAGCGCCACCTGCTGGGCGATTGATCCCCAAATCTAATCAGCACCATGCCCCGTCAGGTTCCAACTATATACCAAGTTTGGTTCAATTTCATTCATTGGTTCGTGAGATACGGTGAAAAATACAAATTTTGTCCTATACTGCCATGTTAAAAATTTAGAAAAAGTGCGATCAGAGCGCCATCTGCTGGGTGATTGATCCCCAAATCTAATCAGCACAATGTCCCGCCAGGGTCCAACTATATACCAAGTTTGGTTGAATTTCATTCAATGGTTTGTGAGATACGGTGAAAAAACGAAACCACAGACAGGCAGACAGACAGACATTTTTTAAAAACTATCAAGTTGTGTTCAGGACATCCCAAAACGGGCAGATCCGTCAAAAAACGGAGGTCGAAAATTTTCGCGAATCCAATACTTTCTCTATATTACATATAGAAGAAAGTAAAAATAAGAAATGCTGGAAAAGTAAGATTTTCAGCTGTCCAATAAAAAAGAAAAACTTGATTTATTGATTATAAATATATTGTATATAATATTCACTCATTTGAACAACTTCTTGTTATAATTATATATATATATGTAGATACGTATATGTGATTTATTTATATGTTTATTTATAAATAAAAAAGAAAATAACATCATCAAGTAGCTCCTCTCCAAATATTTTCAATGCATTTTCCTTTGACTTGGATGCACTCCTCATTAATTCACTAGTCTATGCATATATTTCGAACAGGATATTATATATATATATATATATATATATATATATACAGGGGGAGTTTGAAATAATCTGCCAAAAGAAAGGAGGTGATAGAACAGCCCATGGGGAGCATAAAACACCATAGAAACCTTGTCCTATTTCTAACCGTTTCCGAGTTATGGTAGATAGAAGAAAAATCTGTTTTTTTCCATCCCGTCTGAAAAACCCCAAATTTGTGAGCTTTCTGAAATACTTGCACGCAAAATAAGCACATATTTATAAAGAGCAGAAAAAATCCTATCGGGTGACACCATTTACATCAGGATACCTTAATTTGACGGTGAGCTACAAGCGCTAAAACACTGGCGAAGTTTAAAATCGAGTTGTCGCCAAATTCTTTAACCGGCAATTCTGCAAACACCGTTCAAGCTACAATCGGTAAAATTTATCAAAAACTTCTCCATTCCACAAGCTTTAGAATGAGCCCACAACAAACCATATCGGTGTTCTAGTTCAGGAGAAATTTAGCCTTTTGTTTGAAATACATTCATCACTGTACTCGACGTTCGTCGAGAAGGAGACTAATGGGTGCCATGGTCGTTCCTGATTTCATGTCCGCCTTCAGCCCGCTGTTTTGTCAGAGGCTAAAAAGAAAGTTTTAAAGACAAACAAGAAAAGTAACTGTTGTATTAAGTTTACAAACACAATGGAATGGAAACAAAAGAAGTATGACGTTTCTCACGTCTTTCACAAAGAAATATGCAAAAAACAAAAAAAAAAAAAAAAAAAAAAAGGACGCATCTTTCACAAAGGAATATGCAAAAAAAATGACGTATCTCACGTTTATGATTAAAGCAAATATGCATTTGAAAGGATGTGTGAAATTTAGTGCTGCTGCTGAAATTGGTCACCCCCACACCTGATACATGCCCTTGCCCGCTTACGAACGGAAACCACAATAGCTCTTAGCGAAAGCTCATCCCTCATTTTATTATTGCATCATCGAGCCGGCTGCTTAATTCTTGCAAACTGGCAACTTCTGTGCGGTAAACTTCTTGCTTCAGGAAACCCGAAACATAGAAGTCCAATGGAGTGGGATCTGGCGATCTAGGTGGCCAAGGAATTGGTCCATTACGACCAATCCATCGGGGATACTGCTGAGTCAAGAAGTCCCGAACGGCATTGGAAGAATGTGCAGGGGCCCCATCGTGTTGGAAAATGATTTCCACTCATTGGGGTACAGGAATGACATCAAGTAATCCTGGAAGATGATGTTCCAGAAACTCCAAATATGTATTGCTCGTCAGATGACCTTGGAAAACATGTGGACCTATCAAGTGATCGCCAACCACTCCAAGCCAAACATTTAAGCTGAATCGCAACTGGAACGATGAGTTTCGTGTTACAGATGGATTTTGTTGAGCGCAATGACGCCAGTTATGTAAATTTAACATGCCATCCCGCATCCCGAGTGAAAAGTGACTCATCTGTTCCACAGTATCATTCTAAAGAAATGGTGTTCCTCAATATCTCGCTTTAAAAGCCAATGTTACCCGCTTTTGGAAATCAGAGCGGCGTAATTCTTGTACTGGTGTGAAGTGGTATGGATGATACTGGTTTTTGCGCAAAACATTCATTACTTTACTTTGGGAGATTCCACCTTCTCTCGCAAGTATGCGTGAACTCATATTTGGATTTTCCTCCACTCGGTCGAGTACGTTCGAGTGGCGGAGCAGCGACCATGGCCCCTTTCGTACACCACACCGAACGACCCACTCTCCCTAAGCCTTCGATGAATTACGGCAAATACAGCACGGTTGGACGCACGACGATGTGGATAATATAGATGGTACTCTTCTTCGGCTCTCCGAGAGTTACCATCGCAAAATTCATACACAAAATGCATATTCGCGTACTTTGCATTTGTAAAAATAGGCATATCTGTTTACAGGTTGGAAAGTATGACAATTTGATCCCTGTGATGGCTTCAATTGAAAATAAAATTCAGAAGGATAAACAAAAAGGGATAAAATTTCAATATTAATTTACAAAAGTAGAAGAAAAAAAGTGCTACGGAATAAGAACCAACTTGGTTAATTCGTTCCAATGTAGGAAAACATACGAAGTACGAACTAAGATAGAGCAAGTAGACGTGAGAGCAGCGTGAAAGGAATCGGCCGAGCTCAGGCAAAGTCCAGAAAATGCTAAAGCAATAGGCAGCATAAAACGTAAAAGAAGCTGACGAGCTAATAAGCTGTTACAGATTGACTCGTCTTTTGTACCTGCGAGTGGGATGCGCACACAGGAAGGTTGCAAAACATCTGCATATCACTAAGAGTCCATATGCAGATAGTCACGAATTTGCATACGTTCCATTTACTCACCATCGTTTCGTTTGCCGAATTTCGACGAACCCCGTTCTCAGTGATGTATTTCAAACAAAAGGCTAAATTTCTCCTGAACTAGGACACCGATATGGTTTATTGTGGGCCCATTCTAAAGCTTGTGGAATGGAGAAGTTTTTGGTAAATTTGACCGATTGTAGCTTGGACGGTGTTTGGAGAATTGCCGGTTAAAGAATTTGGTGACAACTCGATTTTAAACTTCGCCTATGTTTTAGCGCTTGTAGCTCGCCGTCAAATTAATGTATCCTGATGTAAATAGTGTCACCCGATAGGATTTTTTCTGCTCTTTCCAAATATGTGCTTATTTTGCATGCATGTCTTTCAGAAAGCTCATCAATTTGCGTTTTTTCAGACGGGATGGAAAAAAAAAAAAAACAGATTTTTCTTCTATCTACTATAACTCGGAAACGTTTAGAGATAGGACAGGGTTTCTATGGTGTTTTATGCTCCCCATGGGCTGTTCTATCACCTCCTTTCGTTTGGCAGATTATGTCAAACTCACCCTGTATATATATATGTACGTATCATAAATATTCCGCTGTTTAATATATTTTTTTTATAATAATGTTATTGCGATTATTATTATTCATGTTTCTTTTTGGTGCCCTTATTATATTGAAATATATATCAATAAAATTGAACTCTTTTCATGAAAACATAATATGGTTACCTTGTATTTAATTAAAAGTAATACATTTAGGGAAAGAAAGTATTTTATTTCATTTTAGATATTTAAAAAAAATAGTACCAATAGGTTTTATTACATTCTTTTTTATTATATATTACACAGTATATTGTTTATTGAACGGATAATTCTTACTATATGAGCATTACAAAAAAAAAAAAAAAAAAAAAAAAAAAATTCTATAAATAAAATAATTAATATTTATAGTACATGAATAATTATGTTTGGATGAAAATGAAAAGTACATATATTGTAATATATATATTATTATATTTAGTTAACCCTTTGAGTACTGAATTATTTGAAGATTTTATATCCATGGGACCGATTTACAGAGCTGCCAACTTAATCCGGAAAAATGTTAGTACCGCCCATTTTTCCGTACGCTCATACAGATAAGAAATTTCTACCCTTCTTGCACAACTAATTTTATACAGAAAAACTTCTGGATACATTTATTGTAATCTGCTACGATAATACGGGGTAGAAATTATTGTATAATATTAGTGGTAACAATGAATTAAAAAAATTTTCATTCCTCAGAGTGTCCTGAAAAAATGGCGGAGAGTATGACCCTTGCAATTGTTTGCGATCAACGCCCACTGGCGGGGGTGCCGCAAACATCAACGCCTGCTTCTTAAATTCAGATGACGAGTCAGACTCGTCCACCGTCAGGAGTCGTACTCTCTGCCCTTTTTTCAGGACACTCTCATAAATAAGAAATTTTTAAATTTATTGCTACCACTATTTTTATAAAATGTTCTCTACCATGTAGAATCATGGCACATTACTGTAAATATACCTGATGTATTTCTGCATGAAATTAGTGGTGGCAAAAAAGGCGGAAATTTCTTAACTTTGAGAGTGTCCTGAAAAGAGGGCGGAGAGTACGACCCCTGTCCATCGTAACTTGGCCCAAGTAAACAGATGACGAGTCTCACTCGTCAAATGTACCCAAAGGGTTAAAAATATAGGGTTTAAAAAATAAAAGTTTTTTGTCGCATAATCATTTGGCATTCTACTTAAAATGCATATAATTTATATTGAAAAAGAAAAAATGTTATTTTTCCATATTTATTTTTTATAGGCAGTTTTCTTTCTTTTTCTTCTTTAGGAAAATAAAATGAAATATATTCTAAAATTTTAAGTATAAAATTTAAAAGCATTTAAATAGCTCTTATGAGAGTATGGCTGTATGGAATTTTTTTTTTTTTTTTTTTTTTTTTTTTTGTTCTTTTTTGCTTATAAAATAATAATGTGCAACTATTTTTGGGGGAAAATTGTATTTTTCTACTCTATATACATCTACCTTTTAGGAAAACAAGCAATTTCTTTGTTACCAGATGTGGTAAACGAAACTTAATTTCTAAGCATAATTTGGTCTGTTACCACACGAACTATAAATGCATGCAAACCCGGCACTTCATGTGATATATATTAACCTGCTTACAATAAATAAGTTCTTTTTCTTTGTACAGGTCGAGACTTCTTGTTGGCAACCGGTCCATTAAGAGCTATAAGTAAGTTCATATTTTTACTTTATGAATTAAGAAAATAAAAAGTATAAAAATATATTTATTTTCTTCAAAATTTACATAGAGCATTGCTTTTTTCGTCTTTAAGAAATATCAGCTCTACATCGAATTGCGACTTCAATCATTTTAACGCAATTTTAGTAAAAATGGTATTTAAAACAATTATTTAAATTTTATAAATAAAATAAAATAAAACTGTTTAAATAAACCTATAAAAATTATTTTTAAATAGATTAATAAAGGTCTTTGTTTAAATTTTAGAATTTGACATCGTCGTGGATGGCAGCGAAATTATACTGAATGTTATTCCTAAGTGCATCAAATTACCTCCTTTTAGAGTAAGTATAATTTAGTTGTATTTCACGTGTATATCGCTCTTTTGTTAAATGACTTGTCATAAAGAAACACATATTAAAGTAAATAAACAAAATAAAAATTGTGGGAAAAAAGAAAAAAAAAATCACCCATGTAATAAACAGCCAAAATATCATACAATCAATTAGCTAATTTTTAATTATACAACCGGTGTTCATTATTTTAATAATAATAAAAAAAATAACATTTTTTAATTCCATATTTGAGCAATGAGCATGATGCATTTTGTAAAAAATCGGCAAATTTTTTTTGCTCAGTGATTGTTACAGTATCATAGCTGTTAACTCCTCCGATTTTTTTTTTTTTTTTTTTTTTTTTTTTATCATCACTATTTCAGAAGAAAAATCTGGTTTTATTAAAAGATTGAAATTTGGCAATTATATAATGCAAAAAATAACTTTTCGGAAATAGTAGGGTTAAGAAATCGAAAGAGGTGACAACTATGTTGTTCCTTGTAAATCTAATTAAATTGGGTATAGATGCTCAGTTCTCCATCATATATTTGTTCTTATAAACTTATTTTACATGGCATGGCATAACGCATTCGTGCTAAGCAAAATAAACTCTGCTGATCACCAGCACGTCGCACACTTAAATGCCCCATTCACTAAACTACCCTGAATCCGCTTCGATACATTTACCTTATATTGATTGATTAATTTTATTTTTGATAACTTTCGTATTTTAGTTTTCAATTATTTAAATACAATAATTCCTTATGCAAGAAATCTCAATAGAATAATCCTGGTTTCATAATCTGCAAATTTATGTGAAATAAACACTATTCTGCCATGTTATGAAAATAATTAATTTCGAATAAATTAAAAAACTTTTAAAGTAAAATGTTGATATTCAGTAATATTCATAGAAATATCCTAAATGATATTTTAAAGCTGGTGTGACTTATTTACCAGAAATTAATCCTTATAAAGCATGTTAATAAGAAATTTTGCCTTATTTGTCTGTCTTAGAAAATCACTACATGAAATACTACATTCATGATGTTCAAGCTGTATCATAAGCGATATTTTAAAACTAAGCTGACGTCTTTAAGATGAAAACAATTCTCATAATGTGCGTTAATGGGAAATTTCGCCTTAAGTTTCCATATTCCGAAAATCATATATTTCAAATAATTTACGAAGTTTTCTAAGTATATTTATATGTTTATAGTCAATAATTGTACCTCAGTATCATAAATGAAATTTTAAAGCTGGTTCGACATCTTTACGAAGAAAATAAACTTTTGTTGGTAAAATAGTTTGCCCTTTCCCCATGTTAAAAAAAATGTAAATTTCGAATAACTTAAGAAGTTTTCAAATTAGATTGCCGGAAGTCAATTGGGTTCCTGACAGTATCATAAGTGATATTTCACAATTAATCCGACCTCTTTAATATTATTTGTTCTTGAGCTAATGAGTGCTCACGGCAACGAACTAGCAAACAAATCAGCAAACGTACTGACGGATACCCCATCGATTTTGTTATTTTCAAATTCTTCAGACCTGAAATACGTAAAAAAGTCGAAAACCTGTAAGACGCCTATTAAATATGAGTACAACAGGGTGAAGCGTTTAGTTAAGCTATTGTATTCTCACATTCATACTCATAGAAGTATACAGATACATCAGGATAGCTCAAACTGTATAAATACGTCAAAATTTCGCAGCCAGATTTTTTTTTTTTTAAATGGTTGCAATTCTTTCCTTGCATAGTAAATTTTTAGAAAATGATACGATTTTATAGTTCTGCAACTCTTTATTGTTTAATAATGAAGGAAGGAGAAAGAAGGAAAGTGCGGCAGTTCCATTATTATTTCATCCTATCCTATCTTGAAAGATATGAGTTTAATTCGAGAAAAACTTTATGGATTTACTATATCCTTCTGTGTTTCAGTGAACTGTAGATTTTTCAAAAATATTAGCTATATTTATATGACTAGATCAATCATGCTTAGAATTTTTAGAAGGAAGAAAAAACCGTTTTGTTGTTTTTAAATAACATAAATATTGTATAGTCTGTTCAATATTAAATTTTTAATTTTTGTTTTTAATACTAGGTGGAAGCTTACTCTAAGTTGTATGACCTTACTGATAACGCCATTTCTATTCAAGAAAATGTTCATGTCCTGCCGAGGTAGACATTTTTTATTTAAAAAATATATATAGTTTATTTACTTTTCTTTTATGACTGCATGCTGTTGCCTGCCTAGTAACAAATTTGGAGAATTTATTTTAGGCATCATGAAATTATAAAACTATTTATATCAACGTTTGTAGAATAAAGAATCAAGAGTCGGTGATAGAGTTTGTGATTATTTTGGTATAGCATCATTATTTCATACACCATTTGCGAAAAAAATTAGAAAACATTTTTATCCACTATGAAAATTTTTTTATCTGTTAGATTAGCATTTATAGAATATGGAAATCAAAATACCAGACTATTCATGGGGTTTTAAAGAATAATAAGACGGCCCTAAATGTGTATTATTGTAATGTATGGGAAAAAATTAACTTTAGGCACATTGAAATTTTTTTAGTATTTTATTTTAGCATCTGTAGAATACATATCTACATGTACAGAAATCAAAATCGCAGACCAGTTATATGATTTCCACCCTTTATTTACTGCATTATGAAATAGGCAAAAATTGTGTTCAATAGATTGATACATAGACAGATATTTAGCTTCTTATGAGCAGTTTTTAAAGATATAAGCAATAAAAATTATACATATCACCTCATCATTGTAATAAATGAAGATTTAGTGAGATGGTACTTTAGAGTTACTTTAATAATAATAATAATAATAATAATAAAATGCTAATCAAAAGCACTCTATAAAATTCTTTTTACAAATAAAACGACTACATGTATAGCGTCTAGTGCTGCGTAAGGAGACTAATGGGTGTATATACATTTTTTCCATAAATTCGAATTTATTGGCTTTTTGGTCAACTGGTACTGTAAAGTACCGTCAGTAGGTAAAAGGTTGAAGTGCATTTCTTCTGCTTCAAATGTGTCATTAATGTACGTAGACAGTGGCGGGGGCGAGATCAAAATTGGCAGTGGGCAAGGTGAGTCGCGCGAGGGCCCCCTTCTATTTTTCTATCTAAAATTTTATTGTGTTGAAAAGTGAAATCGGACAAGCATGAAAATGTAATGGAGATTGCTATCATTATTTGCATTGATGCATATTCATATACAATTAATAAATATCAGTGTAAGTCAAACTGGTCCCATGTTTGGTGAAATAATGCAAAATTTGGCTCTGAAAATGAGTTTTGCGAACCTCGCCAAACTTGTGAATAGCTAGAGAATTTGAGAAAATTCTCATTGATATTCCGTAGTAATATTTTGGAATATTCTGTAATTAAATTTTAAGCCTCTGCAAGAACTGTCATTCATTCACGGACAATACTCGAACCCATAATACGCAACAATTCTGGTATCAGGAGTTAAGTTGTCTTCTGAGTGGTCAAAACTAGATACAGTGCTGCCAGACTTGGGGACTCTTTTATTCAATAGTCACTAAAAATTTTGAGAATTGATATTTGATATACATAAGAGATGCTTAATCTTCGAAGCGATTAGGCAGCCGTTAAAATTAAAATTCAGTGGTGGTTATTGGAAAATGTCCCCAAATCCGGTAACACTGGCTAGATATATGAAAGAAGAAATGAAGAAACTTATGGAAGGTTTGACCACGCAGATGAATAATTTGAAAGCCATACGAGGAAAGATGGAAAACGGGTTGACTGAAGAATAAAAACAGGATAAGGAAAACGGGAAATGGGGCAAAAAGAAATGAGAGAGAATTTAAGTAAAGAAATTTAATCCATCCACGAGAAAGTCATATCTGCTTAGGAAGAGGTAATATTTGTGAAAGAAGTAGTATAAGGTAAATTATCAGTTATGGAAAACAGAATGAATAAAACGAAGCTAAAGTTACGAAGATAGAAGAGAGTGCTATAAGGATACAAGAGAGTTTTGAAGGGAAAGTAAAAGGAAATTTCGATCAAGAGCTGAAAGTAAAATTTCTGAAATAGAAAGTAAAAAAAAAATAGAGAAAGAATTTGAGAGCAAAATGGGAGAAGAGTGCAACAGGAAATTGATAAGAAAATTTAGGAAGAGTTTGTATGATTTGGAAATGAATTGCAAAAGAAAATTGAGTGTCTGGAGGAAAAGTCAGCATCGATGCCTCATGGAGATGAAACAAATTATGATAAAGTACAGAACTGAGAATCAATAAAGCATTCTACATGTGATGGCAGATCATCTTGGCCAAGTGTATAGTTATAATGCCAAGTACAGTTATAATGTCGTGAGGGATACTTATAACTGTTAGGGTGAAAAAAGTAACTTTGTTTCTGTAATGGTAGAAGCTTTTAGAGGATATTTAAAATATTTAAAAATCATTTTACGTCTCATAGAGATATATTAAATTTTAATTACATTAAAAAATGAGACAATATACATTAAAAAAGATACAATTTAAAACATTAAAACACATAAAACATAAATTTAAACGTTTCGAGCCTTTTACAGGCTCCTCATCAGTAAAAACATCAAAAAGTAAACGCTGACAACAGATCTCCTTTAACACGTTCACGCCGTCGTAACCCACCGGTGAGTCACAGCTACAGTCGGCAGAAAAGTATCCGAGCCCTAGCAATAATTCCTGTCCAAAAAAAGTACACAATAAATCCTTGTCGAGTCATGTTCTTTGTCTAAGAACATGATTCGACAAGGATTTATTGAACAAAACAGTTTTAAGTGTACTTTTTTTATATCGGAATTACTGGCTAGTGCTCGGATACTTTTGAGTAGACTATGTAAACAAAATGCGCCGGTATTCAGCAGGGACTGCGCATGCTTCATTAAGTGGTGAAAAAGCAAGATTTACAAGGGATATTATAAATAACACCTGCACGGGAAAAGGAGAGGATAACAGGTTTAAAATTAGAAAAGAAATTACGAATTAAAAACTGTGCAAGATTTACAAGGGATATTATAAATAACACCTGTACGGGAAAGGGAGAGGATAACAGGTTTAAAATTAGAAAAGAAATTACGAATTAGAAATTGTTATGTATATCAAATATCACTTTTCAAAATTATCGGTGATTACTGAATAAAAAAGTCGCAAGGTCTAGCAACACTGCCTGGAAATACGAATAATTCAAAATTTGCTTTAACTTGTTCTTTTCAAACACGCAAATAGTATTTAATTCAGTAAATAAAAGGCAGCAAGTATTTTAAAAATTCCTTTATATATACCTGACATTCACTTTTCAATAGAATTAAAGGAGAATGCTATCCAAATGACATTCTAGTTTCTGATAATATGGTTGAGGTTAAACTTCAAAATCTCTTAAACCGTACACAATACGAAGACCATGTAAACATATTGAAGATGCTTTCACATCTGCAAATGTATTAGAAATAAAGAAGTTTATCTTTAAATGGGGTTACGACGGCACCCAATAAAAAATATTTAAACAAAACCTTAAAAATTCCTTTGATTCTGATGCAAACATTTTCCAAAGCTTTTTAGTGCCTTTGTGATTAATAAGCAACATAAGCAGACAGCAGAATATACAGACAGCAGAATTAACAGAATACTATACCTCATCTCCACAGAAGACAATGATTAGAAGCTTGGTGATTAATATAAAAATGCCTAAAACTAGACCAAAATTGATACATTCTATAAAAAATTATTTGTTTTTGTGTAACAGCACATTTTGTGACTTGTTACAGTATTACCGAGAAAATATTCTGTGAAAGACATCCAGAAACTAAAGTGTAGCTCTAGTAAAAATAGTTCCATGTCATCCTTATAATTTCTAGTTCCCTTTTCTGGCGAATTCTAAAAACTCCTATTAGAATTCTAGAACGTTTTTCTATGTTATCGTAGTCAAACTTATTTAAAAATCTTTGCAAATAAATGCGAGCACAAGAGGCAGTAACTATAATTTTGGTTTATGACCCGATTCTAGAAAAATAAGCAAGAATTTCTCGCAATACAAAGGATTCATATTATTTATAATAGTGTTTCACCATCTAGAAAAGTGTAGACTAGAAATTCTCGATCATTTTGTCTATTCAGGTTACTTTTTTATCTTATATGCATAACTCAAGAATCTATATTTGTAGTTTAGCTATTCAGAAAATAACTACTTATTCACTATAGATGATATGCTGTTTTTTTTTCCCTCCCAGTGAACATTTTATTTGCTGAAATTTGTTAAAATAATTTTGGCCAGGCTTTTCAAATACTACTTAGTACGTTGTTAGAACATGTAGTATCAGTGTTGCCAGATCTGGCGGATTTTTTATTCAATAATCACCAACTATTTTGAGAAGTGATATTTTATATACATAATATACTACCAACCTTCGAAGTAATTAGGCAAACGTTACAATTAAAAATTATTGGTGATTATTGAATAAAAAGTTCGCCAGATCTGGCAACACTGTGTAGTATACTTAACATCTTTCAAAAACTTCAGGCAACCATTTTAATGTAAAGGCGGGCTGTAATTGTTCTGAATGCCAAAAGTCCACCAATGCGAGTAGATGGGTAGTCTTAATGATGTGGCTTTCAATATTTATGTGTAATTTATGTATTGATTTCCACAGCCTCAAGAAAGGAAAAGCTGTATTTTTGTCTAGAACTATTCCCACAAAACAGATATTCAAAGATTATACTGAAATAAAAAAGCACTGGAAGAATATGGTATGCACAAATATGATTGCTAAATTATTAATTAAGCATTCTTATTAATTGTATGAGAAAAAAAAAAAAAAAAAAAAAAACAGTCCAATGCTAAAACAATTTGCTTCTTAATTTATTCTAGTATGGTTATCGTTTACCAGATATTCCAGAGAAAGATATGTGGTACTTGGATGTTGTTTTTAAAGTGCCTTTCTCGACTTCTTATACGTATCCTTTTGAAGCTTATTTTTCTTAAATACATTAAATATTGATGAGTTCTGTATTATTAGATTAACAATACAATTTTACTTGTAAGAAAAATTAACTGACGAAATGTCAATGTCTTATTTTGCTATTTTAAAAACTTACAGATTTATCCGAACGACGCTTTGATGTCAGATAAAGATTTTCATTTGTTGCTTTTAAATTTTGTCTTTTTAAGTAATCACGCATTTGCGTTACATAATTAATTTACATAGGCGTACCCAAGTGGTGCAAAGGCTAAACCACGTTTTTACTAAACTTTTTTTTTTCTTTTTGTTAAACTGATAATCGAACTATAAAAAGCTTTTTGTGGTACTGATTGCATTGATTGTGATGTATCATTTTTGCTTGCTTTCAATTACATAAATATCACATCAATGCACTGTTATTTCTAATGCACTTTTAAAATATGAAATGTATGTCACTTTTCTTTTCTTTAACACATCTCAAGGTATCCATTTTTTTGCGCAAGACCATTTGGCATGACTGAAATTCTGCGTGTTGATCCTCAATTAACACTTCATTCATTTATGAATGATTTCTGCAAAAAAGTGCGCAATATATGCCAAGAAGAAATCCAAATTTTAGATTCAAAAGCTGCTTTTCCGTCTGTACAGTTATATCGGATAGATCAAATAATGGAGGTATTTTTTTAAAGGAATGTAATTCATAATAGTAATAAGTTTAATAGTTAAAATTTGTGGAAAATAAAACGAAAGATTTAAAGAAAAAAACCTAAAATTATTTTAAAGTTCTTTGATTAATTAATTAATTAGTTAATTCTTTGTAGAATTCTTTTGAAACTTTAAACAATTTTAGACGGAAATTTTTAATTTTGCAATTATTATTTTTAATAACATAACAAGCTAAAACTAAAGGAAATGGTTTTTTGATTATGGAAAACATACTGAAGATTTTTCTCATTAGTTAAAAAATATAGTCAATTGTATTATTCGTTTCTTGAAAAAAAAAAAAAAAAAAAAAAAAATTGGTATTGTAAGTGTTCTATATCTTTAAGATTAATCTGAAATGCATGATACACAAATGTGTGTAACAGAGAAGAAAGAATAAGAATTGTTTATATATAAAATGGGATGTATATATTCAATACACATACACTAACAAGGGAACTACAAATCAGTTGAATTGCTATAGAAACCAAGCGAAGCTTAAATTAAAGGGCATCGTCGAAGACATAGGGTAGAGTGCGAAATTTTGACAACTTCCCACGGATCAAGGCATGACCCTAGAAGTTTTAGCTGTCTCTAAAAAAAACCAACGAAACACAAATCGTAGCGTGGAAAGGTGGTACAGTGGTAGCATAATTGACTCATTTGTAGAAGGCTCTTAGATCTAGTCCCACCAAAATCATTTTCATTTATTTATTTATTTATTTTTAATTAAATTAAATTATTAATGTAAGAGAAAATATTTATTATATTAAGACGTTTTTTTTCTTCTTTTTTTGTGTATACAAATTAATAATGTATTAACCAGGAATTACAATATACAGTAACCGCCGCTTAATAAATTCACTGGTTAATAAAATCAACCGCTTAAACTGATCAAATTGCCAGGACCGGAATCAAATCAATACAAACTATTTTAAAACCACCGCTCAATAAAATCAGCATCGCCGTTTAAAAAACTCAAAAAGATCTTTTCAACAGCAAAAATGTCATTTATGCACAAAAAAAAAAAAAAAAAAATTCTTATTTACATTGTGATTATTTTATTTTATTTTAATTTATTTATTTTTATTTTTTTATAAAAAAAAAAAAAAAAAAAGAAATTAAAGCACAATAGTCCTTCCGTTATCACTCATTGTCAAAAATTTTACACTTGCAGCATAGTTACAAATTAAACACGCCCACAATTTTAATTTTTGTGGTCGCTGTAATTAATTTCAGCCGACAATTTTTTCATTTTCTGGTGTTTTATGAAGAATAGAATCACATATATTTTTTTCAATACTTTTTGAAGATGATACCTTTTGAATGTTTCCTTGTTAGTAACAATTTCAAGGAACGCATACTTCAAAGCGCAGTAATAAGTTACAAATTTGATTTGGTTTGCAAATAATATATATTTTTTAATTATTAAAATAAAAACTAGAAATTGTCTTTTAATAATTAAAAAATATATATTATATTAAAGGAAATATTTTAAGATTATAAAAAAAGCGTGAACTCTTGGTGAAGTAATGGTCATTCTCCTCAAAAGAAAGCGCATAGGAACTTGGAAAGCCTTTAATTATATCGAAGGAACAATTAATTAATTATCTATCAAAAATTAATTAATATTATTTACTAATTTCATTATTCGTTGCCTTTTGAAATTTCTTTCCAAATTCAGGAAAGTATTACCTTTTCTTTGAGTGCAGGAACGTTCGCCGAATATAAAAATCAGCCACTTAATAAAATCACTTTGTCTCAGGACGAATGTGATTTTAATAAGCGGCGGGAATTGTATATATATATATTTAAAGTTACGTATAAATATTTTCTAATTTATAATGATTATGATTAAAAGTAAAAAATAAAATAAAATAAAATAGATAAAACAAAATTATGGAAGCTTAAGCAATTTTCACGATGAGAACAAGAAGTATATGAAAATTGATCACAATTAATTGCATTACAATCTTATTCACAGTCAAATATTGTTCATTACGAACATTTTGTTAAATATTTGGCTTTTCGTCGAAATTATTAGATTCGTAAAATTCATTTTTTTTTTTTTTTTTTTTAACCCAGATTTTGATATTTTTGACATATAAACTAAATATAAAATAGTAAAATCATTGAGAAAATGTGTCCTTGTGCTCAGTTTTATTGTCAGTTCCTTCGACATCACGAAATTTGACAGTTGTTTAATACACTCATGTCCATAAATTAAGGATAATGCTAGCTGAGGCAAATAAAGGTTCAGAAGCAAAACAAACATGACTTATTCATAAAATCCATTTATTAATCAAAAGATCACGAACAAAAAAAGGTGGTTTATGTAGGATACCATTTATAAAAACTACGATTTTTGCTCCCTGAAGCAATTACAAAAAATATCTCCCTTACAAAAACTTAACATTACATGGTTGGTATGATGGTTAATACATTGTATGTCTCTCAGATGATGAAATACAGTCCTTACAACGCCCAGGAATGCTGAGTATTAAATTATTGATCTTATCTTGGAGAAGGTTACTCTACTCAGTAAGCAATGCTCTCCGAAGTTCCGGTACACATGTAGGAGGTGGTTGACGGACTACAACTCATCGGAAAAGCATGTCCTACACATGCTCTATCGGATTCTAGTCAGGTGAGAATGCTGGCCATTCCATGCGAGTGATAGCTTCAGATTGTAGGCATCCGTGTACAACGTTTGCACGGTGAGGACGCGCATTGTCATCCATAAACACAAATTCTGGGCTCATGGCACCCCTAAACAAACGTACATGTTGTTCCCGACTGATGTCCCGATAAGTTTGGCCTATCATTCTTCTGATTTGAACATGCAGATCTGTTCTGGTGCCCAATATGATCCCCCCCCCCCAAACGAGCACTCCTGCCCCACACGGTGTCATTCAATGACTTTGTTTGGTGGTAACGGGTACCTGACGTTCTACATATGAAAGTCTGGCGTGAATCACACTGCAAGCTAAACCTGGACTCGTCGGAAAACATCACACAAGCTCACTGTGCCGCTGTCCACATTGCATGTTCTCTTCTCCAAGTTAACCGCTGGCACAGTGCATTGCCGTGAGTGGAACACATCTAACAGGCCTGCGAGCATATAGACCAATATATCCCAAACGTCTATCCACGGTTTGCCTTGAAACTGTGGCTTTCGTGGCTTCAGACAGCTGACGAGACAGGTCTGATGCTGTGCTTTATCTGCTTATTTTGGCAGTTACTACCAAATACCGGTGGTCATTCGGAATTGTAACTCGTCGCCGACCAGTACTGTAACGTCGACTGACATTTCCATCATTTTGGAATCGTTGCCAAAGCCTAGAGATGACACTTTGGGCGATTCTAAGTTTCCCCGATACTTCTATCTGAGTACGCCCACATTCCAGTCGGCCGATAATTCTACCACGTAAAAAATTGTCTGCATACGTCCTCTGTGTCATAACTATTCGGTTGTGGCACTGAGCGGCACACAGAACGCTTGTGAACAATTGTCCTTCTTTGCTCCCATTCCTTATTTACCTCCTTCTTACACTTTCGTCCTTGTAACATCATATCGGCGTCCTCTGACGGCTTCCTATAATTTGCATATTATTCTTAAAGATGTGTGTGGTATTTCTACAGGTGAAATTTTTGCATTAAAGTTCGATTTCAGTGTGAATCTGAATTATCCTTAATTTATGGACATGAGTGTAAAATATTTGAAGTAAGAGTTAAATGCGACGTCGAATAATTAAGCAACAGCTGTTGTTCATTCAGGATTTTTTATGAAAAAAAAAACTGCATAAATTATAACACAATTAAGAGCAGACGATAAACAATTGCTGTTAGTGAAGTCGATAAAAAATAGTAATTAAAAATTTACATAAAACATACTAAGTATTTCATCTTTAATTATTAATTTCTTTTAGTTAAAATAATAATAATAATAAATCAGTTAAAAAAAAAAATCTGGAGTGACTCCACTCGACTTTCCGAACATTGAGTAATTAACAATTTTGTAGATAAAGTAAAGAAACAGGAGTTGTTAAACAAACAAAAGAGAGAAAACCATAATAGAGTGTTTGAGTATTTTTCTCCATATATTACACGATGTTTTATTTAACGCTACTGAACTTTGAGCTCACAGATCATAATGATAAAGAATTTTTCATTGTGTCCCTGTAAAACCTATAAATGCTAGATTCAGCAAAATGCTTATAGTTAGTGCAACAGTGATTTATACTATTCATATAAACTTTCAATTGAATAAGGCGTTTAGATGCTATCGCACTTTTAAAAATTTGGTCCCATCGGCCATAATGATAAAGAATTTTTCTTTGTATCTCTGTAAAAAAAAACTGTAAGTGCTAGATTCATCAAAATCTATACAGTTGGTGCAACTGTGACCTACAACATGTGTATAAATTTTTTGCTCAGATTAATAAGACGTTTAGACGCAATCACACTTTTAAGAATTTGGCCCCATAGGCCACAATGATAAAGAATTTTTCTTTGTGCCCCTGTAAAAAAACTGTAAGTGCTAAATTCACCAAAATCTATACAGTTCGTGCAACTGTGACCTATAACCTGTGTAAAAAAATTTTGTTCAGATTAATAAAGCGTTTAGACGCTATCGCACTTTTAAGAATTTGGCCCCATAGGCCATAATGATAAAGAATTTTTCCTGGTGTCCCTGTAAAAAAACTATAAGTGCTAGATTCACCAAAATCAATAGGGTTCGTACTATGGAGACTTATAATATACGTACCAACTTTCAGCGTATTCGAACTAAGTGTTTAGACGTAAGCGTTTTCACTCATACACATACATACATCATCGTAAGAAATAGTGAAAACTGACTCAGGGCACCTCGAAACGTATAGAAACATCAAAATCTCAAATTCGGATTTTTGACATGATTACAATTCTTTCCTCACTATAGTGTTCGGAAAATAAAAAAAAGGGGAAAAAGAAAAAAACTATCCGCCCTGGTTTTTTTTTCAATATAATAAATATTTTCTCTTAAAATAATAATGTAATTTAATTAAAATTGTAAAAAAAAAAAAAAAAAAAAAATAATAATAATAATAATGAATTAAAAAAATAAAATGCAAAGCGCCTTCACCGGGACTTGATTTCAAAGCCTTACACGCGAGTCAAACACGCTATCAATTACCAATGCACTATCTTTTCTTCATGCTATTTGTGTTTCTCGTTAGTTATTAATAGAAACAGCTAAAACTTCTGGGATCATATCTTGATCCATGAGGGGTTGCTACGCAAATTTTGCACTCTACACTATGTTTTCGACCATGGTCTTTAATTAAAACTTGGTTTGTCACCAAAACTAAATTAAAAAACTGGCGTACGATCAATAGAAATATGTTAAAACTTTTTCACACACTATAAATTTTAAGTCAGCACAACCGGTTTCGAAAGGACGCAGCCTTTCTTCATCAGGTGCAAATACGTGCTACTGCTTTGGAGGCAAAAGCAAGACTGAAAGCAGGGCAAAATACAGAGGGGGAGGAGCAACACATAGAACCAATAGGAAGCATCATGCAGGGCAGGACCAATCAGAGAAGAACACACGCACACACACACACACAAAAAAAAAAAAAAAAAAAAGGGGTTGGGAGGAAAGGAGTAATCAATTATTTTTATTTATTTATTTATTTTATTTTTTAATTAATATTTTACTAATAACTAAATTTAATAAAGTTTATTTATTTATTTATTTTTAATTAGAATTATTTTATTATAACTAATATTGTGCTATAAACATAATGAAGGAAATTATTTAATTGAATTAAACAAATTTTTCCAGGCTGTAGACAGCAAAGTGGAATCAGATTTTTCATTGACAATTTTATCACGATTAAGGTAAATAGCTAAATTTTCCAAAAAATCCAGTTCGGAAACGCGTTTGGCATGAAAGATAATTTTGGCACTGTTAAAATTAAAACTATGATCAAATTCCCAACTGTGCTTCGCAATAGAGGATTTAGAAATTTCTTGATTAACAACATACCGAGAATGTTCACGTAAACGACATTCGAGATTTCTTTTTGTTTGACCAATATAAGATAAATCACAATTATTACAAGGGACATTATAGCTACCCCACTTATGAAGCTCAGGAACAGGGGATTTGGTTGAAAGGAATTGGAATTTATTGACAGGTTTAAAGATAACGTGAAAATTGAAACGCTTCACAACTTTGGCTAATTTAAAACATAAGGGGGGATAAAAAGGCAAGA
This sequence comes from Salticus scenicus, assembly GCA_963930645.1. NCBI lineage: Eukaryota > Metazoa > Arthropoda > Arachnida > Araneae > Salticidae > Salticus > Salticus scenicus. Next base: position 175,880,744 of record OZ005654.1, read on the forward strand.
CAACAAGATTATCAGGTTTAATTTTATCATCAATAGAAGAATACAATTATAAGTAGGCATACTGAACTTTTTGAGAGCTTTATCAATTATAGAGGGTCTAAAACCTCTTTTAATAGCAACAGACTTTAAATAGTTGAGTTCTTCTTTAAGAAAAGAAGTATCAGAACAAATTTTAAGGGCACGATACACGTAAGTGTAAAATGTGCCAATTTTTTGTTTAGCCGGATGATTAGAGAGAGCATGGGGAGGGTTAGAAACAGAGAAAGGTTTTCTGTACACAGAGGTTTTAAAAGAGGAATCGCACCTAGTAACTAAAACATCAAGAAAGGGAAGTTGATTACAATTTTCTAACTCGAAGGTAAATTGAATATGGGGATCAATAGCATTGGCAATATTAAGAATGGTAGAAACATCAAACGGATTTTCAACAGGAATGAAAGTGTCATCTACGTAACGTAACCAGCATTTTAAATTTAACATATTTAATAATTTTTCCTCAGAATAATGCATATAGATATCGAAGGATTACCCATACTTAAACCATCACACTGTTTATAAAATTTGTTATTAAATTCAAAAGTAGTTTGGGAAACACAGAGTTTAGTTAGATTTACAAATTCTTTGATTTCAATCTCAGAATAATGAAATTCGCGTAACCTTTTTTCTAAACAATTAAGCGCTCCTTCAATGGGGACATTAGTAAATAAAGACTTCACATCAAGAGATAACATTGAGCAATTTACAGGATTCAGATTATTTAACTTCATAACAAAATCATAGGAATTTTTTATAGTATGACTATTAGTGCTGCATAAAGGAGAAAAAATAGAAGCTAAAAATTTAGAGCTCTAAATTTTTAGCCTCTCGAAATTTTTAGCTTCTATTTTTTCTCCTTTATGCAGCACTAATAGTCATACTATAAAAAATTTCTATGATTTTGTTATGAAGTTAAATAATCTGAATCCTGTAAATTGCTCATTGTTATCTCTTGATGTGAAGTCTTTATTTACTAATGTCCCCACTGAAGGTGCGCTTAATTGTTTAGAAAAAAGGTTACGCGAATTTCATTATTCTGAGATTGAAATCAAAGTATTTGTAAATCTAACTAAACTCTGTGTTTCCCAAACTACTTTTGAATTTAATAACAAATTTTATAAACAGTGTGATAGTTTAAGTATAGGTAATCCTTTATCTCCTATTCTTGCCGATATCTATATGCATTATTTTGAGGAAAAATTATTAAAGATGTTAAATTTAAAATGCTGGTTACGTTACGTAGATGACACTTTCATTCTTGTTGAAAATCCGTTTGATGTTTCTGCCATTCTTAATATTGCTTATGCTATTGATCCCCATATTCTGTTTACCTTCAAGTTAGAAAATTGTAATCAACTTCCCTTTCTTGATGTTTTAGTTACTAGGTGCGATTCCTCTTTTAAAACCTCTGTGTACAGAAAACCTTTCTCTGTTTCTAACCCTCCCCATGCTCTCTCTAATCATCCGGCTAAACAAAAAATTGGCACCTTTTACACTTACGTGTATCGTGCCCTTAAAATTTGTTCTGATACTTCTTCTCTTAAAGAAGAACTCAATTATTTAAAGTCTGTTGCTATTAAAAGAGGTTTTAGACCCTCTGCAGAAACTTAACTACAAATGATTAATTTTCGACGGACCTTTTTTTTAATATTATTTAATTGAAACTAAATAAAATATGTACATATATACAATAAAAACATACTTGAAAGAAATTTGGATTTCGGCATAAATTTGAGTAATTATCCACATTTTTTGATGGTTATATTTCTAGTAAGGTAGTTTGTAATAGTAATTATATAACGCATCAAGTCAAGTCATGGTGCTATCAGCACTCGTATCGTTCTCCTTCAGCGAGAACATTTTTTCTCATCCTCTGACAGGTGATCCGCGACGGGGTGGCGCGCATGCGTCAACATCCCGCCTTGCTATGTTCTCATGCAAGAACTTACAATATTTTTTTTGCAAAAACTTTAAATTTACAATTTCACATAACATAAACAGATAAAATAATAACAAATAAATGAATGTAACATAATATTAATATTTCGCACAACACATAGAATTAGAAAAAAGATTAACTGATTATAATAAACAGAAATTTTCGTAATTAACTAACAATTTTAGAGTAATATATATATACAGTAAATTAATATAATAAATGTTCATATTCATTTTTTTTACTCCTCGATAGGCAGCACGCACAATCTGGAGATGGATCTTTTGTAAATCCCTTTGGTAGTTTTTATATCTACCAATCTAACTTTATTATCCTGACCAGGGTATAGCTTTATCACACGCCCTAAAAACCACTTGCATGGTGGAAGATTTTCTTCCCTGACTAAAACCATGTCTCCGATTTTTAAATTTTCTTTATCAATTATCCATTTTCTGCGCTGTTGTAAGTTATTCAAGTAAGAGAGACTCCATCTTTTCCAGATTGCCTGAACTGACTTCGTAATATTTTGCCAAGCACTTAGGCGATTTTTCTCAACATTAGTTAAAGAAGGTTCAACAACAGCCGTTATTGGCCTTCCAATAAGAAAATGGGCTGGAGTTAAAACCTCTAAATCTTCAATACTTGAAGTTAGCGGAGTCAGTGGTCTCGAGTTCAAGATCGCTTCCACTTGAGTAACAAGTGTAAGCATTTCTTCAAATGTAAATTTTGAATTACCCGCTATGCGTTTAAAATGGTATTTAAACGCTTTGATATTTGCTTCCCATAGACCACCCCAATTTGGACTCCTTGGAGGAATAAAAACCCATTCTATTTTTTCCTCTGCAAAAAAATTGAATAAGGATTCTTCCTTATCTCTTACCAGTTTATACAAGGCATTTAGTTCCCAGTTGGCGCCTACCATATTGGTCCCATTATCCGAAAATATTTTATGACACTTGCCCCTTCTCGAAATAAATATTTTCAACGCAGCTATCAGAGCTTGTGAAGTTAAATCACTAATAAGTTCAAGGTGTATAGCCTTTGTTACTAGACAAATGAAAATACAAACATAAATTTTGATTTCTGGACCCTTCCTTCCATATTTATTTTTGATTAAAAAGGGTCCAGACAAATCTACTCCAGTTGAATTAAATGTTTTATCTGGCGTTATTCTTTGTTTTGGCAAGTTTCCCATTTTTTGTACACATACTTTCGGATTTGCTTTAAAACAGACTAAGCATCTGTGCACAATTTTTTTACAAAGATTTCTCCCATGAATGGGCCAATATTTTTGCCTAACCTGAAACAGAAGATGTTGGGGACCAATATGAAAATATTTTTCATGATAATATTTTACAATTAATTCAGTTAATTTATTTTTTGAAGGAAGTACATAAGGATGCTTAATCGAATAAGATAACTGCGAATTTTGCAGTCTCCCCCTACCCTTATTAAACCATTGATATCCAAAAATGGGGATAAATAAAAAATTTTACTCTTATGCGATACATTACCGCCACTTTTCAAGGCAGCTATTTCAGTAGGAAATTCTTCCTCCTGCAGCTGTTTCAATAAGAAGTTTTCTGCCTTCGTCAGCTCTTCAGACATCAGCTGTCCTTCCTTCTTTTCTAAAGGATTTCTTAGATTGTGAAGAAACCTGAAAAGAAAACTGCATATACGTAATATTTTTAAAAATCTATTACTACGATTAATCAGATAGTTCAAAATGGTAAAGTCCTTTTTCAAAATTAGAGTCACTGCATTTTTAGATTTTAATTCAGGAGTGTAGTCTTCCTCATTTGGTTCTGAAAAAAAAGTCAATAACAGATTGTTTGTTTTCGTCAGACATTAAAGAGGGTGGTCCATGCCACCATTGTTCACTATAAAGTAGTTTTTCTGCCGTGAGGCCTCTGCTCAGGTGGTCTGAAGGATTTTCTTTTCCAGCACAGTGAAACCACGTATCAGGATCTGTCAAATTCGTGATTTCTTGTATTCTGTTTGCAACAAATTGTTTCCATCTTTTTGTTGATCCTTTAATCCAAAATAAGACAATTTTTGAATCAGTATGATGAAACACAGAATAGCATGTTTTCTGTCCTATGATTTCTTGAACTTTTTGACCCAATCGTGCTGCCAACAAGGCACCGAGGAGTTCCAGTCGAGGTAACGTAATGCTTTTTAATGGAGCTACTCTACTTTTTGAAGTGATGAGATTTACAAGAACTTTATCTCGTTTTTTAACTTTCAAGTATACTGAAGCCCCATAGGCAAGTTTGGAGGCATCACAAAAAACATGTAATTGTATTTCATCTTCACTAGAAGAATCTAGAACAAGTCTTGGGACTCTAAGCTCTCTAAGAAGTGGTAACTCCTTACACCAAGCCAGCCACTTTTCTAATATGTCTGGAGGCAAATTTTCATCCCACGTGACCTTTCTGTTCCAAATTTCCTGCATTAGACATTTCATTCTGATAGTAAATGGTGTAAGCAACCCCATCGGGTCGAAGATTTTCCCGATGGTTTGTAAAATGGTTCCTTTTGTATTTTCTTCTGTGTCAACCACTTCAAGAATTCCTTTAAGATCTAGGGTAAAACAGTCATCTTTTGTTTGCCAACATATGCCTAATACTTTCGTGTCGTCGCTCCCTAAGTTAATGGCGGTTTCAGTTGGGTAAGTATCGAACCCTTCGTCGGCCCACTGTTTCATCAATGATGAGTCGTTGCTGATCCATTTCCTCATAACCATTCCGGCTTCCTTCATAATCTTCATTGCAGAGCGGGAAACTTCTAGTGCCTCTTCTGAAGTATCTTGACCAGTAATCCAGTCATCTACGTACATGCATGAATTCAGGTGATGTACGGTTGTTGGATAATCTTCTCTGTATTTTTCTATGTGATGCTTCACTGTAGCTGCTAATAAAAAAGGGCTAGAATTCACCCCAAAAAGTACTCTGTTAAATCGATAAATTTGAAGATTCGGTTTTAAGTCAGTACGAGGATTACTATTGGACCATAAAAATCTTACTACGTCCTTGTGTTTATCTGCTAAACAAATCTGAAGAAATGCTTGACGAATATCCGAAGATATAGCTATCTTGTTAATTCTAAAATTGATCAGCACATCTAATAAATTTGGGTTTAAATTTGGACCCGGCCAAAGACAATCATTAAGAGATAGTTCATTTAATTGATGTGACCCTGCATCAAATACTATACGTGTAGAAGTTGTGACCCGACCTTCTTTTTTCACAGCTTGGTGTGGTAAGTAATATATTGGTTTATCAACACTTATGTTAGGTTTTTCGACTTTTTCAATTATTCCTTGTTTTATGTAGTCCTGAATTATCTCTTGATACTGATCATACAGATCATTATTTTTGTGAAACTTTCTCCATAAGTAAAAAAATCGCTGTTTTGCAACTGGAAAATTATTTGATAATTCTTTCCAATCTTTACGAAAGGGTAATTCTACTACATATCGGTCATTTTTATAATTAACTGTTTGTTTGAATATTGTCATAGCCTGATCCTCTTCTTTAAAACAGGGATCATCTTTAATTCCAATGCTCTCTAGATCGAAAAAGAGCTTAAGAGTGCTACTAAGGGAATCGTCTGACAAAACGAAACACTGTTTTGAATGATTCGGTTCTGTTTCTTCAACCTTTCCACACACTAGCCATCCAAATTCAGTTTCCTTAAAAAACAAATCGTCATTTATTTTATAAGTATTATCCTTTAAAACTTTGAATAAGATATCTGCACTGATTAACGCTTCTATTTCATTAGGTTCAAAAAATGTCTCGTCACTCAATTTCAAAAATTCTGGAATTTTTATGTCTGAAATGTTTAATTTATTGCATGGTGTGAGCCCTGTTATTTTATCTACAATCAAAAATTCTACTGGTTCACTAAAAGAACAATCTTCATTTGAAATAAAGGTATCTAATTTCCACTTAATATTTTGTGTCAATCCATTCAAACCTGAAACTGGAGTTTTTATTTTTTCTCTTTTAATTCCTAAACATTCACTCATCTTTTCAGTTAATACGCACACATTTGAAGCAGAATCCAGAACGCATCGTATTTTTATTCTTTTTTTATTTTCACACTGAACATAAATATAAGCTGTGGAAAACAGAATACTTTTTCTATTTTCTTTTAAATATCTGCTATTATTACTCAAAACGGAAGCATTTATTTGCGCAACCTTTTTGTCTACATCTGGTAATTTGGATGAATTTATTTCATCCGAGTCTGGAACTGGGGTTTTGGCGCCAGAAGAAAAACATATTAATCTGTTGTGCTTCATTCCGCAGGTGCATTTGAATTTCGATAAGCAATCATTTTTCTTATGGTTTTGCCTAAAACAAACCTCACAAAGCTTGTGAAGGCGTATTATACTTAATCTTTCGTTAATGTTTAATTTCAAAAATGCATCACATTTATAAATAGGGTGATAAGTATTTTTACAAACGACACAATTTTTGTTTTTATTTTCATGCATTAAAAGAGTTTTAGATTTGTTAATATCCGGAAAGTTTTTGTTAGTATTTTTATTTCCGCTAGTCATATTCGTTCTATTAATCTATAATAATAAAAGAAGATGTCTGTCTGTCTCTCTGAGCATCTATACGTTCAGCCCCTACTGAACGCAGAACTACAAAATTTGACATACGGGTGCTCAGAAGCCTGCCCGAGGGGATAGTCAAAACAGAATTTAAAAATTGTAATTAGTTGCGGAGATATTAATTAAAATGTAGACCTATGTCTTAATCAAAAAGCGATCTCAATGACTCAGAATTCACCGAGATTGAACAGGCAGACGATTTTCTAAGCGGTCTCGATCGGAGACAACTGTCTGTGATAAAAACGGAAATGGTTGTAATCAATTAAGATATCATGTGTTTTATACTGGGGGGAAAAATTGCAATTTTAAATTTTTTTTCAAATTTTCATTCACGTTACATTTGAATTAATATTCGGCCTAGACAGCATATTATAAAGCTACTGTTCAATTTTCATGAAAATATATGAATAATTAAAAAAATATATCTATTTATTGGAAAAAAATTGTCTTCTTTTATACTTTGCAGTATTTGCCCGATAATTCGATTGTGAATATTTTTGAAAGAGTACGATTATTAGGGAGGGCTTGAGGGAGAGGGAAAAAAGGCAAAAATTAAAAAAAAAAAAAAAAAAAAAAAAAGAGTTACAGCATTTGAAATTGGTTGGCATATTAAGATTTTAAGGCAAGGTATTTGGTTTTCTTTTATATCTCAGCTTCTAATTAAAATAATTTCATAAGTAATACATCACTTGAAAGCTTTGTTGATTTGGAATTGAACGGTAGATTACAGAAATTTTTACCGCCAGATGGCGCTGAAATATTTTAAAATTTCAATATTTCAAATTCTAATTATGATTATATTATTTTTAATACATCATTCGAAAGATATTTTAAAGTTTTTTTATATTATCGAAAGTATTATTCGAGATTTTACCCGATTTACACGTTTTAAGGTTTCCTGTTTAGGTTTTCTTTTGTATCTCAGCTACTAATTAAAATATTTTCATAAGTAATACATCATTTGAAAGCTTTGTTGATTTGGAATTGTACAATATATTACAGAAATTTCTACCGCCAGATGGCGCTGCTATATTTTAAAACTTCAATGTTTCAAATTCTAATGAGCGAGGAAGGTGTTGTAAGTTCTAAAACGGGGATAAGGCGCCGCAGGCGCCACCGAGCGGGACTTAGCTAAAGTCAGAAATTTGAAAGATCATAACATGGTTAGCGAACAGGCTGTTTCAGATATTGAAAAGGGATGAGGGCGCCGAAGGCGCTACCGCACGTGAATTTACTGCGATTTCAATAAGCTATTTTCAGATTTTCACGATATATCAATAAGCTGTTATTAGACCTGAATCGGGAAGAAGGCGCCGCAGGCGCCACCGAGCGGATGATTCGTAAAGTCGGAATTTTCAGGGATCGCGAACCAGCTGGTCGCCGAAGGCGGCTAGTAGATAATAAAACTGATTCTCGTTGTTCCAAAAATTTGATAAATTCTTCAAAGGTGGGAACATTTTTGGATTTATGGGACAACTCAAAATTCTTCCTAGATTCTCTGTCTAACTTTGCTACGAGAATATTTATAATGAAAACATCTGATAATTTGTTCTGTACATATTTAAGAACTTTCAAGGCACGCAAATTTTTCTGAATACAATCAATCATGTTTCTTATCTCTTTGGGATTTTCAGTTTGAATTTTCTCAAAATTCAGAATTTTTTGTACATGAATATCAACAATTAATCGCTCGTTATCATAGCGATTTTCTAATGCATTATATAATGATTCAAATGTATCAAAATTACTGACTAGATTTTTAGCATCATATTTGAGACAAGATCTAAGATAATATAATTTCTGCGACTGATTAATATGAACATTATTGGTTATTAAATCATCAAACTGTTCTTTAAAAGAACTGAATTCCTCATATTTTCCTGAAAATTCAGGTAATACTAAAGGAGGAATTTGAGTTTTTATTTCAAAGGCATCTTGAGATGCATTTTCAGTCGCATTTATTTTTTTTATCAGAATCAAATTTCTTATAAGAATTAATAAGAGTATTAATTCTTACCTCTAATTTTTCCAGACGTTCTTCACATGAGTCAAGATCGTCATCTATGGTTGCTTGTTCAGCATCTTTCAAGTCTTGAATTTCGTAGTATTTTTGTCGTAATTCATCGATTTTTGTTTGTAGTAGTTCGACGTTCTTTAATTTCACTTTCAATTCTACTACGTCTATCTCGTAATTTTCGGCATTTGTGCCTTCTACATAGTTTTCAATTCTAGTTATCTTTCCTTTTAAGGAAGATTTTAATTTATTATTTTTATCCATAAGTCGCTGATTACAAGCTCCTTTCTCGACGGAGCCACTTTTTTGTAGAAACTTAACTACAAATGATTAATTTTCGACGGACCTTTTTTTTAATATTATTTAATTGAAACTAAATAAAATATGTACATATATACAATAAAAACATACTTGAAAGAAATTTGGATTTCGGCATAAATTTGAGTAATTATCCACATTTTTTGATGGTTATATTTCTAGTAAGGTAGTTTGTAATAGTAATTATATAACGCATCAAGTCAAGTCATGGTGCTATCAGCACTCGTATCGTTCTCCTTCAGCGAGCACATTTTTTCTCATCCTCTGACAGGTGATCCGCGACGGGGTGGCGCGCATGCGTCAACACCCTCTATAATTGATAAAGCTCTCAAAAAGTTCAGTAGGCCTACTTATAATTCTACTCTTTCTATTGATGATAAAATTAAACCTGATAATCTTGTTGTCTCGCTTTTTTATCCCCCCTTATGTTTTAAATTAGCCAAAGTTTTGAAGCGTTTCAATTTTCCCGTTATCTTTAAACCTGTCAATAAATTCCAATTCCCTTCAACCAAATCCCCTGTTCCTGAGCTTCATAAGTGGGGTATCTATAATGTCCCTTGTAATAATTGTGATTTATCTTATATTGGTCAAACAAAAAGAAATCTCGAATGTCGTTTACGTGAACATTCTCGGTATGTTGTTAATCAAGGAATTTCTGAATCCTCTATTGCGAAGCACAGTTGGGAATTTGATCATAGTTTTAATTTTAATAGTGCCAAAATTATCTTTCATGCCAAACGCGTTTTCGAACTGGATTTTTTGGAAAATTTAGCTATTTACCTTAATCGTGATAAAATTGTCAATGAAAAATCTGATTCCACTTTGCTGTCTACAGCGTGGAAAAATTTGTTTAATTCAATTAAATAATTTCCTTCATTATGTATATAGCACAATATTAGTTATAATAAAATAATTCTAATAAAAAAAAAATAATAATAAATAAATAAATTTTATTAAATTTAGTTATTAGTATAATATTAATAAATAAATAAATAAATAAAAATAATTGATTACTCCTTTCCTCCAAACCTTTTTTTTTTTGTGTGTGTACGTGTGTTCCTTTCTGATTGGTCCTGCCCTGCATGATGCTTCCTATTGGTTGTTTGTGTTGCTCCTCCCCCTCTGTATTTTGTCCTGCTTTCAGTCTTGCTTTTGCCTCCAAGGCAGTAGCACGTGTTTGCACCTGATGAAGAAAGGCTACGTCCTTTCGAAATCGGTTATGTTGACTTAAAATTTATGGTGTGTGAAGAAGTTTTAACATCTTTCTAAAACTTGGTTTGGTTTAAATGTTAATTTTACTGATTCACACTTTCTTTGTGAGTGACAAAAGAAAAATCCACATCTGGATATTTTTCTCTCCTCTTTCATCAACCGATAATTATATCATTTAAATGCCAAATTTTCGAACAGATTTTATTACGTCGTTCTCCACATAAAGTTTGGGATCGAGTCAAATATTCTAAACTAAAAGTATTAGTTAGGAAAGTTGTAATTTTGAAAAACATTTAAAAATTTGCAAGGATAAGGCATTTAAGGATACCACAAAGAGTATTAATTTTAGAATGAAAATCAACAAATGTTTTAATGCACGAAATAGCAAAATAATTAAATGTTATTTTTTAACAATGTATAACATTATTGCCTGTTTAAACTGCAAATTTGGCTTTAGATGGGTACGTTGCTCATCCGAACGAGATGACCCTTACCGCAAGTTAAAAAGACAATATTTAAAAAATCGATTTGTTCTATGTTCAGAACTTAGAAAAGATTCAGAAAAGTATTTAGGAAAATAATTTCTTTAAAAACAGTGCAGTAACGATTGCACTAAGCAGATTTAAAAGCCAAAAGATCTGCAAAAAAGCTCTATTTCACGAAAAAAAAAAAAAAAAAAAAAAAATGGGGAAACGAGATATCAGTGGGTAAAAAAGTAAAAAAAAGGTCAGTTAATTATTAAGCTCCAATGGTCTTCTCTGATGAGTCAAGTTTAATTTATTTGGAGCAGACGGAAACAAGCTAGTTAGAAGACGAAAAGGTGACCAACTTAAAGAAAAATTGCACTTTTAAAACAGTAACACCTTCTCCGTACATTATGGAATGAGGGTGCATAATTTTTCAAAGAGTTGGGCAAATTTTAATCTTCAAGTGATAAATTAACTCGGGAAAAGAAAAAAAATTACGATCATTTTAAAAGTGATGCCTATCCGACTATTTTGAGAGTATCTCAGATTTTTCTACAACCGATGTTTCAAGATTATAATGCATCTTTCCGCACGGCGTCTATGGAAAGATTTTTTTTATTCACATTGTTAAAATTATGCGTCTATTCTCATGACCATTTATTAATCTGTAAGTAATCATTAATTTTTCCACTTTTGATTAAATTTTGTAAGGAATATTGTTAAATTTATTCTTCAACAGACCTGGAAATAGTCCTGATGTTTGTAATAATAAAATTTCTGAGGATTATGTTAAAAAAATGTATAATACTATGCTGCTACACATTAAAGTAGTAATTCCATATAAAGGTGGGATAACCCAGTACTGAACATCTTTTGTTATTCAGTACTGGTTTATATCTAACAAATAAATGTAGTTCTATTTCATAAAATATAACGCGTTTATTTCATTTAATAAAGCATTATAAGTCATCATAGAATACAAAGTATATGTATAATAAACATATGCATGATTATGTTTAAAAAGAAAGTTTTATGTATAGATTTATATTAGGTACTTTGTAAAGTGTAATAAAGCGAAATGCTAAATTGCAAATACTCATACGTATAATATTATCTTTTTACTTTCCGAACACTATAGTGAGGAAAGTATTGTAATCATGTCAAAAATACAAATTTGAGATTTTGATGTTTCTATACGTTTCGAGGTCTCCCGAGTCCGTTTTCACTATTTTAACGATGATGTATGTATATGTGTATGCATGTGTGTGTGTATGTGTGTGAGGGAACACGCCAGTGTCTAAACCCTTTGCTCGAATGAGCTGTAAGTTGGTACGCATGTTTCAAGTCACCGTAGCACGAACCCTATTAATTTTGATGAATCTAGCACTTATAGTTTTTTTTACAGGGACACAAAGAAAAACTCTTTATCATTATGGCCTATGGGACCAAAATCGTAAATGAGCGATAGCATCTAAACGCCTCATTCAATTGAGCAAAAAATTTATACACATATTATAGGTCACAGTTGCACGAACTGTATAGATTTTGGAGAATCTAGCACTTATAGTATTTTTACAGGGACACAAAGAAAAATTCTTTATCATTATGGCCTATGGGGCCAAATTTTTAAAAGTGTGATAGTGTCTAAACGCCTTATTAATCTGAGCAAAAAATTTGTACACGTATTATAGGTCACAGTTGCACCAACTGTATAGATTTTGGTGAATTTAGCACTTATAGTTTTTTTCAGGGACACAAAGAAAAATTCTTTATCTTTATGGCCTACGGGACCAAATTTTTAAAAGTGCGGTAGCATCTGAACGCCTTATTCAATTGAGCTGAAAATTTATATGAATATTATAAATCACTGCTGCACTAACTATAAGCATTTTGGTGAATCTAGCATTTATAGGTTTTTACAGGGACACAACGAAATATTCTTTATCATTATGATCTATGAGCTCAAAGTTCAGTAGCGTTAAGTAAAACATCGTGTAATATATGGAGAAAAATACTCAGACACTCTATTATGGTTTTCTCTCTTTTGTTTGTTTAACAACTCCTTTTTCTTTACTTTATCTACAAAACTGTTAATTACTCAATGTTCGGAAAGTCGAATGGAATCACTCCAGATTTTTTTTTTTTTTTTTTTTTTTTGGTGCGGCTTTTTTTTTGTATACCTCAGTGCATAATTTATTTAAATTATTTCTTTAAATAAGATAGAGCAGGCAAGATGTACGCGTATATATAAGTATAAATTATGTGTAAGAAAAAATTTTGTAATATAAGTAGGAATTTTGTGTAAGATGAATGTATGCAGTGTAAAACGCAAAAAACTTGTGTTGAGTGTACATAATTGAGCAGAATGTACATCTTTGTTCATTCTGTGACTCATTTATGCAAGTTATTCTTGGTTAACCCTTTGCGGCGCAGGACAATTCGAAACATTTAAATTATACTGTCACCGTAATTTACGAACTAAATTAAACTAAAAGAAATTTTAAATTTTAAGGTTAAAAAAACAGGCTTTTTCTGATATGTTATAAACGTAAATTTTTGCTAAAAAATTTCCGGGATGAATTTTTGCAGCTGGATCTTGAACTTCGCGTCCTCGCAGCGAGGACAGCGCGCGTTAAGGGGTTAAGGGCCAGCTTCACTCACCGTCGCAGGAAGCCGAAGCCAATGTTATTCTATGGGAAATTTTCTTTACTTATAACTCATTAACTAATCCGTATTTTTAAATTCTATTTTGACATTCAGAAAATTCCCAACTGTTAAATTGACGCACCTTTTTTAAAAACGTATTTTTTTTAATATTTTATTTTGAAATTGCAAAATGAAAAATTTCACATGTTGAAAATTCGTATTTTACAGCTTCAAAATAAAATATTAAAAATAAAAAAAATAAGTTTTTAAAAAAGGTGCGTCAATTTAACAGTTGGGAATTTTCTGAATTTGAAAACAGAATTTAAGAATATGTATTAGTTAATTAGTTATAAGTAAAGAAAATTTCCCATAGCATAACATTGGCTCGGGCTTCCGGTGACCGTGAGTGAAGATGGCCGTTAATATGCTAATGTCTTCATTCTAATGTATTAAATCTTATATGTATTGTAAGTTGTATGTATCGTGAATTGCTTGTATAACGAGTTGCTTGTGCGTGTGTAGAAGATATATGTTTACATATACAAATGAAAGGAGTATATTAATATTTGAGATTAAACTATTACAAAAAGGAGATAATTTAAGTATTACATAAAATTCTGATAGTTCTGATAATTAAATAAAATTAGATATTAAATAAAATTCTGCTAATAAGGTGTTTTTTTTTTCTTTTTATAAAAGCTTTATTTTCTTCTATGTACTGTACGACATTTATTATTAACATTATTTGTTTACTTTCATCTTAGTCAGTTTGGAATATAAGTAAATTTGTTAGTGAGGTTATTTATTTACTTTTATTTTTTTCGTCTAATTTTTCTTTCTTTCCCACATTTCGACTGGCATATTCTATCAATTTTATTTTTCGTTGATTTATTTATTATTAAATTTATTACTCTAATAATGTTTTTTTATTATTAAAAGCATAAATGAAATATACAAAAATCTATTTAATTCCATAAAAAAAGTAACATTGATTAAAATCAGTTTGAACTAAATTACATTGTGTTAAATATTTAAAATGCTATTTATGTGTTTAATTATTCTGAAAGTTAATTCACATTTCAATTGTAGATAAATCAGTACTCTTCTTTTGTAACGGCTTCGTGGGACCGATAGTATTTTTTTTATAGACCCATTATAATGCTAGTATTAGTACAATACGTTTTACTCTATCTATACTATAGTACTAGAATATTTAAAGAACTTTTCCTTTGTAGCAGCCCCATAAAACGAAAGAACCGATAATCCATACAAAATAAATCAAATTTATTTTATTTTGTTTATATTTTCTTGTCTTCTTATATTTTGTAATTATTCTGTTTCAGAATTCATTGCCAAGACCTGGAACAACTTACACCAAAACTCAAAGAATTCCATTTAAAAGTGCTATAGTAAACCAAGTGAATGATGGTAAATTGACGAATAATTCTGTTGATTCAACGTCAGAAGCAAAAGAAAAACATTGTAATTTATTTTCAGAAAATAAAGTATTCAGAAATCTTGAGCAAAAAATTAATGGGCAAGAAAATAATTTTAGTTGCACGACGAAAGAGACATCCAATAAAGACCAAAGTTCGGAAAAACTAAAGAATTCGACATCTGAAACGAAACGTGCAAATATCAACAACGTCGTCGGCGATAATGCAACAAAATTACTTACTATTGAAAAACAGAGTGACGGTGTATCTAAGATTACTCCAATTTCTAACAATCAATTGGAAACCCAACCGAAATATGTTCCTCGATTCTTTCCTAGAAAGTTAAATGAAAATAAAAATAATCCGTCTTTAAATGGTAATTTTCAAGATAATTTGAATCAGGCTACGGAATCTCAAGAAAAGTTTGTTCCCAGATTTTTTTCCAAACAACCGAAGCAAAATTCACAACTTATCACCGATATTTATCCAATAGTTAAAAGTGCCAAACACTTTTCAAAGCTTTCGCTCGGTAAAGTAAGAAATATTTCTCAACCACACGCAGAAATAAAACAGCAAAATACAGATTTAAAACTCATCTCAGATAAAATAAGTAATCCAGCTGCTTGCAGAAAAGTCAAAGCATCAAAAATGAATTCAGAAAAAGGAATTGGATGGAAAGTTAAATGCTTGCAAGATGAAGTTGCAAAAGATACGCGGAAAAATATTAATTCAAGAAAGCGGGTGAATGATGAAATAAATTTCTTAAAGGAAAACGATTCTAAAATTAATAAAAAGGTTAAGCAGCTAACCTTGAAAGCAAAATAACAATATTTATCATATAATTTTTTTTTTTTTTTATATTCATTTAGTTTAATTTCTTTTAAAAGTTTTATTGTTTTAGAGTACACATTTTTTTATCTGAAAATATGAATTTATTTAAACACTTTTATTTATTTATTTATTTATTTTAATTCAGGTTCTGTACAATACTCGATTCTGTCGAGTTTTGGATAATAAAGTGTTTTTACCTTGGTTTTGTTATAATTCTTTTCTAATTTCCTAGTTATTTTCCATTACTTTCAAATTAAATTATTATTATTATTGTTGTTATTTAGAAGAAATTACAGTACTCGCCGCTTATTAAAACGACATGCGTTCTGAGCCAAAGTGATTTTATTAAGCGGCTGATTTTTATATCCGGCGAACAATCTTTGCACTCAAGAAAAATGTATTACTTCCCTGAATTTGGAAAGAAATTTCAAAAAGTTACGAATAACGGAATTAATAAACAATATTAATTAATTTTTGACGGATAATTAATTAATTGTTCCTTCAAAATAAGCAAATTAAACATATCCGAAGTTCAGATGCGTTTTTCTTTGAGGAAAATCCTCCTTACTTTGCCAAAAGTTTTCGCTTATCTTTTAAATTTATTCTTAATTGTTTCAAAATAGGAACTAGAAATTGTCTTTTAATAATTATAAATTAAAAAATGTATACAGTAACCGCCGTTTAATAAATTCACTGGTTAATAAAATCAGCCGCTTAAGGGCCCTCTTCACTCACCGCCGCTGGAAGCCGAAACTAATGTTATTCTATGGGAAATTTTTCTTTACATGGGAAATTTTTCTTTTATTATTGAAACTTATTAACTAATACATATTTTTAAATTCTGTTTTCACATTCTGAAAATTCCCAGCTGTTAAATTGACGGACCTTTTTAAAAAATGTATTTTTTTAATTTTTAATATTTTATTTTGAAATTGCAAAATGAAAAAAATTCACATATTGAAAATTCGTATTTTGCAGCTTCAAAATAAAATATAAAAAATTAAAAAAATATTTTTTTAAAAAAAGGTGCGTCAATTTAACAGCTGGGAATTTTCAGAATGTGAAAACAGAATTTAAAAATATGTATTAGTTAATAAGTTATTTGTAAAGAAAATTTCCCCATAGAATAACATTGGCTCGGGTTTCCGGCGACGGTAAGTGAAGAGGGCCATTAATCTGATTAAATTGCTGGGAACGGAATCAAATTAAAACAAAATACTTTTAAAACCGTCGCTTGATAAAATTAGTATCGCCGGTTATTAAACTCAAATAATAATAATAATTGAAAAAATATTATTATTATATATACTGCGCCATGAAAATTCGTACCATGAAAATTTGCAGAATCATGTAATCACAAACTCTATAGTTCTAGTGTTCATTTCAGTCATAAAGTCAGTTGGGAGAGCATAAATTCTTTATTAGAAATTAAACACACAATGAAAAACTATTTGCAGTATACTTTGAAGAATTCACAATTATAACTTAATTCAGTATATTTCAGGATAACATTGTTTCTCCATAAAGGAGCCAAGATCATAATATTTAAATCATAACTTTCATGTTCAAGAGAAAAAATTATACTTCCTGTTTAAGACAGGCCGAGAAACTCAACTAGAAAAAAAGTAACATTCTCATGGAGAAAAAAGCACCTCTCATTTGGCAAAGAGCCAACTACTCGTCGGGGGGCTGGCGAAACGAAACCAAAAGCTACGTTCAAACATGCTCCGCCCCCATGAACGAAGGTTCATAAAAATATTCTACAAGTACAATAACAACATTAGTGTTATTACAGGTTTTCATTTTCTTGGTCTTCAACTGCAAATAGATAAGAAAAAAAAGAGATTAATATACATATGAAACATTGTAACTAGATGATTAACATAAATGGATTAAAAACAGGAACATAAAAAAAAAATAAAAAAATAAATAAAAATAAAATAAAATAAAATAAAAATAAAATAAAAATTTCAAAGTTCAAAATGGTAGAGGTGATAGTTTGGCGATCGGACGCTTCAACTCTCCATAAATAGTTTTCAGTAGAACAACACGAATCTTGCCATCTGCTCCAGGAAATAATTTGATTATGCGTCCTAGTTTCCACTTCAAAGGGGGCTGATTATCATCTTTTATTAAAACCAAATCGTCTTTCTTGAAATTTGGTTTATTTATTAACCATTTTGATCGCCTTTGCAAGTCTGATAGGTAATCTGAAGACCATCTGTTCCAGAAACTTTGAAAAATTTTTTGTAGAAGTTTCCATCTTTCTAGCGGGGTTAGGTTAACTGAAGAATAGTCAGGTTCTGGTATTGAAGTCAAGGCAGTGCCTATGATAAAATGTCCTGGAGTTAGAGCATTTAAGTCACTTGGATCATTCGAGAGCGCAACAAGAGGTCTCGAGTTCAAACACGATTCAATTTGAGTAATTAAAGTAAGGAACTGTTCATAAGTTAATATTTGTTCGCCAATAGTTCTTTTTAAATGACCCTTCATCTGTTTTATTCCAGCCTCCCAAAGTCCTCCAAAATGGGGGGCCGATGGGGGATTGAAATTCCATTTGATTGTTTCTTCGGACAAATATCTGTGGATCTTTTCGTCAGAAGAGATCAAGGACATCATTTTTTTCATTTCGTTGTCGGCACCTACAAAGTTCGTTCCTCTGTCTGAAAACAATTCTTCAGGTTTTCCTCGTCGAGCAACAAACCTCTTCAAGGATGCGAGGAATGTTTCAGAGGTGAGATCACTGAGTATTTCCAAATGAATTGCTTTTGTGGAAAAACAGATATATAAACAAATATAACTTTTATAAGATCTAACACCTCGGCCCTTACGAGGTTTGATGAGAAAGGGGCCTGCAAGATCAACCCCGACTTTCGAAAACACTCGCGATGGCACTACACGAGCAGCTGGAAGATCACCCATCAGTTGAGAGGCTAAGTTCGATGTGGTTCTAAAACACTTCATACAGTTCCGCAGATTCCTTTTCACGGCGTCTCTTGCATTAATTATCCAATATTGTTGTCGCAGGACTGAAATTGTTAACTGAGTTCCACTGTGAAGATGTTTTTCATGAAAGTACTTTATAATTAAATCTGTAATGTGATGCGTTTTAGGAAGTATCATTTGGTGTTTTTGACTCTCAGGTAGGTTTGCGTGTCTTAATCTTCCACCAACACGAAGAATTTCATTTTTGTCTAGAAAAGGATTTAAAGAAAGGAGTTTGTTACTAGCATTCAGGTTTTTTCCAGATTTTAAAGTCTTTATTTCCTCTCCAAATTCATGTCTTTGAACCAACTTCACAATAATTTTAGTTGCCTCATCAAGTTCTTGTATAGTTAAAAAGCCAGTATTTCGCGCAGATCGACATTTAGTATTTTTTATAAATCTAAGACACCAGGCTGTAACACGTCTTAATTTAGACCAAGATGAAAACTTATATAATAATTCAAATTCATTATTGCCATGAGTTAAAGAGCAAACAGTAGTTTTCCGTTGTTCTCTCAAAATCTCTTCTTCAGGTATTTTGACTTCATTTTCCGGTAGTGGTGTCGGTAAGTGCTCTTCTTTCAACCAGATTGGTCCCTTTAACCATTCTTCATTCTTCAACAATTCAGTTGCTGTGCAACCACGAGATAGCACATCAGCGGGATTTTTAACCCCTGGACAAAATCTCCACTGAGATGGGGCTACTAATCGTTGAATTTCACGCACTCTGTTCTCTACAAAGGGCTTCCAGTTACTAGCACTTCCTTTGACCCAATAAAGGGTAATTTGGGAATCACAGAAGCATAGTATGTTTTTGACGGGAACTGAAAATAGCTGCCCAAGATAATGAGCTAATCGAGCAGCTGTTAAGGCTCCCATCAATTCAAGTCGAGGCAAAGTAAGTTTTTTGAGAGGAGCTACTCTTGTCTTTGACATAATAAATGAAGTTTCACGGGAACAAGGATCACGAAAATAAGCTACTGTACCATATCCCTTCAAACTGGCATCGCAGAAAACACAAATTTGAATAGTTTCAGGAGTTAATTTTTCAAAATTCGTAAAATATTTTCTAGGCACTTCAAAATTTTCTAAATCCTGTATTTCACGATGCCATTTCTTAAATTTTTGTGTTAAAGCATCAGGTAAAGCAGAATCCCAATCAACACCCTGCTCCCATAGTTCTTGCATTAGAAATTTAACTCTTATTATAAAAGGGGAAATAAACCCTACAGGGTCATACACCTTTGCTACAGTTTGTAAAACAATTCTCTTAGTGATAATTTCATTATCAAACCCTTCTAACAGAGATTGAATGTCTATTCTTAACGTGTCATTATTAGTTGACCACATTATTCCCAATACTTTAGAGATATTTCCCTCATTTATTTCTTCATCAACGTTTATTCCATGTTTTTCCCACAATTTGCTTAATTCGTAAGAGTTACTTTTAAATTTCCTTAATGTCATATTGGCATCTTTAAGTATTTTCACAGCACCAGACGATAAAATAAATGCTTCATTTACAGAATTAGCGCCATGAAAGAGATCATCAACATATAAGGAAGTATCGAGCATATCAACTACTTTCTCAAACAAGTTTTTATAGCCCTTTATGTGATGTTTAATGGTAGCTGAGAGCAAAAAGGGTGATGTTGTAACACCAAAAGTTACACGAGTCATGCGGAAAACCTTTAATAGAGGATTTTTACTATTTATATCCTCAAACCATAGAAATCTCAAAAAGTTTCTATCATTTTCTGCAACCTGTATTTGCAGAAAAGCTTTTTCAATGTCACAAACAAAGGCAATTTTATGAAGGCGGAATTTTAAAATAATATCCAAAATATTAGGATTTAAATTGGGGCCTGCAAATAAACATTCATTTAAAGATTTTGCTTCCTTTTCTTTGGAAGAAGCATCAAACACTATTCTGACCTTTGTAGTGGACTTATCTGTTCTTATCACCGGTCTGTGGGGCATATAATATACACCAGTTTCATTTTTGTTTATTTTACACTCCTCTATTATACCCATTTTCTTTTGTTCCTCAAGAATTTTTTCATATTCATTTTTAAGCCATTCATTTTTAGACAGTTTTGTTCTCAAACCCCAAAGTCTATTTTTGGCTATTTCTATATTCGATTTTAATTCATTTTTATTTTCCTTCCACAAAAATTGAATTTCATATCTTCCCTTAACAAAATTTAAATTTTCATTAAAAGAATTAATAATTTCTATATCTCTCTGTGACATAGAATCATTCTTACTGTCACATATTCCAAGTGATTCTAAATCCCAAAAACGCTGCAAATCAAAACTGTCAAATTTATTTACAGATACAAAATGCGAATTAATTACTTCTGTACTATTATTATTCAATTTCCCCACTACAGTATATCCGAAAATAGTATTAGCAACATATAAATTATCACCGATTTCTTCAATGATACCTCTCTGTATTTTCCAAAAATAATCAGCTCCTAGCAAAATATTAATTTTGGAATCACTTAATGAATTGTCTGCCAATTTCCAGTTTTTATTTTTAATATAACTTTCAATTTCTGGTTCGCCCCTTGGGCTTTTCAAGGGAGTCGCGGTTATTAAGTCTGTAGCTAATACTTCAACATGGATGAGCCGACGAGGATTTATTTTGCTACGCAGTTCAATATTAAAAACCTCGAATTCCTCTTCTTTACCTTTATTTATACCAAAGGCAAAAACAGTTAGCTTTTCTGTTCTTACACGGGTTAATTTTAATTCGTGGGCCAATTCTTTAGTAATAAAACTTTTTTCACTTCCGGAATCCAATAAGAGTCTGACAGTTTTTGATCTAGAATTAGATTGGGCTATGACGCAACATGTTTGCAATAACGCTGCCTGATTACTGTTTTTTAAATGTGAATTCGATACTATAGTGTTCTCTACTACTTCTGGTTTCAAGTTTTTTGAAAAACAAAATAATTTGTTATGATCTGTTGCTTTACATTTTTCGCAAGGCTGCGATTTCACCCTGCACTGTGATGACAGATGAGATTTTAGAAAACATTTATAACACCTGCCATCCTTCTTTAATTTTAACCTTTTCTCAACATCAGTTAAATTAGTACATTCAAGAGAATGATGATCATAATTCTTGCAAAATATGCATATATTTTTTACACCTACATTCAATGAATTCATTTTATTTGAAAATTTTCTTTCATTAATTTCGGCTTTATTTTTATTTACAATTACCGAAGCATTTTTATAATTAATCATACTAAATGATTTTTCACGCGCTTCAAGTTCTACTTTAAGAAAATTAATTAAGTCTGTCACATCAGACTCATCCTTCCTTTTATCACTTTGCCTGTAATATTCAACTACTAGATCGTTTGGCAATAATTTTAATAAAATTGGATTCAGTAAATGACCATATTGGCCTTTTGTCACCCCTAAATTAGATAAACTGCGAATATTTACTTCACAAGCGTCATAAAACTTTCTCAAAGCAGTTATATTTGATGAACTTTTTACGCCTTCTAAGTTTATCAATTTATTCATGTGAGCATTAATGATAATATCCTTTTGCCCAAAACGTGTTTTCAATATTTCTATGCAATTATCATAATTTTGTTCCGTAAGTGAAAACCCTTCAATAACATTGTACGCTTTGTCAGTTAAAAGCGTTTTCAAGTAAGTGAATTTTTCAATCTTTGTAAGATTTTCATTTAAATGGATTGAATTTTCGAAACAATCGAAAAATTCGTTCCATTTTTCTATTTGTCCACCAAATTTTGGTAAGGACATTTTCGGCAATCTCACTGCCGAACCAGTTTTTGTTTGGGTTTCACTGACAGAACAGTTTGAACTACTTTCATCTTTATTATTACATAATCTTTTTAATCTTAGTTTTATTTTGCATTTGGCAGAAATTATTTGCTCGCCGTATTTATCGCTGGTCGCGATATCTTTTTCATACTCTTTAATATCTACTATTAAATTTTCAATTTCATTATTTAAATTTTTTAATGCAATTTCTCTTTCACCTATCATTTCCTGGATTTCGATGATTTCGTCTGATTTTGTATTTTCTAGATCGTCCAATAATAAATTCTCTAATTTATTTATTAATTTAGTTACATTTGAGCGTTCCGTAGAACGCTTAGCTTTTAACTTTTCAATATTCATAGCGAGCAAATAATCAAACAAAATAATTAAAATAATTAAAATTTCTAATTTCATTTAATCAATGTTATAAATAGTAGTTAAATTTTGCTTACCTGGTTCCATATCCAGGCAGCTATCCAATAACGAATCCGGAATTCCAGTCATTATTATTTTTCAGTTTCGTTTTCACAATAAATTATCCAAGCTTTCAAATCCAAATCCAGATAAATTAATATCTAAGGGTAATTTCACTTTTAAGGGATTTCACATATCCCGAGTTTCGTTCACCATGAAAAAATATTATTATTATATATACTGCGCCATGAAAATTCGTACCATGAAAATTTGCAGAATCATGTAATCACAAACTCTATAGTTCTAGTGTTCATTTCAGTCATAAAGTCAGTTGGGAGAGCATAAATTCTTTATTAGAAATTAAACACACAATGAAAAACTATTTGCAGTATACTTTGAAGAATTCACAATTATAACTTAATTCAGTATATTTCAGGATAACATTGCTTCTCCATAAAGGAGCCAAGATCATAATATTTAAATCATAACTTTCATGTTCAAGAGAAAAAATTATACTTCCTGTTTAAGACAGGCCGAGAAACTCAACTAGAAAAAAAGTAACATTCTCATGGAGAAAAAAGCACCTCTCATTTGGCAAAGAGCCAACTACTCGTCGGGGGGCTGGCGAAACGAAACCAAAAGCTACGTTCAAACAATAATAATAATAATCTCTTCAGCAACAAAAAAATTCATTTATCCCCGCTAAACAGATTTTTCATTTACGCTGTTTTTTTATTATTGAAGTAAATAAGAAAATAAAGCACACCAAATCCTCCGTTATCTCTCTTTGTCGAAAATTTTACACTTGCAACATAGTTCCAAATTAAACGCTCCCCATCATTTTCAAGAAAATTGGGAGAGAGTGGGTTTGAATGGGACAATAGCTAAATTTTTATGTTTTGCAAGCACCAGAAACTTGACATTTTTTCTGATATATGGCAGCACTGAGATCATTCATCAAGTGTAGTTTCAGAATTGTGCTATTCATAGAACGGCAGAAAAAAATTAAAGCGTCTTTTTCAGCTGGCAAAGTAAGTTTTTGCTGATTTATTAGGTAGTAGTTAAGACATTAACTATTTGCTTAAAGTTAATATAACTCTTATATGGTGAAAAGGCATAATCTTTATTGTATTTATGATATTCAATAAGAATATTGACAATTGTTCATTAAGCCTATTTCCTGTTTTATATGATCATGAGATGGTTGGGATGAATGGGACACTCCCCACTATGTACTAATTTAAAATTTTACACAAGAATTATATTAAAAATGTAAATTAGCCAGATTGATTATCAGGATTCTTAATTTTGTGGACTTAGAAAAAAAATTGAAATTAATTGTTCTGATTTTTGTTTATAATAATTATGATTAAAAAAATTATAAGTTAGAATATTCAATGCAACTTAAATCAATAATTAAAAAAAAAAAAAGTAAATAAATAAATAAACTAATTTTGATTAAAATCACAATTTCAATCAAGCTAATTCAATAAATCCTGGTGATTATTAATGTAATACACAATAGAATGCTGATTTTCCCGATCAGTCGGAAACAAAAATTTATCTGTATAATTTGTACTCTATTATAATGATTTATCTCTTTCTAGTGTCTTATTTATTTACTTATTTTTAGATTAGGTCTTATTAGATTAAATTACCAAAGCCTACAGCACTAAGAACTGTGCGAACCAAAGGACTTTTGCTTTTTTATGTTAATTTGAGTCAATACATCAGTTTATGTTAATTTCAGTAAATTTATAGTGTGTAATAAAATCACATAAGTCAATTTAACTTTAAAAATTTATTTACTCTCCATTTTGTTTTTTTTCTTTGTTAATTCCAGCCTTGTCCCATTCATACCCATAGGTGGGGATGAATGGGACAATGCACATGCATGTTAAAATATATATATATATATTATTAATTAAAAATGATAATTATTAAAGTTAGTATTTCATTTTAGTATTAAATTTTATTAAAGTTAGTACGTTTATATGTAACTGATTACTGAAGTGTACTTATGAGCCATGTTACAAAATTCTGAATTAAATATAGCCAACATTATCAATAAAAACATGAAAAATGTCCCATTCATCCCCACTCTCCCCTATATATTCTTCAAAGCGTGGTAATTAGTTTTATTATGGTATCAGATTTATTATGGAAAAAGATTTTAAAACAAAGTAATATGTGTTATTATTTTTAATGCTAAGTTTATACGTGACATCTAAGTTTTAATTTTGTGCACGTATAAAGACGTGACGTATTACTTAAAATAGAAATTATTTTGAACAATATCACCTTTTTATTGAATATTAAACACTTTCACGACCGCATGCTTTTTGTCTATTAGATAGTTTGTTCCGCCTGTGGGCGTTATTCATTCAAACTGCATTATGTCAGAACGAGGTTTTCTATATCCATATTTATTTTACAAATGAATATACATAATTATTATACTCTTTCTAGTGAAAGTATTTGTATTCATACTATTTTGTTTATATAAATATGAATATAAGGGATATTCTTAAGAAATATAGTAACACATAAATTTTGAAAGAAACGCCCACTGGAGGAGTTTCAGATTTCCAATGAAGTGGATCTTCGTCAGCGGTCGCGAAAGTGTTAAATACCCTTTCTCAGATTTTAGCTTAAATCTTGTTATCTATATTTTTGTATATTATATATTGTTGGTTTGTACGCCTAAAATTAAATGTAAAACTCTATGGTAACACTTCCATGCGGTTCTTACTGTATAAAATAAAAATAAACCCAACAGAAGTATATAGTTCTTTTTTTTAAATATTAAATACTTTTTTTTTTTTTTTTTTTTTTTTAACCGCTATTAATATTATTATCATTACTACTATTATTCTTTTATCTTGGTATCTAGATTTTTGTAATTCAACATTCTAGGGTTCATATGGCTCAAGCTATTTAATTTTTACTTTCCGAACACTATAGTGAGGAAATTATTGTAATCATGTCAAAAATCCGAATTTGAGATTTTGATGTTTCTATACGTTTCGAGGTCCCCTGAATCCGTCCTCACTATTTTTACGATGATGTATGTATGTGTGTGAGTGAACACGCTAGCGTCTAAACGCTTTGCTCGAATGAGCTGTAAGTTGGTACGCATGTTGCAAGTCACCGTAGCACGAACCCTATTGATTTTGATGAATCTAGCACTTATAGTTTTTTTACAGGGACACAAAGAAAAATTCTTTATCATTATGGCCTATGGGACCAAAATCTTAAACGTGCGATAGCATCTAAACGCCTTATTCAATTGAGCAAAAAATTTATACACATATTATAGGTCACAGATACTCGGTCTGTATAGATTTTGGAGAATCTAGCACTTATAGTTTTTTACAGGGACACAAAGAAAAATTCTTTATCATTATGGCCTATGAGGCCAAATTCTTAAAAGTGTGATAGCGTCTAAACGCCTTATTAATCTGAGCAAAAAATTTATACACATGTTGTAGGTCATAGTTGCACCAACTGTATAGATTTTGATGAATCTAGCACTTAGTTTTTTTTTACAGAGATACAAAGAAAAATTCTTTATCATTATGGCCGATGGGACCAAATTTTTAAAAGTGCGATAGCATCTAAACGCCTTATTCAATTGAGCTGAAAGTTTATATGAGTAGTATAAATCACTGTTGCACTAACTATAAGCATTTTGCTGAATCTAGCATTTATAGGTTTTTACAGGGACACAACGAAAAATTCTTTATCATTATGATCTGTTAGCTCAAAGTTCAGTAGCGTTAAATAAAAGATCGTGTAATATATGGACAAAAAATACTCACTCTATTATGGTTTTCTCTCTTTATTTGTTTAACAACTCCTATTTCTTTACTTTATCTACAAAACTGTTAATTACTCAATGTTCGGAAAGTCGAGTGGAGTCGCTCCAAATTTTTTTCGTATGAAGTGATGTATTTAACTATTCGATGTATAGTAAATATAAACCACTAGGGGGCTCTGCCCCCTGCTCGCTCCGCTCACCAACCTCCGAGGGAGGCTTCGCCTCTCCCCCGACTCACTTTACTTATTAACACATGCAGAGCTCTGCCCGCCTATTCGCTGTTTTCTTTCATTGAAAAGGAATATTAATAGGGCATATTACAAGACAAAAGTAGAAAATTATTATGGAAATCCTCATATTCAATGTCAAATGTCAAATTGAAATATATATTATTTATATATATATTTAATAGAAAGAAGTTCATAATATCTAGACCATTTTGCATTACAGCTTTAGAATATGACCCTTTTTATTTATTTTTTACAACCTTAGATCCGGACCTCGGTACACCTTTGTAATTGGAAGATTGCGGGTTTGGTTTTCGAGCCGGCCAAAGACCGTCGTGTACACTAATGGTGGCTGGTGCACGTAAAATATATCGTGGCCGCAATATCCTCCATGCTCCCAACAAAATTATGCCTCGGGGGGCCACCATCCCCTTCGTGTAGGACCAAAATTGTGGTGGCATGTCTCCGGAACATTCGTAGGGGTGCGTCCCAGACCGTCGCCAATTATCCATAGCGCAGAAAGGGTGCGACGTCAAACACAACCTACCTAATTATCTACCTACTTACAACCATGGATCATATTTTAATTTTCCCGTGTAAGAAAATTAATTTTCTAAAAGCAGAGAAAAAAAGTTGATATTTTTTTCTTTCTTTTTTACATCCATGATTTCGGGCCGCGGTACACTAGTCTGTAAAGCGCCGAGCACGTAATTGGAAGATTGCCCTTTCGATACTTGAGCTGGCCATAGATCCTCGTGTACACTAATCGTGGCAGACCGTCGTGTATGCTAATCGTGGCTGGTGCACATAAAATCTGTCGTTACCGCAAAGTCCTCCATGTTTCCACCCACACTATACCTCTGGGGATCACCAAAGCGGGGGGGGGGGGGAGATCGCTTCCGGAAAGGATCAAAATTCTGATGGCATGTGACCGGAACATCTCTAGGGGTGCGTCCCAGACCGTCGCAAATTACCCATAGCATAGCGCAGTACTGGTGCGTCGTTAAATCGAACCTGCGTACAACCATGGATCATATTTTAATTTTCCCGCGTAAAATGGCCGATTGCCCATCTGCGCAGCACTAGTGCGACGTAAAATCCAACCATCCATCCATCCATCCAACACCACCTGTAATAATGCCTCCGAGCTGAGCTCTACGTCACGGAAGATCGGCCGATTTCATCCAATCCCCACGATCCAACATGTGTCATAGGAAGTGTTGATTGGATAAATTCGGCCGATCTTCCATGACGTAGAGCTCAGCTCGAAGGCATTATTACAGGAGGTGTTGATCCATCCGTGTAAAATGACTTCATGACAGAAGAACAACGTCACTGGGAGAAAATTTCTTCAAAATGGCAAATAAAGTACCTTCATAAACTTGTCGTTTTTAGTTAATAACTTCTTTAATTAAAATGATAGAAATTTTTAAGCAGCTGAAATGTCTTCTTTGGAGTATTCGGAACACATTGACACCTCTCGTGACGCGAAGGACCCTGCCCTCCGCTAGAAGATGCTGTCGCAGACAAAAAAATTTGACGCCAGTGACAGTAACCTTTTTTTAATATATAGAGAAACTTTTAATTCATAAGCTAACTTAGACAGTTCTTCGAATTAGCATCGTTTTTTATTTTATAATTAACATTTATGTATTTTTTTTCCAGTGTGAAACTTAATAAATAATGTCTATTGTCTGGTAGATCAACATTTATTTTTTCTAAATGTATAGACGGACCCCTAACACATTTTCACGTGTAACTCTATTTATAATTGATTCAAAGTATATAAATATGTATGTTTTCCGAACCGCTTTGATTTCAGAAATCTGAATATGAGGTAAAAAATAGGGGGTTGTCACTGAAAAAAAATGAAGTTTATGCCTGTTTTAATATGTATATGACCCCTTAAGCAAAATCTAACTATAGCATTAAAAACTAGACGTTATTACAGATCGATAGGTACCAGCCACATGTTTCTACGATAATTTACGGCGAAATTAGGGGGGGGGGGATTTTTTTTCCCGACTGAACATTTTTATTAGCTCAAAATAATGCAGTCATTAACAATAGAAAAATTCACAGTTATTATTATTATGATAGCTTCCTTTTAATAATTTCAACTATCCTTATATTGCACTAATACCTAAGTTTCGTAAATCTCCTATTAAATTTAGAACGGTTACTATTGGATGTAATACCTAAAACAATATTGATAATAAACCTTGATATTCTGAAACAGGTTTATAACATCACTTGTAAAGATCAAAACTTTCGATGCCTTAAAAATAGTTACCAACTCATTAACCACAAAACTCTTCTTAATTTCATCATCTATAATAACTATATCTTACACAATAACCTCATTTATTTACAAATGGTTGAATACTAGAGCTTAATTATTTGTTCTTCTTTATACAGTTTGAAGCTTGAAAACCAGATTTATTACTTTGATGCAATAGATTATGTCATTGATATTCAGGTATTTCATTTTGATGATTGCGTTTGCATACAATCTCGGCTTTTTCGTATTTCAGCTCATCTCATCTATGAAACTCACTTTGGTTTTTGAATTCATAGCAAAGCATTACACTAAGTGTTTTCACTTTCAAATAGTTATCTTCGCAAACAGAAAATGAGATGTGAATTAAGAAACTATGTTTTTTTTTTTAATGCAATGTAGATGGCAGCACTAAGCAGAAACCAAATCGGAAGTTTCACAGTTAATAATATAATTACACAGTCAAAATTCTGTAAGATGAATAAATCTCCTTTGCACAAAATTTGCACCAAAAAACTTAAAATTTAAAAAAATTTAAAACTTAAGGTTAACATTAAAATTTAATTAGTTGAAAATTAATTTTAAATTAAAGATAACACTACAACTCAACTTCTTACAAAGCCATTTTCACTATTGTTTTCTGGAAAATATTTCAAAAAATCAGAATATTCTGTCTTTATTACATCTATTTTATTTCAAGGTAAATTTTTCTTGAAAGTTCAAGTTATGTTTTTATTTTTTCTGGAAAATATTTCAAAAATTCAGGATAAATTCATTTCATTTATTTCATTTCAAGGTAATTTACTTGTAGGTTCGTGCTATCATTTGATATTTTGCTAAAATGTTTATCAAATACAGAAAACCTACATTTCTTTGCTCAATGCTATGGAGATAGCACTTGAAAATGTCTTGTCTTATAGCATTTTGAGTTTTTCAGTTAAAATTTAGTCTTATTTTGCTTTGGTCCGAAATTCTTTTGCTCATCTCAAAATAAAAAGTTTCTTTTCGTTAATAAAAGTTCTATTATTTCCCCTTAAAAAACTATCCTAAACTAATCCTTCTTTTCTTCAGCCTCAAAATACACAATAATCAATCTATATTAATAAAATCAGAGTTTTGTCTGTAAATTTGTCGGAATCGAAAAATTTTGCGATATCTTCACGTTTTACACCCCATGAAAGCCGAAAATGACTTCAGAAAATTTTGCCTGTGTGTGTGTGTGTGTGTGTGTGTCTGTGTGTTTGTCATCGTGTCCGAATGTCGCTTTTTTTGTCCGGGCATCACTCGAGAACGGCTGGACGGAATTCAACGACGCTTGGCAGGAATTTAGGTCTTCACCCAACTTAAAATTATATCTATCAACTTTTCGGAAATTCCCCCCCCGTTCCCCCCCTAGGGGGTAAAAGACTAAAACACGTTTGTCCGGGCATCACTTGAGAACGGCTGGACGGAATTCAACGACGCTTGGCAGGAATTTAGGTCTTCACCCAACTTAAAATTATATCTATCAACTTTTTGGAAATTCCCCCCCGTTCCCCCCTAGGGGGTAAAAGACTAAAACACGTTTGTCCGGGCATCACTCGAGAACTGCTGGACGGAATTCAACGGCGCTTGGCAGAAAGTTAGGTCTTCACCCAACTTGAAATTATATCTATAGAAATTTTCAAAATTATGATTAGTGTTTAAATTGTGTGTAAAAAACGCCTGCGCATGCGCCATAAATATTTTTTCACTAAAATGCTTTGAATGTAAAAATCTTATATATATATAAATGTGAATGTCCGTGAATTTATTTGACTGAGTTTCACGCCAAAACTGCTTGACGGATTTCGATGAAATTTGTAATGGAGATAGCTTATACCCTAACTTAAAAAGTTGGCTACCTTTTATTCCAAAAAAAAAAAAATTTGTTTTTGCGATATTTATGCATAAAATAGCAATTTCGTAAGCTAATAATAGCAAAAAATTAGCCATTTAAATTTATCCATAATTTAATTGTTGCCAAAAAAAAAAAAAAAAAAAAAAGAATTTATTTATTTTTTTCAACAGGAAAATAAATACATTTATTTAAAAGTGAACGTTAAAAAATTATAAAAAAAATTATGCATCTCACAAAAATTGACGTCATTTTTAATTAAAAATTTCTTTTACACATTGATAAAGTGCTAATACGCAAGCGAAGTGATGACGTCACTGGCCGTTTGTGGATTCAAGAAAAATATGTTCTATGTTAAACGTACATTGGATTTTTTGTAAAAAATTATTAAAAATCGAGGAAAATTATTTCCCGATTTTAATCCCCATATTTAGGTATAGATATGTATTAGTTATCATGTCCATGCGTTAGATTAAGTTATTTTTGTTGTAAAATTGACAAAATTTGAATTTTTAATATCAAAACTCTAGGGAAAAAAAATGGCAAACTTCTATATTCGATTGAAAACACAAACATTTCATTTCAAAGGATGATATTTACACAATAAATATCCAACTAATACACTAATTAAAAGGAAAATGATAAATATTCTATCATAATTTGAAGTCAAATTTCTTTCCAAATGTCTAAATAAAGTATCTGATATAAGATACGATATTGCAGCGGAATAGATTTGATATCGGTCATCCTTAGCAGAAAAAAAAAAAAAAAAAAAAAATATCGACAAATTATTTGGCGAACATAATTTAATTCCTTTCAAAAATCATGGTTATTTTAACAACTTATATTAAGAGAGTAATGAATAATATGAAACAATATTTCGTACAATGCATATTACTAAAGTACATCTGGCATACATATTTTCGTTTTAAGTTTTTCATCGCCAAATACAATAAGCGCCAAGAACGACAGAGTTTTGAAATTTAAAATTAAAATTTTGTCAATTTGATAGCAAAATAACTCAATCTAACACATGCACATGATAACTATAATCTATACTAATATTATAAATGCGAAAGTTTGGATGGATGTTTGTTACTCAATCACACCACAACGGCTAAACGGATCTGGATGAAATTTTGTATAGAGATAGGTAATAGTCTGGAATAAGACATAGGCTACTATTTATACCGGAAAAAATGTAAATTTTTAATTAATCTTCTGTATAATATAAATATTTCTTCTATAAAAAAATTTTAAAATAATTTATTTTAATTTTTAATTGTTGCCAAAGAATATTTCACGCGAATAATAATAAAAAAAATAATACATATTAAATTTGCTTAGTCACATGACAACATAACGTCATTATCAAAATTAAATAATAAGAAAATGAAAGCTAATTCAGATCTGTATTAAAGAGCTTTATTAGTTGATAATCCTGGGTATATTTTTAATTTTAATACTGAAGTAGATAGGACAATTTTCGCCAAGGACTCTATTTTTGTGACAACAACCTTAAGCCAAGTAGTCCATAAAAAATATAAACAAATCTGTTCATATAAAAGAGTAAACTCAATGATTCACTGACTCAACACTGCCATGACGATTCTGTGGGAAAGAGGGTCACAAATTTTGGATTTCGGAGCCTGACCCCCAACTAAGACGGAATTTTGCAAAATACACCCCCCCCCCCGTCTTCTTGGGGGGCAGAAGGCTTAACTCGGCTCCAAATTACTTAACGGTGAAGAAATTGCAGATGGAAAGACCAGACTTCAGTACAAAAAAATTATTTTCTGCGATTTTGGAATTTTGAATTTTTAAGGGGGGAGGGAATGGAAAAGATTTTGGAAGAAGGGTGCTCAACACACGAGGAAATCGAACTGAACACACACTACAAAGGGATTTTATGAAATTCCACCTTACAGCCCTTTGGAGAATGGGGGGCAAAAACATGTATTCATGCGTAACGCTACACTAAATTATCTAAGGTTGGACATTTTTTATGTAAGGGACGATTATATGTATCTAACTCATAGTATGAAGAGATTTTGCGAAATTCACTCCTCCTTCCCTCCTTTAAGAACGGGAGGAGAGATTAAAAAAAAAAAAAAAAATTTAAAGCATAGCTCAGCTTTAAATAATTTCATGATCTCAATTTTTTGATGTGTCGGTCAGGTATGTGTATGCAACATGAAATATAAAGTAATTTTGGAAATTTACCCCCCCCCCCCTCCTTCCTCTTGGGGCGGGCGGGGCAAAAACCACATTTTGAAGCTTAAATACGTCCAAATTACCTAAGAATGGCGAATTTTGGTGTGTGGATGTTAATTAAGTGTGCGAAATATGCACTTTGATGAGATTTTGTAAAACTTTCAACTGTAACCGCGAGGGAGGGGGAGTAAAAAGCAGGTAAGGGACTGCCGAAGGCATTGGGCAACTTAAAATTAGATTTTGACGGATTTCAATGATTTTTTTTTTTTTAAAGATATTTTATTATTATCAATGATATGCTGTTTTGGGGATTCATTTCAATATAATGACCAGCGAAGCGGGCAAAGCCTGCTAGTATATTATATTTCATCAGGTATTGTAGTCTAATAAATTAAAGTAAGTAATATTATTAATCTTAAAAATTAAATCAATTTAAGATAACTAGTTACTTTGTTTGGCCTGTGCATGTTTCTGTGGTGATATATTTGACTGACTATTCTTCGTTCTCATTCTTTTCTATTATTATCAAATGGATTATATATATATATATATATATATATATATATAATTTTAGCGTTCTCAAAACTGGAAAATGTAAAACTTCGCCAATGTCCGAATGATTCTGTTCTTGTAACTGATAGATGGTTGATGCTGGGTTCAAATCAAAACTTAAAATGTGGGTAGCCGTTCGAAGTTTTTCGTGTTTTTCCTGAAAAGTCGCGTAATTACGGGATAGGATCCCTTAGAAAAAAAACTCATGGAGAGCATTCTCTCCATGCCTAGTTCTTTCAGGTAGACAATCACACTTAATCCATATACTGCTACCGCCAAACCCATAAAAATATTAAAAATATTTTCATGCTTTTGAAAAAAAAAAAAAAAAAAAAACTAATAATATATGCTTTACTATATTTACTTGCCGTAATTCGACATTCTATTAAAAATTATATAGCTGCAAATTATTTAAAAAGATTATAAATTTCATATAAATTTCACATTCCCTACAAATTTCTCATGCGTGAAGAAAAATAACATAACTCTATTAGTTTTAGCGTTCACAAAACTGAAAGGTGTAAAACTTCGCCAGTATCCGAGAGATTCTGCTCTTGTAATTGATAGACGGTAGGTGCTGGGTTTAAATCAAAACTTAGAATGTAGGCCTAGCCGTTCGAATTTTTTCGTGATTTTCCTGAAAAGTCGTGTAATTACGGGATAGGATCCCTTAGAAAGAAACTCACGGAGGGCATTCTCTCCAAGCCTTGTTCTTTCAGGTAGACAATCATCACCCTTAATCCATATACTGCTACCGCCAAACCCATAAAAATATTAAAAATGTTTTCATCCTTTTGAAAAAAAATTTTTTTTTAATGTTTTACTTTATTTACTTGCCATCACTTGACTTTCTATTAAAAATTATATAGCTGCAAATTATTTAAAAAGATTATAAATTTCATACTAATTTCCCATTTCCTACAAATTTCTCATGTGTGAAGAAAAAAAGCATAGCTCTATTAGATAACAACAACAAAATTTTTATAAAACTCATACTCCTTAACTATTTGAGAAATAATGTCTAATCGAAGCCTGTCCTGCCCAAAAGACATTGAGGGTCACTTTGCAAATTCAGATAAGGAGTAAAAAGCGACCTGCAGCATTCTTTCTACAGAAAGAGAAGGTTTGAAGACGCATTGAAGGTTTTGAAACATCGATTTCGATGTCTCAGCAATATGTCTTAGCTGAATCGGTAGCCTGGTGGACCACGGTTGTTTAGAGACGGGTCAAACGCAATCCGTTGTAACGGAAGCGTTAAGAATTTTCAAAGTGTCATTTCTAAACTATAGAATTGATTTTTATGTATTGGAATTATTCGCCGAAGATCGGGACAAGGTCATACGCCTGAAACAACACAAAATAAGGATCGGTATTAAACACTAGCGGCCAGAAGAAACCGCAATATGATTTCCACTTTGATGCAACAGCCCTTTCAGAGTTTCAGAGGGCTACTGGTACCAGAGTTTTTAATACAATTATTCGAAACCAAACTCCACCATGTGGATTTGTATGACCGCGGATCATTGACAGTGAATCAACGTGCTGCCCACAGAAGTTGAGCTCAGGAGCATATCAGATAGAACAAACAGAATGGAGTGACATGCTCTTCACGACCGAATTCTGCTTTAGTGTTCAACCTGACATTCACATCTGGAGAAAACCTGGTACTCTGAATAATCCTGCATTTGTGTAAAAGTGTCCGATTTGACGGAGGGGCATAATAGTCTGGACCGGTATTTCTATCGATGTTCGCACCGAACTATGCATTATCAGGAATAGAGCACTAACGGCACAACGGTACAGAGACATTAGGGATCCTCAGACCTACTGTGGTCCTTTACGCTACAGCAATTTGTGATGAATTCATTTTCATGGAGGACAACGCCAAACCACAACGTGCTCACCTTGTACATATCTTCGTTTTCGACAAGAAGATTTAGCCAGCATGTTCCTGAGATACGAACATGTTTGGGACATGCTAGGGAGAAGAGCGGCTAGTCGCGAATCACACAACCGAAACAACCCAGCAGTTGCAAAACTTTCTTCTATCGGAGTGGGAGAGAATACCGTAATATCTCATTCATAACCTCGTTGATTCCATGCCTCGTAGGTGTATAACATTGCTTTCGCTCAGGAAAAACCATTACCTCTTATACTGAAACTCATTTCTAACCGAGAAATCACACTTTTTGTTTGTTTGTATTATATGCATGAAGGGCACATTTTCTGTTTACCGACAATTACTGGGAATAAAATTCGATTATCCCTTGTTTGTTGCTTCTTTTTCTATTCTCATATCTTACAACACCTATACATCATATAATAACCAGCAAAACATTTCCTAATCCGTAGTTTATGTTCAAAATCATAATATCACCAAATCGTTTTGAGCAGTGTATATATGCATATACTAAGTTTGGTGCACTGCAGATGCTGTACCTTTACTGAAATGAGAGGAAACTGCAATGTGTCAACGTCACCCGTTGGAGGACGCATCCCAAAATCTAATCAGCACAAATTCAAGCCAAGGTCCACCAAATATAAAATTTGGTTAAATCAAGTCCATGAGTTCATGAGGTATAGTGTTTGCACAATTTTGCTAACTTAAAATGACAGACATATTTTAAAAATGGCCGAATAATGTTCAGGAAACCTCAAAACATGTAAATTTATCGAAAACTGGAAATAAAAATGTTTTCTTAATCTTTTACTTTCTTCTTATCTCGTATGTGCAGAAGATGGTAATAAATTCACTTTATAAAATACTAGAAGTTAATTGAAATGCATTATGATTTACCTAAAAATATGTATTCAAATTAGGACTGACCGATATCACACATTAAAAAAGAAAGAAATTAGATCATAAATAATAAAAAAAAAAGAACTTTATAAATCAACTTCTTTTTTAATTTGCATATATGTTCAATAGCATAAAATTTCGATCTACCACTCATTTTGGACTCAATAAACATTTCTACCACTTTAATGGCTGATGCCTTTCAGAATGAAAAATTTGTAATGTAAAGTATAGGGATGCTACATCTATACAAATTATTCTGTTTATAGTTTTATTGAATTTTAAGAAATTGCCAAAATTAATAAATTTCTTCTGTAGGGATTTTTAAGACAAAATATTAAGTGCATAAAATGTAAAAGTGCATAAAAATATTTTTTTAATACCTTCTTGACATCATTAGATATATATTTTTTTAGGTAGATTCCTTATAGGAGATCTACCTATTGCAATGGTTCTCATGACACGACTTTTGGAAAATTTCTTCATATCTTCACCGATCATGACCCCTAGAACCCGAAACCACCCTCCGTTCAAAAGTTTATATATATATATATATATATATAGGTATATATATATATATATATATATATATGTATAACGCTTTTTCCCATGTTAAGTTGTGAACACGATAACAGGAGTAATTTTTATTTAAATTAAACCAGCTCGGGATATGTTGTCAGGACAGTAAAAATCTCGGTCGAGTTCGTAGATGGGGTATCCTGCTCAAAGGGGGTGGAAATGGTGGGTGGTGGAAATTTTCATTTGCCCATAATTTCTTTAATATTGAAAAAAGGAAAATACTTCAAACCAGGCAAATTACCGCCTTACCCTAAAGAACACCTTTTGTATTTAAACTTTTTCGATAACTTCAATTGCTTAAAAGTTACAAGTTTAAAAGTGATTTTTCTTGTGATGAAGCCGGCATTTTCTATCCGCGATTGTAATGAAATGCTCGCCCTCTGGTGGGCTAAGGTGAAATTATCACACCACTGCATATCCTCATATTATGCAATCGACTTTCCATGATGAAATGGCGGAGAAAGAATAATAATTACACGTGGCTGCTATATTTACTAACAACTGCAGTGTTCAGAGAGCGCCATCTATCGATCATTGCAAACGCGGATAGCTTTCATTGCAAAAATTTATAATCTGATGCTTATGTCACGTGCAAACGATAATAAAAAAGATCACTGAAAATATAATAAAATTTTAATCATGTTTTTAAACAATATAATAATCTGATTAAAAAAAAAAATTAATTGAACAGAAAATATGACGTCACAATTATAACAATGTACTTAGAAAAATGAAATAAAATTTTATCCGTGATTTTAAACAAATAAAATAAAAGTTAATAAAAAAATAAGTAAATAAAATCAATATATCTTAGGGCTAAGCAGATTTAGACTTAGCTTTATGACATAGATACTATAATGTAAAAGATAAATGTCATCGTTAAAAAAAAAAAAAAAAAAAAAAAAAAAAAAAAAAATCTTGTAAATCGATCCTAAACGAATTAAACTGACATGGTAGAAAAGGTAATAAATTTGGAGACATTTAGGTATCCCTTTAACAAATGAGCTAGGGGCGATTTTAATGAATTTTCCGTTGAAGTTTATTTTCATGAAAATTTAAATTTAAATTAAAGTATTATTATTTCCTTATTAGTGCTAGAGAGGCCTATTTCAGTCGGTACAGTTGTCGAACTTTTATACGTCACTCTTAATTAGTGCTAAGGGCCTATTTCAGTTGGTTTATTGAATGGGGATTTATTGAATGAAGTCCCCCCAAGGCCCAACTTTGACATGAGTCCTCCCCCAGGCCCAACTTTGACATGAGTCCCCCCCAAGGTCCCCCTTTTTCAGTTGGTACAGCGTTGTCGAATTTTTATAATACACTCTTAATAGTGCTAAGGGCCTATTTCAGTCTGTTTATTGAATGGGGATTTATTGAATGAAGTCCCCCCAAGGCACAACTTTGACATGAGCCCCCCCAGGCCCAACTTTGAAATGAGTCCCCCCCCCCAAGGTACAACTTTGACATGAGTCCCCCCCAAGGCACAACTTTGACATAAGTCACCCCCCCCAGGCCCAACTTTGACATGATTCCCCCCCCAAGGCCCAACTTTGACATGAGTCACCCCCAAGGTACAACTTTGACATGAGTCCCCCCAAGGCACAACTTTGACATGAGTCCCCCCCCCAAGGCCCAACTTTGACATGAGTCCCCCCCCCCCAAGGCCCAACTTTGACATGAGTCCCCCCCAAGGCCCAACTTTGACATGAGTCCCCCCAGGCTCAACTTTGACATGAGTTCCCCCCCAAGGTACAACTTTGACATGAGTTCCCCCCAAGGTACAACTTTGACATGAGTCCCCCCCCCCCAAGGCACACCTTTGACATGAGTCCCTCCAAGGCACAACTTTGACATGAGTCCCCCCCCCAAGGCACACCTTTGACATGAGTCCCCTCCAAGGCACACCTCCCCCTCATTGGGAAAAAGAGCAAAAAAGGTTGTTTTGCGGCTATAAGGCAGTTTGGACTTCCAACGTTATTTGTTACAGTATCTGCAGCTGAAACACATTGGTTTGATTTAATGAAAACTTTATCATGGAATTTAGTTCGTCACGAATTAACTAAAGAAGAATTTGTCGATATTAACAAGTTTAGCAATAGGCCCCTGGCACTAAATTAAAATCTGCCAATGTCAGATTTTCATGTTTTAAATAATGAAATAATGTCGTGTCTGTATATATATATATATTTTTTTTTTTATAAATAAAATTATACCATTTAAAAAAAAATAAAGAACACTCTTTTATTGAAAAATGAACTAATAAAGGTTTTAGAAAACCATTACATACTTTTAACTCTTTATTAAAAAAATATTAATTGTTGCCACTCGACATTATACAAATACATCCAAATCCTGTGTCACATACGATAGTTTTGTATAAGTATAGATTTTTTGTTTGCCCTTGGAACCTGCCCCTGATGGGAAAAGAGCCTGGAAATACTTGTATCTAGTATTTTCATTGATTATGAAGTTGTGTGCAAAATTTTAGGTCCTTTGGACGACAAGAAGTTGCCGAAAATTGAATTGCAAAATTCCGTTACATACATTAATAGTTGCATCATTATCAAGTTAATAGAAGTGTGTTAATTAAAAACCTTGTTAAACGCTTTAATTAATCATTTAAAAATATAAAATTAAAATAATACGTCAATCTTAATACAAATATCTTTTGTGGTGAATAGTTTAGAATGTCAGTTTAGGCAAGAATTTAAAATTTATGATTGAGAGTAATACGTTACAGCTTCCTTTGACTTTTTATCTTGTCGAAACAAGATATTGGTCTGTGAAGAGATATGAGGTTTTCGCGTGGAAAGAAAATATAATGACGCCAAAGCTGCCTTTCTCCATATCCAAGCTCGCCAAATTTTGTCGCCAAGTCAAAAATTTCGTCATCTACTATCAACTTTTGCCGCCAAATCACAAATTTCATTGCCAAGTCGCAAGTTTTGTCACCAAAATCTCGCCAAATCATACAATTTACTAAATTCATAATACTTAACATTGAAATTCAGCGGTGCCAAATGGTCAAATGTTAACTAATGTTAATGTTCCAGTTTATGTGAACCAAAAGAGTTTCACTTTACAATTTTTACTCATCTGACAATAAGAATCACAAAAACACAACACAAAACTTTCAATAATTCAATGAAAATTACAACTATCTAAAAACCGTTACCACTTATCTGTTTTTGACTTGACCATAGCAACGCCAGGCTTACCAGAACTAGTAAGATCACAAGTGCATTTTCGCGTTTCCATTACTTTTTTCTTTTAATAGAAAGATATTGAACAACATATGGATTTTAAATAAAAAATATAATTTTGATTAAGCTTGGGGGGTGGGGGAGGAGGATGTAGCCTAATAGCCCCCTCCGGGATTCACCATAGCTGGGATTGTATATCTTTAAGGCTTTTATTTGTTGAATGATTATGAGCTTGAATTTTTTAAAAATTGAAACATTTACAAACCAATAAATTTAGCCGAAAATTTTTGTAGTTGAAAATTAAATTTCTTGAAAACAGAATAGCGACGTAAATAATGCAATGTGTGGGAACAAAGCCATTGGCTAGGTATTAATGCATATGTAAAATTTCTTGACAATTGTAACATTAACGTAAAGGAATCTACCTTTGCCTTTAAGCTTGCCGAAAAGGGATTTTTTTTTCTTTCTTTCTTTCTTTTTTATACAAACTTACAGTGATCATACTTTTCGAATACCACTTTCAATCCTCTACTACTATAATTAGTATGTTAAAAACGTACGACAAATTTCATGTTTGCGTATTAATATATATATATACAGTCGGTAACAAAAATGTCCGAACACTAGCAAAAATTCCTATGTAAAAAAAGTACACTTCATACGGTTTTGTTAAATAAATCCTTATCAAATCATGTTCTTACACTGATTAAGAACAGGATTCGACAAGGATTTATTTAACAAAACCGTATGAAGTGTACTTTTTTTACATAGGAATTTTTGCTAGTGTTCGGACACTTTTGTTACCGACTGTATATAGTATATACTAACACATAAACGGTTCGCCGAAGTAATTTACATATATGTACTAAAATATATCTCAATATCCATATGTGGTCTTGTAAATGAATCATTAATTCTACTCATACCGTACTGTGTACAAAATAGGCTTTTCGTACATTTGAATAAAATGCAGTCACCAGCTTAAATGAATGCACACTTTCGAATCTGCACGTTTTTGTCGTATATCTAACGAAACATTTCATGGATTCTTTTGATACTTTAAGCGTAAAAAAAAAAAAAAAAAAACATATTTCAACAAAAAAAAATTTCCCGAAGACAAAAAAACATACTTGCCAACATCCTAATTAATATTCCGTAGTGTTGTTAGTCCCACCCTTATTCTCACACCAGTAATTTGTAGAGTAATATTCTCCAAATGCAATTACGATTAAATAAGATGAAAAATACTCTAAAAATATACTGGTGTAAAAAAGAAGGTGGGGCTAACGATACTATGGAATATTAATTGGGATGTTGGCAAGTGTGCAAAAAATGGACCCTTAATAAATTAATCAAAAAGTATTAGGTCGTTGCAAAAGTTCGTGCGGACGCGGATCATTTTATTGCCTCCAAAGACGACAGCTTCTATAGCCGTGGTATACATTTGTTACCCGAAAAATGGGCAAAGGTTGTAGAAAGTAATGGAGAGTATTTTGATTAAAAATTGTCATTTGATTTGATGAATTTTTATGAAATGAAGCTATAAAAAACCGCACGAATTTATGCAAAGACCTAATATAATATTTTGGATCGCCCAGTAAGCAATAATGTTTGAAATGAGTTGTAGCTATAGTATATGATTAAGAACTTTCTTTTAAGCGTAGTTATAAATTTATATGGGAATTGCAAGTATATTAACGAGATAATAAAGATTATTTTTACAGCGTCGACAATTTTTCGTAAGTTTTTTGTTTATAACATGCAGGGTTTTAAAAACCAAGGATATTTAATATTCTACATTAGGCATAACATACTGCAATCAGAATATAAAAATAAGAAATATGTGATGAAATGAGAGAGTTTTAAAAGATTCATTTTTAACTGTGAATGCGCAAGCTATGGCAAATTTTCTTTTTCATAATTCGCTAGCCAAATGTATAGGCTTATTCAATATATATATATATAAATACATATTGTTAATAGAGAAATTTATCGTCGATAGGAAATTCGATTTCCAAATATTTCAAAAAGATCCAAAATACTCTGAAGGTGTTACTCATGTTTTAATTTTCAATCGACGAACAGTCATGCATGAACAAGTAAAGACACACTTTGCATTCATTGGAAATTGTGAAAGATCTTGAAAACTAGTATTTTTACTATGAACCATATTATTTATATAATCTAAGTATCTTATATATAGTCAATAGTTCTGACTGATACATATTATTCTGATATCACAATTATTGTTTTACTTTTGTCTTTCATTTTCAATTTGGAAAGTTTTTTTTTTCTTATAAGTTTGTTAATTTGAATATTAATTTAATACTTTATAACCATTTTTATAATATACTACAGATTACATGAATATAATATTTTAGTAAAAATAATGGTTTACAAATTTATTTTTCCCTTTTCTTTTTTTTTTTCTTTTTTGTGTCTTCACTTATGCCTCATATTAATGTTCGTCAATTCAAAATGAAATTATAGATAAAACTCTCTTACGTTTTGCATCCGTTTAAAAGTACTAGATAAACAACTATTCTATCGATGATTTAGAATAAGTCTATATATTTTGTTAGTAAATAATTAAAACAAATACAGTCCGTAACAAAAGTGTCCGAACACTAGCAAAAATTCCTATGTAAAAAAAATGTACACTTCATACAGTTTTGTTAAATAAATCCTTATCGAATCATGTTCTTAGACTGACTAAGAACAGGATTCGACAAGGATTTATTTAAAAAAACCGTATGAAGTGTACTTTTTACATAGGAATTTTTGCTAGTGTTCGGACACTTTTGTTACCGACTGTAAATTGCAAGAGCTGGCGTATGCGCAATTAAAATTTATTTAATATACATCCTCATATTTTATCAGATGTTTCATATTCTTATATTATGATTGCTGCATATTGTGTCTAGTATAGTATATTAAGGTTTCTAAAAATAACGTTGTTTTTTAAAACTCTGAATGTTATAAACAAAACACCCCAAAAAAATAATTAATATTGTTAAAGAAATCATCTCTCCATTAATATACGTGCAATACTTATATAAATTTATGTTCATAAACTGCAGCTACAACTCATTTCAAAAATTAGTTTTTACAGGGTGATCCCAAACATTTTGTTTTTTCTTTAATTTGTTACTCATCCGCTTTTTGTTTTTGGGACAAAATTTTCACTGAAATATATGAGGTATAACCTATCCTTTTTATCCCTAAAATTTAAAGAAATTCATAAAGTATTTCTTCAGATATTTGACAAAAGAGTTCAGAATCGAAAATGTATCTTACGTATGTCAGTGACTGTATAGGACTATGTAGCGATTTGTTATGTTTTGTGAATAACGTGTGTGTTTAAAGATATAAAATATGTTACAAATACCTATCCTGTTATAAACCATAAGGTATAAAAATTATTTTATCCTTCTACATAAACCAGTAGCATTATTTATTTGCGGTAACATTTGTTTGTATTAGGGAGGAAGAAATCATGCAAAAATTATATTTGTATCTTTGCCCAGTATTGCTTTGCCTTTTTGACTAAATTGAATACGCCCTAATATAGTGTTCCAAATATTAAATAAACTAGTATGTTGTGGCCACCACAAGACTTTCTTCTATATTTTCCTATACATATTCAATCAGTAACAATATTTAAAAAAAAAAAAAAAGATTTTTTTTTCCTTTTTTTTTTTTTTTTTTGTGAAAATT
The DNA here is from genome assembly GCA_963930645.1 of Salticus scenicus. Classification (NCBI taxonomy): domain Eukaryota; kingdom Metazoa; phylum Arthropoda; class Arachnida; order Araneae; family Salticidae; genus Salticus; species Salticus scenicus. The sequence continues at coordinate 175,924,739 of OZ005654.1, forward strand.
AATACATATTCAATCACTAACAATATTAAAAAAAAAAAAAATAGAATTTTTTTCTAAGTTTTTTTTTTTTTTTTTTGGTTAAAAGTAAAAAAAATCGATAACTTTGTTTTAAATTATCACAGATTTATAGTTCAACCATTCGTTTTAAATGTATTGACGAGACCTTTCGAATGATACCCATTTTCAAAATTTACCCCCCCCGGGGGGGTACTTCCCCCCCAGGGGGGGAAGCGATGCCCCCCCCATGCACAAAATTTTTTTCCTAGTTACGTACTACTATTATCAATAATTCATATTAATTTTACAAACACAAGTGTAAAATAACTCTTATTATGCACATTTATACGAATTTTTGTCCTATGCTGCCATGTTAAAAATTTAGATAAAATGCTATCACAGCGCCACCTGTTGAGCTATTGATCCCCAAATATAATCAGCAAAAGTTTATGTCGGGGACCAACTAAATACCAAGTTTGGTAAAATTTCGTTAAAAAAAAAAAAAAAAAAAAAAAAAAAAAAAAAAAAAAAACGATTATTTTTCTAAGTTTTTTTTTTTGTTAAAAGTAAAAAAAATCGATAACTTTGTTTTAAATTATCACAGATTTATGGTTCAACCATTCGTTTTAAAGGTATTGACGAGATCTTTCGAATGATACCCATCTTCAAAATTTAACCCCCCCGGGGAGGTACTTCCCCCCCAGGGGGGGAACCGATGCCCCCCCATGCACAATTTTTTTTTCCTAGTTAACTACTACTATAATCAATAATTCAAATTCATTTTACAATCACAAGTTTAAAATAACTCTCATTATGCCCATTTATACGGAATTTTGTCCTATGCTGCCATGTTAAAAATTTGCATAAAATGCGATTACAGCGCCACCTGTTGAGCTATTGATCCCCAAATCTAATGGGCACCAGTTCATGTCAGGGTGCAACTAAATACCAAGTTTGGTTAAATTTCATTCATATGTTCGTGAGATACAGCGTCCACAAAAAAATGATACAGACAGACAGACAGACAGACACACAGACAGACAGACAGACAGACAGACAGACAGACACACAGACAGACATTTTCTAAAAACTATCAATTCGTGTTCAGGACATCCCAAAACGTGTAGATCCGTCAAAAAACGGAGGTCGAAAATTTTCGCGAATCCAATACTTTCTCTATATTACATATAGAAGAAAGTAAAAAGAAAGGAATGGGAAAAAAAAAAAAAAAAAAAAAAAACACCTCTGACCACCATTAAAAATGGCCTTCAAGGAATTTTAATAATATGTATTTAAATATTTTGCGTGTCTCTGTAAACGAATGATTAATGCTAGTCATACTCTGTTTTACAGGAAGCAATCTTAAGTACGTTTAGATAATGAATGTTAATTTCGTTATGCTTTGTGCACTATAAATATATTAAATCAGGCTTCACAGAAATACCTCTCATATACCGCCGTGTATTCTAATTCTTTTATTAGTCCCTGTACATAAATTAATTATGCTACAGTCGGTAACAAAAGTCTCCGAACACTAGCAAAAATTCCTATATAAAAAAGATACACTTAATACAGTTGTGTTAAATAAATCCTTGTCGAATCCTGTTCTTAGTCAGTCTAAAAACAGGATTCGACAAGGATTTATTTAACAAAACTGTATTAAGTGTACTTTTTTTACATAGGAATTTTTGCTAGTGTTCGGAGACTTTTGTTACGGACTGTACAATAAGCATATCCAATAATAATGATGCTATAGTGAATTTGAATAACATGTATCAGTTTCAGGAAATTTTACTAATATTTATGGAAATTAGAGTGCGAGCAAACAGACAAATAGACATATGAACTAAAGTGATAAACACTTTTCATCTTTGTTAGAAAGTGATTAATAATAATAATAATAATAAATAAATAAATAAATAATTGAAAAAGACACAAAAAGAATAATATTTCACAACGAATTAAGTAATTTTCGCCTATGAAATCATGAAATCTTCATCGGAAAAGGTGATTGCCTTAAGTTATAAAAAAAATAATTTCAATTTGAAATTAATGCGATTTGTTCAGAAAGAATGTGATTGTGAAATTTTGTTTTAAAATAAAAAAATGTAATTTTAGAAACTGCTTATCGCACATATTTTGTCATTTGCTGACATTTTTACGGTTATTTCCTTTTTAAGAACTCACAACCCACTTTCATTTTGAATCTGAAGCACCACCACCCATGGTTCACCACTTTAAATCGGATATCATAGAATAAATTTTCCTTTCGTTTGGAATTCGATCAGCGGGGGATATAACATATGAGGACTAATTATAGAAATAGAAGATGTCTAAAGATTTTGGAAATTCGAACAAATATGGCGTCCGTGCTAATTTTTCGATATAAGGATATGCATGAAGATTGTAGTATAAATACAGGTGAAGCATGTCTCCTAATCATAATCCGCTTCATCATCTGTAAGCAGATCATCACTGGAGAAAAAATACACTTTATAAAGTAAGTAAAACTTTGATAATAAGTTACTCCCTTTAGTTTCGAATATACTTTTTTTTTTTTTTTTGCTAAATCAAATGATATATATATTTTTTCTTTTTATATGCACTTTGTAAATAATATTATAATAGATAATTTAAAAAAAAATAAGGATAATTTGTTTATTAAAAATTACATTATAAGTCATTTAATTGTTTAATGTATTTGTCTGTTATTTTAAACATCGTTAAATAAACTTGTACAGTCGGTAACAAAAGTCTCCGAACACTAGCAAAAATTCCTATGTAAAAAAAGTACACTTAAACAGTTTTGTTAAATAAATACTTCTCGAATCCTGTTTTTAGACTGACTAAGAACAGGATTCGACAAGGATTTATTAAACAAAACTGTATTAAGTGAACTTTTCTTACATAGGAATTGAATTTTTGCTAGTGTTCGGAGACTTTCGTTGCCGACTGTATATGTCATTTAAATAACTGAAATTTCGATATATATGTATATATATATATACATATATATATATATACTATAAAGGTAAAATTTCTTAATGAATGTGTTTTAACAATTCAAGTATATACATATAAAAAGTTAAATAAAAATAATACACTACTTTATATTTTTAAATGATATATTTTTAAATAATAATGTAATACAAAATTTTATAAACTGAATAATAAGTAATAACAAATGATCATTAATAATTTAAATAGAAATTTCTTGAAAAATATACATACTGCTATATGAGTATAAACAAAATATTTATAATACTATGTTAACCTTTTTTGAAAGTAAAAAAAAAAAAAAAAAAAAAAGATAAAAACATGTGAATCAATTTAACAGATAATAATTTATATTAAGATTTTAATTTTAAATAAACCATTACCCACAGATAAGTTGAAATAAGTACTATCGTTGAAAAATATTTCTTAAAACTCGGATAAAAGATATAGCTCAAAAATTTTCTTTTGTTTTACTTTAATGTCTTTTTAATATTTAAAATATTCTTTTTAAATTGTTAAGGAAATTCACTTTGATATATTTATATAACTATTTTTTTTTCTTTTTGTTCAGGCACATGGCTATGATTTTCAGAAATTTTCCATTTTTATTAATGAACGGGAAATGTACCATAAAATTTTGAGCTTTTAAGAAAAAAGAGAGACAAATTTATTTAGCATAAGAAAGCTATAAAATATCCTTATTAAGAATTTCGATACTATATGCATAAAAATATCTACAGCAGCTATTTCAGAGGAAATTTTCGGTAAACTGCGTGTACGTCATTACCACATAATAAATATAAGGTTAATAAATAATATTTTATCTTGAAAGAATAAAGAAGAATCACGTGGTTTAAGCAGATTATAAACGCATTCCAACGGTATTTATTGGTTTCCTCATTTAAACTTCAATATATTTTACCTCCGTAATGAAACCTTAAAATACATTTTCTTTTATACTATGGAGGAAGAAAATTTTCAAAATTATTTTTATAGCCATAATTTTAAAGAAAAATCATACAAGGTTGCTTTGTGAACACCTGTATATTGTATAAAATTTGCATACGCATATATGTAGAATACTAAAAATCCTTACAATTAAATAATAATAATAATTACACTGAGCAATTTCATTTTATAACCTATAACTTATATACGTATGTATAATTTTGTAGGAGCCCAATAAACTATTAAATTACGCTTATTCCACTTTATTCTAGAGCAGGGCTCGTGAAATACAGTCCCCTAGTCGCCATTGGTGACCAATATATTTTAGCTGGCGACTATGTTTTCTACGAAAACTCAACATTTTTTAAAGTTTTTACAATTTTGGTAAAAAAATTGGGCTCAGAATTGAATGCAGAAACCTATGCTAAACAGCAGTGTAGTTCATATCAATTTGTGTAAGAAACAAGTAGAAAGAAAAGAGCAACTCGTGGCGTGTTTTGCGCCCCGTTGTTTTGAATTAAGACATATTAGGTCGTTGCAAAAGTTCGTGCGGACGCGGATCATTTTATTGCCTCCAAAGACGAGAGCTTCTATCGCCGTTGTTACCCGAAAAATGGACAAAGGTTGTAGAAAGTAATGGAGAGTATTTTGATTAAAAATTGTCATTTGATTTGATGTATTTTTATGAAATGAAACAATAAAAAACCGCACGAATTTATGCAAAGACCTAATAGTTTGAATCAATATACCAAAAGGAAATTTACACTACGTTCCACTCTGCATGTTTAACAACCCGGTGTTGAATTGATGCAGTTTATACCGCTCTCGTTTGTTCGCTTTGCGACCCGGTGCTGAATTTTTGCGCCAGTATAATGACGTGTTGGTGCCAATGGTGTATTGGTTTAGAGGAAATAATAAAACCGGTCTGAGGATGTCAAATTTAAACAAGCGTTTCCTGATGAATATTCCAGTCCTAGTAAGTATTTCATTTTTATACATAGAATTTTAATTTCTGTGTTCAAGTAAATTTCATAATTGAAAATAAATTAATAAATAAATAAAGGTCGGAGGAATTTTTTTTTTTCCAAATTCCTAGAGCCCTGTTCTAGAGCAAAAATGAATTTTTGAGTATCTTAACAATGCATATTATTTTCGCTGTTTTGCTAGTGGTTTAACTGTTTTAAAATGTGCTTTAAAAAATACTTCTCATGGACGATAATGCAAAGAAATGTTTTGCGAGTCGCTGTAGCCAAACCATTTATTCTGTATTTTCAAGAGAAAACATGCCATAATGAACTTGAGAATAAATATCACTTCCAAGACATTCTAAAAATGTTTACCGAAATTCGAGTGAGGTCACTCGGACAGATAGACAAACTGAAGTCATAACCCCTTTTAAACTTTATTGTTAAGTATGAAAAATCCATAATTAAACTGAAAATACACTTCTAGAAATTTCTAATTACATTTCTTATTTTATCTGTTTATTTTTCTGTGCCCCTTAACCAAATATTAACGCTAATAATACCACATTTTATCGAAAACATAATTTTGTGTACACGATTAATATATATTAATTTCATTATGTTTTGTTTTGCACAAAGGTATTAAAATATGGTTTGTAGAAAATACCTCTCATAGAACATAAAGCCTGAAAATTCTTTAGGTGTCTCTGTACATAAAACTGTCGTGCTATTTATACCATTTTCAATGGAAAACATGGCATAGTGAACTTGAACAACCCGTATCAGTATCGAGGCATTCTATGAATAATTACGGACGTTAAAGGGTAAACAAACAGACAAACCGAAGTCATAAAAACTTTAAAACCATATTCGAGAATGTTAAAGCGAAAGGGAAAGAAATATGCAATTATTTTATAATTAAAAATTTTTTCTTTTACATCTAAAAACAAAACAAACATGATTCTTTTTTTCTTTCTTTCTTTTTTTAACTCTTTTGATAATAATAATGAAGACTGAATATTGTATGATTTACATTGTTTAATACTATTATTGCACAATTTTTCTGCACAATATTTACAAAGAATCAAATAAAAATATTTAATGAAATATTACTCTTACATTTACGTGAACTACTTTGCAGAAATACTATATATCTTTCGTCATTTTCTTTCATAGTATGATTTATTAGATATTCCAATCAATTATATATCTATATATTAATAGGCAAGCATAAAAATTGTAGTCCCTTTTTAACATATTAATATGGAAGTAGGGGGTTGAAAATGGTATCATTCGAAAGGTATGGTTAGCCGGAAGGTGCGAATACAAATATTATTTTCTTACGATGTCAAGAAGGTATTTTAAAATACATTTATTTTTTATGCATTTTTCCCCAATTTTTCCCTTTTATACACGTATTCCTTTACATTAAAGAATACCTAAAAGTAGAAAGTTGTTAAATCTGGCAATTTCATAAAGCTCAAATAAAACCATAGACACAGTAATTTGTATAATGTAGCATCACTATACGCAAGCGAAGTGATGACGTCACTGTCTGTCCATGGAGCCATGAAAAAGATTTTCTATGTTAATCGTCCATTGGATTTTTTGTAAAAAATTATTAAAAAATAACGGAAATTATCTGCCGATTTTAATTCCGTTATTTGGGTATAGTTATATATAAGTTACTGTCTACATGTGTTTGATTGAGTTATTTTTTCTGTAAAATTGATAAAATTTTAATTTAAAATCGCAAAACTCCAGAAAAAAAAAATGGCAAACTTCCAGTTTCGAATGTAAACATAAACATTTCATTTCAAAGGGTGATATTTAAACAATAAATATTCAACTAATATACTAAATAAAAGGAAAATGGATTTGTTACTAACTGCTGCATGTATAAGTAGACGATACGGAAAAAATTCCTATTTCCGTTTTTTGCTGAATTTACATGTTTTGAGCTTTCTTTACGTTTCAATTAACTGAAATTGGCTACTTATTTTTAAAAAAAGTGTCTTTATTGGTAGCTTTTGTGGGTAGAAGAAGCAAGTAGAAGATACATAAAAACTTTTGATTTCCGGTTTTCGATGAATTTACACGTTTTGAGATTTCCTTGCATTTTAATTAAGTGAAATTGACTACTTATTTTTATTTTTTGAAAAGAGGATTTATTATTCTTTCCTCGGCATATATAAGTGGAAAATATAAGATTCAGAAAAGTTTTAGATTTTCGGTTTTCGATAAAGTTACACCTTTTGAAATTTCCCGAACTCAATTCGACCATTTTTGAAAAATATCTTTTTTTTTTTTTTTTTTGTTCAAACACTGTACTTTATGAACCAATCGAATTAATTTAACAGAATTTGATACTTCGTTGGGCCTTGGTTTGACATGGTACCTATTATCTTCTGGGCTGTGTCACACAACAAGGGGCGTTTTCGCGTTGCGATTTTCTCTCATTTCAGGAAAGGCTAACATCTACAGAGAGAAATAGTTATATTAAGTAAAACTCTGCTGATTCAGTTAGAGTGAATATCGGCAAACAATTGCCGCAGCTGTGTTGCAATTGCATTCCGTTTAGGACAAGGCAATAACTTTGCTTTGCCTCGCTTTGCAAAAAAATAATGGTCGAGTTTCGACCACTGGGCGATACTAGTATATATAAATTCATAATAAATCGCCAACGAGTTTGTAATTAATTCGTTTATTTTACTTTATTATTTCTTTTTCTTTAAGCTAAAGACGCTACTATTCCAACATCAACGCTAAACATAGTAGTTCAATTAGTACTTTTGCCTGCTGAATTTAATAATTTCTAAACATGATGTTTCAAAAATTGTTAAATTTATATGAGGTATTTGTTTATTTTTAATTTAAATGATTATATTTAAATTTTAATATGCATTTGTACCATGATTTAGAATCTAGGATCAAAATAAAAATTCATTCAAAAAGCATAAAAAATTTCATTCAAATTTTTATGAGGGGTATCTTTCAAAAAAATCATTCAAAAAAAAGAAAGGAAAAAAAAAAAAAAAAAAGTGATTTTTTTTTTTTTTTTTTTTTTTAAACCACTGATCAATCTTTTTATTTCCATATCCAGACTGCTGTAGGTTATGGAAGTGTTGTATTCAGTCAAAAATTTAGGTATCGAATTTTCACTTGATTTACAGGTTTTAAAAGATTTTGAGTCTAAAAAGTGGTTTTTGACAAGTGGTCAATGTTTATGTGTGTATGTATGTGTGAAAAATTTTCTAAATATCATATTTCCAAAACTAATAAAAATAGAGCGGCAAAAGCTCGGAATTAAGATTGATCTAGTACACATGTAATTTTTCCAACTTTTGGTGAAAACTGGAAAATCGGAAGTAGGACCATAGATTCGTTTCTCAAAAACGGTTCTAACGATTTTCTTTAAAGTTGCTATGTAAACATCCTATTAGATGACCTTCGTATGTATCATTTGGTTAGTTCAGGAAAACTGATAAGCGCCTTGTATAAATAAAGAACTTTGGGAAATATTCTATTATATTTTCAAAACTCATAAAGATAAAAAGGCGAAACATTAAACTTAAGATACGTGTAGTGTAGAGATGTTTTTTCCAAGTTTTGATGAGAATGAGGAAACCGAAAGTAGGACTGTAGGTCCGTAGTCTCAAAAACGGCTTTAACGATTTTCTTCGAAGTTGCTATATAAACAGCTTATTGGGTGAACTTTCGTATGTATCAGTTGGTTACTTCAGAAAAATCGATAGGCGTCCTGTATAAATAAGTCAATTTTAGGTCTCACAAGGATGTTCCTTTAAAAACGGCTCAGTGGTTTTCCTTCAGACTTCCATTTTAACTCCCTTTTAGATACCCTTTCGCATATAATTGTTCTGGTGAGCAGATAAGTTTCCCAAGTTTTAGTAAAAATCGTCAGTGGGACCGAAAAACGGTACTAGTAATTTTCTTCAAATTTATGTTACATAAATCCCTTTTCAGATGTCTTTTAGCATGTATTACTTGGTTACTACAGAAAAATTGACAAGCGTCGGGATTAAGTTATCAACAGGTCTTGGAAATAAATGTTTTAAAAAACGGCTCTGCTGATTTGTATATCTTAACGACGTATGCATCAGTTTGCACTTACAGGAAAATTGTTAGGTGTCTGATTTGTTAAGTCAGTTTTATGTTTTCTGATTACCAGTTTTCAAAAAGAATATACACAGCAAAAAAAAAAAAAAGAACTTGTTAAAATTACAGGAAAAATCTGACAGCTGGGGTGCCAGTATTTCTCCGTCAAATATACATGACAAAACTGTAATTTTAACAAAAATCCTGTTTGATTTACAGAATTCCTGCGTAAAATATACGTCAGTGATAGAATTTTACGGTTTTAAACTGCATATTTGACGGAAAAATAATGGCACCCCAGCTGCCAGATTTTTCCTGTACTTTTAGCAGTTTATTTTTTGCAGTGTATAATATGCGTAGTAGTAGTAGTGGATAATGGAAATCGTGTTGCTGTTACACAACAGATTTTTTTTTTTTTTTCTGAATCAGCTGTAATATAATTTTTGCATCTCGACTGCAAAAATTTATTTTTTAATAAACGTTTTAACTTTTATGATGCTGTAGTTAGTCTACAACAAAAATAGAATGAGGTGTCTTACATTACACAAAATATGAGTATTTGCAGATATCCATACACTGTTAAAAATTTTATGTTAGTTTGAGCCAAAACTGAAGTAGCTGCAACCACCCGGTGGTTTAATTTTTTATTATGATTTGGTAATTTTATGTTGGACTAAATATTGGTATTGTGTTTCAAAGAAAAAAAACATTAAAATTCGACTGAGACAAGGATCAAATTGGAGACCTTTTGTCTCAAGTCAAACACTTGCCACTGTGCCATGCTTTCTTACCAGCTAATTCCCCCAGGGGGGTACCTTCTTCAGGTATTCAGGGGGAGTCACGCACCCCGGGCCCGAGTGATCTTTTTTTCCTCTCCTTTTGTTTTATTCCCCTTCCCTTTTATTTCTTTCACTTTTGTTTTGGTTTATTTTGCTTTTGTTGCCAATAAGTTTTTGGTAATTCCTTGTTCCTGTCGTTTTGTTCTTATATAAAAAAAAAAAAAATTCTTTAAAAAATTATAAAATTTGAAAAAACAAAAAAAAAATGAAACTACTCACCTTGTTCACTCACATTTTTCGTTTCTACTCACCTTGTTTTTACTCACCTTTTGTTGTTCTTGTTCTCATTTGTTAAGCTAAAAACCATAAAATTACTAATCTATTAATTAAGCTAAGTCCGGTGTAGATGTGGCGCTGGCTATTGGGTTGGCGATTTGGTGAGGGTCTCACGGTAGTCTAGCCTTGGGAGCACACTGGGAGACTGGTGCCCTTGGTGAAGGTGAGACAACGGTGACTACTCGAACGAGAAACACCGGACTAACACGACTACCACATGTGATTCCCAATCTGGGTCGACAGTCTGGTAGCTGGTGAGTGGTTATGGGTGTCCCAGGGAGCGAGTCTGAAAACCCTTTGCTTTCCGTCCGTTCAAGAAATGGGCTGACTTGTGGGACTAAGGAAACCCTCGAACCTTTTTATTTAATTTAATTATGGCTACAAGTAAAGGAAATACGGATAATGCGTCTGGCTCGGGCCAAGCGAACCAAACACAGTCAAGTTCTTGGGGAGAGAGGATGGATGAATTTTCATCTACTTTGAATAATAAGAATATATTTAATAGTGATGAGGCTCGTTTCTTTGTTATAAAGCGAAATGAGGGAGACTTCTCTAAGACTTCCCCATTCTTAGTTCAAAAATCCCTGCAATCAATGGTAGGTGAGCCAAAAACAATCAAAAAGCTTCGCTCAGGAGAATTGTTGATAGAAGTGGCAAACAGCAAACAAGCTATAAATTTAAGAAAATGCACTAACTTTGGTAATATACCTATAACGGTAACTGCCCACAGAACTTTAAATACTAGCCGTGGAGTAATCTCTGAAACCGATCTGCAATATGTATCTGAAACAGAAATCCTGGAAAATCTTAAAGAACAAAACGTTGTTGCTGTCCGCCGGATCTCTATTTTTCGAGAGGGCAAACAAATTCCCACCAAGCATTTAATTCTTACAATCGACTCACCGCAACTGCCACAATCAATAAAAGCCGGATATCTGAAATGCTCTATTAGACCATACATTCCAAATCCCCTTCGATGTTTTAAATGTCAACGTTTCGGCCATTCAATGACTTCTTGCCGTGGAAATATAACATGTGCTCGCTGCAGTGCAGTAGGCCATGACAGTAAAAATTGCGAAGCTCCTATCTGCTGCATTAACTGCAAAAAAGATCACCCAGCATATTCGAAAGTATGTGGAAAATGGAAATTGGAAAAAGAGATCCAGACTGTCAAAATAAAAGAAAACATCTCATACCCTCAAGCACGGAAAATAGTAGAATCCAGGACGCCTACCATTGGTAAGTCATACGCAGCTGTCACTTCAAACAAAAAGACTTATCGTACAATAGAAACACAGACTGAATGCCTCAACCAAACTAGCCAACCAACAACTACTCTAAATAACACAATACAGTCCAAATCTAATCAAACTCCTCACACTTCACAGTTGCCCTTGACTAAACCTACAGTACCCAAGAAAATCACACAGAATTTGAAAAAAGCAGTGTCTGACAAAAGCCATAGCTCTGTGCCTTACAAGTATTCAAACTCACCGTCCAACAAAAGTATGATTAAAAAGAAAAAAACTTCGTTAAAATCCACTACAAATGCTCAGAAGACTGATACCTTAAATAAGGTTTCACAAGATGATTTAATTAATCTCCATCCTTCGGAAGGGGAAGACAATATGTCTACTGCATCAGAAGACAATAACGTAGATGTTCTGATCTAAAAAAAAAAATATTATGACTAATTTCATTTGCTGGAATTGTCGGGGTTTTAACCATAAACGAGACGATATAAAAGAAATTATTTTTAATCATAGACCTGTGTGTTTTGCTTTTCAGGAAACTCACCTTAAACAAAACGATAATATTAAAATTCGTGGCTATCAATGTTATAGGAAAGACTCTCTCCAAAGCGACAGGGCTACAGGTGGTGTCGCTCTTTTAATTTCCAATAGCGTTCCACATACTAATATTCCTTTAAATACCAGCATACAAGCAGTTGCAATCCAACTACACATCCGTATGTTAATAACTGTTTGCTCCATCTATTTACCACCTAACATTTCTATAAACCAGCATGATCTTAACAGTCTCATTGTACAACTTCCTACTCCTTTCATAGTTCTTGGTGATTTTAATGGCCATAATCCACTTTGGGGAAGTCCTGATCTGAACTCCCGTGGTAAAATAATAGAAGACCTTATTAATGACCATAACCTATGCTTATTAAATAACGGAGCCAACACCTACTTTCATGAACCATCTAGAACATTTCATACTATTGACCTTGCCATCTGTACTCCTACTCTTTATCCATATTTTAATTTCTTCGTTAGTGACGACTTGCATAACAGCGATCATTTTCCTCTTTTTTTATCCTTTTATAATTTAAGTCATAGTCACCCTCGTAATAATTATTATATTTATGACAAAGCCAACTGGGCGAACTTTACATTACACTCAACTATTACGTCTAACATGGTGGAAGGTGATATTAATGACGCAGTCACACAAGTAAGCAAATGTATTATAAATGCTGCTAACCTCTCAATTCCAAAATCATCTGGTTGTATGAAAAAACATTTAAAGCCATGGTGGAATGAGGAATGCCATCTTGCAAAAAGAAAACAACAAAAAGCGTGGGGAATTTTTCGAAGATACCCATCTACAAATAATTATATACTTTTTAAACAGGCTAAAGCATATGCACGGAGAATCCGTAGGAAAGCACAAAAAGATTCCTGGGTAGACTACGTCTCCAGCATAAATTCAAACACTAGCAGCAAACAGCTATGGCATCGTGTCAAGAAAGCAGTGGGAATTTATACTAATCACAGTATTTCTTTTTTAAATGACAATGGTCATACCATTACTTCACCTAAAAATATAGCTAATACCATCGGCAATGCTTTCTCAGACATCTCTAGTTCCATTTCTTATACTGATCCTTTTCTTTCTTTCAAACAACGGTCTGAACGTTCAATCTTGAACTTTACCTCACAGTCCTCACATAATTACAATAGCCCTTTTACAGAGAAGGAATTAAGTAAGAGTTTGAAAAGTACCCATTCCTCTTCTCCTGGTCCTGATGGCATTTCTTATCTTATGATCAAACATTTATCTATAAATTCTCTAAAAAACCTGCTCAAACTTTACAATAGAATCTGGACAGAACAAATTTTTCCCACTGCTTGGCACGATGCTATTGTTATTCCATTCCCTAAACCTGGAAAAGATGCAACCAACCCAAGAAATTACAGGCCTATTGCTCTTACAAGTTGCCTTTGTAAACTCCTTGAAAAAATGGTAAATACACGGCTAGTTTTTATTCTTGAAAAAAACGGTTTAATTTCTCCGTGGCAAAGTGGTTTTCGGCGTGGTCGTTCTACAATTGACAATATTCTTATGTTGGAGACTAATATACGAAAAGCTTTTATTAGACGTAACCACTTGGTTTCAATATTCTTCGACATTGAGAAAGCTTATGATAAGACATGGCGGTATGGCATTCTTAGAGACCTTTTTAATTTGGGTCTGCGTGGTAACCTTCCCATTTTTATTAAGAATTTTTTAAGAATTAGACGTTTTCAAGTGCGTATTGGAACAGTTCACTCAGATTTTTATTTTCAAGAGGAAGGTGTTCCTCAGGGTAGTGTTCTAAGTGTCACGCTTTTCTCTATTAAAATCAATGGTATACTGGGACAATTGCCACCTAATGTTCATGGCAGTCTTTATGTTGACGACCTGCATATATCTTGCCAGGGAAACGACATGCGTTTTATTGAACGTCAGTTACAGCTTGCTATCAAGCATATTACTAAATGGACTAATGAAAATGGTTTTACCTTTTCTGCTGATAAGACACAATGTGTGCACTTTTGTCGTAAACGTGGGCTTCATCCTGATCCCGACATTTTAATTAATAACAGACCAATTTCAGTTGTAGACACTGCCCGTTTCTTGGGTGTTATTTTTGACAAGAAACTTACATTCATTCCACATATTCTTAGTTTAAAGACAAACTGTTTTAAAAAATTAAATATTCTCAAAGTCCTTTCAAATACTTCTTGGGGTGCAGATCGCATTTCTCTTCTTAAAATCTACCGTGCAGTTATCCGTTCCAAAATGGACTATGCTTGTCAGATCTATGGCTCAACCTGTATTTCTTACATCAAAAAGCTAGACACAGTGCACCACTCTGCCCTCAGAATTTGCTCTGGAGCCTTTCGCACCTCACCTGTTTTAAGCTTATACGCTGACTGTGTAGAACCCTCTCTCACTGTAATTAGACAACGACTTTCATTAGAATTGTATTTCCGCATTCTATCTCATCCGCGTCACCCACTTCATCCTCATTTTGACAATAAAGATTTTAATTTATTTCAAAATCGTCCCAGGTCCATTCCACACTTTAGCTTGAGAATAAAAAATATACTTGCTGATATGTCTGATCTCGACGTTCAAGTTCGTCCTCGAACACTTTTTAATATGACCACCCCTTAGAACTACAAGGTTATTTCATGTCTTCATCCCTTCATTGGTTTTGACAAATCCAATACAGATGCTGCTGTTTTTAGGACCCTCTTTGCTTCTCATAATTGTGCTTATAAGGACTACATTAAAATTTTTACAGATGGTTCCAAGTGTAGTGATAAAGTTGGCTGCGGTGTTATTACTGATAACACCACCCTTAGCTATAGTCTCCCAGGCTCCTTTTCCATCTTCTCTGCTGAGTTTTTAGCCATTGAACTTGCACTTAATTTAATTTCTTCACTTCCTAACCGAAAATTTATCATCTATACTGACTTCAAGAGTGTACTTGAATCACTTTCATCTAGTTCATGTACAACCTCTTTCATTTCAGTGTTAAAAACCTATAACGACCTTTTAAAAAAGGGATTTGATATCAAATTTTGTTGGGTTCCAGGGCATGTTGGCATCAAGGGTAATGAGGCTGCTGATAGAGCAGCCAAGAAAGCTTTAAATCCTCTTAATTGTCCTGTTCCATATGAGGATCTTAAACATTCTCTAAAATATTATCTAAGACGCAATTGGCAGAGAGAGTGGGATTTCCAAACCAGCAATAAATTATGGGAAATTAAACCATATATTTCACTTTGGCCAACACTTGCTCCACGCAAACTTGATGTAACTCTTACTAGACTTAGAATTGGACACTCTAGGATTACACACAAGCATCTTCTCCTTGGGGAACAGGAACCATTATGTACTAAATGTCATTTCAGCACACTTTCCATTCGCCATATTTTGACTGATTGTCCCTGCCTACGTCATTTATATAGGTTTTATTTTCATTCATCTTCACCAAATCTGACGAACCTTTTGGGCGAAAATCCTCATTCTGGACTAATTAGTTTTTTAATCGAAGCAGGTTTTTACCATGAAATTTGATTGCGTTTTCTGATTTTATTTTTTTACACTGTTCATCATTATTTACAAGTGTTTTTATTTTATATACTCTGTTAATCATTTTTTTTACTTCTGATTTTATTATATACACTGCTCATTAATTTTACATCATTTCATCTCATACACGGTTTTCTTTGATTTTTGATTATTTGACTGCACTATTTTTTAACCTTTTACCTATTCTTGTTTTAACTTTAGGTTTGTTTTTTAATGACCATCTGGATGGGTAAACCCATCCAGAAGATACACTTTATTTTTATACATTAGTTTGGCGCAGTATGTCCCTTTGTGGACCTTGCGCCATTAAAAGGCCACCAACCAACCAACCAACCTTACCAGCTAATTCTGTTTCGTTTATTTTGATAAAAGGGATTAAATTTTCTGGGGCCTTATCTTGGCACATGAATCAGTTGTTGCACAAAATTCGCTCTTTACCCTATGTTTTCGACCACGCTCTTTAATTTATGCTTGGTTTGGCTTCAATAGGAATTTTACTGATTCATACTTCCTTTGAGAGTGGATGTTATGGTCGCTCCAATTTTTAGTGCAACTTAAATTCAATCGTAAAAAGTAGAAAACTTAAAAGTGACGTTGAACCATATTATGGTATTGCTTATAATTTTACTCCATATAGTGGTTCAAGTTTGAAGTGAAGTTTTTAATAGTATAAAAAATCCCTAATTACCTTAGCACATCTTTCATATTCTGCATCGTCTAACTAAATAATGATATATTGTTTTGTTTTGTTTTTTTACAGAAAAATGAAGAGCTCCACTCTCATCGCAATTCTTCTCTTTAGCGCTCTTCTACTAAGCGTAACGGTGGTTGAAGAAGCAGAAGCCCTCAAAAAGAAACTTATCAAAGCTCTACTTGTTACAAAGCTATTGCAGGGAAAGAAATTGATTGTACTTCCTTTACCTTTACTTTTACCGTAAGTTTCCGATACGATAAAAAGCTAAACTACAATTTTATATATAAGTGTAATTTAAATTTTTACTTTCTTCTGTGTATATAAAAGAAAGTACTTCGTGAAAATTTTCGAACTCCAGTTTTCGACGGATTTATACCTTCTGAGATGTTCTGAACACGATTTGACTGTTTTTAGAAAATGCCTGTGTGTCTGTCTGTGTGTACGTATCACAAATTTTGTGGACGTTGTATCTCACAAACCAATAAACGAAATACAACGAAAATTGATCTGCATTCATTATGGAAAATAATTTTAATAATTTAATAAATAATTTGTACTGCCTGAATTTGTGTAAAATTATATAGAAGAAAATCTTGTGGTGGCCACAACATATTAGTTATATTTTGTCTTTGAAAAAATTCAGATTAATTATAAACTAGCTGGAACCCGTCGAATTCAACAGTCACTTTATTGACCGTAATGTTTCAAAAATCGTCGCATCGTTATTTAAATGTATTTCGAGTTAAAACATCTAATCAAGCAGAAACGGTCGTTTTGCCAAGCCAAGCTCAGAGAAAAGCAAAACAAACAAACTACCACTAACACAAAGCAGAACGCGCCAATAATAAAATCGACAGAAATAACCCAAGATCGTTAAATGCTTATTATACAGAAACCAACTTTCCCATGTTAAATCGGCAAATTTTTTTTCCGTAAAGTTTTAAATATTGGACGAACCAAATATCGCAGTAAAATGAAACAAAAAGTAAAATATTCGTATCAACGAGATCTTTAATTTGAGATGAAAACGAACTTTCTAACTTAATAAGTAAAAAAATGGGAGCATTTTCAATTTAGCGTAAAATTAGATGTTTTGACAACTTTTTGAAAAAATTTCTTCTTCAAGAAATTTTTTTTAAAACAAGCTAGAGAATTCATAAATGTGCAGAATTCTTTGAAAACTGGTTTTTCAGATAGACAATTACTTAATTTAGGAACTTTTATAAAATTTAGCTTTTAAAAATCAAAATTTCCTATCTCAATTGCTGAAAAACTGTTAAATATCGCCAAAGAGACATAAATCGCCAAATATGAAATTGCTTCATCTCAGTTTACCCGAAAAATATTAATTTCAAATTGAGCTGCTTTTTCTTTTTATAAGTTATTTTTTTAACCAAAGAATCTTTGCTTTTATTATTTTGTACAATTTTAAATTTTATATCCCTGAAAACAGAAATGAATACATTTTTGAATAACATTTGTTTCAAATTTATAGCTTGAATTGCTGATTTTTTTATATTTTTCATAACTTAGAATAAGAAAGTCAGTACACGATATAGTATCCAATTTTAATATCCTTCAATTCAATCTGGCAATGATAATTATGATGCATAAAGATTTCTACTTCCTTCTATATAGTATACTAGCAGGCTTTGCCCGCTTCGCTTGTCATTTTATTGAAATGAATTTCGACTTTCGGTTTTTAATGGATTTACACGTTGTAAGAGCTCCTGAAAACAATTTGACTATTTTTCGCAAATTTCTATTTGCGTGTGTGTGTTCTATGTGTGTGGCGAAAGTTTTGTTCCAACTAGATATCAGAAGCTACTGCTCAGAATTACATATAAATTTATATGCAATTGAATCTTGATGTATAATAGCATTTATCAATATTTGGTGTCAATTGCTCAACATGGTGCTGCTATACAGTGATTGCTGCAATTTCAGAGAAGGCTATATCTGAGTAACTAATACATGGAATTGCATAAATTTACAAATAAATTTACATTGTTACAAATTATAGTGCTTATCAACTTTTGTACCAATATCTCAACATGTGGCGCTGCTATACAGCGATTTTCGCAATTTAAGGAAAGGTTCTGTTGCATATAATGAAACAAAACTTAATATGTGAAAAGGCCATTATGAGACATTATGCTGATTCAATCTCGATGCCTATCGGCCGATAAGTGGAGCTCATATACTACATTTTTTTTTTTTTTTTGAACTGAAAGGACGCCATCTGCATGGTAAAAATTTACTTCCGTTGGACATTTTGTGCAACAATACCTCTCTGAGTTGATAATATTCAGCATTCATAATGGAAAAAATAATAAATAATTTGTGCTGCGTTAATATGTATAGGAAAATGTAGAAGAAAGTTTTGTGATGGACACGACATACTAGTCTGCATAGAAAACCCATGGATAATGTCTAGCAACCAGAATTATGGAAAGTTTAATGCAAAGAAAACTTTGTAATACAGTTTAACGCAAAGAACAACATCGCACGAAAGCTGAGTTGAAATCCAGGACGTATCTGATGTAAAGTATCAGGTTAATTCCAGTAAATCTAAAAACTATTAAAAAAAAAAAAAAAAAAAATGATATCTACAAAAAAGACAGTTAAAATGTACAAAAAAGCCAAGCTCAAAGAAAGAGAATTGATTAAAGTTGTGTCTAAAAAGGGTGTGATATCAAATTCCCAAGCTTACATTCAAATACTTATTTAATATTCCCTTTTAACTAAATTTTCACATGTGAATCAAGTGCCTTATGATATGTTGATAGAAATCCTTCTTTCCTGTACTAAATACATCATAGCGTGTTTCTGAAAAATATTATTATTTTTATTTATGTATGATGGGCTTGACGGCCATTTTTCAAGTAATGAATAAACATTCACACAATTTGAAAGAAGTTTCTTAAAATATATCTGATATAAAATTAATTTTGCTATTCCATTCAGCAGAGATGGAAATATTTCGATAACATGATTTCTTATAATTATTTAGTATTAAGTGCACTTCCATCCTATAAATGCCGGGAATAAAGAATATAAAAATTTAAATTAACGTAAAAACATGAAGGAGAGGGAGGGGGGAAGCATAGAAGCTTCCACCCCCCGTTATATTTACCCAATTTGAATTTAGCTTCTTGGAATAAATATCTCGTAAAAATAATATGGTTATTCCATTCAACAGGGGTTGAAATATTCAGATTAAAAAAGAAAAAAAAATGCATTAAAAACATCGCAAAAGCCCCGTTAAGCACACAAGTTGAAACAATTTAAGTTTTAACAGTGTTAAGTTTGGCGCACTCCCATCCTCCCATCCTATAATTATTTCTCATTGCGCAGCACTAGTGCGATATAAAACTCAATTAATCAACCAATCAACCAACTCATCCTATAATTGATGAGATTTATAGAATTCAAACTAACGTAAAACTTTGAAAGATGGCCGCCAAGCCCATCATACATAAATAAAAATAATAATACTTTTCAGAAACACGCTATGATGATGTATTTAGTACAGGAAAGAAGGATTTCTATCAACATATCATAAGGCACTTGATTCACATGTGAAAATTTAGTTAAAAGGGAATATTAAATAAGTATTTGAATGTAAGCTTGGGAATTTGATATCACACCCTTTTTAGACACAACTTTAATCAATTCTCTTTCTTTGAGCTTGGCTTTTTTGTACATTTTAAGTGTCTTTTTTGTAGATATAATTTACGACATTTCACTTAAAAAAAAAAAAAAAAAAAAAAAAAAAAAAAAAAAAATTGGAAAAATGCTTATAAATAGAAATAAACCTTAAATTTGTATGATTTTATATCTTTAACTCAATTTTGCTTGAATTTCTATTTTTAAATAAAAGCATCGCGAAAAAAGTAATCAGCCGTAACAAAAAAATTACTTCGAACCGAACGAAACTCTGCCTTGTGACCTCGGTGCCTGCGGCACCGCATACGCCGGCCGCTAATAACATAAAAATATTCCCAAAAATTAACCTGGAACCGAACGAACCTCTGACTCGTGTTTCCGCTGCCTGTGGCTGCGGTACCGTGTAGCAGGCATGCTATGTACGCGCTGCAAAATCCACTTTCCTCCACCAGGGGGCGCAGTATGTTGTATACGAACATCATCAATCGCCTTGAATTTCCAAGTCCTTTCAAATAAGGTGGTGCCAAATGCAAAATCCTTTAGTTGCACTTTCCACCGCCAGGGGGCACAGTGTGTTCTGTACGAACATCACAACGGTCAGGAAATACCAAAACCTTTAAAATAAAGTGTAACATGATAGGGCCTACTACAAAATCACCTAGTTCCATTTTTCACCACCAGGAGGCGCACTATATTGTATACAAGCATCCCCAATCAACGTGAAATTTCAAGACCTTTAAAATGAGGTGTTACATGTGTGGGTCTAGAACGGATTTACCTCTTAAACTAATTCCGCCCCTTTCCCCTGATCCCCCAAGGAGGGATCGTTCGACTTTTTTTATTTTTCTCTTTTGATGGCTCCTCTGCAGACCAAGAACTTTTTTTAGACATCTCAACCAAATTTTTACACCTAGCCGTTCTCTCAATTTAGTTGAAACAGACAAAAACGTTCCCCTGCTCCCCTAGGGGGGGGACAGTTCGACTTTTTTTATTTTTCTCTTTTGATGGCTCATCTACAGACCAAGACTTTTTTTTAGACACCTCAACCAAACTTTTACACCTAGCTGTTCTCTCAATTTAGTTGACTATGACACAGACAAAAACATTCCCCCCCCGGGGGGGGGGGCAGTTCGACTTTTTTTTATATTTTTCTCTTTTGATGGCTTATCTACAGATCAAGACCTTTTTTTAGACATCTTAACCAAATTTTTACACCTAGTCGTTCTCTCAAGTTAGTTGACACAGACAAAAACATGTTTCAAATTAATATATAGATTGTCTTGGGCTTTTTAAGTTTATTCAGAATAAATCCTAGCAATTTTACCGTGATTATTTTTATTGTAAAGGGGTATTGATTATAATACAGGGGTCTACCGATAGATTTTTTTTTCAATGCTATTCCACGTTATATAAAACATATATGTAGTATATTTCCAAGTTTACTTAAAGGGGGGAATATTATATGAATATATTTCTGGGCGAGTCAAGAAAAAAAGTTGGTCAGTAGACAACTTGTAATAATACCATAAATGTTCATGTTAATATAGAAGATTTTTTTTTTTTTTTTTAAATACTCAAAGTAATATTTACTCTAAACTCTAATATTTACCATGAATAAAAGAGGAGTAAGTTTAAAATAAATATAATACCATTTCATAAGGTAATTTAAGGAAGATTTTCAATTTTCTAAATAGATAAATTTTTCATACATTTTTGTAAGAACTGCCTTTTATATGCTTTTTATATGTTTTTTACATTAGTTCAATTGGATAATAGAAGTGTATTTAGATTAATTATTATTTTGTTTCTACAGATTGAAGGAAGACCATCACCATTTCTATCCACTACCTCCACCAGAAATGATGCCACATTACTGAAAAGTGGCATTAAAATACATCGTAATGTCTTCTGATATCACGTACCTGTAGATTTGTACAATATTTGTAAATGAATAAACAATTATAAATAATGTATACTTTTTTTGTCATTATAATACATATTGATGTTAAAAAACTTTCGCGAACGGCATACTTTTGCCTTTTTTAAAACTGATTGCCGGGGAGTATTAAAGTAAACTAAAGCTAGTTGCCGCAAACTTTTGATGTTTAAACGTGGATAAAAGTTGAATGTAAGGCTTTTAAATGTTACTCTTGTAATTATCTGAAGCTTGGAATGGAGATTCGTTATATAATATTAGAACGAACCTATAATACTATCAAAGAATTGATACACTAATAATACTATCGAAATAATACTGAAGTATTGTTTCCATAGAAATTCTTGAAATGGTGTGAATTCACGTCTGCGATAACCAAGAATAGAATCTAAAAAGACGTGAATTTACGTTAGCGGCAACTAGCTATAGAATTTGAAATGACGTGAATTCCCGTCAGCGATCGCGAAGGTGTTAACCCTTTGCGGCGCAAGACAATTCAGATCATTTAAATTATACTGCCACCGGAATTCATGAACTAAATTAAACTAAAAGAAAATTTAAATTTTAAGGTTAAAAAAAACCGGCCTTTTCTGATATGTTATAAACGTATATTTTTGCTAAAGAATTTCCGGGATGAATTTTTGCAGCTGGATCTTAAATTTTGCTCTCTCGCAGCGAGGACAGCGCGCGTTAAGGGGGTTAAGCGATTGTTTCTGCTGAATATGACATTTTGTAATGTTCAAAACTGATCCTACTGGCTTCCATTTTAACTCAAAATTAATAGAATATTTTTGATTGCATAATCGAAGTAACTTTCAATAGTCATGGTGATAGTATTTTCGGATTCTTAAATTTTGCTTCCCATCCTCAGTTTTGCTTTAACAGAAAGAGAATTTAGAAATCAATTTTATATTTTAAGGACTTACAAAATGTAAATCTACATTAAGAATGTGAGATTTTGATAGGCTACAAAATTTATTCAAAATAAAACGTTGATCTCATTTTTTTTTTTTTAAATAATGCTAGATTATATATTCAATTGCAACTTGTTCTTTAACTAAAGTAATTCTATGGATATCTGTATTAAATGAGTTCAGTAAACTTTAAATGAATTTAAGCAATTTAAAAACCTTTTTAGTAAAAACGAAAGGAAAGAACGGCTTTTAAGCTTCTGTAAGAACTGCGAACCCTCTATGTATGATTCATATTCAGTTATTCTCATAAATAAAATTACATCATGTAGTCTATTAGGGGAAAAAAAAAAGGAAAAAATACATAAAATAACTGAATTATTTATTATTTTTCTGTAATTGAATATTAAAAACTTTAGAATTCTACAAATTAATAATATTTCGGGAGTTTGGGAAAATGAATGTGTTTAAATTAAAATAAAACAAAAACACTCCTCAATAAAATAATATATATATATATATATATATTTTTATTTATTTATTAGGGAACTCAATATCTCTGGAAATGTCGAAGTTTGACGAAAATATTGATTTTTAGATTTTTATACTAAAACTATCCTCATTTTTTAAATGTACATCCTGGCAAAGTTTTAGAAACATATTCTTTGTAGAAAGCCTGCAACAACTGTTTGAACAAATGCCTGTTTTCAATTTTTAATTTTAAATCAAAAGTTTAAACTCATTTATTTCAGTTTATGCTTTATGAAATAATATTTAATATCTTCAAAACGAAATTGTTGGTTGTTGATGGTGTTGGATCCGGTTGAGTACACTTGAATCCTATAGACCTGGACGGTATGCCCTCCAGGGGACATATGCAGTTTATATTTTCATAGATATGCAATTAGATTTTATTACACAACTCACATTTTGTTTTGGTATTCCCTCTCATCACTCTAAAAAATTTTTATAATATTAAATAAATTATTTCCTTGATTGCAACCTTATTAGGGGTTAAAAGGTCCTAGCCAGCACTCACGCAATTTTTAGAGGAAACTAGTGAACATACCGAAAACCTAGGCCGACGATCGCAACCTAGGTTCGAACCCAGTACTTCTCGTCTACCAGTTTTTGAAAGTAGAACCTCTCGGGTACTGGTGGGACTTTGAAATTGCTTTACTTTTTTTAATGTACATACTATCATATGTCAGAAGTTTATGGATTGTATTTCATTATTTTAAATATTTAAATATATATATAAGCTCCTTCTCATATTTATAAGGACACTTTATGTTTTGAAATAACTAATGTAAAAATAATTGTGAACAGGATTATACTAAGTGCACTTAATATATCTAGTATTCTAAAAACCAAAACTGTTATAATTCTTTTAATATGAAACAAATTTAATAAAAAATAGTGCAAAATATTTTTTTCTCCACGTTTCTAGATGTTCATAATTATAGGGACAAACAAGATTCTTTCGTTTTATTTAACTTACTAGCGGATAAATTACAGTTGACATGCGAATTCGTTAACTACTGGGCTAGATTAATTCATATATAAGCCTTCAATTTTTCTTGGACGGACATTACTGATAATTCCTCGAAAAAAAGAACGTCCATGTATGTCAAGTATGATAAATGTGTTTTTTAAGTGGAGGGATAATTTCAATCCGTCGTATTTCTAATGAAATTCGAAGATCTAAAATTGCGGAAGGAAATGTGATCAAACGTTGAACTGCTGATTCGATAGGAGAGAGATCTGATGCAAAATCAGTTGCTTTACAGAGATCGAAGACTCATAATTCCTCTTACAGTTCTACTTAAAATGACTGCTGATGAATTTGCTCGTAATTTTAAACGAAAGGTTGTGGTCCACATTTATGCATGTTTAAAATAATTAATAATATGCTAAAATGAATAAAAAACCTAAAATAACCAATAAGCATTTAATGGAGGAGAGAACGTCTGTGTTAAAGTTTCCGTGGTTAAAGTTGAATAAAGACAATATGAAATGGTAAAATGTTGTATTTTCGGATGAAAAACATTTTATTCTTGATTAACAAAATGGTTTTAACAGTTTCTGGCACGATCTGAAGATAGCGAAAGACAGAGCAGATTTTTTAAAGGCAGATATGAATCGGGCATTTTAAAGGTGGAGCTGTTTTTACTGAAAGCAGAATGAATTTAGTAATTTTTTCTATTATTATGAACATCAAGTGACTATCCGCAAATTTTAAAAGTGGAATTCTCAGATTTTTGTTAGATTTTAGAGAGGGGTGGGGTAATAATTTTTTTTTCAACAAGACTTACATTTTTGCTCTACTTCTAGAGCAATAGAAAACAGTTTGAAGAAAGAGACTTCTGTATTATTGCCTTTCCCGAGGCCTAAAAGTTGAAAAAACCTTAACTTATCATATTAGAAAAGCGGAAAGCAATTTTAAATAGTTTAAATGTATTCAGAATATCATCATCTATGCTGTATGCAATGGTATTGAAACTGAATATTAATATATATATATATATACCAGAGAGAATGTCTGACTGTTTCACTCTAAAAAGAGACCTCATAAAATATTAATTTAAAGAATAACTGAAAAAAAAAATTACTAAGATTCGAGCTGTCCTTATAATTGTGAACACCTGAAAAATCATTTTTTTTTTTTTTTTAATCGTATTTAAAGTTTTTTTAAGATAGAAAAACGATAAAACTTTTTAAATATCGTCTATTAATGAAATTCAAATAAATAAAAAATATATTTGTTTAAATAATAGTGTTCAGTATTTAATTAATATAAAAGAAACGGGTGTCCTTATAATTATGAGAACGGGAACCAGTGTATATATATATCGTATGCATGAACATGCATGTTTGTTTCAACATATTCATGTAAGATTGTAGTTTGAATTTTTTTTTTTCCTCAAACTAATAACATTAAGCAAAATCCAATCCTTAAATTTATTCCATTTTTACTTTCTTCTATATGTAATATAGAGAAAGTATTGGATTCGCGAAAATTTTCGACCTCCGTTTTTTGACGTATCTACACGTTTTGGGATGTCCTGAACACGAATTGATAGTTTTTAAAAAATGTCTGTCTGTCTGTGTGTCTGTCTGTCTGTCTGTCTGTGTGTCTGTATCATTTTTTTGTGGACGCTGTATCTCACGAACATATGAATGAAATTTAACCAAACTTGGTATTTAGTTGCACCCTGACATGAACTGGTGCCCATTAGATTTGGGGATCAATAGCTCAACAGGTGGCGCTGTAATCGCATTTTATGCAAATTTTTAACATGGCAGCATAGGACAAAATTCCGTATAAATGGGCATAATGAGAGTTATTTTAAACTTGTGATTGTAAAATTAATTTGAATTATTGATGATAGTAGTAGTTAACTAGGAAAAAAAAATTGTGCATGGGGGGGCATCGGTTCCCCCCTGGGGGGGAAGTACCCCCCCGGGGGGGTTAAATTTTGAAGATGGGTATCATTCGAAAGATCTCGTCAATACCTTTAAAACGAATGGTTGAACCATAAATCTGTGATAATTTAAAACAAAGTTATCGATTTTTTTTTTACTTTTACCAAAAAAAAAAAAAAAAAAAAAAAAACTTAGAAAAAAAATTCGATTTTTTTTTTATTATTATTATTGTTAGTGATTGAATATGTATTAATTTTCACAAAAAAAAAAAAAAAAAAAAAAAAAAAAAAGAAAAAGAAAAAAAAAATCTTTTTTTTTTTTTTTTTTTTAATATTGTTACTGATTGAATATGTATAGGAAAATATAGAAGAAAGTCTTGTGGTGGCCACAACATACTAGTTTACTAATGGCACTATATAAAAGTTTAAGAACAAACGAACAAGCAAACAAAAGTAGTAGTAGTTTATAATTATTGCACAAATTCAACAATTTAAATTTATCTTAAAAAAAAAAAAAGAAGTTATTGGTTTTTATTCTTCTCTTATTTATTATTTATTTTTATTTTTTATTATTATTGTTGTTACTTTCTGTTTTTTGTTTTTTCTTTCTTTAAAGTATTTGTATTCATTATTCATTTAATAATAACCAAAAATATTTTTTTATTAAATATATTAAAAACACTTTAAACACACGTAAATTTAAATTTTTATTTAAAAGATGGGAAAAAATTTATCCAAAGCTTTTCGCCTTAATAGTAAAGCATCATCAGGGATTTTAAATTATTTGTTGCCAATGAGCAGTTTTAAATAAATGTTCTTTTCGCAGTCAACAGTTAAGTCTTTTAATAACGTGAAAGGCAATTTGAAGTCCAGTAGAGGCATAGAATAATAATAAAGGAAGAAGGAGCGTACGCGTTTTGGTTTCGGTTTGTAAAATCCAGGAATGCCGGGTATAGGGTTGTAACAGTGCTTCCATCTGATTGGTTGGCGACTTGTTGGCGAGATTTTTGAATCGTCTCCCCTCTCTGTCAATCAGTCTGCGAGGCAGCACCCACAACAAACAGCGATAAATGCGCTGAGGATGGGTGCCCTACTTCAAGGTTGAGAGGAGCAAAAGTAGCTTTCGCTGGCATTTCACTAGAAGGGGTTTGTAAGCATTAGAGTATTGGCCGTGCTTCTTCTTCCTTTATTATTATTCTATGAGTAGAGGTTGGATCAAGGAGCTAAGAAAAAAGAAGAGAAGCTGGAACTATTGAAAAATCACACGAGGCTATTGTAGGAGAAAAAACTATCCTGAATTGGCAGAAATAAACTATTAACTATTTTATAATATTGTGCCAAATTATTGGCAAAATTGCAGCATCTTTGGAATTTATTGCATTTTTGCATTTAATTATATTAATAGCTTCGGAAATGTAAAGTTCTTGGATAGTAGATGGTGCTGTAATAATTTTGGCTTTATCCCATATAGGGTTAGCGTTTGCGTAGGCATAAATGAAGTCGACTAGAGTAGAACTATTTCCTTCTTTGATATTTCGTATATGTTCTTGTATTCTTTTATTTAAAGTCCTCGTAGTCTGTCCAATATAAGGTCATTGTGCCTAAATGCGATAACCCATAAATGCGACAAAGTTCTTCTACTGAAAATCTAAATGCATAAATCGCATACTTATGAATCATAATGGAACATACACATTTCAAGAACGGATCGCGAAACTTTTCATTAAATTTTAAAAGTTTTTTCTAGTAGAATTTTCTTTTGCAGTAAACATTGTCCATTATGGCTTTCCGACGTCTTTTCCTAATTGCGATGAAAAATTTTCAAATAGTGACTGTAATTTTATCCTTTTATTTTTCAAGGTGAAATAATCACTGTTACGTCATGTGCTTGAATACCCTTTATACCTACCAGAAGAAAATAAAAAAAAAATACTACATTTTTTTAAAAAGAGGGGTTTAAAATTTTTATCGCATTTAAGGGTCTGTTTACACCATTTTCCTAAATGCGACAGATCTTATCCCTTAAATGCGGCAATTTTTACAGTTGATTAAGGGAAGTTTAAGCATTTTTTCCTTTTTAACACTTTCCAACAAGGTTTAAAAGTGACTTAGGCTTGTCTGTCCCTCTGTCCGTCTGTCTGTCTGTCTGTCCGTGCTCTAATTCCTGTAGGGACACCCAAAAGTATTCCAAAGCACTGTGTTCTATGAGAGGTACTGCTGTAAACCATATTTAATACCTTAACTGTACACAAATCTTAGTGAAATTGAATCATGTTATTCAAGTTCACTATCGGATGTCTCATATATAAAATGGAATAAATACCACCACTGGTTTGCACACAGGGACACTCGAAAGTACTCCAAAGCATTGCGTTCTACGAGAGGTATTTCTATAAACAAATTTTAATAACTTTACTTTCCACAAAGTTTAATGAAATTCAAATATGTTATTCATATGCACAAAAGAATGCTTTGCATAGAATATAGCATGAATAGCATTAGATTTACAGGGCCACACAAAAATATTCAGTTGCATTAAGAGCTGTTCATAAAAATTTGCTATAG
Source organism: Salticus scenicus (assembly GCA_963930645.1). NCBI lineage: Eukaryota > Metazoa > Arthropoda > Arachnida > Araneae > Salticidae > Salticus > Salticus scenicus. The sequence goes on from OZ005654.1 coordinate 175,953,453, forward strand.
TTTCAATTTCGTTTACATTAAGCGTTTTTAACATTGTCTAACAATTTTCATCTGTGAATATAATTTCAATTTAAGTATATGTCTGTACGTCTGTCCGCGCTCTAGCTCCAGTAAATATTTATGTAATTTCTTGAAACTGATATATGATATTTAAGTTCACTATCGGATGTTCCCTATTGAAAAAGGAGTTAATATCTCCACTGGTTTGTGTACAGAGGCACCCAAACGTTTTACAAAGTTTTTGTGTTCTATGAGAGATATTTCTATAAACCATATTTTAATACCTTTACTGTACACAAACCTTAATGAAATTGAGAAATGTCATTCAAGTTCACTATCGGATGATTTATATATTAAATGCAGTAAATACCACCACTGGTTTGGGCACAGAGACACTTGAAAGCATACCAAAGCATTGCGTTATATGAGAAGTATTTCTATAACCCAAATTTTGATAACTTTACTTTCCACAAAGCTTAATGAAACTGAAATGTGTTATTCATATGCACAAAAGACTGCTTTCTATAGAATATAGTATGTTTAGTATTAGTTTTACAGAGCAACAAAAAAATATTCAGATACATAAAGAGCTATTAAGAAAAGTTTGCTGGAATTGCACTTTCGTTTACATTAAGCGTTTTTAACATTTTCTAACAATTTTTAAGTGTGAATATAATTTCAATTTGTGTATCTGTGTATCTGTTTGTCTGCCCATGTGTCTGTCTTTCGGCGCTCTAACTCCGGTAAATATTTATGGAATATCTTGAAACTAATATATGTTTTTCAAGTTCACTATCGGATGTCCCTTATTAAAAATGGAGTGAATACCTCTACTGGTTTGTGTACAGGGGCATCGGAAAGTACTGCAAACTATTTTTTTTCCTCTATGAGAGGCATTTCTATAAACCATATTTTAATACCGTTACTTTACACAAATCTTAATGAAATTGAAATATGTTATTCACGTTCGCTATCGGATGTTTCCTATGTGAAATGGAGAAAATATTACCACTGTTTTGTGTACAGGGAGACTTACAAGTATTGCGTTGTATGAGAGGTATTTCTATAAACCAAATTTTAATAACTTTACTTTGCACAAATCTTAATGAAATTGAAAAATGTTATTCATATGCAAAAAGGAATGCTTTTTATAAATACAGTGTGATTAATATTAATCTTACAGGGCCACATAAAAATATTAAGTTACATTATGAGCTATTAATAAAAATTTGCTGTAATTGCATTTTCTTTTACAATAAGCATTTTTAACACTTTCTAAAAATTTTTAAGCGCGAATATGATTTTAATTTGGTTATCTTTCTGTCCGTTTGTCTGTCTTTCTATCTGGCTCTCGTCCCGAGAGTTCTTAAATATTTTCAGAATTTTGAAAAATAGATATATGTTATTAAAGTTCACTATGGAATGTTTCCTATTTAAAATGCCATTAATATGTCCTACACAACGTGTTTGTGTACAGGGAACTTCCAATGCTTTGCGTTTTAGGACAGACATTTTTATAAATCACATCTAAGTAACTTTGTACTGTAAAAATTATAAATAAATTGAAATGTATTTTAATATTCTAAAATAATGTTTTGTATAGAATATGATATGATCAACCTTCAGATTTGCAGGACTACACTAAAATATTCAAATACATTAAGGGAAGCAATTATAATCTAACGGCTGGATTTTCTTTTGCATTAAGCCTTTTTAACGTTCTTCAACGATGTCTGAGAGCGGTTTTAAATTGAATTAGTCAATCTGTATATTTTTCTGTGCTTCTCTCCTTTGTTTGATAATGCGGGCAAAGAATATTGAAAGTTATACGATACAACAAGCACGTACAATTGGAGAGTATTAATAACCAGTGCGTACTGCATGATTTTTCGTTCTTTTTTTAACACTTTTCACCAAGGTTGAAAAGTGTCAATGACTTCGGTTTGTTTGTCTGTCCGCAGTCGAACTCCTGTAAATTTTCATGGAATTTCTTGAAGCTGATATATCGTATTCAAGTTCACTATCGGATGTTCCCTATTGAAAATGGAGGGAATTCCTCTTCTGATTTGTCTACAGGGACACCAAAATTTTCCAAAGCACTGTGTTCCATGATAGATATTTCTATAAACCATATTTTGATACGTTTACTTTAAACAAATTTTAATGAAATTGAAATATATCATTTAAGTCTACTTCCGGATATTCCCCATGTAAATTGAAGTAAATACCATCACTGGTTTGTATACAGGGACATCCGAAAGTATTTAAAAGCATTGCGTTCTATGGAAGGTATTTCTAAGCACCAAATTTTAATGATTTTACTTTGCACAAGTTGTAAATATATATATATATATATATATATATATATATATATAATTCATATGCACAAAAGAATGCCTTCCATAAAATACAATATTATTAGCATTATATTTACAGGGCCACACAAAAATATTCAGATACATTAAAAAGTATTGTTGGAAAATTGCTTGAATTGCATTTTCGTTTACAATAAGCGTTTTTATCACTTTCTAAATGTTTTTAACACTTTCCAATAAAGTTGAAAAGTGTTAATGACTTAGGTTTGTCTGTCTGTCTGTCCGTGCTCTATCTCCCGTAAATATTCATGGAATCAGAGTTACACATACACTACTCAGAAAAGAAGAGTTAAACACGGAGTTACACACTCTGTTATAAAAAGGCAAAGTTACACACACAATTACACACAAACTGTTAATAAAAATGCAGAGTTACACACACAATTACACACAAACTGTTAATAAAAATGCAGAGTTACACACACAATTACACACAAACTGTTAATAAAAATGCAGAGTTACACACACACTGTTAGCAAAAAATTAGCGGTACACACAGCGTTACACACATTGTCAAAAAAAAAAAAGAAAAAGAGATTTACATACGGAGTTACACACACTGTTAATAAAAAGGCGGAATTATACACAGCAAAAAATCAGTGATACAAGCAAAATTACACACATTGTTCAAAAAAAAAAAAAAAAAAAAAAAGAATTGAACATTGAATTACACACACTGCTAATAAAAAGGCAGGATTATACACAGAGTTACATGCACTGTTAATAAAAAGGCGCTGTTAATAAAGAGTTACACACAGAGTTACACAAACAGAGTTAATAAGAAGGCAGAGTTGCACACACACTTTTAATTACGTACAGGGTTACACACACTGTTAGTTACACATAAGTAAAATTACACACGTTGTTTGCTAAAAATCAGCGATACACACAGTGTTACACACACAATGTTAAAAAAAAACTGCTAATAAAAAACAAAATTACACATGGAGTTACACACACTGTTAATAAGAAAGAAGAGCTACACACACACTGTTAATTGCATACAGGGTTGCACACACAGTGACAGTTTCACATAGCGTTACGTACACTGTTAGAAAAGTTCAGCAATACACACAGAATTACACACACACTGTTAAAAAAAAAGAAGAGTTACACACTGTTAACAAACAGCAGATTTAGACACAAAGCTCCACACACTGTTAATAAAAAGGAAGAGTTACACACACTGTTAAAGGCAGAGTTGCACTTAGAGTTACACAACATTTTATCTTGAAATAGTTATGTGGTATTAAGTATTTTATAAACTATAAAAAAAGAACGAAAAATCATGCATTACGCAATGATTATTAACACTTTCCAACTGTACGTAATTGTTGTATCTTATAACTTTGAAAGTTCTGTACCTACGTTATCACACAACAAACAAACAGTAGTTCTGAAAGGCATACAGACAGACTAATTGAATTCCTAATCATTCTTAAACACTGCTTGAAAGTGTTAAAAATGCTTAACACAAAAGAAACCGTCGCCCTTCGATTGTAATTCCAGCCCTTAATCTATCTGAAAATTTCAGTGTGGCCCTGTAAATTTGAAGGTTAACAAAATCATATTTTATACAAAACATTATTTTAGCAAATTAACAATAAATGCCAATTTCTTTATGATTTTACAGTTGAAAGTACAGTATGAAAGTTCTTTAAATGTAAATTATAAAAATGTATGTCCTAAAATGCAACGCATTGGTATTTTTTGCGCGTTCCTGTACATAAACATGTTGTACAGTACCTATTAATGCCCTTTTTATTTGGGAACATTCAATAGTGAATATGAACAACATATATATATTTTTTTTAAATTCAAAAAATATTTCCGGACGCTAAGTGCGGTACACGGACAGATAGACAAATGGAGATTCGGGCACATAGATACAGAAATTGAAAACACGTTAAGACTTAAACAAGAAAGAAAAATCATGCAGTACCCATTGATTAGTAACACCTTCCAACTGTACGTAATTGTTGTATCGAATAACTTTTAATATTCTTTGCCTACGTTGTGAGGTTGAGACGTCAGAACGTCACCACAGTTGTTTTAATTAAGCTGGATCCAGCAAAGTAGAAAGTGGGGACGGTTAAAATCGCTTCGTCGCCAGTGACTCGGCGAAAGTTGAGGTCGAGTTAGCTTTGTGTCGGCAGGGTGCTGCAATGAAAGACTTAGATTTTGAATGTTAGATAAATTAGAAGTGATTTTAAAAGGACGGATTGAAATGAAGAGAGAGGAGGATGTAGGAAGAAGTATAAAATGACGATGGTTTTAGTAGATGGGAGTGGATGTTGGAGGATATTATAGTGGATGTTGGAGGATATTATAGTGGATGTAAGAGCATATTATAGTGTGGATATTGGAGTATTATAGTGGATTGTTGAAAGTCTTACTTTGGCGAATATTGAGTTGTAGAAATTTAGAGGAGTGAGGAATAAGTCATGATGAGTGTTAGCACGAGTATTTGCTAGCGCTCGTGAAAGTGAATTTCGATCTGTAGGGAATCCTCTGATCGAAAGTGAAGTCGCAGCAGTGGAGTTACGAGTGCAACCGTCGCTACACCTTCAATTGCTTGCTGGGGTGAGATATTTAAGATAATCTAATTTAATTGTTGATATATATATTTTCTGATTGAGTAATACACTGACTGAGCTAGTTTAATTGCCAGGCCACCCTCCCCATTAATCTGCTCAAATAAACTTTAGTTATTGTTAATTCAAGTCTTGTGTTCTCTTACTTATCCATTTAGTGATCTAATTAAGTTAAGATGGAGTTTGCGTCAACGCAAACTTTACAACGTTATCACACAACAGACCGAAGGACTGAAAAATATACAGATAGACTAATTGATTTTAAAATTACTCTTAGGCATTTTGGAAAGAGTTAAAAAGTCTTAACACAAAATAAAATGCAGCCATTAAATTATAATTACAGCTTTTGATCTCTCTGAATATTTTAGTGTAGCCCTTTAAATCAGAAAGTTAAGCATACCATATTCTATACAAAACATTATTTTAGAATATTAACAATACATTTCAATATTTTTATGATTTTTGCAGTAGAAAGACTTAACTTTCAAAAATTTCTGTCCTAAACCGTAATGCATTGGCATTTTTTTTTTTTTTTTTTGTCCCTGTAAACAAACTAGTTGTACAGGACCTATTAATGTCGTTTTGAATGGGAACTGTAGGGATAATGTTTATAAAAATAACACTCATAAAACACAATGCTTTCGAATGCTTTTGGGTGTCCCTGTACACAAACCAGAAGAGATATTCACTCCATTTTCAATATGGAACATCCGATAGTGAGCATCAATAAAATATATCAGTTTCGAGAAATTCCATAAATATTTACAGGAGTTAGAGCGCGGGCAGACAGACGGACAGACAGAAGGACAGATACACAAACTGAAATCATATTCACACTTAAAAATGTTAGAAAGTGTTAAAAACGCTTAATGTAAACGAAAGTGCAATTCTAGAATTGTTTTATAAGTAGCTCTTAATATAAATGGATATTTTTGTGTCACCCTGTAAACCTAATGCTAATCATGCTATATTCTATGCAAAGCATTTTTTTCTGCATATAAATAACATATTTCAATTTCCTAAAACTTCGTGGAAAGTAAAGTTATTAAAATTTGATTTATAGAAATATCTCTCATAGAACGCAATGCTTTGGAATACTTTTAACTGTCCCCGTACATAAATCGGTGGTGGTATTTCCGCCATTTTATACAAGAAACATCCAGTAGTGAAATTGAATAACATATTTCAATTTAATTGAGATATGTCTACAGTAAAACCAATAGAAATACCTCTCATAGAACACAATGCTTTGAAATGCTTCCGGGTGTCCGTGTACACAAACCAGTATAGGTACAAACTCCATTTTAAATAGGGAACATCCGATAGTGAACTTGAATAACATATATCACTTTGAAGAAATTCCATAAATATTTATGAGATTTAGAGCTCGGACAGACAGACAGGCTGACAAACAGGCGGACAGGCAGATACACAAAACTGAAATCATATTCACCCTTAAAAAATGTTAGAATGTGTTAACGCTTAACGTAAACGAAAGTACAATTCTAGCCATTTTTTTTAAATAGCTCTTAATGTAACTGGATATTTTTGTGCCACCCTGTAAATCTCATGCTAATCATGCTATATTCTGTGCAAAGCATTCTTTTGTGCATATAAATACCATATTTAAATTTCCAAAAACTTCGGGGAAAGTAAAGTTATTAAAATTTGATTTATAGAAATATCTCTAATAGAACGCAATGCTTTGGAATACTTTTGAGTGTCCCTGTATATAAATCGGTGGTGGTATTTCCTCCATTTTATACAGGAAACATCCAATAGGGAATTTGAATAACATATTTCAATTTCATTAAGATATGTCTACAGTAAACGTCAGAAAATATGGTTTATAGAAATACCTCTCATAGAACACAATGCTTTCGAATGCTTTTGGGTGTCCTGTGCACAAACCAGTAGAGGTATAAACTCCATTTTCAATAGGGAACGCCCGATAGTGATCTTGAATAACATATTTCAATTTCATTAAAATATGTCTACAGTAAAGGTATGAAAATATGGTTTATAGAAGTACCTCTCATAGAACACAATGCTTTGAAATACTTTCGGTTGTCCCTGTACACAAACCAGTAGAGGTATCATATTCACCCTTAAAAAATGTTAGAATGTGTTAAAAACGCTTAACGTAAACGAAAGTACAATTCTAGCCATTTTTTTTAATTGCTGTTAATGTAACTGGATATTTTTGTGCCACCCTGTAAATCTAATGCTAATCATGCTATATTCTGTGCAAAGCATTCTTTTGTGCATATAAATACCATATTTAAATTTCCAAAAACTTCGTGGAAAGTAAAATTATTAAAATTTGATTTATAGAAATATCTCTAATAGAACGCAATGCTTTGGAATACTTTTGAGTGTCCCTGTATATAAATCGGTGGTGGTATTTCCTCCATTTTATACAGGAAACATCCAATAGGGAATTTGAATAACATATTTCAATTTCATTAAGGTATGTCTACAGTAAAGGTCAGAAAATATGGTTTATAGAAATACCTCTCATAGAACACAATGCTTTCGAATGCTTTTGGGTGTCCTGTGCACAAACCAGTAGAGGTATAAACTCCATTTTCAATAGGGAACGCCCGATAGTGATCTTGAATAACATATTTCAATTTCATTAAAATATGTCTACAGTAAAGGTATGATAATATGGTTTATAGAAATACCTCTCATAGAACACAATGCTTTGAAATACTTTCGGGTGTCCCTGTACACCAACCAGTAGAGGTATCATATTCACCCTTAAAAAATGTTAGAATGTGTTAAAAACGCTTAACGTAAACGAAAGTACAATTCTAGCCGTTTTTTTTAATTGCTGTTAATGTAACTGGATATTTTTGTGCCACTCTGTAAATCTAATGCTAATCATGCTATATTCTGTGCAAAGCATTCTTTTGTGCATATAAATACCATATTTAAATTTCCAAAAATTTCGTGGAAAGTAAAGTTATTAAAATTTGATTTATAGAAATATCTCTCATAGAACGCGATGCTTTGGAATACTTTTGAGTGTCCCTGTACATAAACCGATGGTGATATTTCCTCCATTTTATGCAGAAAACATCCTATAGTAAACTTTAATAACATATTTCAATTTCATTAAGATATGTCTACAGTAAAGGTAAGAAAATATGGTTTGTAGAAATACCTGTCATAGAACACAGTGCTTTGAAATACTTTCGGGTGTCCCTGTACACAAACTAGTAGAGGTATGAACTCCATTTTCAATAGGGAACGTCCAATAGTAATCTTGAATAACATATATCAGTTTCAAAAAATTCCATAAATATTTACGGGCGTTAGAGCGCGGACAGACAGACGGACGGACGGACAGACAGACAGACGGACAGACAGAAAGACAAACCGAAGTCATAAACACTTTTCAACCTTGTTGGAAAGTGTTAATAACAGTTTTCAACCTTCTTTGGAAAGTGTTAATAACATTAAAGTAGCTCCCATGCATTAAATGCATTATCGCATTTAGGGAGTTTGAACATCGCATTTAGGATATAGTACCTTAAATGCGACAAAAATTTCCTAAATGCGACACTGGTATATATTTTCATAAATTACTGATATTTTTTTAATTTCTTGAAAAAAATGACACAAAACACTAGTTTAGAACTATGAGTATAATATTCAACCATTTTTTCTTTCTTTTCATAATTATTTGTTTACTAAAATGTCATAAGTTTCCTAAATGCGATAAACTTACCAAAAATCACGTCGCATTTAGGCACAATGACCTTAATAGTAAAGTTCTTTATTGCTTTCGATGGGAATTTGATAGACTCCTCCAGTGGGTCCATTTAAGTCGCGGTCATGAAGGGTTAATTGTTTAATAGTTATAGGAGAACTGAATGGGATAAATAAATTAAATTTACGTTGTATATAATGTTTAAAGCTATAGAATTCTTTACAGAAAGGGATACTATTAGTGTAACGAAATTTTAGAGTTGAATCTAGAGTGTGATTAATAGGTTTAATTAGCATGCGATTTTTTATTCTATTAACTAATCTAATCTTATAATACTAGATTTACTATATCCCGCAGCATTACCTATTTGAATAATATTGTTGATTTGTTGTTTTTCATTAAATTTAAAAGTAGTATAATTTATAGCTCGGGTAATGTAGGAATTAAAAAAGCATTTTTATAATTAGTAGGATGAGCAGAATTAGCCGGGATCGGTAAAGGGATAAATGTGTTTTTGGAAAAGACGTCAAACCATATAGTTGTATTATCTTCGTTACGATGTATACCTTAAGGTCAAGAAACGGAAGCATACGATTGATCTCAGTTTCAAATGTAAATTTTATCGATGGAAATTGGTTGTTGAGACAATCAATTAAATTAAGAAGTGCATTTTTTGAATAAGGCCAGGAGATAAGAATATCGTCAACATATCGTAAATATATAGTAGGTTTGAGTATGGAAGTTTCAAATACGCGTTTTTCTTATTCAATAAGTAATAAATCTGCTAAAATAGGACTAAGAGGGGAACCCATTGGGGCTCCAAAAGTTTGTTTATACATCACTTTATTAAACAAAAAGATATTATTAGCATTAATCAAAGGTCAAAAGCTTCACAAATAAATTTGAGAAAAGGGTTAAGTGATGGTGTAGCAGTACATTTATCAAGGATAATATGGATTTAACTAAATCTAAAGGAATATTCGGGAATAAGGAAACAACATCAAGACTGAAAAATTTATCTGTAGGGGTAAATGTAGCATTTAGAATTCTATTTTTAGCTTCCAAACCGGATTTTACAATATGCGGGTCGTTAAAAGTGCCAATGGTTTAAGTAAATTTGCTAGAAATTTTTCTAGAAAAAATGAAGAACTATTGCATTTGGAAACAATGGGACGAAACGGGTTGTTAATTTTATGAGTTTTAATTTTAAAAAATATTTTAGGAATAGACGGGTATAAAGGAATTTTGATACTTTGTGGAGCAATTAAATCTATATACTTATGAATGAACTTTTGAATTTTACGAGTAAAATTTTCAATAGGATTAGTTTTAATTATAATACAGGCTAAGTCATTAATAGCTGCAAGAGCTTTATCGTGGAAATCATCTGTATTAAGGGCAACGATTTGTTTAGATTTATCAGCAAGTAATAATCTTACATTTTTGTTAGTTTTAATTTGCTTTGAAATAAAAAGATTTTGATTATTGGACCCACTATTGCTGTTAAGATGCTTATTTAATGAGAAAACTGCAGAACTATTAATTAATCAATTTTATTTTATTTTTGTGTCTCTACTGGTCTGAGAGAGAGGGGGATTCCAAGCCTCCTTAAATTATACAGAAGCATAAATAATTAGAATGAAATGAATTTTAATGCAATTATAAATAAATAAAATAAAATGATGCAGTGTAATATTCTTTGATCAGTGATATGATTGAAAATTAACTGTAGCCTTTCATAGAATAAATAAAAATAAGCTTTAATTATTAAATGACAAAAATCTGAATAATAGCCACACTCTTCTCATTTTCCTTTTTTTTTTTTTTTTTTTTTTTTACGAAAATAAAAAAAAGGGGGGGGGATATCACAATGGAGAAACAATTTTGCTTAGTTTATCACATAAGCTAAAAGCTTAACAATAGACAAAAAAAAAAAAAAAAAAAAAAAAAAAAAATACTAATAAACACTGTTATGTATTATTCAAGACTAACCCGTTTTCTTCACATAACTCTTACACGTGAGGTTATATACAATTCATATAATACATAAATATATATATAGGGTGATTCCCGACCGGAGCGGCAAACTTACAGGAGATGTAAGGGGCACAGAGACGATTCGGAATCTACAGCAATGCGAGTTCGGAAATGCAATCCTAACGAGATAGGGAGGGTGCATGTTTATTAGGAAACTCAACTTGTTTTAAGCTTTTGGCGTTTAAATATTATTTCTAGATCACTATGTATTGATAGTTTTAATTATAATATTTCTGCAAACGGCTGTTGACAGTTTTCCTGTGTATATTCGAGATGAAAAACAATCCTGTGTCGGAAATTCGCAGGATTGCATTTCCAACCCTGCATTGCTATGTGATTCCGAATCGTCTTTGTGCCCCTTACATCTCCTGTAAGTTTGTCGTGCCGGTAGCGAATAACTCTGTATATGTATACAGTATAACACAGAAGTCTCTCAACATTTGTGATCATTAAATTACCTATTATAGAATTCCTTTTTTTAGGACTAGGAGGACTATAATTTTTAATCTGGGTAAAAACGTCATCGCTAGTTTTTGTAGACCAGTTTTGTGTAACACCAAAATAAATTAGAAATATCAGTCCTATCGTTACAAATTCGGTACCAAATGAAAGGGGCGATTTTTCGGAATCCACACACAGAAAAAAAAAGTTCTCAGTTGACAATACAGAAGTGACTAACCCAAACAGCTGACTAGAAAACTTGAGTTAAAAAGTGCACTAGCTAAACTAGTCTCCAAAACAATACCCCAGACTAGGAAGGTTAATATTATCAGATATAGCCGTCTTAACTGATAATATTAACCTTCTTAGTCTGGAGTTTTGTTTGGACACTAGTTCAGCTAATGCACTTTTTAACTCAAGTTTTCTAGTCAGCTGTTTGGGTTCGTCAATTCTGTATCGTCAACTGGCAACTTTTCTTTCTGTGTGCAGGGGTGCAAACAGTTTTTCGACACGACCATTAGATTTTTTTAAATTAATTAAAGTATGAAATCTAGGTGGAAACACTTCGTTTTAATTCATTTCAGTCATTTTAAAAAGTACGTGGCGCAGTTTTAAGCTCAAAAAATGAGATAAAAAATAAAAATAAAAATTTTATAGGTTGAAATTAATAGTCCTCCGTATTGAACTAATTTTTTTATGGTGACCTTGCGCATAATTAAAAAAAAAAAAATCTGGAGTGACTCCACTCGACTTTCCGAACATTGAGTAACTAACAGTTTTGTAGATAAAATAAAGAAAGAGGAATTGCTAAACAAACAAAAGAGAGAAAACCATAATAGAGTGTTTTTTTCTCCATATATCACACGAGGTTTTATTTAACGCTACTGAACTTTGAGCCCTTAGATCATAATGATAAAGAATTTTTCGTTTTGTCCCTGTAAAAATCTATAGATGCTAGATTCACCAAAATGCTTATAGTTAGTGCAACAGTGATTTATAATATTCATACAAATTTTCAGCTCAATTGAATAAGGCGTTTAGATGCTATCGCACTTTTAAAAATTTGGTCTCATAGGCCATAATGATAAAGAATTTTTCTTTGTGTCCCTGTAAAAAAACTGTAGTGCTAGATTCACCAAAATCTATACAGTTGGTGCAAATGCGACCTATAACATGTGTACAATTTTTTTGCTCAGATTAATAAGGCGTTTAGACGCTATCACACTTTTAAAAATTTGGCCCCATTGGCCTTAATGATAAAGAATTTTTCTTTGTGTCCCTGTAAAAAAACTATAAGTGCTAGATTCTCCAAAATCTATACAGATTGAGTATCTGTGACCTATAATATGGGTATAAAATTTTTGCTCAATTGAATAAGGCGTTTAGATGCTATCGCACTTTTAAGATTTTGGTCCCATAGGCCATAATGATAAAGAATTTTTCTTTGTGTCCCTGTAAAAAAACTATAAGTGCTAGATTCACCAAAATCTATAGGGTTCGTACTATGGTGACTTACAATATACGTACCAACTTTCAGGTTAATCGAACAAAGCCTTTAGACGCTAGCGTGTTCACAAACATACACACATACATACATCATCGTAAAAATAGTGAAAACGGACTCAGGGGACCTCAAAACGTATAGAAACATCAAAATCTCGAATTCGGATTTTTGACATGATTACAATACTTTCCTCACTATAGTGTTCGGAAAGTAAAAAGGAATTCGAAAAATAAAATCCATTTAACTTCATTTTCATTTTATTTAAAAGTTAACCTTTTGATTAAAAAAAAAAAAAAAAAAAAAAATGAAACACACAGTGTGTACACGCGCGTGTGTAACTTGAAGAGCTTTTAATAGCTATTTGAATGAATAAGGTAAAGCTAGGGGAGTTTGAGCACAATTCAGCAAAATGATATGAAAAATCCAAATATTAATTTTTTGCTAAACTTTTGATGCATAACTTTGAATTTGTCCTTCTTCTATGCATTTCCATTGCTATTTAGTTGCTCTGTTGTAATTTAAAACAACAGTACAAATAAAACCAAGAGAGCTATTTTGCGCAATCTCTCCTTATAGGGTAGGAGTGACTGCGCACATGAGTAGAAGAGATTGCGCTTAATTATAACTACAATTACATTATCAATAATAATAATAATTCACTTAAATGGCATTGTTGTAAGGTATTTGTAAACAAATATTTTTGCATCGGGAATGGATATTTTAATTCAATAATTAAAAAAAATCAGAAAAATAAAAAAAATTTAAAAAGAACTACAAAAATTTATTGAAAGAAAAAAAATATTAAAGAAGTAGAAAAAAGAACAAAATTAGATAAAGAACAAGACCAGAAAATAATATTAAGTTACTGGCTTACGTTTAATTAAAATTAGTACATTACCTTTTCAGCTAGGATGGTTTCTTGTTTGCTGACCGAATCTCTCGTTGTCCACAATTATTGCACATATTATCGTACATGTGAAGTTATTGTGCAACCACCTGCCACAAATGAACCTGTTCCGAGCAAAAAAAAAAAAGTTAGCACGCGTGCGATATGAGGCTTATCCCGCCCATTTTTAAGCGCAGAATACGCCTGCCCACCAGTTACTACTAATTAATTTTTTTTTTCCTCAAAATCTGCCGCCAAAAAATCCTTTACGCTTTAAAATCCTTTACGTTTATTTTATTGAAATTTAGACGATTACATTCCTTAAAAAGAATATTGAGTAGGCTGATATTTTTTGCTTGCATTTAGTTTTACCTCTTCTATTTAAGCAGACGACAGCTGCACAAAACTTGAACATCATACTTGAAAGTATTGCAAAACTAAATAGATATACATTTAAATCCTTTGTGATTAGTTTCTCATGGGCTAACAGCATTCTAGAGGTAAATCCCATAAGAGGTGTGGTTTTTGTCGATTTTGCCACTCCCGAATAATGTTCAATTTCAGATTCTGCGTATAGTCTCCATAAAGGTGGTGCGCCGTCTCGAATAGTTTGAACTTGTCCAATGACTTATGGAAGTTAGGTTTTGGTACAGTCCCAAGCATTGAATAAACTCATCATCATTGTCTTGTGTTCACCAATAAGCTGTGAAATCTCTGTTAGTATAGATAGAATTTTAAATGCGCAATCTCTCCTAAACAGCAAAAGCGCAAACTCTCTCATTTTGGTAGGAGATATTGCGCAGTGTTTTATTAAATAATTACTCTCCTTTAGAGGAATTCGTGGTACACAATTTAAAAAGCCAATTTTTATTCCCAACAATTTGTCATTATCAACTTTAATATAGAAAAGAAAGAAAAAATAACATAAGAATAAAAACAACTTTGACTTCAGAGAAATTCTACATTAGTTGTTCCTCTTCTGTTCTTGTAGTACCTGTAAGTGTCTTTACCTGAAGAAGAGGATGATTTATTAGTTTAATAGCATTATTGTCCTTTCTTTTTTTTTCCCCGCACAAATACAGAAAAATCTTCTTCATTTGGCTTTTAACCAATCAAATAGATGTACTGGTATTTTCTATATGCAGCAACATGCCATCGCAAGGAGCTGATGTTTTGTCTGAAAAAAGAACAGAAAAACATTTGACAATGTCTTTTAATTAATTTTTAATCATCCATGTCATATAATTTTTTAATTATATTATGTTAGTAAACTTCTTCTTCTTCTTCTTCTTCTTGTGTGTGTGTGTGTGTGCGTGTGTGTGTACGCTCGCGCACAGAGAAAGAATCATATTAAAACTGCAAAATGTATTTATTTATTCATTTTTTAATCAAATTTTCATTAGGAGTAAATAACCGGTTTTGTAACAACAACACAAAAAATATTGTTAACAAATTTACAAAATTTCAGAGAAAGTTCTTTGTATTTGCTTAAATAAACAAAATTTTTTTATCTAAATTTATTGTAATTTGTGTATATTGTAATGTAAATAATCTGGTGTGTCACTCACATGACTTTCTCTTACCGTGCATTTTAATACTATAAAGACAAATTGCATATTAACTCTTAAGATTAATAGCGTAAAATAATAAAATTCAATGCACTTTTAAAATAATCAAAAATAGGTTTAGGAATTGGTTTGACATGTAATTCTGTGTGAGGGGGGGATACCGTCCCCCTTCAACCCCCGTTCACTTATAGTGCATAGAATTATTTAAAAAAAAAAAAAAAAAAAGCTGTTATTAATTTGCCTTCAAACTTATCAATATTGATCAAATTTTTAAGTGGCAACCCAATAAGAACTTCAATGAATTTCCTGAAGTTTTTAAGTTATCTTGTGACAGTTATACATACAGATTGACAGCTAAAAATTGGATTTTCGTAATTTGAGTTATGATATTTATACTTAAGTTACACCCTATGGAAAAAAAAAAAATAGTACAATTGGCATAGAATTTAGATTATAAAACACGCCCGTTTTAAGCAATTTCTAAAGGATTTCTAAGCAAATACCATAATGCATTTGAATATTTTTGTGTGAAATTTTAAACTTATTATTAATGTTATTTCTAGCTAATTTTATAGGAAACGTATTTTTGAGCATCTTTATAATGTGTGTAACTTTCGCTTTGTTTTGTGCAGTAGAACTATATTAATATATGCTATAAAATAGTACTTTCTATGTATATATTATATCTGAACTCTTTGGTGAATCTTTCTACACAAATCATTGCTACTTATCCATAGTATTTTCAATAGGAAACACTGTTAATTTGAATAACATACATGAGATTTAAAACATTCTAAATATATATATATTTACTGAAACGCAAGTATGAAGAGACAGATAGATGAACTGGACCCATAAACACTTTTCAACAAAGTTAAAAAGTATTTTAAAAAATACGCTTCATTACACTCAACAGTTAATGTCAATTTGCAAAACATCCAGGAAATTAAACGTGTGACATCCTACTTTTTATTCACTCTTTAAGTCATCTGCCCAGTTGGTCCCTCTCAAAGTTAATGAAGATAAAAGATTATACATTTTTATTAAAAGTTGTTTGGGACTGACTGACTATTGGGAACTTTTTCTGTGCGTAAATAATCATCTACCTGCACTACCCAGACACCTGAATTAATAGTGGACTTAGTAAACACAGTCGGCAGCAAAATTATTGAAGCGCTAGCAATAATTCGTATTTAAATGATATGTACCTAATACTGTTTTGTTAAGTAAGTATTTGTCGAGTCACGATCTAAGTCTTCATGCTGTTTATAAAAAATTAAGTTGATGATAAAAACTAGTTGGCATAGGTGGACTCTGCTCAGTTCTCCATCATATTTATGTTCTCATGAATTTCTAGTGGGAAACATATTATAATCATATTAAAAGAAATGAATTTGATCAAAGCTTGATACAGTGACAGAATGAAATCCCCGCCTAATAGGCTATCCACCGTTCACTTCGATATATGTATCTTATTCTAATCTATTAATTTATTTTGTCAGGGTCAATTTTGTTGTTTAGTCTTCATGCTACTATTTCCAATGCAATAATCCTCAAAATTCATATTTATATGAAAAATTTACAATTTCGCTATCTTGATAAAATCGTAAATTACGAATAATTTACGAAAATTTCCTATTAGAATATTTGTATTCAATCATGTTCAAACAATATTAAATTAAATGTAATTTTGAAGTTGTCTAATGTATTTATGATCCTCAAAATGGAAGTTTATGCTCAATTTTGCCTTATTCTGACATGTTAAGTAAATCGTACATTCCAAATAACTTACGAATTTTTTAAATTGGAAAAATCAAAGTCTATGATATTCATGCCAGTATCCAAAATAATATTTAAAAAGTGGTTTGACATCTTTACGATGAAAATATCCCTCAAGATTTTCGTTTATGTGAAATTTTGCTCTATTCAGCCATGTTAAGAAATTCGTAATTTTCCAATAACTTAAAATTTTTATATTGGAAAATTCATAGTCATTAATATTCCTGCCAGTGTCCTAAATAATATTTCAAAAGTAGTCTTACATCTTTACGATGAAAATATCTCTCAAAATTGACGTTTATGTGAAATTTTGCCCTATTCTGCCATGTTAAGAAATTCGTAAATTTCCAATAACTTGCGAAATTTTCAAAGTAGCATATTTATATTTACTGATGTTCATTCCGGCCTCAAAACGGATATTTTAAAACTGGTCCGACATTTTTACAGTAAAAAGTTTCCATTTAATGCACGTTTAAGTGAAATTTTGTCCTATTCTCCCATGTTAAGAAAATCGTAAATTTCTCATAACTTACGAAGTTTTTTAATTCGAATGTTGCAAATGAATAGGGTTCTTGCCAGCATCGAAAGTAATATTTTAAAACTGATCTGACCTCTCTGCGATCATTTGTTCGTGAGATATCGTGTTAACAGACTAACAAACTAACGGACTGACCCACTAACGGACTGACAAACTAACAGACACCCGACAGACAGACACCATACAAATTTTGTCATTTTCGGATTCCTCACACCTGAAAACGTGTAGAAAAGTAAAAAAAACGAGGTCGAAATTTTTCACGATTACCTAAGTTCCCCATACCTCTAGTATGATGGGGAACTAATAAACGATCAAACAAACAAACAACAACAACAACAAAAACTAGTTGGCATAGGTGGACTCTGCTCAGTTCCCCATCCAGAGCTGCCAACCAAATCCGGCAAATTGTTAGTACCGCCCCTTTTTCTACACCACTTAATTTTTAGAGTAATTCTCTTCAAATATATTTACGATGAATGAAGAAAACAAATACTCTAAAAATTTAGTGGTGTAGAAAAAGGGGCGTTTTTCTATGGGCGTTAACAATTTGCCGGATTAGGTTGGCAGGTCTGCCCATCATATTTATGTTCTCAGAAATTTCTAGTGCGAGACATATTATAATCATGTTAAAAGAAATGAATTTGACCAAAGCTTGATACAGTGACAGAATGAAATCCCCGCCTAATAGGCTATCCACCGTTCACTTCGATATATTTATCTTATTTTAATCTATTATTTTATTTTATCGGGGTCGATTCCGATGTTTAGTTTTCATGCTACTGTTTCCAATGCAATAATCCTCAAAATTCATATTTATATGAAAAATTTACAATTTCGCTATGTTGATGAAATCGTAAATTACGAATGATTTACGAAATTTTCCTATCAGAATATTTGTATTCTATCATGTTCAAACAAATATCATAAACGTAATTTTGAAGTTGTCTAATGTATTTAGGATCCTCAAAATGGAAGTTTATGCTCAATTTTGCCTTATTCTGACATGTTAAGTAAATCGTAAATTCCAAATAACTTACGAATTTTTTAAATTGGAAAAATCATAGTCTATGATATTCATGCCAGTATCCCAAATAATATTTCGAAAGTGGTTTGACATCTTTACGATGAAAATATCCCTCAAGATTGACGTTTATGTGAAATTTTGCTCTATTCAGCCATGTTAAGAAATTCGTAAATTTCCAATAACTTACGAAATCTTTATATTGGAAAATTCATAGTCGTTAATATTCATGCCAGTGTCCTAAATAATATTTCAAAAGTAGTCTGACATCTTTACGATGAAAATATCTCTCAAAATTGACGTTTATGTGAAATTTGTCCCTATACTGCCATGTTAAGAAATTCGTAAATTTCCAATAACTTACGAAATCTTTATATTGGAAAATTCATAGTCGTTAATTTTCATGCCAGTGTCCTAAATAATATTTAAAAAGTAGTCTGACATCTTTACGATGAAAATGTCTCTCAAAATTGACGTTTATGTGAAATTTGTCCCTATACTGCCATGTTAAGAAATTCGTAAATTTCCAATAACTTGCGAAATTTCCAAAGTAGCATATTTATAGTTATTGATGTTCATTCCGGCATCAAAACTGATATTTTAAAACTGGTCTGACATTTTTACAGTAAAAAGTTTCCATTAAATGCACGTTTAAGTGAATTTTTGTCCTATTCTCCCATGTTAAGAAAATCGTAAATTTCTAATAACTTACGAAGTTTTTAAATTTGAATGTTGCAAATGAATAGGGTTCTTGCCAGTATCGAAAGTAATATTTTAAAACTGATCTGACCTCTCTGCGATCATTTGTTCGTGAGATATCGTGTTAACAGACTAACAAAGTAACGGACTAACACACTAACGGACTGACAGACTAACAGACACCATAGAAATTTTGTCATTTTCGGATTCCTCACACCTGAAAACGTGTAGAAAAGTCAAAAAACCGAGGTCGAAAATTTTCACGATTACCTAAGTTCCCCATACCTATAGTATGATGGGGAACTAAAAAGATATGTGCTTTAGTAATTTTGCTGCTGACTGTACATGTAAGAATGAAAATAAAAAGTTACTCACAACTTTCAAGCAAAATATCTTTCGAGTGATATAATTGCATATCAAGCTATTTAACCTGTAACAAAAGGTATAGTATATAAACAAAGAATGTGATTCATTATCTTTATATGTCTTATGAAGCAGATTTTCAAGTTTAATCTAAATCAAGACAACAGGAAAGCGGGAAGGGGGGGGGGGGGAATCTTACCTGATTCTTTCAAAAATTAAATGCATTATTAGATCCCAAATATCCGGTCATTGATTAAGAATAAGGTTGTTTTTTCAAAATATCTTATTTTTTATAGTTTAATGGAATAATTCTGTTGAAGTTACATATTATAAAGTGGCATTACTTAGAGACATATGACTGCACAAGAAAACTATTCTGTTAAAAAAAAAAGGGGGGGGGTCGATAATCACTGATAGGATAAAGTTTGGCTCTTTAACGCAGTAGGGAATTGGATTAAAATACAGATAAAACTGTAAAATGCGAATTCACGACTGCTCTAAAAAAGATACAATAAGCAGGGAGATAAAAAATGAAGCAGAAATTTTAGTGCCTTATTCAGCAGTTTTTTTTTTTTTTTTTTTTTTTCATATTTAATTAGCATTAAAGGGGATTTAAATTTGAAAATTTAGTGATATGTAACATTTTATTCTTCAATTTTATCTCCTCTGTGAGAACACTGACCTCTTTCAATGTGACCACCGTTTTTGTGGATCACACATTGCATCCTATACGCAACATTCTTAACAGCCGAAATGTATATGTATTTCGAAGGCCTCTACATTGCTATCATTGCTTTTAATTCTTTCATCAGTAAATACTGGATTTTTTTCGTTAAAAACGTAACCAGCACAAAATCATTCAAACCAATACTTCGCTCATCGTTTCCTAATATATCTCTTGTATAATGTAGTCCACATATACAATAATATTAATGCTAGCATTAGAAGTATCATAAAGAGAAATATATGATTACACGTAAGTCTATTTGTACTATTAACTCGATCAGGTTATCGTGGGTCATTGGAGACCCGAGCCATTTTTCTTATGTCTCATCCGTCAGAATCCACGTATAGAAGAAATACCTATCTATCTATCATGCCCATGACTTTTTTCGAAAAAATACCCTTCTTAAACTTTATTATGCAATCTGAATTTTTCAAATATCTCAGTTTGTTCAAAAGTTATAAATTTTTAGTAAGTACTTTCATTTTACAGAAATGAGCGTATTTCTGATGAAAAATAAAATATTTGTTTAAAGTTCTTTTGCAATATTCATTGTCTGTCCTTAAATTAGAAGTATTCAAGAATGCTCAAGAATTTTATCACTTTTTTTTTTTCATTAAAAATTACGTGTTCTAACATTGCTCAGGTCTTCAGCGACCCATGATAAACTGACAAGGGGCCGAAAAATACGATAACCTATCGGGTTAAACACTATCTTCTCTCCCACCTACCTTATTCCGTACAGTTTGGGTTCTGTTATGTGTATTTTCTTCAACCATTCTTTGATTCACTTGTCTATTGAGTTCCTCTTTTTCAAGAGTATCATAAACTTATTATTATTTTCTCCTTCATTTCTTACAAGTCCCATCCCTCCTTTTATACAATACTTCAATAAAATAATTTATTACTAGAAACATGATGCCTTTAGGTTTAACTGTTAATTCATAAAATTTATAAAACATTAAAAGCCATTATGTTAACATCAATGAATAAGTTTGAAAATTTTACTTGAAAATAAAGTAATTATTTACTTCTTGTGTTGTAAAGCGGTATTTTTGTCATATAAACTTCTAAAACCCTGCTCGCAATTAAAACGATTCATAGCAACAAGTAGGATGTTATAATTATTTCACCTGATGGAAGAGTCAGAAATTAAAAGCAGAGTTTATTTTAAACATAATTCCAGATGTTCCATTCATCCCTACTCTCCTCCATCTTATTTTGTTTAATATATAGGTTATGATGAAAAGAAATATTATGGTGGATTCTAAATTGCACCATTCAATAACAATTGCAGAACCATAATATAGCGGGAACGAGTAGATAAATTAATAAGTAAAATTTCTTCAAATATATTTATCAACATAAGTTATTCAAATTTAAAATTTTTGTTTAATTAAGAGCCCAAATTCATACTTAAATTTCGTGTAGATAAATTAAGAAATATCAACTAGCATAGTGGTAAAATAAAATTATGAAAACATAAATTGATGAGAGTTTGAAAAATAAAGAAAGAAAAGTAAAAGTAAAAAAATAAAATAAATAAAGATCTGTTATATATTTCCGAACAGAAAAAAAGATAATAATATATATATATATATATATATACAGACACGACATTATTTCATTATTTAAAACATGAAAATCTGACATTGACAGATTTTAATTTAGTGCCAGAGGCCTACTGCTAAACTTGTTAATATCGACAAATTCTTCTTTAGTTAATTCGTGACGATCTAAATTCCATGATAAAGTTTTCATTAAATCAAACCAATGTGTTTCAGCTGCAGATACTGTAACAAATAACGTTGGAAGTCCAAACTGTCTTATAGCCGCAAAACAACGTTTTTTCTCTTTTTCCCAATGAGGGGGAGGTGTGCCTTGGGGGGGACTCATGTCAAAGGTGTGCCTTGGGGGGGGACTCATGTCAAAGTTGGGCCTTGGGGGGACTCATGTCAAAGTTGGGCCTGGGGGGGACTCATGTCAAAGTCGTACCTTGGGGGGGACTCATGTCAAAGTTGTGCCTGGGGGGGACTCATGTCAAAGTTGGGCCTTGGGGGGACTCATGTCAAAGTTGGGCCTGGGGGGGACTCATGTCAAAGTTGTGCCTTGGGGGGACTCATGTCAAAGTTCTACCTTGGAGGGGACTCATGTCAAAGTTGGGCCTTGGGGGGGACTCATGTCAAAGTTGGGCCTTGGGGGGGGGGGGGGACTCATGTCAAAGTTGTGCCTTGGGGGGACTTCATTCAATAAATCCCCATTCTATAAACCGACTGAAATA
The DNA here is from genome assembly GCA_963930645.1 of Salticus scenicus. Lineage (NCBI taxonomy): Eukaryota > Metazoa > Arthropoda > Arachnida > Araneae > Salticidae > Salticus > Salticus scenicus. Next base: position 175,975,981 of record OZ005654.1, read on the forward strand.
GGCCCTTAGCACTATTAAGAGTGACGTATAAAAATTCGACAACGCTGTACCGACTGAAATAGGCCTCTAGCACGAAAAAAAAAAAAAAAAAAAACATATCTTTAAACTTACCATGAAATGACTTTAACAGGTCGTCCCTGTAAGTCTTGAGAATGTCTTTAAAACCTTATGTTTAAAAATAAATATGTCATTAAATATTAAATTTGTAATCAAATATTTTTTTTTATTCATAAGAAGAAAAACAGACAAAAAAGATTTTAATATTATAAACATTATATAGACAATGTTTGTTTTTGGTGTTATTTACGAAAAGCACGCTTATACAACAAAGACTGAATTAATTATAATAATATAATTATAATCATACTAGCAGGCTTTGCCCGCTTCGTTGGACATTAAACTTAAATGAGTTGTCAAAATCCCATATCTTTATTAATAACCTAAGTTCTCGCTGTGATTGGTAGAGGTTTACTCGCTCGCAACGTGAGGAGTCTGGGTCCCCACTGTCTTCGGCACAACTTACCCACTTCTTACTTCCCCTTCCTCAGCGGGTGAGTTCGAAGTTTTGCAAAATCCCGCTAATGTACATAATGCGTACAAATCAATATCCACAAACTAAAATTCGCCATTCTAAGATAATTCAAAGTGAATTCAAACGGAAAAACATGTTTTTACACATGTTTATTGCACTCCGACTCCGCGAAGGGGGTGGGGGATTTCGAATTTCGTGAAATCCAGTTACAATAAGTGCCGGATGCATACAAACAATTTACGCACCAAATTTCGTGACCACAGAAGTCTTTAATAGAAAATATTATAAATAAACAAATACAAAAAGTACAGCTAAAGTATCGGAACCCTTTGGTGATTTTAAATATTTTAAGCCATTTTTGCGATGAACTGAATTGGCTATCTCAATTGTGCAATTAAAGATCTTGGCGAGAAACGTCCGAGCTACCTCGGTGCCGAATTTCAAATGCTGCCAAAGGGATCCAATACTAAAGCTGTTCCATATCGAATCTGGGTTGAAAGCGGAAAAAGGGTAAAATAAATTAGAAATATCAGACCTATATTTATAAATTTGATACCGAATGAAAGGGGCGATTTTGCTGAATCCAGGGGTGCAAACAGTTTTTTGATGCGACAATTAGATTTCAAAGAAATAACTAAAGTATGAAATTTAAGTGGCAACGGAAAAACGGAAAAAGGAAAAATAAATTAGAAATATCAGACCTATCATTACAAATTCAGTACCAAATGAAAGAGGTGATTTTTCTGAATCCTGGGGTGTAAACAGTTTTTCGATACGACAATTAGATTTTTTAAAATTAACTAAAGTATGAAACTTAGATGGCAACACTTCATTTCAATCTTTTCATAATTTGTAGTGCGAATCACGCGAATACAAAAGTCTTTAACTTAAAAATTTATTTTTATATTTTATTTTTCCATTCAAATCATTTTAGTGAAAAGATATTTATGGCGCATGCGCAGTCGTTTTTTACCCACAATTTAAACACTAATCATAATTTTGAAAATTTCTACAGATATAATTTCAAGTTGGGTGAAGACCTAAGTTTCTGCCAAGCGCCGTTGAATTTCGTCCAGCCGTTCTCGAGTGATGCCCGGACAAACGTGTTTTAGTCTTTTAGCCCCTAGGGGGGGAACGGGAGGGGAGGAATTTATGAAAAGTTGATAGATATAATTTTAAGGTGGGTGAAGACCAAAATTCCTGCCAAGCGCCGTTGAATTCCGTGCAGCCGTTCTCAAGTGATGCCCGGACGAAAAAAGCGACATTCGGACACGATGACACACAGACACACACACACACACACACAGGCAAAATTTTCTGAAGTCATTTTCTGCTTTCATGGGGTGTGAAACGTGAAGATATCGCAAAATTTTTTGATTCCGACAAATTTACAGACAAAACTCTGATTTTATTAATATAGATAATTATAATCATATATATTTAGACTGATAGTATTATTAATTTTAAGAATTCGTCAGACTTTCTGTAATAAATTTACAACAGACTGAATTTTGGTTCAATGCATTCAAAAGTTCCTCGTATCTAATATATGATTAGGCTGTGGCCATCACAAAGCTTTCTTCTATGTCATCCTATATAACACAGTCATCTCCGGTTAAAAATTTAATATACATAACTTCTCGCAATGAAGATTTTACGTATGCAGTTTATGCTAGTTTTATCTAATAGATGCTGAGATATAGTCATCTGGATATAAGCAATAGCAGTTTAACTTTTTAGCATTAGGCTGAAACCTGGCAAAGTTCGTGCCAAAAAAGGAGCATATACGGGAGACGTTGATCCATTACATTATTTTGAAGGAAAGTGTTGTTGATTGTCATCGTATACTCCGGGAAGCTTATGATGAACATGCTAAACCTGAAGAGATGCGTGGACGATGGTTTAAACTTTTTAAACAGATGAATTTTGATGTGAACAATGAACGACCAGGTCAATCGAAAAAGTTTGAAGACGAACAACTGCAAACATTATGATCAGCTAAAACCCGATGAAACTGTTAAAAGTGATCTCAACTAGAGTCCTGCATCGGGTCGACTATATTTTTTTCTCTTGCGGATCGGGTTCGGGTCAGGTTGACTGATTTAGTTTTCGTGCGGGTCGGGTTGACTGGATTTTTTTTACTGCGCCTCGGGTTCGGGTTGGGCTTTGTTTTCAACGAATTGGGTCGACTTCAGAATATCTTAAAAAAAAAAAAAATTATCTTAATAAAGCAGAAATTTGTTTGCTGTATACACCCAAGATGAATATATGCTTACCCAAATTATCATAGTAAAATAAACATCCATATCCGACTAAAGCAACGAACAAGGGGGGAAAAAAAGAAAAAAAAAGAAAGAAAGAAAGCAATTATTATTTAGAATATAAGCTGCTGAAAACATTCTCCCACAATAACCAGACGTATGATTCATCTATTTTGATTACTTTACATCCTTTTAAAATAGATTGTGAATTTAAACTGATAATTAATATTTTTTCTCTTGCAGATGTTTTTAAGAAGTTATAGAAATGCAGATTTAGATGAGTTTAGTGGATGTTTAGTTTGCGTCTGTAACATTGTATTATTTTAATATTATTCTGTGTGTGATATGCATTAAACAATAAAACTACAAACACTAAGCTTGAAACACATTTTTGTACACGTGAAGTTCACAACACACATAAATAGTTAAAAATTATTATTAATCCATTTTTCAGATTTTTTAATTTTTAACTTGGTTATACAACTTAGTAATTACATTTTTAATTCTTTTTAAAATGATTTACCACACACACACACAGCAGTGTTTACTTTATATTATAAATTAAAAATGTTTTCTATGATTTTTAGATGAATTATTAATTTTCATTTAGATTCGGGTTTCGGGTCGGGTTTGAGTAAATAAAATTGATTTGTCGGGTTCGGGTCAAGTTTAGGGTTTATTCAAAATTCACTTGTCGGATTACCCGACCAGTGCAGGACTCTAATCGCAACCGACAACAATAGTCAATCTGAATTATGCTGTTATCGTCAAATGACCACAATGGATCAAAAGGTACGGCAAGGTAATTTTACGTCCTGAAAAAGAACCGTCACAGAATTCAAAATTTGTTAAATACACGGTAAAGGACCTCGCTTGGGAAACATTAACTCCCTCACTGTATTTACCAGATCTTGCACCTTCAAATTACTGCTTGTCCCACTCGATGGCACACGTACTTTCTAAGCAGCACTTCATAATGTATGAAGAAGTGGAAAAGTGGATCTCTGAATGGTTAAACTTTCAGGAAGCAAAGTTCTATTCGGAGGATCCACAAATTACCTGAAAGATGGAAGAAATATGCAGCTTTTGATGGGCATTACTTTGAATAAAGCCCATATTTCCATTAAAACTATCGTGTTTTCTTATGAAATCTGCCTTATTAATTGGTACATCTAGCAATTGTAAGTTGCCTCAATTTTCTGCCATGCTTTAGAAAATTAAACTTTTCATTGGCATGCATTACCTTTGCTCACTCAGTGTAGAATACTGAATTATAATTTTGTTTTAAAGCTCAATTCTTTTTTAACATTTAAACATACCTTTTTCTGGTTATCGGATTGCAGATGACTGGACAAATGCTAAAACAAAAGAACGAAATGTCAACCGTCCAGGGAATGTTTGCTTTTATTTCACTTTTAGTGAAATTTTCCATTTTGTATAGATTAAAAATAATATAATCAAAAATTTAAAAATCAACCTGATTTAATTGTCTCACAAGGATTGATTTAATGATTGTGAATTTTCTGCAATGTAAATTTGGAGTTTAAATTTATGTATTATCTAATGACTTATAGCGGGGCACAATTCCTCAAAGGTTCCAAGGGCCCGTTGATAGCTACACAATATTTAGAACTTCTGAAGTTCGTAATAACTGATTTTGTTGAGAACCTGCCATTGCTTCAACTCTGAATTGTACAATTTCAACATGATGGCATGTCGGCGCACAAAACATTTGTGAAGCAGTACCTGGTGAAGAAATTAGGAGAGCAAATAATCGGGTACGGTGGTTTCGAAGAATGACCTCCTCATTTATATGACCTGACTCCAGCAGACTGTTTCTGCGGGGATACTCAAACAGCAGGTGTATGCAACCTGTCCACGAAAATTGCAGGACTTTCCTCAATGCATTACGGATGTTTTAGCCAACGCATTACCCGCTATGCTAACGTTTACAACGGGAAGTTTAAACAGGAGTCCAGATGTGCACTACAGCTGACGGAGAGGAATTTGAACATCTAAAATAAAAATATCTTCTGATAGCTAGTATTTTTCGATTTTTTTTCTTTATAAGTAAGATTTTTTCATCACGTCACAGTGTAGGAAATCACGAACAAACAAAAGCTCTTTTCAAACGTTCTGTTCGTTGCATTTAAAACGAAAAGACACCTTGGAGAGATCCCCAAAGTGTCTTTCCGTTTTAAATCAATAATGATCTACAACTTTGTAATTTCCCCCTTTTTCACCATTGATAATGTATCATTTTCTTTACAGGAACGCTAACTCTGCCGTTGTCTAGGTGATGCTGTAAGCGGTCTTATCTAAAATCGAATAGCCACTTTATATAGCCATTCTTTTTATGAGTACAGCTGTAACCCTTCGGCATTTAAAGAGAGGTGACTTTAATTCTCACTAAACCTGTATACCTGGTCACCCCAGATTTTTCTTTTTGAAATATGTTATAAAATTTTCACTTTAATTAATGCCAAAGAAAAAAAAACTGGTCCATAAAATTACAGATGAGGCAGAATTGCAAAGGCTTTGAGAAATCTTTGCAATTTATTATGTTTTCTTGAGTTGCATAAGTTTCTTTTTCTTTACTTTCTTCGAAGAACGCGTCTAAGATCTTCATTATGTCCCCCTCTTCTTCATTTTTATCTTCCCCTTCAGATATCCTGCAGATTAAATCATTTTCGCGTTCTTTGCTTTCTTCTTGGATATCATTTAAATATTCTTCTTCTTCATTTTTATCCTCCTCTTGAAAACCTGTCATTTATAATAAATAAATTTTTAAAAAATCTGTCACTTAAGTAAAATTAAATTATTTCAAACGTTTAAAATAAAATTCAAACATTTTAATCTTCAATTTCTTAGATTTTTCATATTACAAGACTTCTTCTTTTTTTTTTTTTTTCCCCAAAAGAATCAATATCACTATTATTTCCAAAAAGTAATTTTAAGTTATTTGAATCGCATGAACTTATAAAAGATTACTATACAGATATAGTAGAACTATATACTATTACCTAAAACTCATAAAAGTTGACAGCTATTATATTCAAGCAATAATTTCATATATAACATTACTGCTTGAATTTCAACTTACTATATATGATCCATGTTGATATACTTTATTCACCATCATTCAACCAGATTTTGATTACCGAGAAGGCACAAAAAAGCAATTTGACACGCTTTGGTCCAAAAGTCATGAGCAAAATTCTAACTAATACGTCAAGTCCAAATCATATAACATTTCCAAATTTAACACTTCTTTTCTGAAATGTTTTTTTTTGCCACTATCCATAAGGTATTTTACCGTGAAATTAACCCATTGGCTTTTTTAAGATTTTAAAAAAAGTTTGTACAGACATTTTTTTTACTTTCTTCTATATTCAATAGAAGAAAGAATTCGCTTCGTAAAAATTTTCGATTTCCGGTTTTCGACAGATTCACACGTTTTGAGAGGTCTAGGACACGATTTGACCATTTTTAGGAAATGTATGTGTGTGTGTGTGACACCTGTATCTCCGGAACTACTGCCCAGAATTACATATAAATTTATATGCAGATGCACCTTGACCTAGATTAGTACCTATTAACGTTTGGTATCAACCTCTCAACAGGTGACGCTGCTATACAGCGATTTCCGTAATTTCAGCTATATCTCAAGCTCTATTGCGTATAATCAAATAAAACTTGATATATGAAAAGACCATTATGAGACATTACGCTGATTCAATTTGAATACTTATCGGTCAATAGGTGGCGCTGCTATACAGCGATTTCCACAATTTAAGGAAAGGCAACTGGAACTACTGCAGGAAACTTCTCAGGAACTACTGCACAGAATTGCATATAAATTTGTGTGTAGATGCACCTTAATTAGTGCCTTTCAACTTTAGTGTCAAGCACTGAACAGGTGGCGCTGCTACACAGCGATTTCAATTTAAGGGAAGACTATATCTCTGGTTCTATTGCGTATCATCAAACAAAACTTGATATGGGAGAATGCTATTATGAAACATTATGCTGATTCAATTTGGATGCTTATCAGCCAATAGGTGACGCTACTATACTGCAAATTTCATCGATAACGGGATGGCTATTTATCAACCTCTGTGGCATATAACTGTACGAAACTTGATATGTGAGATAACCATTATAAAAACGCATTTTTAAAGATGTTATTTATAGACAATAAAACTGTCTTTCTTTGGATATTTAGTGTTAGTTTTCCCAAAGATGAAAATCATTTGCATTCATCCTCTATATCAATAAAATCAGAATTTTGTCTGTATTTGTCAGATCAAAATATTTTGCAATATCTTCACATTTCACACACCATGAAATCCAAAAATGACTTCAGAAAATTTTGTCTGTGCGTGTGTGTGTCATCGCGTCTGTATGTCTGTAACGCTATTTTTGTTCGGGTATCACGTGAGAACGGCTGAACCGCATTCAACGGCGCTTGGCATGAATTTAGATCTTTATCTAACAAAATTATATCCATCAACTTTTTCGAAATTCCCCTCCGTTTTCCCCATGGGGGAAAAAGTCAAAAACATGTTTGTTCCTGCCGAAGGCAGTAGGGACCCGAACTCCTCACGTTGCGAACGGGAAAAACCTCTACCGAACACAGCGGGAACTTTAATTTAGGTTATTATTAATGATATGTGATTTTGACAACTCATTTAAATAATGCCCAGCGAGGCGGGCAAAGCCTGCTAGTGTTAAATAATTTAAATAAATAATGGTTTTAATAAATTATATTAGTTGCACTTAGTGAATTTGTATAGGAAAATATAGAAGAAACTGTTGTTGTGGCCACAACATGCTAGTTTTTAAATTATTATTATTGCGAAATGAATTAAGGGTTTAGAGGTATTTCAAAATTTACTATTTTAAAAAATATACAAGCTTAAAAATTTGAAAGTTTTTCTGAAAGTTCAAACGTTTTTTAAAGAATATAGTTGACTTTTTTTTAATTAATTTTATCAAATATTAATTAATTTTGTAGCAATTCTTTATATAAATGTGTGTACAAAAATTTATAGCAATTGGTGAAGAAGGTTTTTTTTTTTTAATTTTGCGGATAGTGACAAAAAAGCACTTATGAAAAATTACGCGTTAAAGTTCAGAAATGCAATAAGTTAATCATTTATAATTTATAATTTTTTTTAATGACTTTTAAACTTAAATATGTAAAATCAAAAATGAAGCATCAAAATGTGCAGAATTATTCATAATACTATACATATATATATATATATATATATATATATATATATGTAGAGAGAGAGAGAGAGAGAGAGAGATGATAATCATAATATATATATCTGTATATATATATAAATTACGTGTCACGATGTTTGTCCGGGGTAAACTCCTAAACTAAGGAACCGATTTTAATGAAATTTTGCACACTGTGTGCAGTTTGGTCCAACTTGAGAGATAGGATAGTTTTTATCTCAATTTATTGTCACAATATTATTTTATTGCAATTATTTGTTAATTATAGACCTTTATTAAAGTTGCTCCAAAATATCTGTGAGTTCCATTAATTTAATTGTTGCCAAAAAAAAAAAAAATACGAGTTCATTTTCTTTCGACATAAAAATAAATACATTTAATCAAACGTGAACGTTAAAAAATTATAAAAAGTTAAATTATGCATCTCACGAAAATTGACGTCATAATCAATTTAAAGATTTTATACACATTGATAAAGTGCTAATGTAGTTCTATCATAGATATAGTAATATATATAGATCTCTCATCCCCATGTTATCGTAGAAAGATTTTTGATGCCGAAAAAAGATAAAAAATAAAAGCTTTGGAAACAGCCATTAAGTGGTATTGAAAAAAAAAAAAAAAGAAAAGAAAGAAAGAAATATGAATTTGAAACTGTATCTGGAGTCTTCCATTCCCCTTTAGCAAATAAATTATTCATAAATTTTATTTGCTAAAATATTAGTATGTATTCCCGTGTGTATTCACTCGGGGAAAGACGGCCATATTTTGGTAAAAACGTCGTCTTTTCCCAAATGAAAAGGAATAACTTTTTTCTCCCCATTGATCACTCTATTCTATATATGCTATACTATATCTATGAGTTCTATACGCAAGCGAAGTGTGACTCACTGACCGTCTGTGCAGCCAAGAAAAAGATTTCCTATGTTAATTGCCCACTGGATTTTTTGTAAGAAATTATTAAAAATCGAGGAAATTTATTTCCCGATTTTAATCCTTATATTTGGGTATAGATATGTAGTAGTTATCGCGGGTGTTAGATTGAATTATTTTGCTGTCAAATTGACAAAATTTTAATTTTAAATTTCAAAACTCTGTCGCCCTTGGCTTTTATTATTATTATTATTATTATTTGGCGATCAAAAGCGTAACACGAAAATATACATGCCAGATGTATGCATTGTACGAAATGTAATATGTATTATTCATTGTACGTATGTATGACATGTAATATGTATTGTACGAAATATTGTTTCATATTATTCATTACTCTTTTAATATAAGTTGTTAAAATAACCATGATTTTTGAAAGGAATTAAATATTTTCGCCAGATAATTTGGCGATATTCTTTTTTTTTCGCCAAGGATGACAGAAATGAAATCTATTCCGCTGCAAAATATTAGTATCTTACATCAGATATTTTATTTAGACATTTGAAAACAAATTTGACTTCAAACTATGATAGAATATTTATCATTTTCCTTTTAATTAGTATATTATTAGTATATTAAAATTTAAAAGCATGGTATATAAAAAGTTTTTTTTTTTTTTTTTTTTTTTTTTTTATCAATGTTTCCCATCTTTATTAACTTGAATTTACTATTAAAATTTTAACATACTCAAAAACTTCTCATCACTTCGTTAAAATACACTAAACTTTTCCAAAATCTTTTTCTATTTAAAATGATACATGTATTTACTTTAAATGTCCAATATTTCATAAGATTTCCAATTTTAAAGTTTTAAAATATTTATCAAATTTACTTATTTTTCTGGTTTAGCCTTATTGTTTTCCTTTTTATAACTACAGCTGTTGCCCTCTTTAAAATATTTAAAATGATGAGGTCATTTTATAGTAAAATTATCCATTATAGCATATATTATATTTCACTCCTCCATAAAAATTGATTTTAAAATCGTCTGTTTCTTTTATACTTTTATTTTAATAGAATTTTAATAGAATTTAATTTATATATTAGTCATTTTAGCAATTTTATCCAAAGTAGCATTAGAAATAATATATATCACTTCTCCATTAAAATTTATAGGACCCTACAATAAAATTAATTTCTGCTTAATATCAACACTACGAAAATTTTTATCAATCGCTTCCAAATTTTGACCTAAGTTTCAAATCTCAACCCTGTGGGTTTTTACATCGGCTACAACGTTTTCGTCTTTGTTTGTAAATAATGATTTGACTGTACTAAATAGTTTACAGCCGTATAATTCAACGTATAACTTAGTCACAGCAACGCGTGGCCGGGTCTGCTAGTATATATATATATATATATATTAATACATTATTTAATTTCTCATTCAAAATGGTTTTGCTGCCTCGATCGGGGTTGAAACAATATAAATTGCTATAATTAGCTAAATTGTTTTACGAAATCGATGCAGCTCTCACAGCTTCATGAAATACATGCCCCCTGAAGAGTTTATACTTCAATTTTTAAGCATTTTATCCAATTATTATCTCTGTGGTCCTTTATTTACTTTCTCCGTCATTAAGTTTAATGGTCCTTTTTTATTGTTATTATTCATGTCGGCCTAAGTAATTTAAATTATTTTTGTCTCTTATTGGTTCTTAATCTGTATCGCAACATTTTTGTGTCAGTCTTACCTATATGTTACAATCAGTTCTATTTTTGTTGTGTTGGTATTGTTTTGTATCTATTAATTGCTAAATTGTAAGGTTAAATTTTATTACGATAACTATCATTTAAATATAGATATATATATTCAAAAAGTCGATGTATTTTTATTGGTAAGATTCCTTAGATTCCCTTTGGCACCACTGAAGGCTTCATGTAAAAGCTTATATGAGGAGCAAACATTCAAACCGTGTTCTCTCTCTCAAAAAAAAAAAAAAAAAAAAAAACAGAGTTAGGTATTTTTCTTTAAACTAAACATAAAATAGAATGTCTACATATATTCCTAGTAACTAGTAATACATCTAAACAAACGATAATTGGGGTTTAAGTTTAGGTTTTTTTTTTAATTTATTAATTTTTTGTGTTTTCTGAAAAATTGTATCCGAAGGAGAAAATATGGTTTGAATGTTTGCTCCTCAATATGTAAATATGGTTTCAATGTTTAGGTTTGTTTAGTAAAATATATATACCGGTAACAATTCTTAATATTTTTGATATACACTAAGCGACGAAAAAAAAGCCGCACTTGATATTTTCCATTTTTCTTTCTGTAATAGCTAATTTTATTGTTTCAAAAGTAATATTTTGAACAGATTTTATTACGTTGTGTTCCGCATGTAATTTAGGATTGAGCCAAGTGTTAAAAACAAGATGCAATTGTTCGGAAAATTGTAATTTTAGAAAGTATTTCAAAAATGGCAAGAATAAGGCAATTAACGATACCACAAAAAATATTAATTTGTTAGGTCTCTCGTAGGCACTGGTGTGGTGTGGAGGCACAAATTAGACTAGGTGGACTGTATACTCATTTTTATTATAAACACAAACTCAAAGTGGGATCGCACTCAAGGATCCCTCCGTACACTCTCGTGTCTACTCATACACTGACTGGAACTCAGAGGGCGCAGCCTCTACACAGGTGCGTGCGCACCTTATTACATCATAATTTAACAGATGCCCGTACATTTCCCCGGGCCTTGCAATGTTTTTTAAACATTCAAATTTCTCTAACAGTCATTTTTTTTTTTTTTTTTTTTCAACATAAAAATTCTGATACACTTAATATTACACAATATTATACAGTAAATACTACATATGCTAAATAAAAAGTAATGCAAAAAAATTTATCAAAATATTACATAATTTACAACATTCATAATTAGTAACAATTTTAATCATTTATTGGAAGCGGGCAAACTTTAGAAATGGACCTTTTATATTTTCCAGAGGCAGTACTAATCTCCACTACCCTTACTTTTTTGTCCGCTCCGGGAAAAATTTTGCTTATTCTGGCCAGTGGCCACTCACATGGAGGTAAGTTATCCTCTTTTAGAATAACCATGTCTCCCACTGAAATATTTTGTTTCTCAAATTTCCATCGCGATCTCTGTTGTAAGTGGCATAGATAATCTAAGTGCCACTTACGCCAAATGCTTTGAAATAACTTTGTTATTTTTTGCCATTGGCTAAGCCTGTTTTCTGTAATTTCTGATAAATCTGGCTCAGTTATAGACGTAATTGACCTTCCTAAGAGGAAGTGGGCAGGAGTCAACACATTTAAATCCTCTACGTTAGCAGTTAAGGGGACTAAAGGCCTAGAATTTAGCATCCCTTCAATTTGTATAATTAAAGTCAAAAATTCCTCATAGGTTAATTTTAAATTTCCCGCAACTCTTTTCAAATAGTACTTAAAGGATTTGACTCCCGCTTCCCACAATCCTCCAAAGTTTGGAGCTCTAGGAGGTGAGTACTGCCAATCAATGTTTTCTGAACTCATATACCCCGAAATTTGTTCATCTGGTCTATTTACCATTTTATACAATTTTTTGAGCTCTGCATTTGCTCCCACAAAGTTCTTAGCATTATCTGTATACAGCTTACTCCATTTTCCTCTCCTCGATATGAATCTCTTAAGAGCAGCTATAAAGGCTGCGGACGTTAAATCCGTGACTAACTCTAAATGTATAGCCTTGGTCACAAAGCAAATAAAAATTGCAACATATATTTTATTATAAATACCTTTTCGTTGATTTTTATACTTAATATAGAAAGGACCAGTGAAATCTACCCCAGCGATATTAAATGGATAGTTTTTAACAATTCTATCTTTTGGCAAATTACCCAATATTTGTTGTGCTGAATTTGGATTAACCCTAAAACATTTAACACATTTATGCACAACTTTTCTACATAAATTTCTACCATTTGTGACCCAATATTTTCCCCTTAAATAATACAATAGAGAATTGGGCCCAGCATGCAAAAATTTTTTATGATAAGAGACAACAATTAACTCAGTTAATTTATGTTTAGATGGAAGAAGAATTGGAAATTTCTTATCATAATTTAAATCACTATTTTCAAGTCTTCCTCCTACTCTTAGCAGGCCTTCTCTGTCAATAAAAGGATGCAAATTGCTTACCTGACCTCTAGGAGTTAATGTAGCTGACTTTTTTAGAGACACTATTTCTTTTCTAAACTCCTCTTCCTGTAACATTTTTATTAAGACCTTTTCAGCGGTCTCTATTTCCTTATTATTCAAAGGACCTTTTTGTTTATCTTTATTTTTACAATTTCTTATGAACCTGTAAATAAAACTAAGAACACGGACAAGTTTAGGATAATTATTACTAATATCAAGAAAGTCAGATAAAAAGGTACTATTTGTACTAATAAATGTTCTTTCATTTAAATGTTCTACTTTAGATTTAAGTTCTTTCTGAAAGTCATTTACACTCACAGACACTGGAATGTCTCTATTGGGATATTCTGGCATAGTCAAAAATTTTGGGCCGTTGAACCATAAATCACAGTTTACTAATTTATTTGGGTCTATACCTCTGGATAACAAATCAGCTGGGTTGTTCTGGGATTGCACATGTCTCCATTGGTGCACATCGGACATCTCTTGAATAGTTGTAATTCTATTTGCTACGAAGGTTTTGAGCTGGTGAGCTTCTTTCCGTATCCAACATAAAACGATCATAGAGTCACTCCAAAAATAAAGGGATGTTACGTTCAGCTTTAGTGCGATTTGCACTTTTTCCATTAGTTTCACTAGAAGAACTGCAGCACACAACTCTAAGCGTGGAATAGTAACCTTTTTTATGGGCGCAACTCTTGATTTACTGGCAATCATTTTTATTTTGAATTCTACTTTCCTATTGGTTGATTTGGCATAAACAACTGCTCCATAAGCTAGTTCTGAGCTGTCAGCAAATCCATGTAATTCTACAGCTACCGAATCTTCTATAACTATGCATCTGTCTATCTTTATATCATTTATTACATGTAGACTTTCGGTTAAACGATTCCACTCGTTTTGAGTTTCAACTGGTAAGGGGTCATTCCATTCAATTTTTAATAACCACAATTTTTGCATAAAAATTTTTAAACTAGAAATGATGGGGCCTAATAAACCCAGTGGGTCATAAATATGTGCTATAGTTGACAGTACGATTCTCTTGGTTTGTACAGTTTGTGGTTCGAGTGTTACCTTAAAAGCAAAGTGATCGTCTATGGAATTCCAACGAACTCCTAATGTTTTCGTTACCTCACTTTTCATAAATGAATAACTTGAGTCGTCACTATTTTTTAATTCATTTGAATTACTACACCATTTATGAAGGTGCATACCTCCCCTTTTGAAGATTTCGCATAATTCATATTGTAACTCTTTAGTATTTATGAGTGTGTCAGAACCTGACAATACGACATCCATGTAAACGTCGGACATTACTATTGGAGCGGCTAAAGGGAAATTTTTTGATTCATCTATTGATAATTGGTGTAGTGTACGCATGGCTAAATATGGAGCACTTACTGTCCCGTATGTGACAGTGGCTAACTCATATATTTTTACTGGCTCATCAATTTCTGTTTTCCAAAGTATTCGCTGAAGTTTTCTTTGCTCTGGTGTTATCAAGATCATTCGAAACATTTTCTTTACATCGGCAGTAAAAGTGTAACGAATCTCTCTCTCCCCCCCTGGAATTTGGAAGGAGTGCCCGTTCCTCCCACTCACCCCCTTTTCCACCCGCCGGTCCGAACGAGGGGCGATTTGAGAATGAGAGGGAAGAAGAAGAGAGAGAGACTGGTGGATAGAGATGCACGATGGACATGAGGCAATCTGCTTCCGAAGATGTTTTTTATTCTTTTAAAAGTGATTCTGTTAATAATAATAACTAAGCTCAAATGTAAATATATTATGTAAATAGTCTTTATTAAATGGTCAATCATAGAAAGGATTCTTTCATTGGTATCAAGCCTATACGCTACCTATGGTGTTGATGACGTTACAGCTTAGAGTTATTAAATCTGGTGCCAGCGGTCGGACGACGCTAGAACGCCGTTGAAGTTTTGATGATTTTCTTCGTTCGGAAGATTTTCTAGTCGGAAGCAAACTGCTTCGCTCTTTTTTCCCGAGTCATCCAAACTGGATGTGAAGAATTGTGAATATGTCTAACTAGACGGATGATCGTCATTTTACATTAAAGAATTTCGTTCTTTTAGTCTGAGTCATCCAAACTGGATGTGAAGAATAGTGATATCTGGCTAAACTAGTCAGATCATCTTTATTTAATATTATTGAAACAAGCGGTTTCGTTTTTTGTCTAAGTCATCCAAACTGGATGTGAAGAATAGTGATATCTGGCTAAACTAGTCAGCTAATCTTTTTTTTTATATTATTGAAGCAAACGGCTTCGTTTTTGTCTGAGTCATCCAAACTGGATGTGAAAAATAGTCAGTTCATCGTTATTTTATGTTATTATTTTAACCAATCTGGATATAAACATATTAGTGTCAAAGCTTTAAAGTTGTGGGTCAGTTGACCGAAGATATTTTGCTGTCAAACAAGACTTGGGTGAGTACTATTTTCATTTTTAAGTTGCATTTTAAATGTTTGTTTGGCTTTTAAATGATAATAAGTATTCTAGAAGCATTAAATTCAAATTAGTATCAGTGCATTTAATAGGTAAGGGAAAACTTTCCTTCTTTTATTATTGTATTTGAAATGTGTTTTCAGGTCTGTAATATTTAAATTGTGTTTAAAATAGTTACCCGTGTGTGAAATTGAAATTTACAGTGAAGTATTATAGATTAGCGAAAACTATTTAAAATTATTGAAGTGTTATTAGATAGGAATTTGATAAGAAATGCAAAAAATTATTAATTTTGATCTTTTTAAATTATCTATTTTGTTGTTTTAAATTTAATAATTTTGTTATTTTATAATTAAAAATAATTATTTTTGGAAGAGTTAGATAAGATTTTTAAATTATGGCTTTTTTGGGTAGAGCGAGAAAAGCAAATTTAAAATTGCTGGCTGAAGAGTTAGGAGAAGACGTCTCTGTAGATTGTAATGTTATTCAGTTAATAGCGCTCATTAAAGCTAATAAAAATTATGATGAAGAGCTTGTTAAAGCTATGCTGGGAACTATTATTGAAAACGAGAAAGAGCGAGAAGAAAGAGAAAAGGCACGGGAGCGGCAGGAAAGAGAACAAGAAGAAAAAGAAAAAGAGCGTGCGTATGAGTTAGAAAGATTAAGGTTAGAAGCAGAGTTGAGGAGTAATCCGGAAGTTTCAGGTAACTCTCAGAACGGAAGAAAAAGTCATTCCGAATTTCAAAAATTAATACCGAAATTTGAACCAGAAAATTCAGATATTAGCTTATATTTAGTTCTATTTGAGCGGCAAGCTAATAGGGCTAAAATTGAGAGGAATGAATGGGTATCGATATTATTAGGATTGCTTCCAAGCGACATCGTGCAGTTAATTGCTAGAGAATCTGATGAAAATGCAGAGGATTACGATCATGTTAAGCAAATGCTTTTAAAAAAATTTAAACTGAGCCCGGAAAAATTTAGGCAAAAATTTGTTCAACATCAAAGAGATGCCAAAAACACCTGGAAAGATTTTGCGTTTGAAAGTAAAAATTATTTGGAAGAATGGTTGCAGGGTCTAAAAGTCGAAAGTTTTGAGGCGTTAAAGGAGTTGATGGTTGTCGATCAGATAAAAAAAAGGGTTAGTCCGGAGATTAAGGAACAGTTTTTAGATACTTGGTCCTCTATAACATCCGTTTCCAAATTAACAGAAATGCTGGATAATTATGAGGACGTAAGACGACAGTGGAAGAAACCTCTTGAGAAATCTATAAATGAGAAAAACCATACCTTCGCGCCAAAGCGTAGAGAACACTATTCTATCGACAAACCCACTAACGCGCGGGTTTACTCGGACAAGCGAATAAATGAGAAAAACATTTCTAAATTTGATAGGCCAAAGAAACTTCGCTGTTACGAATGTGGAAGTACGGAGCATTTGAGACCCAACTGTCCTCGAATTGTTCGTGTTAACCAGGAGAGTCTAAATAATATTAATATCGAACAACACGAATTCTTAGTGCCGTATCTCACACAGGGATATGTTAATGAGCATAAAATTAAAATATTACGCGATACAGGTTCAACTTTAGATGTTGTATGCAAAAAATATGTTAAATCGGGTGATTTTAATGGAGAAATCGTATGGTTAAAACAACCTCTAGACATAAACCAAATATGCTTGCCATTAGCAGTAGTAGAAATAAAAGGGGATTTCGGAGTTTTCAAAACAAAAGCAGCAGTGTGCGCCGATAATTTAGATGAAGGACGGTATATCTTGGGCAACAGAACTGCGGCAATGATAAAAGAGAAAACGGGGTACGATTTTATTAATAGTGAAAAAATAAATGCTGTTCAGACTAGGTCTCAGACCAAAGCAGATAGGGAAAACAACCTTGATGGTTTGGAAAAACCCAATAGTGATTCTGAAATTTCAAAGGGGATTGAAATTGAGGGAAAAATTAATGATATAGCAAACATTCCCATAGTGGAAGGAAGTTCATCCGAATTGACGCTCTTAAACATCAATCAAGATGATTTTCGGAGCGCTCAAGAGGCGTGCTCTGGTCTGAGCGAGCTTTTCGAAATTGCTAAGGCTGGAGGGGGGACTTCCAAAAGGGAAAAGTATATTATTGAAAATGGGATTTTGCTAAAAATTCAAACAGATAAATCAGGTGTAGTGCGAAAATTACTCGTAATACCCAAAAAGATAAAAGAAAAAATTATGTCATTATGTCTTCATTCGAAATGCATGCAGACACTTTTGATCTAATTGTAAATAACGAATCATTTAATCCTGAAATTACTATATTCACTTTTTCTTTTTTTAATTTTAACATATCGGCATACTCTTTTGTTAAAAAACACGATGTACTTCCAACATCTAATAATGCCCTAACCGGATGTGATCTTTCAAATAAGTCATTAATATAACAAACAGCCGTACTCAATAGAACTGTTTTTGTTTTATTTATGCTCGATGCTACTAATAAATTACTTTCTGTCGGGGGGAAGAATTCTTCCGCTGTTGCAGACAGGCTCCCCTCCCTGTCGCTAGTAAGAGAGTGATTCCCGTCTATTTGACGGTTCTCTTTTTTTGTTTCATAATGAATTGACAGATGGTGTCTTTTTTTACATATTGAGCAGGAAAATTTAGAAGTACAATTTTTCACTACATGTTTAGATGACAGGCAATTAAAACAATAATTATTCTTTTTAATTACTTCTATTCTCTCAGGTACAGATAAGTTTTTATACACAGCGCATAAGTGCAAGGGGTGATCTCTATTACACAAGACACATTTTGATCGCTTAACATCGATTAAGAATACTGTTACGAAATTGTAAATAATTGTGTTCATTTTTGTATAAATTCTTTCAAAGAGGCTTAGTAAGTTGATAAAGTGCTAATTTTGTGCATTTCTAGTCGTTCTAGCGTTGAAATAGCCTTATTTTCCCTTAAAAACGCATTAAAAAGCCCCAGTAATACAGGTAATGGATTTGGCGCCAAATTTGGCGACTTTTTCCCACCTTGGCGATTTTTTTGGCGACCTTGGCGAGAAAATCCTTATATGGGATATACCAAATATGGAAGCTGTAAGTTGATTGGTTGACCACTTTCTAGAGTTTTCTCGAAAAATCTGGGCTCCATGGAACAGCATATAAGGAGCGCTTCCTCGCCAAGGCAGTCAGTTCAGTTCAGATCTCAGCCAGCTTCGCTAGTGCTTGCATTGCTCTTAAGCCTCTTTGAGAGAGACTTGCTTTATGTGTTATTACTATACAGTTTGTACTGTGGATTTGCTGTTGACAGCTGTTGTTTAAGCTGTGTTTACTGTTTGAATTGAAGCTGATACTTGGTTTATAGACCTACATTTTTCTGGAATTTTCTGTGAATAAATTACTGAATTTTTGTACGTTTGGCCTTTCATTCTCAGACAACTCACGAACCCCCAAGTACGCAACATTTCTGGTGTCAGGAGTGGGGTTCGAACCCACGCTCTCTTTCGAGAACCAGACCTTGAGTCTGGAGCTACGGTTCGGAGAGAAGTGTTCTAAGGACTATAGTCGCCTCCAGCTAAAGTCCCGTTACCAGAAAACGGGCGAAAGTTTGCAAGAGCTGGCAGCGGACATTCAGAGATTGTCACACCTAGCATTCTCAGACTGCCAAGTTGACACTCGAAACGACTTAGCTCTTCAGTACTTTATCGATGCTGTTCGGGATCCAGAAATTCAAAAAGCGCTGAGACTCTCCAACATCAGAGACGTAGAATCAGCTTTAGGCTATGCACTTAGGATATAGAGGCAGCCCAACAAGCCACCCGTAAAGACCGCCATACCATAAGAGCAGTCTCATTGAATGATACGCCTGCTGATGAGAATGAAATGAAGAGAAGATTCGCAGAGATCTTAAAGAGATTGCGCAACCTGGAAAATAACATAGAAATAAAGGATCGGAAGATAAAGTGCTGGGGCTGTGGAGGGGATGGTCATGTGAAGAGGAACTGCCCCGTACGACAAACCATAGGAAATCACCCGGCTTCACCATCACTGCAGGGAAACTAAGAGGAGGCCATCTCGCGGGGCGGAGGTTGCCTAAAATTAAAGAGCCCCAATTTACAGTATTTCATGTTTCATCGATGAGTGGCGGCGATAATGGACTTCACGTCTACGGCCAAGTAAACAACACCACCTGCCGGATGATTCTGGATACAGGAGCCAACGTGACCATCATTAGAGCGGATTTGGCTAAAGAACTAAAAGAGAAGATCATCTGGACGCCGCCCTGCGTTAAACTCCAGACTGTGACCGGAGACGAAATCAAAATATATGGAAAAATGAACTTGACCATCACTTTTGGGAATGCCAGTTACCATCATATGGCATATGTGGCTGATATAAGAGATCCTTTAATCATTGGAATTGATTTCCTGAGAAAATTTAATTTTCAGTTGGACTTCAAGAATAATGAACTGCATTCGAGTTCGGAAGACATCGCTGTGTTCAACACTGAAAATCAAGACATTCAGACAATTTGCCAGATAACAGCCAAGTCTGAAATCTCCATCCCCCCACACACAGAGACAATAGTTTCAGGAACACCACCTACAAAGCAATACTTCCGCTATGGACTGATTGAATACCCGAATACCGACAATAGCCTAAGAGGAGTTCTGGTAGCTTCATCTCTAGTTGATCTCTCAAAGAGTACTATACCTGTGAGAGTCGCAAACATCAGCGATAAGGTCCGAACAGTGAAGAAGGATGAAGTGTTAGCAGCCTGCACTCCTGTAACATGCATAAACCGCCCCATGCAATCAACCGAATCCAAGTCATCTAAGCAATTAACAACGGAACTACTCAAGAATGCAGAGTTAGGAAAGGAACAGAGATGTGCTGCGGAGAAGCTACTCCAAGAATTTAAAGACCTTTTTTCTCGAACACCTGAAGACGTCGGGAGAACGAACATCACCCAGCACAGAATTGATACAGGAAATCATCCTCCAATCAAACAACATCCAAGAAGACTTCCCTTTGCTAAACAGGAAGAGGTCACTGAACTTCTAAGTGAAATGCAGCACAATGATGTCATCGAGCCATCAACGAGTCCTTGGGCCTCTCCCATAGTACTGGTGCGGAAAAAGGATGGTTCAACAAGATTTTGTGTGGATTATTGTCGTTTGAATGACATCACGAAGAAAGACAGTTACCCTCTTCCCAGAATTGACGACACATTAGACACACTTGCTGGCAATAAATGGTTCTCGACGTTGGATCTGAAGAGCGGTTACTGGCAAGTAGAATTACATCCTGATGATCGTGAGAAGACTGCATTCACCACGGGACAAGGACTGTGGCAATTTAAAGTTATGCCGTTCGGATTATGTAATGCTCCTGCCACCTTTGAACGCCTGATGGAGACAGTGCTAAAAGGACTTTCCTATGAAGCCTGTCTGGTGTATTTGGATGATATTATCATTGTGGGGCGCACCTTTGAAGACCATCTACGAAACATCCGAAAGGTGCTGGAGAAACTCAGAATGGCTAACCTCAAATTGAATCCAGGCAAGTGTAACTTGTTCCGTCGTGAAGTGAGCTACCTCGGCCATATCATCTCTGCCGAAGGTGTGAGAACTGATCCTGAGAAGATCTCTGCAGTCGAGAACTGGAGTCGCCCTGAAAATATACACCAACTACGAAGTTTCCTGGGGTTATGCACTTACTACAGGAAGTTTGTCAAGGGTTTCTCAAATATTGCCAGACCACTCCACAAGCTGACGGAAGCCAAACAGAAGTTCCTGTGGACAGATGAATGTGAAAATGCGTTCAAGCGACTTTTAAAGGGGCCTTAACATCATCGCCTATCTTGACGTATCCACAGCCCGACAGACAGTTCATACTTGATACAGATGCCAGCCATGAGAGTGTCGGTGCTGTTCTGTCGCAGGAAATTGATGGTCAAGTACATGTCATTGCCTATTGGAGTAAATGCCTGTCTAAACCGGAGAGAAATTATTGTACCACCAGGAAAGAGCTACTCGCCATCGTAAAAGCCATAGAACATTTCCATCATTACCTCTATGGCAGAAGATTCCTGCTCCGGACTGACCATGCATCTTTAACGTGGTTGCTCCAGTTCAGGAACCCGGAAGGACAGATTGCCAGGTGGATACAACGCCTGCAGGAATATGACTTCGAGATACGTCATCGTAAAGGGACTCTACATGGTAATGCAGATGCCTTGTCCCGGAAGCCCTGCTCGGAAAGCTGCAAGTATTGCTCTAGAGCTGAACAGAAATACCTGCCGATAAATCCGGTTGCCTGCCAAGTTACTGTCTCAACACCATCAGATCAAGATCCCGATCCATGGAGTGACGAAGAACTTAGAAAATCCCAGCTGGAAGATCCTGACATAAAGCCAATATTACAGCTGAAGGAGACGACCAGCAACAGACCAATCTGGCAGGATATTTCCAGATTTAGTCCCATTACGAAAAGTTATTGGGCACTTTGGGACTCTCTTCATATCAGAAACGGCGTATTATACAGAAAGTGGGAATCTGATGATGGGAAAAGCTTCAGATGGCAGATTTTATTACCAAGATCAAAAATTCCAGCTGTTTTAGAACAACTGCATAGTAGCTCTACCGGAGGCCATTTTGGGGTAATGAAGACTCTGCAGAAAGTTCGGGAACGCTTCTACTGGTGCAAGGCAAAGGAGGATGTGGAGAAATGGTGTAAATCCTGTGATGCTTGTGCGGCACGTAAAGACCCGCAGAAACGAAGTCGAGGAAGATTGCAACGGTATAACGTGGGAGCACCATTTGAACGGATTGCAATCGACATCTTGGGTCCTTTGCCACGGACCTCCAGTGGAAATAAATACATCCTCGTCGTGATGGACTATTTCACCAAGTGGCCTGAGGCATATCCCATTCCCAATCAAGAGGCATGCACGGTCGCAGAGGTCCTAGTGCAGCAATGGGTGTCAAGGTACGGCACGCCCCTACAACTTCATACCGACCAAGGTAGGAACTTTACCTCTGATGTTTTCAAAGGACTGTGTCAACTACTCGGCATAGACAAAACCCGGACTACACCCTTACATCCCCAGTCGGACGGCATGGTCGAGAGGTTCAATCGTACCATCCTGAATAACCTCTCACTTCTAGTATCAAGGAACCAGCAAGATTGGGACTTGAAGTTGCCATTGTTCCTGCTGGCTTATCGAAGTGCTGTCCATGAAACCACCGGCTATACTCCAGCCCAGATGCTGTTCGGACGTGAACTTCGACTCCCTTGTGATCTCCTGTTTGGTTGTCCACCCGAGGCGCCTTCATCGCCCGAGGAGTACATCCAAGATCTTCAGGCACGATTTGAGGACGTACACAACTTCGCTCGGGAACGGATTAACATGGCAACGGAGAAAATGAAGACAAGGTACGATCTAAAGGCTACACAATATGAGTTCCAGGAAGGAGAGAAGGTCTGGTTGTGGAATCCTGTTCGACGCAAAGGACTCTCTTCCAAGTTACAGTGCAACTGGGACGGACCATACACAGTCTTAAAAAGGCTGAATGATGTAGTGGTGCGGATCACTAAAACACCTTCATCAAAACCGAAGGTGGTGCACTATAACAGGCTAGCCAAGTACCACAAGTAACGGTAAAATTAAAATTTAAAATGTAAATACTGGTAAAATTTGCGCATGCGCACTGTAAATATTTGTATATAAATATTTGTACATATTTGTGAATTTTGTAAATATTTCCCTCTTAATTTATATTTCTATGTTATCTTTATGTGCAACTTAGTTTTTGTGTTTTAGATTGTGTAAATTTGTTTAGTTTGGCCTCTTGACCAAGGGTTGCACTGCCCGGGACGTGCAGTCCTTGGGAGGGGGGCAGTGTTACGAAATTGTAAATAATTGTGTTCATTTTTGTATAAATTCTTTCAAAGAGGCTTAGTAAGTTGATAAAGTGCTAATTTTGTGCATTTCTAGTCGTTCTAGCGTTGAAATAGCCTTATTTTCCCTTAAAAACGCATTAAAAAGCCCCAGTAATACAGGTAATGGATTTGGCGCCAAATTTGGCGACTTTTTCCCACCTTGGCGATTTTTTTGGCGACCTTGGCGAGAAAATCCTTATATGGGATATACCAAATATGGAAGCTGTAAGTTGATTGGTTGACCACTTTCTAGAGTTTTCTCGAAAAATCTGGGCTCCATGGAACAGCATATAAGGAGCGCTTCCTCGCCAAGGCAGTCAGTTCAGTTCAGATCTCAGCCAGCTTCGCTAGTGCTTGCATTGCTCTTAAGCCTCTTTGAGAGAGACTTGCTTTATGTGTTATTACTATACAGTTTGTACTGTGGATTTGCTGTTGACAGCTGTTGTTTAAGCTGTGTTTACTGTTTGAACTGAAGCTGATACTTGGTTTATAGACCTACATTTTTCTGGAATTTTCTGTGAATAAATTACTGAATTTTTGTACGTTTGGCCTTTCATTCTCAGACAACTCACGAACCCCCAAGTACGCAACAATACTTTTGACTCATACTGTTTTGGTTTAAAACTATAGTTACTCTTAAGAGTTTTTCCTTGTGATGTGTTATATAGATCAATTTCTTTTGCTAATTCACAGGGACTAAACCAATTTTCTGCCTGTCGAACTGAAATGTGAGCCGCTACCTCTTTATCAAGAGTACTGATTATTTTATCGGATATAATTAAATCATTTAATGATTTAAAATCTGATACTTTTCTCAAATTCAAATAGTATTCCCAATTCGTGATTAAACGAGAAGTGAATTGAACATAACTTTCGTTTTCCTGGCGTGTTGCTTTTTTAAACTGTTGTAGGCAAGCCTGTGGTGTTGGTTGGTATTCTCTCAAAATAATCGATTTAACTTTTTCGTAATTATTTAATTCATCTTCTTTAATGTATGTAATAACATTACTTGCTTTTTCTCCTAACAAATTTAGTAGAATTTCTGACTTGTACTTTTCTGGAACATTTTTAGCTATAAATGCTCTTTCTAATGAAGAGAAGAAGAAGGCCCAGCCTTCCGGCCTAGTAGGCACTTTCACAGTCAGAATTCTTACACTTTTCACTAATGAATCTAAAGAATTATGAATTTCATGATCATTTTCACTTTTGTTTTCAGTTTGTGTTTCAGCACGTAACCGTGCTAACTCTAGTTCTGTTTTCACTCGCTCTAACTTAATTTGTTCTAAGTTAATTGAATTAGCAGAATTAATTTCGTTACTTTTACGATCTTCAATCGTAGTATTTATAAACTCTTTTACAAATTCTATATCAGTTTTGTAATGTTTATTATTTTTAATTCGCTCAATTAAGTCAGCAACTAGTAAACTGTCAGTTACTGTTTCACCTAATTCGGAGGCTATTAGCCTCAGATCGTCTTTTTTACAGTTTTTAAACATGGTTTATTAATTAAAGTACATCTCTGATTACGTTTATTTTCTCAAAAACGCAGTTAAAAAGTGTTAATCACTTACTCGATCTCGTTCGGTACTTTAACTCTTGTTCCGAACTGTAATTTCACAGTGCCTCCTTTTTCCGGCTGCTCGGACCATTATGTTAGGTCTCTCGTAGGCACTGGTGTGGTGTGGAGGCACAAATTAGACTAGGTGGACTGTATACTCATTTTTATTATAAACACAAACTCAAAGTGGGATCGCACTCGAGGATCCCTCCGTACACTCTCGTGTCTACTCATACACTGACTGGAACTCAGAGGGCGCAGCCTCTACACAGGTGCGTGCGCACCTTATTACATCATAATTTAACAGATGCCCGTACAAATTTTAGAGCGAAAAGCAAAAAAATATTTTAAAAAGTGGGATGTCAAAATGATTAAATGTTAACAAAATATTAGTGATCTGATTTTTAGCAAGATATGATATTTTTTGGATGTTTAAACTGCACATTTGTCCTTAGGCGGCCACGTTACTCTTCCAGTCGAGATGACCGCAAGTTAAAAAGCCATCACTTAAAAAATCAATTTCTATTACATTTAGAACATAGCAGGGATTCAGAAAAAGTATTTAGTAACATAATTTATCTAAATACAGTGAAATAACAATTAAACAAAGCAGGTTTAATTGGCAGAAAATTTGAAAAAAAATTCATTCTTAACGTAAAGAATTTGAAAACCAAGACATTAGAGGGTTAAAAAATTAAAAAATGATCAATTAATTGTTGTGCTGAAGTTGTTTCCTCTGATGAATCAAACTAAAGTTTAACAAAAATTAGCTTTCTAAAAAAAAAAAAAAAAAAAAAAAACATTTAACAGTCGTAACAAGCACACATTTTAAATCAGAGATATGAAAATTCCTGGTATGAAACTGTAATTACTTGAAATTTTAAATATGAAAACACCGATTTTGGTAAAATTTTGAATTTTTGCTCATGAAATATATATATATATATATATATTTTTTTTTTCAATGATGTAAAACGTATGACAAGCACATAGTATAAAGTAAGTGGAGAGTCATAAATTAAAACAGAAAACTTTTTGAATGTGCCATAAAAGATTAATATAGGCAACGTATTTCGAAAGAACAAAATATTCCTTCATTAGGAAAGAAATGCCTCTTACCTTTATGAGATAAAATACGGAGTATGATTTCCCGTGCTTCTTTATAGAATAGTACGCATTTCTTGCCTGATGAGAAAAGACTTTTCTTTTCAAAACGCGTGCCTTTATTATTCATATATAATGCAGAAATGTTTCATTACAGTTCAGTTTTATAAAGTTAATGTCAGATATGTCAAACGCAATTGGAAGTTGTAAGACTTTATTATTTATGAACACAGAATAAATATATTTTTAAAATCTTCATTTGATATTTAGCAAAAATAGGGAATACTTTTTTTTTAATTAAACAATTGACATTAATAAACAGAAGTGTATAAATTAACCAACGATAAAAGACTGGAGGGCTTGTGAAAATTAAATACGTAATACATAAGTAAAAACCCGCATATAATTATTTTCCTAAATTTCTATAAAGCTAAAATAATAAAACCAAAATAATTTTTTTATACCACCACCCTTCACCCCCATCAATAAAAAATATATGCCTATTTATGATGCAATATAGTTGTAGAATGCAAGAGAAACAAATGAACATTTGCTAAAATTATCTATAAATTTAAAAATATATATTCAGGATTCAAATGAATTATGAATTTATCTATAGTACTCCTACTTTAATCATTAAACAATTATACATGGAAATGAAACTTTATTTAAAGCAATAGATATTGAAAAGTTAATGAGCTTTTCTGGGAGCCTGATGTATAAGATCATACATAACAAATATGAAACAAGCATAACAGACATAAATGATAACTAGAAGAAGGAGCAAGGGCTTCTACAGCTGTATATATATCTATATAAAGAAAGAAAAAAATAAAGAAATAAATGATTTCTTTATTTTTGACGCTGTGTATTTAATACTGCAAAGTTATTTCATTTGAAGTATATTGCAAAACTTTTTATTACAAATTATTAACACTACTATATAACTGTGGGAGGCGGAAAAATGGGTAAGGGAAAAATGGGTAACGGAAAGATGGGTAACGGAAAAATGGGTAAGCGGAAAATAGGGTAATGGAAAAATGGGTAAGCGGAAAAAAGGGTAACGGAAAAAAGGGTAAGCGGAAAAATGGGTAATGGAAAAATGGGTAACGGAAGAATGGGTAAATTGCGAATTGCTACTTGCGAATCGTACACTGAAATTGCCCCAAATTATGCCATAGAGTTAAACTATGTTTCGAAAGCATTTCATCTTTGTTAGTGATTATTCATTTCATCGTCAGTTAGAAATTTATTCTTTTAAGAGGGCTGAATATAAAAAATCTTTCACAGGACCTTTTTCAGTTAAAAAAATAAATAAATAAGCTTTTATTTATTACTTTATTCACATATTTACTATTTATGGTATTTTAATTATTTTTTAAAAGGTATCATAATGTTAAAATAATAATTATAATAATAATTTAAAAAAAAAAAAAAAAAAAAAAAAAAGAAGAAGAAGAAGAAGACAAGAAATAATGGAGACTATTTTTATTTTTCGGACAGAGATAAATTGAAGAGCTTTGTTTGAGTTAAAAGTGATGGCAGGTGTTTGACAGGAATTCTTTTTCTTAGAAGATAGTTTCTATCATGCTTGGGGAAGTCATTGAGTTACGCTCCCCTGTAGCATAAAAGAAAGGGTGGTATTTTCTAGAATGGTAATGCAGAAAGAAGTTTGACAGCGTTTTTTCAAGTATTCCCGGCTACATACGTTGGTTACAGATAAAGATTAAGCTGATAATTTGCTGTTTTTTAAATGAATTGTTAAATAATTGCACGTAAAAAATGTTTTAATTATTAAAATTACTTTAAGTACGGAATTAAACATTACATATATCTATTTTTACTTGAGCAGTATTGATCTTATAAAATATGCAAAACAACTGTTTTAGAAATAAAATAAATAACTCTGCAATTTAGGTACAAAAAAAAAAAAAAAACTCCCTCCCCCTACACACGAACAATATATATATATATAATTTTTAATGATAATATTGAAAAGAATGAGAACGGAAGCTAAACAGTTGAATAATTCATTACAAAACTCCACAAAGCCGATTAGGTAACTAGCGAACTTAGATAAGTTCGATATTTAAAATTTATCGGAATAGTTATATTAACTTAAATTTGTTAAAATGGTAAAAATTTTTATCTTTCTCTATCCTAATTTTGATTGTTCTTAAGAGAGACAGACAGAGAAATTGCAATTTTTATTTTAATGCGATTAAAAATATAGAGAGAGCTTTAGAGGTTGTTGTTGTAGGATTTTAAAGGCCGATTGACTCCGCAAGTGTCCTACGCCTATGGGGAGAATGCCCTCCATGGGGGTCTTGCTAAGGGGTCCTAGCCCGTATTTACGCGTGTTTCGGAGGAAACCATGGAAAACTCCGAACGGCTAGATCGATGAGCGCGACCTGGGATCGAACCCGGCACCTCCCACCTACCAGCTTTGAGTGCAGAACCGGCCGGCCGCTGGTGGGTTAGAGCCTTAGAGGAAGGAAGTAAAATTATACTTACGTATTGGAGGTTTAACACAAATATATTCTTGTTCTAATTTTATTTTATTACAGAATTGTTTTAATGAATTAAGGATTTATTTATTTTTAGAATAATAATATATTTGGGAATTTTATTAATTAAAATTTTGATATTTGTAATTGGCTAATATTTCTTTTATAATCTTTCAATAACAACTGCAATTTACACTTTAACCTTTTTTTTTTTAACACGCTTATATTAGCTTCACCTGTATGTATGTATGTTTGTAACTTCTCTGGGAGCAAAACGTGATTGCACAAAATCCTTCATATCTCAAACAAAAAACCATTGTGTATGGTTTCCAGAGCTTTTTAAGAAAACGGCTGATGGCTGAGCTACAAAAATTTGCATGGTGGTTCGTAATGACCTCTCCTGATGCACCTCGAAGCCCGATTTTCGAATTTTGTTTTAGTTTTCTTTTAATTAATTAAAATGTTAAAATAAAAACCTTCTAATTACTGATAAATTGGCCATTTAATTTTAATCCTTAATTTAATTGTTGCCAAAAAAAATTATCATTATTTTTTGGACAGAAAAAAAAAAAAAATGTGAACAATAAAAATTACATTTATTTAAAATATTTAATATTATTCCTTAATTTAAATGTTGCCAAAAAAATTATCATTATTTTTTCGACAGAAAAAAAAAAAAAAAAAAAAAAAAAAAAACGTGAACAATAAAAATTACATTTATTTAAAATAAGGAAAGTAAATTAAAGCGTGTTCTTTAATTTTTTAAAACTATAATATTATTTACAAAATCTGATCGTGTTGATAGCTTGCCCCCAAAATTTAATACAATTGCATTATTTTTAGTTATTTACTTTTCTTTCTTAAATTATATGACTACTTATTTGAAATATTACCCAAAATTAATATGTATGTAAACACTGTATTTTTATTTTATTTTATTTATTTATTTATTTATGTATTTATAAATGCACTGGTAACATTTTGTTCTGTGAAAACTTCAGTTACTCTAATTTAATTTTTTATAACTACAATTAACTAAAATTTTATTTTTAAAATTCTTGTAATGGTATTATAATTTGGCAAAATTATTCACTCGTTCTAATTCAATTATTAATTCATTTCGCATTTTTTTTTTTTAATCAAATCTTTTTATCTTTCTCTATCCTAATTTTGATTGTTCTTTAGAGAGACAGACTGAGAAATTGCAATTTTTATTTTAATGCGATTAAAAATATATAGAGAGCTTTAGAGATTGTTGTTGTAGGATTTTTAAGGCCGATTAACTCCGCAAGTGTACTACGCCTATGGGGAGAATGCCCTCCATGGGGGTCTTGCTAAGGGGTCCTAACCCGTATTTACGCGTGTTTCGGAGGAAACCATAGAAAACTCCGAACGGCTAGATCGTTGCACCTGGGACCGAACCCGGCACCTCCCACCTACCATTTTTGAGTGCAGAACCGGTCGGCCGCTGATGGGCTAGAGCCTTAGAGGAATGAAGTAAAATTTTATATACGTTTAGTTTTTTTACTTTCCTTTCTTAAATTATATGACTACTTATTCGAAATATTACCCAAAATTAATATGTACACTGTATTTTTACTTATTTTACTTTATTTTATAAATTAATTTGTTCAATAGAACTATTTGAGCTTTTAATTGAAAAATCTATTTCTAAATACTTTTAATATAAAAATATATATTTTTCCCCCTGAAAATAATAATAATAATAATAATAATAAAAAAAAAGGAAAAAATTAAAAAACTTGGAAAGTATTATTGTTTTAGCTTTTAATAGTAAAATCTATATTAAAATACTTTTAATATTATTAAAACAATTTATTTCTCTGAACGATAATAATAATAATAATGATAATAATAATAATAGCTAGTTTAAAAAAAATCACATCATTCATTAAAATATTCGAATTAAAAAACAATAATTTATTTATAAAAAATATAATTTTTTATAATTAAATTAGGTGAAATTACTTAATACATTTTCTTAAATTTTTAATTACAATGCCTATTACAGTAGCCGACTGGTTCTGCTCTCCAAACTGATAGACTGGTGTTATTGTTGGTGTTTGGGAATAAAGCCGATTGACTATTCTACGGTCCTTGGCCCGAGGGGGAGTACCTTCCGTAGAGGTCTTTCTAAGGGGTTCTAGCCCATATTTTTGCAAGTTTCCGAGAAAACCATGGAAAACTCCGAACGGCTAGATCGACGAGTGGGGACCTGGGATCGAACCCGGCACCTCACGTCAACCAACTTTGAGCGCAGAACCGCTCTGCCGCTGGTGGGCCCTGATAGATTGGAATTGCGGGTTCGATCCAAGGTCTCGTTTGTCATCCTAGACATTCAGAATTTTCCATGGTTCTTTTTTTTTTCGGAAAATCGCATACATCAAGGACAGGCTCCTTAAAAAGAACTCTTATGAAAGTCATTTCACCCAGACTTAGAACCCGTATGTTGTCAATAGGTTTTAAAGCTTAAACCACAACCATCAAAATATTTTTAATTAAAAAACTTATATATATATATATATATATATATATATATATATATATAAGTTTTTTAATTAAAAATATTTATATATATATATATATATATATATATATATATATATATATATATATATATATATATATATATATATATATATATATATATGTATGTATATGATTACATATAAAAAAAATATAGTAATTAAAAAATGATTTAATAATACATATTTATAAAATATAATTCAGTTATTAAGAATATAAATTTTTAATAGTTAAATTAGTTCAAATTGCTTAATACTGTTGTTTAAGCCTTAAAATGAAAAAATAAATTCAAAATGTTCTTAAACATAAAAATATTTTTTTCTGTAATTGATTATAGGAATAAGGATTTAATTAAAATTATTTTATTTAGAAAATTTTAAAAGAAAGAGTAAAGTAATTGTCTAAGAACTAAATGAATTATCAAAAACGTAAATTTTAATAATTAAATTAGGTGTGACTCCTTAATACAACTTTTTCTGCTTTCAATAGAAAATATTATTTTAAAATACTTTTATTATTAAAAGATTTTATTTACTGTGAATAATTATGAGGAAAAAGGTAGTTAAGGATCGAATTAAAATTATTTTATTTTAAAAATTTTAATAGAATGACTAAATTAATTATCTAAAAACTAAAAGAATTAACAAAAATATAAATTTTAATAATTAAATTAGCTGAGATTACTACAATTTTTTCTGCTTTTAGTAGAAAAAATTATTTTAAAACACTTTTAATATTAAAAGATTTACTTTCTATGAACAATTATATATATATATATATATATATATATATATATATATATATATATATATATATATATATACAGCTAGTTAAAAAAATATTTAATGAAATATTCCAATTAAAAACACTAACTTATTTATTAAAAATATAATTTATTATAATTAACTTAGTTGAAATAGCTGAATAAGATTATTTGGACTTTTAATTAGTAATAAGCCGAGCAGTTCTGCTCTCCAAACTGGTAGACAGGAAGTGCCGGGTTCGATCCCAGATCATGATCGTCGACTCTCATGTTCTCAAACGGCTTTAACACCTAAACTACCTCCATCAAATTATTTTTAAAATAAAAAGTTATTTTAATCAATGATTATATAAAAATAATAATCTTAATGTTATAACAAATATTACATTTAATTAGTTTGTTGTAATTTTACTAATGCAGTGTAATCCTATGATATAAAATAGTTTAACTCCGCTTTTATAGTTTCAGTGCAAAATCAATTTTTTTTTAGCTACATAACCAAACTTTTATTATAAATTATAAGTATAATTCCATTAAAAATTAAATTGTTTATAGATAATGACTAAGCCATTTCTGTCTTGCAATTAATAAATTCTAATACTCTGCGGTGCATATTATGATTAAACATACTTCATGCCAATATGAGAAATTAAATTGTCAAAAAATTCTCAATTTCATAAATTAATTAATTAATGAAAAAAAAAAATATGTTGTAGCCACCACAAGACATTCTTCTATATTTTCCTGTATTATCGATTAAAAAAAAAAAAAAAAAAAAAAAAAACTTTGTGTAATCACGTACAATTTGTGAAAATATTACAGTAATTGTCAGACATACTTGGGATGGGGGGTTAAAGAGAGAGGAGAAGGCAGATAAAAATAAAATGACTTTTTATATCACTATTTTACCGTTTTAAATGATATATTCTATACTATCACTTACTTTTTATGAGTGTATTATATACCTGAGGGGGGGGGGGGGTTGCAGATGAAAATGAAAAATATTTTTTTTTTTAAGTACCTAGTATCGATTTAAATAAATCTTTGTGTGTATACCACTTACTGTTTAAGAAAAATTACAGTGAGTGTTACACAGATCTCAGGAGGGTACAGAATAAAAAAAGGAGTCGTTTTTATATCACTATGCTACTTTTTTATGCACTATGTTTTTATATTACTAGCAATTTGTATGAAACTTTGTTTGATTATCACTTACTTTTTATTAAAATTATAATGAAAGTTACTTGTAGTTAAAAAGGGGGACGAGTATGTGTGTGGTGATGGTGGAGGGGGGGGGGGCAGAGGAAAAACAAAATCTATTTAAACAACACTTATTATCTTTTTTTTTTTATGACATTTTGTGCAAATGTCGCTTACTGTTAATGAAAAATTACAGTGATTGTTACATATGTCTGGGTGAGGAGGGGGGGGGGGGAGAGTGCTGGAGACATAAAGATACAAATAATGTTTTATATCATTGTGCTTTGCATTTTACTAAAATTTATTATAAATATCATTTAATTTTTAGGAAAATTTACGCTGATTGTTAAATATATCTTGGGGGTTATACGGGTAGAGGAGAAAAAGGCTTGTATAAATATCACAATGTTACCAATTTTAATTAAAATATTAACAACTATCACCTACTTTTAATGAAAAATTACGGCAAGTGTTACCTACACATGGGGGACAAGGAGGAAGAGAAAAAAATACGATTGTTTTTAAATTATACTGCTTCATATTTATAGGAAATTTTGTATAAATGCCCTTTATTGTTTATGAAAATTTTTAGGGAGGGCTATGTATCGCAGTTTCCTTCAGTTTCTAAGTTAGTATAGGTAAAAATTCAATGCAATGTTCATATCAGACATTAATTAAAAGTTAATATCAAATATTGGTAAAAGATTATTCTGAAGCAGATTTTTTTTTTTTTTTTTAATCTGTCCCATTTCCCACACCCCTCTCGTAGAAACAGAAAAAAAAAAAATACTATCGTTCGTATTAAAAAGGCACTACTCTTAATTTCTCCTCGTAAAACTGATGCTAAACATCAACGAGAGCATAAATTTTTTATTTCTAGGGGGGGGGGGGGGAGGTAAAAGAGACAGATTAAAAGAAGAAATTTCATTTTTGAGTAACATTTTTCAGATTTATATCATACATTGAATTTTTGCGTACAAATTCAGGAAGAGAAAGAAGCTGATACTTAACCCTCACTGTAATGTTTTATACACAGTAAGTAATATTTCTACAAAGTTTCATTAAACGAGCAACAAGATGGTACAAAAACATATTAGCCCTTAGTTCTCACCGGGTAGTGTCTCTTCAATTTTCCTCTTCTCTTCAATTTTTGATAAACAATAAGAGATATTTAGGCAAATTTTCCTATTTAAGTGATTTAAAAACAATATCCCCCCCCCCCTCCTAGATATATGTAACACTCTTTGGAATTTTTTTATAAAAAGCAGGTAATAGTTTTTGAAATTTTAATTAAAACTGGTAACATTGTGATATTTATGCAATCATTTTTCTCTTTTGGCCCCTCCAGATAGCCCCAAGATATACATAACAATCAGGGTAAATTTTCCAAATTGTTCAATGATATTTATAATAAATTTTATTAAAATGCAAAATATAGTGACATAAACATTCATTTTCTTTCCATCTGTGCCCCCCCCCCCCCCAAGACATATCTAACTTCACTGTAATTTTTCATTAATAGTAAGTGATATTTACACAAAATGTCAATCAAAAAAAAAAAAAAAAAAAAAAAAAAAAAAGCGATAATAAGTGTTGTTTAAAAAGATTATTTTATTTTTCATCTATCCCCCCCCTTAGCCCCTCCCTATCAACCGTAGGTAACTTTCACTATAATTTTAATAAAATGAAAGTACAAATGATAGTACAAAGTTTCATATAAATAAGTAGCATAGTGTTATAAAAAAAAAAAAAAAAAACATTTTCGTCACTCTGCCCCCCCCCCCCCCCTAGTAAACCGTCCAGACATGTGTAATACTCACTGTAATTTTTCTTAAACAGTACGTTGTATATACACAAAGGTTTTTTTTTTTTTTTTTTTTTTTTTTTTTTTTTTTTTAATCGATAATAGGGCAGTTTAAAGAATAATATATTTTACTTCCATCTGCAACCCCCCCCCAGGTATATAATATGTACATTCATTGTGATAGTCACAAATTGTACGTGCTTATACAAAGTTTCATTAAAATCAGTAAGAAGGTGATATAAAAACAATTGTTTTCTTTCCATTTGCTGCTAGCTCCTCCCTCCCCCCCTTTTCTCAGATATAAAATAAATGAATGGTGTACGAAATCAAATGAAATTCTAAAAATGTAATTTGAAAGTCATTCTGTGAATTCCTTATTTGATATTTATTATTTGCGATTTGCGAAGTGAAAAAGTGCCCTTTTTACCGGTGTCCTTTTTTCCGGTGACTTTTTTTCGGGATCCCAGACCCACATATATTTTCTAAAAATGGTGAAATCGTTTTTTGAAGTTTTCAAAACATGTAAATCCATCGAAAACCGGAAGTTGAAAATTTTTTCGAATCCAATACTTTCTATTGAATAAATAATAATAAAAAAATGCCATAACTTAATTTCTGATGCTTCAGATGATTGATTATAAAAGATATTTTGTAATTAAAGCCTATCTTCAATGTAATCATCACTTATTACTTTTGCTTACCCATAGGGTCGAGAAGGAATTGTTTTAGGGTCAAATTTTTTAACGTGAGTTTTTGTTATTTTTACATTTTTTAAGGTCCCCTGAATACGAAAATCATGTTTTTAGCGAATGGTCTGTGTGTCTGTTGTCAGCATATCTCAAGAACATATAGTAGCAGAAATTCCAAACTCGGTATTCTAAATGTGTATCATATAGGGATGCTACAGTAAGCTTTTCGTTGAGATGAAGCAAATGGTTCGTGTACAGGGACACTCAAAAGTATTCAAATACATTACGTCTATGGGGGAAATTGCAGGTAAGTAGAGTTTAACATCTATAGACTGCACTAAATCAAATGAAACGAATATATATTTTTTGTAATAGAGATAGTCAACTGGGAAAAAAAATTGTGAATGTGGGATCCTCGCCTCCCCCCTAGGGGGGAAGTCCCCCGCGAGGGGAGTAAATTTTCATGATGAGTATCTTTCCAAAGGGCTCGCCAATACCTTTAAAACGAATGGTTGAACCATCGATCTGCGATAATTTAAAATAAAGATATCGACCTTTTTTTCATTTTTAACAAAAAAAAAAAGAGAAAAGAAAAGAAAAAAAAAAGAAAAGAAAAGAAAAATATGTAATATTGAGAATAAATTCAACTCTTTTTTTTTTTTTTTTAATATATATATTTAGTGTTACACTACTTCTCTAATATGGAAATCGCCTGCATTATCATAAAAGATAATTTTTTAAAATCAGAATTATTTTTTAATAACCGAATTCAATTCTACATAAATGTAGGTGCATTAATGAAACCGGGGTTGAGGGGGGTGATAGCCCCCCTCACACTGAACTAATTATCATATAAAACTCTTCCGAAGCCTAATTTGAATTGTTTAACACAGGTTTACATAACAGTACTCGTTATCTTACCTTTTAATCTGCAACCTGTATTTATAGTATTAAATTTCAGGGTAAGAGAAAGTCGAGTGAGTGACACACCAGATTATTATTATTATTATTATTATTGTACTTAACGTAAGCAATCATACTAAATATAAAAATTTAATTATTATATTAGAAAAATGTAAATTCATAACGCTTTATTAAATACTACTATTAAATAACAAACTGAATCTACCTTTAAAAACGTTAAAATTTTTAAAATATTATTCTTAATTATTTATTTTTATGTAATAAATATTACGTAAAAAATCACTTGTCTAGACTAAATTTGCACGAATCAAAATTGTGTATAAAATGTCGATTGTATGCCTTTTTAATATTTTATATCAAACCTTTCAAAGAGTGTATTCGTGTATTGCATAATATACTTTTGTCTTCATTTCTTTACATCTTTTTATACGACAACAAGATTCTTCTAGAAAGGAAAGAAGGTAAAGGGAGTTTTCTGTATCTGAAAAGAAGGAAATATCACAAATTCTGGCCTTTTAAAATATTTCTTATCTATTCAATGTTCAAAGAGTAGGACTATAAAGGGAAGGACCAATTGTATAGATTATGATTGTGAACTTGTGAAGTGAGAATACAAAAGCAGAGGTTGTAATAGGAGAGGGTAACTCCATGACATTACCTGATGAAAGAAAAAACTGGAGAACGCTTCTAGGAAAAACATTTCCTTCCTAATTCCCTCATTGTCTACACAAAGAAAGCATTTCTGTTTATCCGTGCTCAAAAAGTAAATTAGTCTCCAATCTCCTCCCATCCTCAACTCTTTATTTATTTATTTTTTATTTAACCATTAATTTTTTTTAATGTTCTTTATTTTCTTTTATTCTTCTTCTTTTTCTTTTTTTTTTTTTTTTTAATAATTAACATTAATATAAAAATTGAACACGTGAATAAATATATTAATAAAGGCTAAATTCCTTCTTTAAGACTGAAAAATGTTGGAAAATGAATGATTCTAATATTCAGAGCTCCTCGGGAAAAAAAAAAAAAAAATATATATATATATATATACACACTTAATCTGACGGGCGAAAATGTTATCAGTACCAAAGATGAAATATATTTTACACTTGAGATATTTTAGCATATAATTCGCTAGTAAAAATTCTCAAATTATCCTTTTTCGTTTTACTTTATTTTGTTACCCTTTTTTATATATTTATCGTTGCCATTATTTCCGTTGCCATTTTTTCCTGTTGCCATTATTCCGGTTGCCATTATTTCCGTTGCCATTTTTTCCGGTGCCATTATTTCCGTTGCCATTATTTCCGTTGCCATTTTTACCTAAATTCTATTCCTTCCCCTGTTCATTGTCCATTTTCCACGAAACCTGAAGTCGAATAAACCTCTAGTATGTCTTAAAACAGGATTTTCATACATGCAGACACATGCTACAGGGAGCGTAACTCAATGACTTCCCCAAGCATGATAAAAAACTAGAGAACGCTTCTAAGAAAAAGAATTCCTGTCAAACACCTGCCATCACTTTTAACTCAAACAAAGCGCTTCAATTTTATCTCTGTCGAAAAATAAAAATAGTCTCCATTATTTCTTGTCTTCTTCTTCTTCTTTTTTTTTTTAAATTATTATTATAATTATTATTTTAACATTATGATATCTTTTAAAAAATAATTAAAATACCATAAATAGTAAATATGTGATAAAGTAATAAAATAAAAGCTTATTTTTATTTTTTAACTGAAAAAGGTCCTGTGAAAGATTTTTTATATTCAGCCCTCTTAAAAGAATAAATTTCTAACTGACGATGAAATAAATAATCACTAACAAAGATGAAATGCTTTCGAAACATAGTTTAACTCTATGGCATAATTTGGGGCAATTTCAGTGTACGATTCGCAAGTAGCAATTCGCAATTTACCCATTCTTCCGTTACCCATTTTTCCATTACCCATTTTTCCGCTTACCCTTTTTTCCGTTACCCTTTTTTCCGCTTTACCCATTTTCCATTACCCTTTTTTCCGCTTACCATTTTTCCGTTACCCATCTTTCCGTTACCCATTTTTCCCTTACCCATTTTTCCGTGAAGCTAACTGTCGGGAATTCCCGCTCATTCTTCCGCTTTGAGAACAAAATGACTTTCCAGACAGACGGGCGCCTCTTTTTCGAGAAAGGTGCTTTTTAGAATCAGATCAGAAGCAGAAAGAAAAGGACCTTGAAAGAGAAGGGGCTACGTTAAGATCGCTGTGTTTACCAGACGCCCCGGTCCTAAAACTAACCAGAACTTTAACTAAGAATGAGCATTTATCTGAACTGATTAGACTTTAAGA
Organism: Salticus scenicus; assembly: GCA_963930645.1. Lineage (NCBI taxonomy): Eukaryota > Metazoa > Arthropoda > Arachnida > Araneae > Salticidae > Salticus > Salticus scenicus. The sequence continues at coordinate 176,014,929 of OZ005654.1, forward strand.
ACGTTAATATTAAGATTTAATTTAATATTTAATTGTAAATACTGTAGAAATTCTGTTTCGTCTTAATTTATACGTGTATGCTACAAAGCATTAAACTTCTGTTTTCTCATCTAAGTAGTACTACGTTTTTGAAGTTTAGTGATTGAAATGGATACCAGTTGCCCCATCCACACCCGGACTTTTGGATTAGAAGATTTCAGGTGAGACCCATCCATATCTTATTATTTAGAAGAATAAATTATATTATTAGAAAATTTAAGAATGTAAGAAAAGATAAGATTTGAAATATGCTGTATCGGGTCAGTAAGAATAATTAAGTTTTAGATCAGAAATCTGGTACAGTAATATTTTCTGGCATCCCAGACACGGATGTTGGCAGCTATGATTTATAATTATTTATAATTGAATCCATTATTTATAATTGAAAAGATAGATAATATTATAAAATTTTAAATTTTTGTATTTATTATGGCTAATTTAGTAATAGCTAAAAAAGAGAGAGCTGTCATAAGAGACAGTATTAACAAATTTATAATAAATTACAAACTTTATATGATGATATAGATCCAGATGCTGTAGATTTAGAAGAAACTATAGAATTATTAATGAAACTACTATAGAATTAAAGAGTAAAGATGCAGAGATTAAAATTAACTCAAGAACTCCAATTAGAAGCCGAATTAGAATCAGCAAATGAATACCGAGAAAAGATAATTACTTGGCGATTTCGAGCCAACAGAAAATTAAAAGAACTAAAGAAAAGTGAAACAAGTGTTTCATCAATAGAAAGGCCTATTTCAAAAGAAGCAATGCACATCAAATTACCACAGCTATATCCAGTTACATTTAACGGGAATGCAGCCGAATGGCTGACTTTTTGGTCGTCATTCGAAACGGCTATTCATAATAATGAGAATTTAGATCCTGTAGATAAATTTAATTATTTGAAATCATTTTTAGCACCTGACCCCTTAAAATGTATAGAAGGATTCTCTGTCACCGCGAGTAATTACATAAAAGTAGTAGATATTTTAAAAGAAAGATATGGCAAACAAGACCTCTTAGTGAATGTACATTTGAATAAATTATTAAACATTGCCCCACTAAAACATTCAAGTGACATTAAATCGCTCAGGAAAATTTACGATGAAATCCAAACTAACATTAGAAGTTTAGAATCATTAGATGTTTCTTTGGATAGCTACGGCAGTTTATTGTCACCGATATTACTAAAAATATTACCTAAAGATTTAGCATTACAATTTAATATGGAATTTCACGGTGTTAATTACGGTGTGAAAGATATATTATCTTTCTTAAATAAACAACTTGTATCGCGCGAATGCTTAATAATTACCAGACAAGAGGATAGCGGCGCCAGTCATTTCTCCCCCCGAGCTCAAAGATTAGATAATCAAAATCGTAGAGATGTTTTTCCCCCCCGCGTTAATAAATTTGATACTCAGAACCGGAAATTGCCTACTGCTTGTGATGTGATTTATTAAATGAGAATAAAAGTGATAGGTGTAATTTTTGCTCAGAATCGCATTTAAGTAACAAATGTGTCAAAACTCGTAATTTACCATTTGATGAAAGAGTTAATCTATTGCGTAAGAAAGGATTGTGTTATTTATGCCTTCAACCATCGCATTTAGCTAGACACTGTGCATCAAAAAATTTATGCAAGTTATGTAATCGTAGACATTCAGACATAATGTGTAATGGAAATAAAGATTTGAAACAGGAAATAAGTAATTACGAAAGAAATGATCAATCTAAATTGGCGTTATCGAATCATAATTTACAAGCGAATGTTTATTTGCAGACGTTAATAGCAGCAATTACTAACAGAGATGATAGTAAATCATCATATATTCGGTTAATTATTGACTCCGGATCTCATAATAGTTACATCAGTAAGTTTGCAGCTGATAAGTTAAAATTAAAAAGAATGAAAAAAGAAACAATCAGACATGGTCTTTTTGGGGGCATGGAAATGTCAGCTGAACATAATCGTTATGAATTTACGATCGGGAGTTTAGATAATAAGTTTAAGTGTAAAACACAAGCACTAGATCAAGAAAAAATATGCACAGGCGTGAATTTATGTCGCGATGATAAATTAGTAAAACTCTTAGAAAAGGAAGGTGTATATTTATCAGATATCCCTAGAAATAATAAATCCTGTTTATACCAGAAAAATCCAGACGAAGTACATATACTTTTGGGAGCCGATATGTCCGCTAAACTGTTCACAGACGACATAAAATATTTTCCAAAATTGGGATTAACTACATTTAGAACTAAATTGGGTTGGACCATTTTGGGCAAGACAGAGGGTCACAAAAGTGAGCAGGGCAATTCTTTGGCGGGTCTATCGTTGTCATTACACGTGTCAAACGCCAGTTTATCAGATTTATGGCGCCTTGATACTCTAGGAATTACTAATGAAGATAACAAATCGAAACAGGATTTAGAACAAGAAACCAAGAATTATTTTCTAGAAACTGTTAAACGAGATAAAAGCGGTCGATATGAAGTCAATTTACCATGGACAGTTGACCATTCGATTTTATCAGACAATTACTCGTTGGCAGAAAAATGCCTGTACAAGACGGAAAATAAATTAATCAAATCTGATAGGAAAGAGGAATATGGGGAAATTTTTGATTTCTGGGAAAACAATCACATTATAGAAGAGGTATTGGACCAGAAAAGGGACAAGGTACATTATTTAGCACACAGACCTGTGGTTAAAGAATCTAGTGAAACCACAAAAATTCGTCCAGTATTCAATGCCTCAGCACACACTAGAAACAGTCCCTCCCTTAATGATTGTTTAACAAAAGGACCAAATCTTGTAGAAATTATACCTAGCATTTTAAATAAATTTCGTAAATACAAAATAGGAATTTCGTCCGATATAGAGAAAGCATTCCTGCAAATTAAAATAACAGAGAAAGATCGCGACTTTTTGAGATTTTTTTGGTTTAATAGCGAAAATAAATTAATATTTTATCGACATTGTCGTGTGGTTTTCGGCCTAACTTCAAGCCCTTTTTTGCTTATGGCAACATTAAATCACCTTTTAGAAAATGTTCCCGAACAATGGCGAGAGACAGCTAGGCTCTTAAGAGATTCCTTCTATTTAGATAATTCCCTCCTCAGCCTGAATTCAATTCAAGAAACAGAAAAATTCATATCATAATCTCAAGGAATTTTGGCTTCGGCACATTTCAATTTGAGATGCTGGCGATCGAATTGGCCCCAGGCTATGATCGACAAAACTGAAGATGAACCGAGGTTTGCTCCCGTGTTAGGATTACTCTGGGATTTGAAAAATGACAGTTTAGTTTGTAAAATTGAAGAACCCCTAAAGATTAGCGAACCCCTTACAAAAAGAAAAATTTTATCAATTACCCAAAAAATTTTTGATCCTGTGGGATTCACAGCACCTGTCAGTTTAGTTCCCAGACTAATCCTTCAAGAAACGTGGATTCAGAAGGTGAAGTGGGACGAAGAGCTTCCTGAAACTTTAAAACAACAATCTTCTAATTGGCTGAAAGGAATAAATTTGCTATCCCAAATTAAAATACCTCGGTGGCTTAACATTTGCCCAGAGAAAGAAAAGAAAGCATCATTACATGTTTTTTCTGATGCAAGCAAGCGAGCATATGCCACTTGCGTATTCATAAGAGTAGAGACCTCAGAAGGAATCAAGATCCAGTTAATCAATTCTAAGAGTCGAGTGGCACCTATTAAGGAATTGACCATACCCCGCCTTGAACTGTTATCGTGTCTTATTGGCGCTAGGTTGGCCAAAAATGTGCAAAACGATTTAAATTTACATGTAAATACCATATTTTGGTCAGATTCAACCACTGCTTTAGGTTGGATTTGAAGAAAACAAGAATGGGGTACATTTGTACATAACCGAGTATTAGATATCCGAAAGCTGACCGAAGTTTGCAATTGGAGACATGTACCCGGAAATTTGAATCCCGCGGACTAGATAGACCGTCTAGAGGATGTTCTTTTGAACAACTACAAAAATCGAGATGGTGGGAGGGTCCAAGTTGGCTTTATTTACATGAAAATGAATGGCCTCAAATAGAAGAAGACCCAAACGAAGAACTCATAAACAGCGAAAAAAGAAAGACAATTCTAAATCTTTTAGATAAAAAAGAAGATAATTTCAGTCGATTTTATCAGTATTTTTCCTCTTACAAGAAAACAGTTAGAACCATTGCCTGGATATATAGATTTTGTCATAATTCGAAGACTACAGAGAAAATATCCGAATTGGATATTTCAGTTGAAGAATTTTCAAAAGCAGAAAATGTACTTCTACGATTAGTACAACAAGAATCTTTTTCAGGAGAACAGATCCAAAATTAAGAAATTTAAGGCCTGTCGAAGATAAAGCTGGTCTCTTAAGAGTAAAGACCAATATAATTCAAAGAAACGACAGTGAAAACTTCAGATATCCTGTAATCTTACCTTACAAGCATCCCGTCGTCCAAAGATTGGTATTCGAGAAGCATTTGGAGAATCAGCACGCCGGAGTCAGCACTCTAATGACACTACTTAGAGAAAATTTTTGGATAATGAAGTCTAGAAAATGCATTCGAAATTCAATAAGAAAATGCGTGATTTGCAGAAAACTTCAGACTTCCAAAATAGATGTTGAACCTGGAGTACCACCCGAAGACGAGAGTACGAGAAGCAGCCATCTTTGAAGTGGTAGGCGTAGATCTAGCCGGTCCTCTACATCTTTCTGATGGATCAAAAACGTGGATAGCCTTATTTACTAGCGCTGTCTACCGAGCCATACATCTTGAAGCCATTACGTCTCTGTCTACAGAAAGTTTTATTCAGTCTCTGAGAAGGTTCATAGCAAGGCGAGGCAGACCCTACATCATCTATTCAGACAACGGGAAGAACTTCCTAGGAACCAGCAATGCTCTCTCGAGTGTAGATTGGGAAAACATCTGCAAGGTAGCTTCCACCCAGAAGATCATTTGGAAATTCAACCCTCCTGCCGCACCGTGGTGGGGAGGTTGGTGGGAGAGGCTTGTTGGAATGGTTAAAGGAATCCTGAAAAGAAACTTAGGTCGTGCATCTTTGAATTACGAAGAACTTTACACCATGCTATGTGACTGTGAACAAGTGATTAATTCACGGCCCCTAACCTATGTTTCCGAAGATAACACAGATCCCTTACCTTTAACTCCAATGATGTTCCTAAGAGAACTACCAACATCAGGAGTACCTGACCTAGATGCTTTAGATTCTAAAGATCTTAACCGCAGAGCCAGATATACGCAAATAATCAGAGAAAACCTAAGAAACAGATTCAGAGCTGAATATTTAGGACAATTACGACAACATGCATCTAAGACCAAAAGATTCAAACAATTGAAAGTCGGCGGTGTTGTCCTATTAGAAGATTTCAATAAGAAACGTGTTCACTGGCCTTTGGCAAGAGTGATAGAAATTTACCCAGGGAAAGATAATGTCATACGCCTAGCTAAGGTGAAGACCGAAAATGGATTTTTTCTGCGTCCATTGCAAAGATTGTTCCCTTTAGAAATTGACAGTACCGAACTTAAGAATCACCCCACTTTTCATAAATCTCTACAAGAAAATTTAAGTCCTTCGACTTCCAAAAACAAGAATCTCTCACAGAAACCGATGCTCAACCCCAGAGTAAAGGAACCTGTGAAAGACCCTCCAGAACCTACCAGTTCCAGAACCAGTAACCAGAAGTCCACAACAGATGATCCTACTTCCAGTCCCCCGGTGGTCTCCCGAACTGGCCGTGTGGTGAAACCCCCTCAACGACTTCAACTTAGATTGTTGAGTTCCTCCGATTAGTCGCAACTCAAGGTGGGAGGATGTCGGGAATTCCCGCTCATTCTTCCGCTTTGAGAACAAAATGACTTTCCAGACAGACGGGCGCCTCTTTTTCGAGAAAGGTGCTTTTTAGAATCAGATCAGAAGCAGAAAGAAAAGGACCTTGAAAGAGAAGGGGCTACGTTAAGATCGCTGTGTTTACAGACGCCCCGGTCCTAAAACATAACCAGAACTTTAACTAAGAATGAGCATTTATCTGAACTGATTAGACTTTAAGAACGTTAATATTAAGATTTAATTTAATATTTAATTGTAAATACTGTAGATAATTTCTGTTTCGTCTTAATTTTACGTGTATGCTAACAAAGCATTAAACTTCTGTTTTCTCATCTAAGTAGTACTACGTTTTTTGAAGTTTAGTGATTGAAATGGATACCAGTTGCCCCATCCACACCCGGACTTTTGGATTAGAAGATTTCAGGTGAGACCCATCCATATCTTATTATTTAGAAGAATAAATATATTATTAGAAAATTTAAGAATGTAAGAAAAGATAAGATTTGAAATATGCTGTATCGGGTCAGTAAGAATAATTAAGTTTTAGATCAGAAATCTGGTACAGTAATAATAACATTTAAGGATTTAAATAACTGTTTTAGCTTTAATATAAGAGTTATAACTGCAATTAATACATAACAAATTTAAATTATCATCACAATAATTGTATTTTTAAAAAAAAGTAAAGTTGTTGATGAGTTTAAGATAATAGTTAAATTATTATATCAAATTAAAATTCATTTTCACGAGTGTCTTTCAATAACATAACATGAAATGTTGTCTAACACAATTACTGATATCCTATAATTGTCTCTAATCTCATTAAAAAAAAAATCACTTGCTTATTATTTTTTTTTTATTTACAGTAATTATTATCTTCATTTTAATTACAATAAGGTCTCCACTTGTCTGTGGTGGATTCTGCTCCTTATTCTTCTTCTAGTAATTATTATTTTTATTTTATTTTTTTCTGTTATAATTTATATATATTTGTTACACATAAAAACATCAATAAATATAGCAGATACAACTCATTATTTTTTTCAATATCTTCTGCCGTGTAAAAGGCAGAAGATATTCTATACTAGCAGGCTTTGCCCGCTTCGCTGGTCACTAAATTTAAAGGAAACTCTTTTTTATCAGCTTTATGAAAATAAAATAAAATAAAATACTGAAATTGCTCTAAAGCTCGCTTCAGGTCCCACCTGCCTTCTGCAGCGATTTGGTCATCCGCTGAAACTCGGGCGCTTGTCCCTATTACCTGCGACAATGGTTTACCATCTTCCATTTAGGTGCTTATTATATAACAGTTTCGAAATAGATAGTATCGAAAAAATTGGAGTATCTCTTTTATATTTGAATCCCAGTTACATGTGAACAACACTATACATGGTGCACATAATATTTGCTTTTACGTTATTTCCTATGTTTATTTTGTTTATCCAATCAACCATAAAATGACAGCAATTTCACGCCAAATATTACAATATGCTATGACCGACTACGTCTGTCGCATGAGACAATTAATTTTTTTTTGGTTATATATAATTCATGGTTTGTAAACCTGATTATAGTACAGCCTTAATATAGTTCTCTTTGACGACTTTTGAATTTTTGTCACCATTTTAGACTTAATCCCTTGTAACAATATGTTATGAGCGCTATTTCTGCCGTATTTTAGACAATTAATCTTTTTATTTATATATTTATTTCCAATTAAACATATTTTTATTTTTATTTATTTATTTAAATATTAATTTGAATAAATCAAATATTTCTGTTCGACAGCGTGCAAGTGCAGTAACACACAGAGGCTCATTTGTTTGTATGATAAATTAGCATAGTGATTATTATATTAGAAAATAAATAAATAGGTAAACATTATCGTGCTACACAACTTTATTATGTCGCGCCGTTGGCGGCTTTTGAATTTTTGTCGCCGTAATAGCGATGGATTTTTTTTTTTTTTTTTTTTTTTTTCCCTTGGTATGAAAAGGGGAGACAATTTTGCTAATAATTTTATCTTACACCTTTTTGTTTGTACATAAGAATCCTTCATATTCTGCTTATATTTATAATGGTTTTTAGGTTTAGAATAGTGCTTGTTGAAATAAATTTGCTCTCTTTAAAACTGCATTTTTTCTGTAAACTTTCTATAAAAATAAATCGTTTATGTTTTTATATTTTTATTGCGATATTTAGATTATAATGGATGTTGCTATATTAAACTTCTTGTCGAAAAACGTTCGGTGTACTTCAACACCAAAATTTAAAAAATCGCCCAGCAGGATCTATTAATGAAACTGATAAAATAAAAATATGGTTCATAAAGTTTAAATAATCTATCTAAAAAAACTTTTAAACACAAAATTTGTAATGTATCGTATTACATAAATATTTTCGAAAATAAATAAAAAATTAATTTAATTAAAAAAAAAAAAAAAAAAAAAAAAAAAAGTATTTTTTTTTTTATTATTTATTTTTTTTTATTAAAATTGATGAAATTTGAAATGCAAGTTGGTCTTGTGGGGTACAGGCTGTATATTATAATTTTGTTATCGTGAGAGAAAATTAAAAAAAAATTGAAAACTGCAATTTTTAATCCCACTTCAAAAGCATTTTTTTATTTCTCCTAACGGTTTCGATACAATCTTCTGCTGTTGCCACCTAAAATTCATACTTTAGTTAATTTTAAAAAATCTAATTGTCTGATCGATAAGCTGTTTAATGCATCGGATTCACAAAAATTTTCCCTTTCATTTGGTATCTTATTTGTAACGATACGACTGATATTTCTAATTTTATTTCTAATTTTTCTAATTTTATTTCCCCATTTTAAATAAACTAGCAGGCTACGCCCGCTTCGCTGGCCACTATATTTAAAGGAATCTCCAAAAGAATTGGATCATTATTTATTTTTCACATCACATTATAAATAAAAACTAAAATAATTATATTGAATTGCTCTAGACCTCGCATCGGGTACTCGCTGACTACGGCAGCTCTTTCTCTGCCCGCACTGTATCGGGAGCAGGTTCCCACTGCCTGCAGAAATCTCTTTCCTATGTATTTCAATATGGGTATTGACGATAGGTGGGTCTGTCATTATTTATGAACTACGATTTTAAAGATAACTGTATCTCAGCGTCTATTAAATATTTTAGTTTTTGAACCAAGTATTTTATTGCACATGCTATTTACACTGTATTACAATTTGATTCCGACCAATATAATGAAATAAAATAAAAGTAGATTTTCTTTTAGAAGGAATTAAATACATAAAAAACAAATAAATTCCAATCAGTTTAATCATTTCTACTATATACTACCATTATTTCCTGACAAATACTATAAATTAGAAAAAAAAAAAAAAAAAAAACTTTTAAAGAAATTAAATTAACAAATGAAAAATAATTGTTGTTATACTACAAAAATTATACATAAACATAACAGTTATAAATACGTTTTTAAATTTTAAATTTAATATATTTAATTTTTTTCTACTGCATTACCATTTTATTTTCAATAAATATCCGCGATTGTAATGATCGATAGATGGCGCTTTCTCAACACTGCAGTTGTTAGTAAACATTGCCACGTGTGTTCCATTAGTGTTCTTTATGTTATTCTACTTAATATTCGTACTATAATTTCTCCGCCATTACATTATGGGAAATTGATTGCTTTTGGAAAAAATACTTCAGTTTATTCAAAGTTCGATCGGAAGTAGATTTTTAACTGAAGTTGAACAAATATTAGTTTCAAATCATCGGATTCATTCTTTACTTCCATTAGCCGAAGCAACTGAAATTTTAAATTTGTCATTTGGAAATAAATGGAAGCTCAATTCTGGATTTCTTGATCCTTTGGAGTTAGATTGTAGCACACAACAGTATGTGTTATCTTTTTTACCGTATTTATTCATTTTTATTCAATAAATATATGTGAAACTAAATATCGGCAAGCAATGGCGGCTGTATGGAATTCCAATTAAACCATGTTTATTGTAATTGAACCTTAGCCCACCAGAGGGCGAGCATTTCATTACAATCGCGGATAATAAATTAAAAATAGAAAAAAGATTCGCCCTCAAATAAATGTATTAAATAAAAAATAAATTGCATAATATAGCCGTTGCTAAGATACGCAGACGATTACAATCGAAAAATAAATTCATGAAAAATGAAACATAAAAGCCAATGTTTAAAATCGAAAAAACATTAATTTAAAAAATTCAAATTCGAAATTCGAAAAAATCTCGATGAGGTGCACACCTGCAGGGTCCCAGGTACCTATATGCCAAATTTGGAAGCTCTGCGATCAGTAGTGTGTAGTATTGTTCATGTTTAGATAAATGTATTTATTTTCCTGTTGGAAAAAAAAAATAAACTCGTATTTTTTTTATTTATTTATTTATTTTTTTTTTTTGCAACAATTAAATTATGGATTAAATTTAAATGGCTAATTTTTTGCTAATATTCGCTTATTATTTTAATATTTTTATTAATTAAAAGAAAACTAAACAGAAATTCGTAATTCTGACTTCGATGTGCACAATGATCCTTCGGGAGGCACCTTTGTGTTAAATCTCGTGATTGTCCGAGCTACCGTTTTCGAGAACAGTGAAATATACAAATATTGCTCACTTAATAGTATATAAGATGTACGTTTTTTTTTTTTTTTTTTTTTAATTCTGTCGGAAAAAAAATATTGGCAACAATAAAATTATGGATAAATTTAAATGGCTTATTTGTCAGAAATTAGAAGGTTATTATTTTCACATTTTAATTAATTAAGAAAAAACTAATCAAAAATTCGAAAATCGGGCTTCGAGGTGCATCAGGAGAGGTCATTACGAACCTCCATGCAAATGTGTGTAGTTCTGCGATCAGCCGTTTTCCTAAAACTCTCTGGAAACACATACACAATGACACACACACACACACATCTTATTTTATTATATGTATAGATAGATGTAACTGTCTATTGATTAATTCAAGCCTTCTGTCCTTATGTTGGTTATAAATAATTATTTATAGTGATAATTAAAAACAAAAACAAAGAAACACATTTGAAAGATTTTTTTTTCTCTTCAATCCAGTTTTAAAATTTTTATCGCAAATTATTACAAACAAAAATTTTATTTTAAAACTAAAAATAAGAAAATCAAATACTCCCATTGTATTCCTTACGAAATCTTTACAAAATATCTTATTAATATTGTTAATACAAAAATAATAAATTTATATTCTAATAATCATGACCTGATAGATCAACACTTGAATTTTTGGGGTAAAATAAAAATAGATAAATAAAAACAAAAGTACAGCACATGCACATTAAATAATTCCGCTATACATGAGGACCAGTTATGCAATATACATATGCAAATAAAAATATTTTCTTCCGAGAGATTACTTATAAAAGCTATTAATGTGTAACAGATTTTTTTTTTTATACGTCTGTGTGAGTGTGTACTATTTAAATCATCTGTAAGAGAATGAAGGACACATCTCCCCTTCCCTGCTTATCAGTACCATAGATATAGTAATATACATAGATCTATCATCCCCATGTTAACGTGCAAAGATTTTTGATGCCAAAAAAGTTTTTGGCATCAGCCATGATGAGAGAGTAAAACAACAATGGAATAGAATGTTGATATCATAGATATAGTAATAAGACATGTATTGAAACTACCGAAGTACTAATGCCGAAGTACTAAATGCCGGCTTTTAATTGAAGAAATAAATTTATGAAAGGAAGTGGAATAAATTTTCATAAGTAAGTTAAATTTAACTAATATATGAAAAATATGGTTCTTTATAATCAGTTGCTTTGTTATTATTATGGTTTAAATACTGTTTTGATTTTTAATGAAATACTTTTTTTTTAATTTTAATATTTTTTAAGTTTTTATATTAGTAAGTAATATCGAATTTTCAAAATTCTTTTAAATGTAGTTAGTAGTGGCAGAGGTAAAACCCGCTTGTTGTAATATATTATAACTAGTATTACCACAAGACTTTCTTCTCTATTTAATCCTATACAAATTTACGCAATACAAATTATTTATTAAGTTATAATTTATTAAATATATTTTCCATGATGAATGCAGACGATTTTTTTCTTAAAGTAGTATAATAATAAATGCTGAAAAAAATCATTTTTGTGCAGACATGAAAAGATATACAGTCGAATCTTGTTAACGTGAATCTCAAGGGGGATAAAAAATCTGTTCATGTTATCAGTAGTTCATGATATCAGTAACTGATCGTCATATAACTAAAGTAATCTTCATTTTGACGGGGATTGTGGTAACAGTTCATGTTAAAAGTAATTCACGTTAACGAGGTTCGACTGTATATATATATATATATATATATATATATGTCTATACTATATATATATATATTATATATAACATTAAAAATAAAAGAAATCGGTAGCTTCGTTTTAAATTAATACAGATGTATGGTTCAACCATTCGTTTTAGAAATATTGACGAGTTCTTTCTAAAATATCCACATTGAAAATTTACACAGGCCCCGGGGGAAGAGCACTTCCCTCCCAGGAGGAAAGCAATGCTCCTACATGCACACATTTTTTTTTCAAGTTTATTACTACTATTATCAATAATTCATATAAATTTTACATTCATGATGTGATGCTGTGATGAACCGAGTGTTGACACTTGAGAACAGAAAATTTCTCTTGTATTAAATTTTACTCTTTAATTAATTAATATTAAGTCAAACATGAAGATGAATATATACAGTGGGAAATTTATATACATATGAGTACCCATGTACTCATGTAATAATAAAAATAAACCTACGGAATAAATCCGTGACTCGGGCGCGCCAATTGCACCCTACGTTTCAGGCCGAAGGCCAAAGTTTCTCTCTCTCTGCGAAAATACCTTCTCCCGCTCACGGCGGCTTCCAAGGTTGGTTAGTTGCATAAAATAAACTTAGGAGTGGTTGGTTGCATGACACCCCCCAACTAAGATTGAGATACGCCAAGCGTATGAAAATCTGATAATTATTAGCAACCAACTGACACATAAATATTTAAACACATTGTAAAGGCAGAGACTCCGACTCCAATATATCATTGAAAGAGACATTTCAGTACAAAGAAGCAGACAGTCTGGAGCCTAACGGCTCGCAGCGGAACATCTCTCCTTTGTAGAAAGGTATGTCCGTTTCCCTTTGATGATCGTGGGAAGCCGCGTGCCTTGAGAACTTTCCCTTCGAGAAGAATTCAACGCGTCAGAGCCGATGATGGAATTTCGAGCGAATCAGGGCCTGCATCTGAGATTTTGTTTTTAGAAAAACACGCCCAATACGAACTGTAATTTTTTACGATGAGAGACTAAAAACGACAGTTCACGTCGGAGTTTTGGAAAGGCAGGAATCCCAGAGCAGGTCGAGCTAGACCTCGGGAAAGGAACTGTTATTTTCTGGAGAAGACTGCAGAAGCGGTCACTGACTGATGAAATCACTGTGGACTCTATCTGAAATTCCTTCCAGCTTATACTGTACAACCCACTATCTTAGTGAAAACCATTTCATATCGAGGAAATACAGCAAAAATATGTTTATATTGTAAATTACTAAAAATTAATCTAGTTAAATTAAAATTTGGAAAAAATATTAATTTCTTGTTCTGATTAGTCAAGTAAATAATTATCTTCCACGCTACAAGATACTACAGACTAATAGAATAAAGAAAATTTGGTGGCAGCTCTATCGGATGACAGTATATAAAGAGTGAATCTAAGCAGAAGCGAGGAAAGAGATTCCAGAATTCAGAAGAGATCCTCAGCGTAGACCAGGCAACAACGGAGGCAACGACCGGTTCCTAGTACGGAAGCAGCTTTACGAAGCCCTTCGACGTAGACGGGAGAAGCCAAACAGCGTACGGAGAGCCAGTCTAGAGCAGGAATGACGGAGTGCCCTTTCAAAAGATCAAGAAGAGGAGCACCGATCCCTGGAGTAGTGGTCTTGTGCCTGCTAAAAGTGTGCTCAGCGGAGATGTGCCCACCTTAGATGAAAACATCAGTAAAGGTAAGGATATTCCGTTCATTCTTGAGAGGCAATTAGTAAAAATAAAAAAAAATTTTGTCTTTGTATATTCTTGCAGAAAATTTTTAATGTTTGAGCGAAATGCTTAATGTCTAAAATTAACAGGTTAGTTAATTAAATTAAATGAAATAATTCATTATTTAAAAGTTTAGAATTGACAAAATAGTTAATTTGTTAAGAGAATTTTAAATTTATGTTGGAAAAGAAAATTTCCTTAACCTTGAAGAAAATTAAAAGGAAGTAAAATTGTAAAAGAAATTGAAATTTAAAAAGAAAGCAGAAAAAAAAAAGGGTTCTTGTTATCCCTAAATAGAAAATTCTGAAAATTAAGAAAAACAAACTGTGAATGATATATTTAAATTATATTCATTAAGAGAATTTTCAGAATTTTAAGTTGTGTGTATTTATGGTATAATCTATGGTTGCACAGTGTGAAAGAACTCCTTATTTTTGTGTATATTAATTGTTCTTTTTAAATTGCTTGTAAGCATAAGCTTAAATTGGGTAAAAAGTATTGCAAGATATTGCAGGAATCCGAAAGCCAAATTTGGTATTAAAGTGTGTATTATTTAGTTATTTATTTAAATTGTGCTTGTATTTGAAATTTTAAATAATTGCTAAAGGTGTATTGCGAATAATTAGGAAATTGAGAATATTTAGGAAAATTGTGTTAGGAAAATTTCAAATCAAAAATCATGGCTGCTTTGCACGAATATTCAAAAGTGGATTTAAAATTTTTAGCAGAAGAATGGGAAGTAGATATTCTGCCCACCGATGGGACAAGGTCCATAATAAAAAAAATTGAACAATCTGCAGAATTTAAATTAGAGGTGGCTTTGGCCCAAATTAAATTAATCAAGGAAGAACGATTAGCGCAAGAAATAAAAGAGGAACGTTTAGCCCAAATTGAAAGTGAAAAAGCACAGAGAGAATTCGAATTAGAACGTCTCAGGTTATCTCAAAGTATAGAAACGACAAGCTTAAACTCTAGCAGAGAAGAGCGGAAATATACTCCCCCACTTAAATCTATTATTCATAAATTTGATGAGTTAAATTCTGACATGGCTTTATATTTAAATCTATTCGAACGTCAAGCGAGTAAATTGGGGTTAGAGAGCTCAGACTATGTAAATCAATTACTTGCTTTGTTACCCACCAAATTAGCAGAACAAATATTAAGACAACCGGCGGATAAATTAGAAGATTTTGATTACATCAAAAATTATCTGTTAGATCGATTTAAGGTTGACGCTGAGTCATTCAGACAAAAATTTAACAACCACCAGCGATCAAGTGGAACGTCATTTCGAGATTTAGTTTATGACTTGGAAACATTCTTGTTAGGTCGGTTGGAAAAACTAGAAATTGGGGACTTTGAGAGCTTGAAGAAATTACTAATTTGCGACCAGATAAAAAAAAGGGCTAGCGCAGAGATGAAAGAGAAGTTTCTAGATTCTTGGGCGAAAGAGACTGATCCCGAAGAATTAGCTATTAAACTAGATGAATTTGAATCCGTTAGGAAAGCCATAAAGAAAAATTGGGTCGGTAAAGAAAAAGATGACCGAAAACCCGATAAAAATAAATTTACATTTTCAAAAGAAAACAAAGAAAAAAAGCCATTTAATTGGCGCGATAGGACAAAATCGCAGGAAAACAAAGGAAAAGAGAACGCCTATGAGAAAAAGAAAGAGATCCGATGTTTTTATTGTTCCGTTGTCGGGCACTACAAAACTAATTGTCCGAAATTAATTAGAGATCAATCAACAGCAGTTGTAAATCAGATAGGAATTACAGACGATTTAGGATCTTGTTTCGCACCTTATTTAGGGGAGGCCGAAATAAATGACGTCAAAATTGTCACCCTTCGTGACAGTGGAGCAAGCTTCGATCTTATAGGAAAACAATACATAAAACCGGAGCAATTAACCGGAGAAAGTATTTGGCTCAAACAGCCGTTGCAGAAAGAATTACACTGCCTGCCGATCGCTAGTGTTACGCTTAAGATTGCAGATATTGGGACTGTTAGCACGAAAGCGGCAGTAGTTGACGACTCACTGGAAATGAATCATTATCTTTTGGGTAATCAAACGCATGAAATTATCGAAGGCGCAAAAATGAAAAAACCAGAGTTAATCAACCAAGTAGTAACTCGTGCGAAAAAAAGGCAGAGCGAAAAAGAGGAGAGAGAGAGATTACGAGAATCCGAAACCACTAACGCAGTAGCCGAGATACGGGAAGAAACCCCTATTGTCATTCCCCCCTCTGAGAAAGAGAAGTCTTTAAGCCTTCTAGGGGTAAATAGAGAAAGGCTGAAAGGATTACAGCGTGAAGACGCGACTTTAAATCCGTGTTTTGAAAAAGCGAACAAAGGTAATTCCGAGTTCATTTTAGAAAATGAAATCCTTTTTAGACAATCTAAAACAAATCGCGGGGAGGTTAGAAAACAAGTGATTATTCCTGTAACACTTAGAAAAGACGTAATGGAATTATGTCATTCGAATGTTGGCGGACATCTCGGAGTCACAAAGACGAAAGATAAAATCTTCAGATATTTCGCGTGGCCAAATTCGGTCAAAGAAGTAGAGGAATTTGTATTATCGTGTCACCATTGTCAGATGATAGGGAAACCTAGAGAGGTGAAGAAAGCGCCTATGAAAAGGGTTCCCATAGTAACCGAAGTGTTCACTCGGTTTTCCGCTGATCTAACGGGACCACTCCCTCTAAGTGAAAACGAAAATAGGTACCTTTTGACAGCTATGTGTTTGTCTTCGAAATATCCGGAGGCCATACCGCTTAAAGAAATCACTTCTCCAGCAGTGATAAACGGGTTCTTACGAATGTTTAGCAGATTCGGGTTCCCGCGAGAGATTCAATTAGATTTAGGAAGAAGTTTTACGAGTGAATTGACCGAGACCTTTTTCGAAAAGTTTGGAATAAAAGTGATTCATAGCTCCATACATCATCCCCAATCCCAAGCGATTGAGAGATTTCACCGCACCGTAAAGCGATTATTAAAAGTGCTATGCTTAGAAAACGGAGCAGATTGGGAGAAAAATCTTCCATTTGCATTATTGGTGTTGCGTACTACCGTGCATCAATCTACCGGATATAGCCCTGCCGAACTCGTTCACGGCAAAAATCTAAGAACTCCCGAGACAATAATTTTTGAAAAATTATGCGGAATCGAAAACGAGGAACAAACGCCCGTTACTGAATACATTTTTGATCTTATAAATCGGCTAAAAAAATGCCAAGAATTAGCTATTGAATCGATGAAAGATGCGAGAGAGAAAAGGAAGCTTTGGTACGATCGGGACGCAGTTGACCGGAAATTTAAACCGGGAGACCAAGTTCTAGTGGTTGCGACGTACAAGCCAAATAAATTCGCCGTAAGTTGGATCGGACCGGGTACAGTGGAGAAACAAATCTCGGAGACTAACTATGTTGTGAATATTCCAGGTAGGAGGGAGCCCTCTCAAGTATTCCACGTTAATATGCTGAAACCTTATAGACAAAGGGCAGAGATGATAAATGTTTTGTTTAGTGACATCACTAGCGTGGATAATAAAGAAACAGATTTAGAAATAGTATATCCACACTCGGACCCAAATGTTTATGATTTCAACGAAATCGTAAGAAATGGAAATTTAGAAATGAAACATACTACCGATCAGATAGAGAAATTAAAAGGGGTTTTGGATCGCCACAGGGACCTGTTTTCAAATGATCCAGGGCGCACCGATTTAATCGAGCACGACATCGAATTAATTTCCGACAAACCGGTTAGAATTAAACCGTACAGAATGTCTCAAAGACAGACAGAAATTCTCAAAAGAGAGATCAAAAGAATGCTTGAATTGAACATAATCGAAATAGGGGAGTCGGACTATAGTAGTCCTTTAATTTTAGTAGAAGCCCCCCGCAAACAGCCACGCCCATGTTTGGACTATCGCGTTTTGAATTCCATAACCAGAACCGAATATTTTCCAATACCGAACATCGAAGATCGTTTGGACTTAGTTTCAAGTGCTAAATTTATCACGCTTGTAGATCTAACGAAAGGATATTGGCAAATTCCACTGACACCTAGGGCGCAAAGATATGCGGCATTTTCCACTCCTTGGGGAAATTTTAGACCCTTAGTAATGCCTTTCGGATTAGTGAATGCCCCATATAGGTTCAGTAAATTTATGTCACTATTATTACAGGGCTGTGAAAACTTTTGCGTACCGTACTTAGACGATATCGCCATATTTTCAAAGACTTGGGAAGCGCATATGGAACATTTAGACATAATTTTAAAAAAACTAGAGGATGCAAAGTTGAAAATAAAACCTTCTAAATGTCAATTTGCGCAAGACAGCGTAACATACTTGGGGCACGTTGTAGGGAACGGACGAAGGTCGCCCGCAGAAGCTAAAATCCAGGCAGTCTTGGATTTTCCGACCCCGAAATCTAAAACAGAAATTAGACAAATTCTCGGAATGGTAGGATACTACGCCCGCTATATCGAAAATTATGCCACTATTGTTGAGCCTCTAACTAGAGCGCTAAAAGGGAAAAATCGCAAAGAAAGCATAGAATGGTCCGCTGAAATGCAAAAAGCATTCGAGGAAGTAAAACGGAAATTAACAGACCAACCTATTCTTTATGCTCCGAACTACGAGCACCCCTTTATCGTACAGACCGATGCTTCAGATTTAGGGGTTGGGGTAATCCTCGCTCAGAGAATAGAAAAGGAAGAGCACCCTATCTTATACTTGAGTAGGAAATTTACTGCTCCCGAAAGAAATTACACTACGACAGAAAAAGAGTGTGCTGCGATAATATTCGCTATAAAAAAGTTAAAGCACTACTTAGATGGACAAAAATTCACTATTGAAACAGATCACGATCCATTAGTCTGGTTGAAGAGAAATGCTGGGAAAAACCCTCGATTAATGAGATGGGCATTAACTCTGCAGCCATATGATTACACTGTAATACACCGGCCAGGGCGTGAGATAGCTCACGTAGACTGTTTAAGTCGAATGTAACTTTAAAAGCAAAAGAAATTTTTTGTATTGTAAATAAGCAAGTTAAATTTTCAAAATTAAAATTTTTTCTTTTTGGTGTTTTTAAATTAATCAGTATAATCAGGGAAGTATATATTTTAAGTGTAAAAATTATTAAGGTAGTGTTTAATTATTTTGGTTTTGTTGAAAAATCAACATTATATTTTTCTGGTAGATATTCCAATTTGTAGGGACTATTGCCTCTTTTAGAAGTGAATTTGAATATCCTAATTTCAGCTTCTTCTGATGAAAATTCGGCCCCAAAATGGCCCCGAATTTTTCTTTAAGGGGAGGGGAGCTGTAAAGGCAGAGACTCCGACTCCAATATATCATTGAAAGAGACATTTCAGTACAAAGAAGCAGACAGTCTGGAGCCTAACGGCTCGCAGCGGAACATCTCTCCTTTGTAGAAAGGTATGTCCGTTTCCCTTTGATGATCGTGGGAAGCCGCGTGCCTTGAGAACTTTCCCTTCGAGAAGAATTCAACGCGTCAGAGCCGATGATGGAATTTCGAGCGAATCAGGGCCTGCATCTGAGATTTTGTTTTTAGAAAAACACGCCCAATACGAACTGTAATTTTTTACGATGAGAGACTAAAAACGACAGTTCACGTCGGAGTTTTGGAAAGGCAGGAATCCCAGAGCAGGTCGGGCTAGACCTCGGGAAAGGAACTGTTATTTTCTGGAGAAGACTGCAGAAGCGGTCACTGACTGATGAAATCACTGTGGACTCTATCTGAAATTCCTTCCAGCTTATACTGTACAACCCACTATCTTAGTGAAAACCATTTCATATCGAGGAAATACAGCAAAAATATGTTTATATTGTAAATTACTAAAAATTAATCTAGTTAAATTAAAATTTGGAAAAAATATTAATTTCTTGTTCTGATTAGTCAAGTAAATAATTATCTTCCACGCTACAAGATACTACAACATGAAAATAAAAACAATGCCAAATAAATACTTGACAACAGATGTACAGAAGTCTTGATACAATACCGGAACAAATATAGATATTTCAACACAAATAAATGCAAAAATAAAATAGACAATTCACAACAGACGTAAAGAAGTCTTGATATAATACCGGAACAAATATTTATAATACTAAACTCACACAAAAAACTAAATTACTAAATAGAACCAAAGTTATTTGTAAATAGCAAAACTTATTATTGGCATAGTCTCGACAATCCATCAGCTTTTTTCAGTTTTGCACCAGGGCAATGCGATATGTAAATATCATATCTTTGTAAAGATAGTGCCCATCTTTGCAGTCTAGCAGATTGAGGTGCAGTTTTTTGTAAATAAACAAGAGGATTATGGTCCGTTATAATCTCAATACGAGTTCCGAAAACATAATTTCCAAATTTCTTTATGGACCATACTACAGCATAGGCCTCACGTTCTATAGTAGACCAATTACACTGTACATTAGTGAGCTTCTGACTAATAAAACTAATTGGACGTAGATTACCTTCATCATCTCTTTGCGAAAGACACGCACCGACACCATAGGAACTGGCATCACATTGAATGGTAAAGGGTTTATTTGGATCTGGAGTATAAAGCTTAGGAGCTTCGCACAACATTTCTTTAAGTTGTCGGAATGCTATCTCTTCCGTCTGTGTCCACGGTAAATTTTCCGGAACCTTCTTTTTAGTTAAATCGGTCAACGGTTTGGCAATTTCAGCATAGTCTTTAATGTAACTTCTATAAAAGTTAAAAAGACCAAGAGCGCTTTTTAAAGCTGTTTTAGTTTTCGGCGATTCAATATTTTCAATAGCAAGTAACTTTTCAGGATCAGGTTGATGTCGTCCAGATCCTATCACATGGCCTAGATATTTTATCTCTGATCTGCACAATACACATTTCTTAACATTTACGGTAAATTTTAGTTCAGTTAGCTTAGTTAAAATTGCATCTAAATGTATAAGATGTGATTTCCAATCATTAGAAAAAATCGCGATATCATCGAGATATGCTTTGCAATATTCGCGATGTTCGTTCAGAGCTTCATTCATTATTTTCTGAAAACTTGCAGCCGCATTTCGTAATCCGAAGGGCATTACCTTCCAGCGATATTGAGAACGGTGTGTCTTGAAAGACGTAAAATCACGACTTTTCTCTTCTAAGGGAATTTCCCAATATCCTTTTAACACATCTAAACAAGTAATAACATGTGCACGACCGACTTCATTAATTAAGTCTGTAATGTTCGCCATAGGGTAATCAAAAGGTTTGGTTACCGAATTGAGCAAACGAAAATCGATACATAATCGTACACTTCCATCCTTTTTAGCTACGCACACTACTGGATAAGCTATTTCGGCTTCACTCGGCTCAATAAAACCTAAGCTTTCTAATTCTTCTATTTGTCTGTCAACTTCAGGTTTAAGTGATTCGGGTATTCTATACACATAAGGCTTTTTTCTTTCAGTACCTGGCATTAGACGAATTTTATGTTCTCCAACATTAGCAACTTGAACTTTACCCGAAAATAATGGTACATGCTTATGCAAAAGTTCGAGCAATTCTGTTTGTTTCTCCTTTCCTAAATGACTAATATCCACATCAAAGTCAGTTTTATTTTCCTTAATAGGGGTTGGGTGGATTTCTCCGAATTCACAGTCATCTTCAAAAATTACACCTACCGTTTGTGCTCTAACATGGAATTTTCTTATCTTATTTACATGTACGTGTCGTATATTACCGTCAGGTAACTTAACTTTATACGAGTGAGGTTTAATTCTTTCTAAAATCTCACCAGGACCTGTCCATCTCGCATACAATTTATTAGTAGAATCCGGAATTAGTAAGTATACTAATTCTCCAATTTTGAATTCTTTCATTTCTTTGCGACGATTAAAATAATGAGCATAAGCTTCTTGCTTTTCCGCAGCAGTTAAAGATGCTAAATCGGCAGCTTTCTCTAAGTTAATTTTTGATTCTTGTAAGTAATCTACAGCTGTATTACTTAAATTGAGAGGTAAAGGGATTTCTCCTGACCACGTTGATTTTAAAACTGCTAATGGACCTCTAGCTTCGCGCCCATACATAAGCTTAAATGGAGAAACTCCTGTTGTACAGTTAGGAACTTCGCGATACGCGAAAAGTAAATACGGAATGTGTCTATCCCAATTTACGGGGTCAGTTCGTATTACATGATGAAGCAATTGTTTAAATACACGGTTGAATTTTTCAACAAGCCCATTCGAAGCAGGGTAAGCTGGAGTTGAGAAACGAGGACTTACTCCTAATCTTTTCTCAAACTCTTGTGTTAATTGAGACGTAAAATTAGTGCCTTGATCACTACATATCATTTCTGGGATTCCTGTACGCATAAATATTTCTAAAAGTGTATCACTCGTGATCTTAGCCGATAGGCTTCTTAAAGGTATGACTTCGGGCCATCTCGAATGTTGGTCAATTAGACAAAGACAATATTTATGTTTTCTACCTGAGGGTGGCGCAATCTCTCCAATTAAATCGACACTCACTGTATGAAAAGGATAAGGAGGACGTACCACAGGCGTTATAGGTATTTTATCGGACGTTTTTTCCGGACTCCTCAACTGACATTTTTCGCAAGTTTTACAGAAATTTTGTACATCTCTTATTAGGTTAGGCCAATAAAATGATAGTTTTATTCTCTCTTTTGTTTTCCGCATCCCTAAATGATTCCCGAAGATTGAGTCATGAGCTAATTTTAAAACACTTTCTCGATAACTCAAAGGTAAGACCAATTGATCTACTGTTTCTCCACATATTTTATCTTTATGGAATAATAAATCGTCCTTAAGAAAATAATTATTTTTCTTTAATTCCGCTTCTTTAAAAGCAGTTTGTAACGATAAGCATTCTCGCTGCTTTTTTCTAAACGTACTAACATCAGATAAATTACTAACATTGTTTTGTGAGCTCTCCTGCCGCCTATTTTCAATTTGATTATCCTTTGGCAAGTTAATCACTTTTTCTTTATTCGAAATCAAATAAACAGCTGCCTCTGAATCGCTATTATTTATTGAAGAAACGATCTTTTTTTTATTTATCAATTGCGATGGATAATTATGTGAACTAGTTTCTTTTTTATTAATCAAATCTTGCATTTCGTTTGACCTCGAAAAAACATCACTCTTAAATAATGTATTATCCTCTCCCGAAATTATTTTTTTATTACTACATTCATTTTCGATATGTAACAGCGATGACTCATTTAAATTACTTCCATTTCCTGCCTCATTCGGCGCCAATAGCGTATTAGAGTTTTCTTGGATAAACAATTCATTTAATATTTCTTTTTGGTTTACTAATGTATCATAGAAGTGTGGAGTGATTAAACATGGAACATTTAATTTGTCGGTTATTGCAAATAATGAATCCGCGTGTGTAAATATACAAGTGTTAGGATTTTTATAATAGACTGGAATTACAGCTAATCTCGCCTCAACTATTTCTCGAAATGCAGATTCTAACAGAATCTTGCCTTTGCTTTCTATGTGAAGATCAGGAATAAGAGTGCTATTTAGAATACAAATCTCAGTACCTGAATCAATAATTGAAGGAACCTGTTTACCTGCGATATAAATATTAACCTTTTGTAAGGGGTATAAATTAAGTTTTTCCGATTTTTCACATTTCTGTAAATGTTTCGACATTACGTGGGTCACTACAGATTTTTTCTCTGTCGCTTGTGCGTTACTTTTAGATTTTTTTATTTCCTCACTTTGTTTGTTAATTTTATCGAATCTGTTTCTACGATTCGGACAATCTTTAGCTACATGAGAAATATCAGAGCAAATATAACACTCCCGCTTAAAAGAATATTTACTCTCATTATTAGAAGAATATTTTCTCAATGGAGGTGGGACGTATTTTTTATGGTTTTCTGTGACTGTTTCACGATAGACGCGTTTTTCATATTTTGTTTCCTCAAATGATCTACCTTTAGCAGTGACATATATATCACACGTCTTAGCTAATTGTTCTGGGCGTAACCAATCTTCACCCTGTGTGACTGCAGCATGCATTGCCAGATCCTTATCTAGATTTTCAAATATTTTATCAGATATAATCAAATCTACTAACGACTCAAAATCATTTACATTTCGAATTTTACAATAATGAAGCCAACTGGATCTTAAACGAGAAGCAAACTGTTGGTGTGTCTCCCCAGATATTCTTGTAGCTTTCTTATAATTTTCTAAACAAGTGAAAGGGGATGGTGCATATTCTTTTAGAATTAAGGATTTAATTTTCTCATAGTTCTTTAATTCTTCTTCGCTTACATAAATCAGAATATTCGCGGCTTTATCGCCAATTACTTTCAGTAAAATCTCCGATTTATATTCTTTAGGTACATTTTTATGCTTAAAAGCTCTTTCAATGGAATCGAAAAAAAGATTCCATGGTCCATTCTTTTTAGGTACTGGTATTACCAAAGTTAATATAGCTTTCAAAAGCTTATCTAATGATAATATGTTTTCTGAGTTACTAGAATTATGCAACACATCATCGTTACTTTCGGTTTGCTTTAACAAACACAAACGATTTATTTCTTCCGATTCCTTTCTTTGCGCAACTGTGGTTGCTAAAAATTCACTCACAAATTCTTTATCTTTAATGTATTCTTTAGATTTTAACAATAAATCTTTTAATTCCACTACTTTTAAATTAGAGTCAGCTTGTTCCCCTATCTCTTGCAAAACGGCAAGTAGATCGGCCTTCGTAACACTTTTAAACATTGCTATTTAAAATGTTAATTCATATCCTATCACCATAAAATAACATTAATTTCTCACCTTTATATATTGCGTCCATGGAATTTATATTATCCTTTCTGAGAATACTATACTCTGGTTCGACGTTTGCAGAGCGTGCTGTGATGCTGTGATGAACCGAGTGTTGACACTTGAGAACAGAAAATTTCTCTTGTATTAAATTTTACTCTTTAATTAATTAATATTAAGTCAAACATGAAGATGAATATATACAGTGGGAAATTTATATACATATGAGTACCCATGTACTCATGTAATAATAAAAATAAACCT
The DNA here is from genome assembly GCA_963930645.1 of Salticus scenicus. Classification (NCBI taxonomy): domain Eukaryota; kingdom Metazoa; phylum Arthropoda; class Arachnida; order Araneae; family Salticidae; genus Salticus; species Salticus scenicus. The sequence goes on from OZ005654.1 coordinate 176,040,041, forward strand.
ACGGAATAAATCCGTGACTCGGGCGCGCCAATTGCACCCTACGTTTCAGGCCGAAGGCCAAAGTTTCTCTCTCTCTGCGAAAATACCTTCTCCCGCTCACGGCGGCTTCCAAGGTTGGTTGGTTGCATAAAATAAACTTAGGAGTGGTTGGTTGCATGACACATGAGTTAAAAATAACTCACATTATATACATTTATATGAAATTTTGTCCTATACTGTCATGTTAAGTACTTAGAAAAGAAAAAAAAGTAGGATGGCAGCGCCACCTGTTGAGCGATTGATTCCCAAATCTGATCAGCACCAGTTTAGGTCAAGATCCAACTGAATACAAGTTTGGTCGAATTTCGTTCATATTAGGGGTATAAATCGAAATTGCAAGAATTACATTTTTAGTTGTGTTAAGCGTTTCTTACTTTTCGAACAAGGTTTAAGAAAACATTATGACATTAATTAGTTTTTCTGCCTGTCTGCTTGTCCACCTAACCGCGCTCTAACTGCAGTAAATAATTTCAAACTATCTTCAAAATGGTAACATATTATTCAATAATACTACGGCATAATCTATAAACAGCAATAATACTAATACTATAAACAGCACGACTGGTTTATATATTAGAATACACAAAAAAAATTCAAATGTTTGCATTCTATGAGAGGTATTTCTAAAAACCATATTTCAATACTTTTGTACTGCACGAAACAGAATAAATGAAACAGACAATTGTTATTCATATGCTTAAAAGCATTTTATACAGAATGTGATGAGATTCGCATTAACGTTTTGAGAGCCACGCAAAAATATTCAGATGCATTACGGGCTACAGTTCGAAATTAATGGAATTGTATTTTAAGTTGTATTAAGGATTTATATATATATATATATACAAACGCATACATAATTATAATTTCGAACTATGTTTATGACAAGTTATGACTTTACTTTGTCTGTTTACTTGTATGTCTGTTCGCAATCTATCTGTCGTAAATATTTTTTGACTGTCTTCAAATTGGTATGAATGTTATTCAAGTATACTACCGCATGTTTTCTGGTGAAAATACTTCAAACCGTGGGACTGGTTCATGTTCTGGAATACCCAACGCAAAATGTATTTTAAGGCGTCATTATGGAGGCAGAATATTACTTAAGCTTCAACCGTTAAAGGGTTAACGCGAATTTTCCTGAAGATGAGGCTAAGTCCATTCGTTTTAGCTCTCTAAAGAACACTTAATCCCAAACTTTTATAAAAATCGTTATATCCATTTCCGAGTAAACCTAATTTCTATTATATGTTGCGACTGGCCGTTAAAGGGTTAACGCGAATTTTCCTAAAGATGAGGATATGTTCAATCGCTTTATTTCTCTAAAGAACACTTAATCCCAAACTTTTATAAAAATCGTTATATCCATTTCCGAGTAAACCTAATTTCTATTATATGTTGCGACTGGCCGTTAAAAGGTTAACGGGTCAATCCATTAGAAATCACCCAGGCCATGTTGCTCAACATTTTTTATTTTTCTTATTTTTTTACCAGTTAATCCCCGTTATTAGGTGAGTTCAAAACTGTCGAAAAAAATTTTTTTAGGCTCATACTTTTTTTTGACGGCCATTTTGAATTTGCATCGTAACTGTTTTTAGGACAAAAACAAGGTTTGCATAAAAGAATCTAACTCAGTTAATTTTATAGATATCAAGACAAAATAAAAAACAAAATTATCAGAATGACCTCCTAGATATTTTGTACATGCATAATATTTCCTACGTCATGAGGAAAGTGAAGAAAAAAATTCACAACTACAGATGGAAAATTAACTTAAAACGGTAATTTTAGTGCTGCAAAACTACTTAAAAAATGAAAGACTCATCAATAATTTTTTTTCCTGCGTAGATTTGTTACAGGACTAGTTACTGTAGAAGTTTCCAGCTTCAGAGTTTTATCCTTTTTTTTATATAATTTTTTCAAAAAAGCCCAAAATTGCATTTTGGCAATATTTAAAGTTGAATATCTCAAAAGGGACTGAGTGAAAAATTATGAAATTAATACAGATAATATCTCTTTATGACATAAAGATATGATAAAAATTTGATGACTGAGACTCAACTGGTTCCAAAGTTATAGTGCATCAAAATTGGCCAAAAATTGCATTTTAGGTATACAGAATTTTGATGAAAATTTAAGGTAAAAATCAACATTGTAACTTAAAATACAAAATTTTATTCAAACTGTTGATGTACATTTTATCAGTTAGCATAATAATTTTATAATTTCTTCAAAGTATTGAAGAGTGTTGAAATTCCGTTGCATAGCTTTTTTGATATGTTATGTGTCTGCCCGAAACCGTTGTTAGTTCGATAGGGGTAATTTTCCTCACAACCTTGTTTACTGGAACACACACCATGTCATTTATAGATATTTGGAAGGCAGTCTTTGGGCCATATGGATGGGAAAAATTGAACTAATAGATCATTATTTTGATCGGTCTTGTCTTTGACTATGCCTAGCTACCAATGATATTCGTAAATGTATGCAACATAGTCCATATTTGTAAGCGAAGATGTGTTAATAAACACTATCAAAGTTTCGTGCTCATCAAATTTCTTATTTATTGATGTAGTGTAACATCTGATTTGATTATTACTTATAGGAACAAATCTATGATATTCTCTTATTCATGTCACAGGCAAGCAAAATTCAAATCTTTTTGTTAGTTTAGCTTCAGTTTGTTTAATTTCATTGGCAGAGACAAAAATGTATTCTATTCTGGTTATTTTTTCGTTTCAGTATTTGAACATGTCTTGTGGAGTAAGAATTTAGTTATTGTAAAGTCTTTGCATGCTGGCTCTAGTTACTTTCTTTTTAGTGGTACCCTCCCCTCCCCCCTCCCTATACCATCACATAAGTTTTTCCCATGAGATGTAGCTAAAAAATTCCATTCAGCTATCAAGCTAAAATCATTCTCATGTTGGCACAGATTAATAAAGTTTTTCTTATTTTTGTATTGGCTGCTGGCACCATCGCTGAAGTAAATCATCATCTTTGCTTCGGGTAAAAAATTCTTCATTTCATTTGTGAGATTTTTTGAAATTCATCAGCTATAAAGGTATCCTAAATAAGATAATCATTTATTCATACAAATGCTTTTACAGCAAATTTCATTTAAAATAATAATAATAATAATAATAATAAATGGATGTACAGTCCCTGGCCAAATTATTAGACGCACTATAAGATACTATGTAAAATCTTAATTATCAGGTGATACTATACAGCTTTATTGTTTTTACTAGATATAATGTATATTTGTTTATTATCCACCTTATTATCGATTTTTTAACATAAATAAAACATTATAGTTATAGAAAAAATATGTATTTATTAACTCTTGAAAAAAATTGAAGTTAATGCAATTAAATGTTAATATTTTGTTGAGCCACCTTTAGCCGCTATGAGAGCTTCAATTCTGCGCGGCATGCTATCAATGCAAGTCTGTACTGTCTCCTGCATTTGAAGATGATGATTCCACACATTAATGATCTTTTCTAAGAGTTGCGTTTTGTTTGTGATCACATCTTTAGCCACTTCTCTCTTCATCAGCTCCCACACGTTTTCAATAAGGTTCATATCTGGGCTATTACCCGGCCAATCCAACAGAGGGATATTTTACTCTTCCAAAAAAGCTTTAACAGACCATGCTGTGTGTCAGGGAGCTCCATCTTGCATAAAAAGGAATGGTTCCCTATTTGGAAACCATTCTCTGAGCTGCGGACTCAACCGATTTTGTAAGACTTCTTTGTATTGATCTTGCCTCTTTATACCTTTTACCCTGTACAGACGTCTAGTACCCTTGCCGCTGATGACTGAATACGACCAGATCATCACTTTTGAAGGGTGCTTAACAGTCTAAACTCTAAACGACACAGTCAGGATGAAACTTTTCTTCATGACGACGACGCACAAACAGAGCTTTATTCTGAAAAATTTCGAATGTGCTTTCATTGCCGAAGCAGACCTGTCAAAAATAGAAAAATTAATATACATCCTAAACATCTGTGCTGGTATTTCCTTATTTCATATAAAATGATATTAAATGCATCATTTGTGATGAAATTATACCAACTTACCGATCTCCAGAAGTCCACATCTTTATCACGCTACTGTTTGGCCCACTTCAGACACTTTGCTTTCATTGCAGCTGTTAAGTTGGGCTTCCTGGCGGGGCGGCAGGCCTTAAAATCCAAATCTTTTAATTTTCTTCGAGCAGTGTGCTCAGAAGCATTCACATTAGCATCTTGGATTTGCGATTTTATCAGTTTTGTGGTAGCAAATCTGTTTTCCAGGCAAATTTTCTTTAAACATCTTTCTGACCTTGGAGTAAAAATAGGCTTTCTGTCGCATCTTTTCTTTCGTTTCGAGCTCAATTCATCCCCTGACTCAATTTTCTTCTTTATGCGCCGTACGCTAGCTTCAGAAACCTTCATTCTTCGTGCTATTTCGAGGTTTGAAAATATTTTAGCATTCACGAGAGCCTTTACTTCAGCTTTTTTACGTGGTGAAAGATCGCCTTTTTTACCCATGATGAAAATGTTCCAATTGATTATTTAAACACTGCACACAAAATAAACAAATAACTGCGTATTATAAAACTGCGAAACAAATAAACACAGCGCATAAAGCCACACAAACGAGTCCGCAACTGACGCACGAGAGAACGCGACTGAAACCGGTTTGTACTTATTTGCGTTCGTGTATCAATTGTTTAACATTGTGATGCCATACGTTAAAAATAAATACAAACAGGAAGTATATAAAAAATCTCCTGAATAAAAACCCATTGCATGTATGTTTAAATTTAAAAGTATTGCATATAAACTCGTGCAAAACACGTAATAATTAAAAAACTACACTGCGTCTAATAATTTGGCCAGGGACTGTAATGTAACTTGGCTGTTGGACCAGTGGTAGTTCTGAATTTCATCCTGAACGCAAAATGTAAAGTTTTCTGAAAAATCACCAATGACTAAATATTCACTGTTTTTGAGATTATTTTTAAGTTCTTTGAAATGATTAGACTGAACTGTTGAAATGAAATGGTGAGATTTTAGTTTTACTCTATCTTCCACAAGAAGATTTAGAAATTACTCATCTGGTAGTAATCGGGTGATAAATTCTGCTCTGTCAGTTTGCACCCACTGCTTAAAAGCTACTTCCTCTGGTAAATTGCCAATTTCTTTCATTGGAACTTCCAGAAGACCTTCGGATCCTGGACATTCTGAACACTTGTCCAGCATGCAACTTTCATTATCAATGTTAAACACAAGTAATTCTACCAGTTCCCTGTAATTTATTTTGAGCCTTGCTCCTTCAATCAAGAGTTTTACGTTCTGGGGGTATTTGCAGACACATACACTATGTGTGCCAGATGATCTTGGGTGGACACACCACTTCGGTCACATAGCACAGAACACTAACCGTCTAATTTTGTTGTTAGGGTATTTCTGTTTGAAAAAGTTAAATAGCTCATTTTAAGTTATTAGAGTTATATATATATATATATATATATACATACATATGTATATATATACAGCAATTATAATATACAGGAAAATGTATTTTTAAAATTAATTTTCGTGAAATACTGTGTGCGTAAAATGCAATTTTGGGCCAATTCTGATGCACTATAACTTTGGAACCAGTTGAGTCTCAGTCATCAAATTTTTATCATATGTTTATGTCATAAAGAGATATTATCTGTATTAATTTCATAATTTTTCACTCAGTCCTTTTGAGATATTCAACTTTAAATATTGCCAAAATGCAATTTTGGGCATTTTTGAAAAATTATATAAAAAAAAGGATAAAACTCTCAAACTGGAAACTTCTACAGTAACTAGCCCTGTAACAAATCTACGCAGGAAAAAAAAAATTATTGATGAGTCTTTCATTTTTTAAGTAGTTTTGCAGCACTAAAATTACCACTTTAAGTTAATTTTCCATCTATAGTTGTGAATTTTTTTCTTCACTTTCCTCATGACGTAGGAAATATTATGCATGTACAAAACATCTAGGAGGTCATTCTGATAATTTTGTTTTTTATTTTGTCTTGATATCTATAAAATTAACTGAGTTAGATACTTTTATGCAAACCTTGTTTTTGTCCTAAAAACAGTTACGATGCAAATTCAAAATGGCTGTCAAAAAAAAGTATGAGCCTAAAAAAATTTTTTTAGACAGTTTTGAACTCACCTAATAACGGGGAAAAACTGGTAAAAAAATAAGAAAAATAAAAAATGTTGAGCAACAAATTTTATTCTTTTTGGGGGATTTCAAATGGATTGACACTAACGCGAATTTTCATAAAGATGGGGATATGTCCATTCGCTTTATCTCTCTAAAGAACACTTAATCCCAAACTTTTATAAAAATCGTTATATCCATTTCCGAGTAAACCTAATTTCTATTATATGTTGCGACTGGCCGTTAAAGGGTTAACGCGAATTTTTCCTTAAGATGTGTATATGTCCATTCGCTTTATCTCTCAAAAGAACACTTAATCCCAAACTTTTATAAAAATCGTTATATCCATTTCCGAGTAAACCTAATTTCTATTATATGTTGCGACTGGCCGTTAAAGGGTTAACTCAAATTTTTCTGAAGATGAGGATATGTCCAAACGTTTTAGTTCTTAAAAAAAAAATTAAAAAAAAAGACACTTAACTCGAAACTTTAAACAAAATCGTTATATCCATTTCTGATTAAACTCAATTTCTACTACATGTTGCGATTTTCAGTTAAAGGGTTAACACTAATTTTCTTGATGCTAAGGATGTTCCAATTGTTTTAGGTCTCTAAAAAGCACTTATCCCAAACTTTTATTAATATCTTTATAACCATTTCCGAGTAAACATAAATTTCTACTCTATACAGTCGGTAACAAAAGTGTCCGACTGCATTGCGATTGGCAATTAAAGGGTTAACTCTAATATCTCAAAAGATGAGGATAAGTCCAATAGTTTTTTAGACCATAAAAACTTCTAACCAGACAGAAATAGTAGACAGAAACGATAAATTTCTTTAAATGTCGTTATTCCATACAAAAGAAAAAAAAAAAAAAAAGGAAGAAGTAGAAGAAAAGAAAAGAAGAAGAAAAGAGAGAAAGAATAACAAGTATCTGGAGTTTTTTCATTCATCTTTAGTACATAAATTATTCATAAATGTTATTTGCTAAATTATCTGTGCGTATTCCCGTGTATATTCAGTCGGGGAAAGACATCCACAAGAGAGTAAAATGGCGGTGTCGTGCCCTTAGCGACCGTGCCCTTTGCGGAACGTGCCCTTAGCGGAATGGGTGAAAGGGAAAAAAGAGGAATAGAAGAAGCCGTGCCCTTAGCGGAAATAAGAAGGTGTGCATGTGGAAGATTGAAATATGTTATTCAAATGCACAAAATAATGCTTTCTATAGACTGTAGTATGATTATAGTTCGGCTTTCAGGAGTTGGCCCCTGTCAATCAAGCGTGACGTAGGCAGCGACGATTCTATTACCTCAAAATCGGTTGAGGGAGAAAAGGGAGTACGTTTGCTATCCTTACGAGTTCTGCGACATTTTGGCGAAAATATTTTTTATTATTCATGTACTTATTTGCACATTAGGAGAAATTTTAGGGTTTGTAATATGTTATGTAAAAAATATATATATGCTACATGATAATAAATTATTAATAAGACGAGTAATGACATGATTGTCTGAAAAATATTAAAGCACTTTGGTTTTCAGTATTTTATTTTATTTATTTATTTTTGAAAACATAAAAAAAAAAGAAAGAAAAAGAATGAATGAATGAAAGAATAAAAGATTATTTTAAAAATTGAATAAAGAGGAATTATTATAATCAGAATTTTCTCCTGCTTGAATTAAAAACGACAGAAAAAAAAAAAAAATACACGAAATAATAAAATTTCAAATCCATTATATCAGTAATATATGCAATTATCTCATTAATTTGCAATTGATGTGAATGTAAATATTTTTGGAGCTACATAATACTGTAAATTATGTGTACAGTTCAATTTATTTAAAAAAAAATTCACTATTATGCATTCAATACTTTTTTTAAATGTTAAAAATAAATAAATAAAATAAAATAAAAAATAAATAAAAACGAGATATTTTTTTTTTATTATTTATTTTATTTTATTTTATTGTTAATTAATACTTTACAACAAAGTTGAAAAGTGTTTATTACTTCGGTATACCTGTTTGTCCCGCTCTAACTTCCGTAAATATTAATGGAATTTATTGAAACTGACATATGTTATTCAAGTGCACTATTGGATGTTCCTTATTGTCTCTCTGACTGTCCATCTGCCCATCTCAACGTCTGTAAATATTTTTAGACTTTCTTAAAATTATGTATGTTAATGTCCCCAATTAAAAATGAATTAATAGACTCCGTACAATTGGTTTGTGTGCCATAACACACAAAAAAGAAGGGGGTGGGGGAGAGTTTATTGCATTTCAGAAGAAACTTTTTTAAATATCACATTTACATAATTTTCTACTGCAAAAATTATTATGAAATTGATATTTATTGTTAATATGCTAAAATAATGTTATGTATAGAGTCATATATGTTTAGCGACGTCAAATTTACAGAACTGCATTAAAATATTCAAGTACATTGAGTGCTGCAGACGGAAATTGGCATTTCATTTCCGTTTGTGTTAGACATTTTAACACTTTGCAATTATATTTTGAGAGAGAGTATGAATTCAATTATTCTGCCAGACTGCCTTTCTTTCCTTATGTCTGTTCACTGTGTGATAATGTGGGCAAAGAACATTTGAAGATTAAACAATACAATAAGTAAGTTCAGTACGAAAGTGTAATAATCATTGCATGCCACATGATTTTTTGTTCTTGGTTTTCTAAAATATTTTTTTATACAAAGTTAAAGGGCGATAATGACTTAGTTTCGTCTGACTATTAACTGTTTAAATAAATTTAAGTAAGAGAAGTCATTATATATATATATATATATATATATATAAAGAAGAAATCAAAAATTGAATTTCGTTTAACCTTTTTAGGGGCGGTGGGATATATTAATTTTATACCACCTAATTTCATTTCCCAACTGCAAAAATTCATCCCAGAAATTTTTTAGTAAAAACTTACGTTTTTAACATATCAGAAAAAGCCTGTTTTTTTAACCTGAAATTTAAAATTTCTTTTAGTTTAATTTGTTCATGAATTCCGGTGGCAGTATAATTTAAATGATCCGAATTGTCTTGCGCCGCAAAGGGTTAATGGAGCGTAATGTATCTAAATTCTATTGTGCATTCCTGTGAAAGAAATAAAAATGACAAGTTCGCAATAACTTTTTTTTTTACTTTCTCTTACCCGGGTAGAGAAAATATTGTTTTTGGGTCAAATTTTCGAAAGCGGGTTTTTGTTATATTTCCCCGTTTTGAGGTTCCCTGAATTCGAAAATCATGTTTTTAGCGGTTGGTCTGTGTGTGTGTCTGTCTGTTATCACCATATCTCAAGAACAAATAGCAGCAGAAAGGCTAAACTTGATATTTTAAATGTGTATCATATAGGGATGCTACACTAAGCTTTTCGTTGAGATGAAGCAAATGGTTCGTGTACAGGAACACCCAAGAGAATTCAAATACATTACGTCTATGGGCAAAATTGCAGGTAAGAAGAGTTTAACATCTGTAGACTGCACTAAACCAAATGAAATAAACATATATTTTTTATATGCACAAAAATATGTCCCATGTAGAATAAGGTAGGGACATCATACACTGTTCATTTACAGGGCTGCACAAAAGAAGTAGATCACAGTGCGACAATAGCTGAAAATTGATGGAAGTGTATTTCAGGCTGGGCCATGTATTATTATTCATAAAATAATTTATAACCTATTTTCCAATTTATAATTAAGTGTAGATTTTAGACGCTATTGTACTTTAGATAATTTGAATCCATAGACCGTAATGGATTTATGTTCTTAAAAAAAAGAAAGAAAAAAAACTGTCATTGCTACATTTATTAAAATCTATACAATCCATGCGATGGTGACCTATAACATGCCTAGCCTTTAAGCTCAATCGATCAAAGCATTTAGGCGTTATCGTGTTCACTCATAACACACAAACATACATCACCATAAAAATAAGAAAATGAACTCGGAAGACCTCAAAATGTAAAAGTACACCAAAATCTCAAAGTCGATTTTTTTTTTTTCAAAATTACAATTATTTTCTTACATAATGTATGTTCGGAAAATAAAAATGACAATTTTCTGCAGAGCTACTTAAAAAAATTCTTTTTCATTGCAGTCTATGGAAGTAAAATCTTTTAAGTACATTTTAACAATTACTTTAGCAAAAATGCCGCAGATATTGTATCTATTAATTCAGAATATCTCTGAAAAAGGATTTCAAACTCAGTACCTTCAGCTTTGAGAGCAAAACTTCCTGGTCATTGGTGGGGCGCCAATAAATTTAAATACGTTAAATATTTACTTAATTTTATTTGTCCATCCTTCAGCGTTTTAAACATTTTCAGTATTTTTAAAAATAGATATATGTTATTCATGTTCAGTATGGAATGTTTCCTATCTAAAATGGCATTAACAGGTTCTGTACAACTGGTTTGTGTACAGAAATTCACAAAAAACACAAAATTCCACCACCCAAAAAATTCTAATACTTTGCATTTTAGGACAGACATCTTTTTTATGAATCCCATTTCACTAACTTTGTACTGTAAAAATCATAAAGAAATTGACATTTATTGGTAATATGCTAAAATGTTTTGTATAGAATATGGTTTTGTTAACTTTCAGATTTACAAGGCTACACTAAAATATACAGATACATTACGGGCTGCAATTAGAATCTCCGGGCTTCATTTTTTTTTTTTTTTTTTTTTTTTTTTTTCCCGTTACGCATTGTTAGCACTTTCCAACAATGTTTAAGAATGATTATAAATACATTTAGTCTATTTCTATGCCTTTCGGTCCTTCTGTCTGTCCGTTGTGATAACGTAGGCAAAGAACATAAGTACTTACGGTTGGATAGGTTAATAATCAATGCTTACAGCATGATTTTATCGTTCTCGTTTAATTATTGCGCCGTTGGTTTTTAAGTATTAACACATGTTCTTTTTAACACTTTCCAGTAAAGTAAAAAAGTGTTTAGGACTTCTGTTTGTTTGTGTGTCTGTCCGTGCTTTAACTCCTATAAATATTCATTAAATTTCTTGAAACTAACATATATTTTCAAATTTACTGTGGGATTTCCCTATTGAAAATGGATTAAATACTACCATTAGTTTGTGTACAGGGGCACTCGAAAGAATTTAAGGCAATTGTATTCTATATGAGGTATTTCTATAAACCATATTTGAATACCTTTATTTTGCTCAAATGATAGTGAAACTGAAATTTATCATTCACGTGAAAAAAAAAAAAAAAGAAAGAAAGAAAGAAAGAAACTAGAGTATAGTGCGATTAGCATTAAGATTTACCGCACAAAAATATTCAGATACATTATGGGCCATAACTGGAAATAGTTAAAGTAGCATTTTTGTTTTAATTAAGCGATTTTAGCACTTTCTAACAAGGTTTAAAAGTAATTATGATTTTCCGTAGTCTGTCTATAGTTTTGTCTATCTGTCTGCCTCTAGCGTCCATAAATATTTTCAGAATTTCTTCCAAAGTATATGTGTTATTCAAGTTCTTTATGGCATGTTACCTTTATAAAATATAAAATATTATAAATAGCATGACTAGTTTGTGTACAGGGACAACCAAAGATATGCTAATGAAATGTGATCTATGGAAGGCATTTTTATACATCATACTTAAATAATTTTGTACTGCACAAATGAAATTGACATTCCTTTTCATATGCTAAAAAAAAAAAGATTTCTGTAGAATATGGTATGTTTAGCGTTAAGGTTTACAGGATTTCATTAAAATATTCAGGTACATTGAGGACTACAATCGGAAATTGCTGTAATTGCATTCCCATTTATCTTAAGTATTTTTAACACTTTCCAGCTATGTTTAAGTATGATTATGAATTTAATTAATCTACCAGTCTATTTTTCTCACTGTTCGTTATGTGATAAAATAGGCAAAGTACAATTAAGGTTAAACTATTGATGGGTGTATGGATTTTCCCTACACTAGTGCTGCGCAATGAGCAATTGGTGACAGTCTGGGACTCACTCCTAGAGGTGATCCGGAGACATGCCATCACAATTTTGATCCTCCACGGAAGGGATGGCTCTCCCGCTTCGGTGACCCCCAGAGGTATAATTTTTGATGGGAACATGGAGGACATTGCGGCCACGACAGATTTTACGTGCACCAGCCACCATTAGTATACACGACGGTCTTTGGCCGGCTCGAGTACCGAACCCGCAATCTTCCAATTACGAGCCCGGTGCTCTACCGACTGGGCTACCGCGGCCCAAGGTTAAACTATACAATGAATAAGTCTACTTTAGTGCAAGGGATAAATGTCACTAAAGTCTGAGTCCGATGAATTATAATTTAGAGGCTGCTCGTCAGATTCAGTGTCTGTTTCTGAGTCTGAACTGACAATAAAAGAAAAGTTTTCTATGGTTTCTTCCACAATACCGTCAGTCTCCCAGTACTTTTTCTCGACATTTTCTACGTGTTTGCAGTAGCTGTTCCATTCTTCTTCTTTAATACTTTCAATTGCTTGGGCTGTCAGAGTAAAAAGCGTTTTCAAATTAAGATCGGAATTTGCATTCCTTTCTCTTATGTAGCGTTTTATAGAAGCCCAGGCTAATTCTATGGGGTTCATGTCGCAGTGATATGGTGGAAGTCTGATGACATCGTGGCCATGACGCTTCAGAATCTCATCGACGCAGTATTTCTTTGAAATTGGTGCATTTGCAGCAATAATTTCAAATAGTTCTACTTTTCGCATTTTTTCATCAAATGAAATATTTTTCCCCTTCAACCAATCACACATTACTTTATTTGACGAATACTATTTAGGAACAGGATCTAGCACTTTAGTATGGTATGCTGCGTTGTCCATGCAAATGACTGAATTGGGCTGAATGTTTGGAATTAGTTTTTCTTTCAGCCATTTTTCGAAGTTATCATAGTTCATTTGCCCGTGATAATCACCATTAACACTTCCAGCTTTAAAAACCAATTCAGCATTCTGTACAAATCCTGATTTCGATCCAGCATGAACAACTATCAATCGGTGTCCTGCTCTTTCTTTTACTAGAGCACCAATTTTTTCGTCTTGCCAACACATAGAAAATGCGAGATTGCAGTCAATCCACGTTTCATCGAGATAGATAATTTCTCTTTTATCTTCTCTGAATTTTTTCATTTGCCGCAAAAAACGGAAACGCCAAGCCACGATATCAGAACGTTCTATCATTGCCTTTCGTTGATCACGGCATCTTTTCCATCGAAAGCCTATTTGGCGGAGAAATTTTCGCAAAGTTTCTTCTTTCCAAGGAAAATGAATTCTGTTTTTTACTACTGGAAGCAAGGATTTAAGAGACGGCACCTTTTTAGATACGTAAAACTCATTTACTATATTTCGAATTGTGCATAGATCAAAGTTATCTAAAACAGCATTTCTTTCCATAGGCCGTTTACGATGTTTTCCCGGGGTTGAAAGTTGTTGTCCGGGCTTGCAGGGGTGGCGCCAGCTAGGGGGCCGGGGGGGCACAGGCCCCCCCGTCGGGGAGTCAGTGACCCCCCATCGGGGCATACTTCTAAAATCTGTCGGGGAAAAAATACAAAATTTTCAGTTTTTCTCCTTTTAGCAGCATTTTTCTTTCCTTTTACAAACTTGGAGCATTCCAGTTTTTGCATTCTATATTCAATAGAAGAAAGTATTGGATTCCTAAAAATTTTCAGCTACCGGTTTTCCATGAATATACACATTTTGAGAGTCCAAAACACATTTTGACCATGATATTTTTAGAAAATGTCTGTCTATATGTAACAAAAATTTTGTTCTAACTGTATCTCAAGAGCTACTGCACAGAACTACATATAAATTTGTATGTAGTTGCATCATGACATAAATTAGTGTCTATTAACTTTTTGTCCAAATAGCCTTATAGGTGGCGCTGCTGAACTGCAATTTCTTTCATTTGATGGAAGGCTATATCTCAGGTTCTATTTTGCTTAATCGAACAAAACTTGATATGTGAGAGCGCCACTATGAAACATCAGGTTGATTTAATTTAGGTGCATATTGGCCGATAAGTTGCGCTGCTTTGCTGCTATTTTCCCCGAGAAGATGAAGGTTATATCTCAGTTTCTATTCTATATTATTGCAAATAACTTTGTATATGACAGGGCCATTATGAAACATTATGTGGAATCAATTTCAGTGCACATAGCCAGATAGGTCCTGTGCTTCAATTTTTTCCGTGAATGGGAAGGCTATATATCAGATTCTATCGTATATAATTACATAAAACTTGGTATATAGGAGGGCCATTTTTAAACAATGTACTGAATCAATTTAGGTGCATATGAGCTGATAGGTGGCGCTGCTGTTCTGTGATTACTCCGTGAATAGGAAGACAACATCTATTGAAAGGCCACCTATCTGAAGAGCCAATTTTCTCTCGCACGATAGGTGGCCCCCTTACGAAAATTCGACTGTATATATACCTGTGATCAACGGATACGAAGATTAATTTTTGCTTAAGAATTTTCCTTCATGCACTCTGCACATATTTTTTTCTGTGGAAAGAAAATATTATACACTCAGAGAATGGCACCAAAACTACGAGGAGTACTAACAAATGGAATGGTACAAATATTAACAGTAATATTATTAACAATATTTCAGTTTTTGATAAATATCCATATAATAAACTCTCTCTATATAGTGCCCTCCTGTCGGGGAGGTGGTGTCCCCCCATCAGGGAATTTCTGGTGCCACTACTGCGGGCTTGCTAGAGATTCTTGTTTTATTCGCTTATACACCAGTGGCAGCAGCTGCCCTTTTCTGTGCTTTGGCACAAAGGAATCAAAAGATTCTGGGAATTTGCTTCCTTTTCACAAAACTCTGTAACTCTGTTTACAATCATTCTTTCTTTAGAATGAATTGTTTTCCCTTTAAGGGACATAGTTATTAAGAAAATAACAATTTGTTTTGAAAAAAACAGTTGGTTTTAGTTATTATGAAAATAACAATTTGTTTTGAAAAAAACAGTTGGTTTAAATAATAAGAGGTGAGCTAAATTACGGAGAAAAATAACACACTGCTAACCGAAAGAGGATAAACAGGTCTCTGGCCCCTATGGCGAGAAGCGGAGTTTCTCACTAGCGTCTGTGGATGCAATGTGGTACTATGGAGCCATGTGGATAATTTTTTAGAGATATATATAGCACTATTTAGTGTACGTTGGGGCACATCATACTCAATTTTCAATGACATAAACTCAAAACTGTTATTTTTTGACTTGTGTCACTTTTCTTGTCTGGGTGCGATATATTTCTAAGACTTTTCCCCCGTGTAGCGATAATTATTTCCATTTGTTTCTTTATTTATTTTCAAATTATTAATAATACTTATCATATATTCAGTACAAAAATCAAAATGCAATGAATTTTCAAATAGAAGTTGTATCAGTACAACAGAAATTAATTCTCTGGACACAGTTACCACCCATAAATATTTCTACCTATAAATGTTTCTTTGTTTCTTTCATTATTAAGATTTGAGTAGATTTTCCAAAAACAAAAGAATCGTTGGTCTAAATTTTCAAATTCGATCTTTTTTAAACAGGGTTGGGTCTTGATATGGCACAGGTATGATACTGGTTTAATCGATCAAAAACTTAGCAAAAATCTCTAAACTTACAATTGATGTGGTTGAATTAGAATTTGCTAAGGAACAGAAACTAAGTAACAGCTTGGATCGTTTTAGAGGTCTAGTAAACAGGATTGAATAAATAACCAAAAATTTGCTTTCTTCATGTGCAACTTTTCTCTTAGGGATGTGATGAAAGTGTTCAGTGACTTCGGCAAAACGATTTATTTAGAAACATTCAGTGTATTTTTATACTAATATCTTTTGATAAAAAAATGCCAGTGGAAGACAGCCGTCAAAAAACAGAACACGTTCACCCCTGCCTTCTCCTATTTAATTTACGGCTTTGAAATTCAATGAAGGTTATAACCAGGGCTCCAGGAATTTGAAAAAAACTGGCTGCCAGAAAAATTTCTGGTAGCCAGTAAAAAATATCCCCTACCTTTTTATTTTATTTTATTTATTTTTTTTTGAATATACAATAGAAATTTAAATTCTATGTATAAGAACCTAATATTTATTAGGCTAAAACGATACATCAGGAAAACCTGTTTAAATTTAACACCGTATGAAACTGGCTTTATTATTTTCATAAACACATACACCATCGGCATTGATACATCATTACACTGGCCAACGATTCAGCACAAGGTTGCGAAGCATTTGTAAAAAGAGCAGTGTAAATCAATTCCCTTAAGCGATGCATAATTTAACACTGAGTTATGAAACATGCGTAAGTAGGGGAAAAAGGAGAGTTTTAACACAGGAGGGGGTGGCACTGCGGCACCGGCAAGTCGTGCGGGTGCCACACCACCCCCTGAGGGGTGTGGATGACATGGTATTGACCTTGAGACTTCCTCTAACTTAATCGTAAAAGATGACGAGGGTATTAATGAGGAAATTTAATTTAAAAAATTAATTAGTGATTTTTTGTAAAAGGTGATGGTTTTAAAGCGATGTTTTGTGGTAGAATGTAAAAAGCAGGATATTGTTTGTGAGTTATTAGAAAATTAATTAGGAGGTTAATTAAGAAATTAATTAGGAAATTAATTAAGAAATTAATTAAGAAATTAATTATAAAAAAATTTAAAAATTGGGAAAATAAATAAGAAATCGATTGAATTTAACGGTGTGGATGTGTATAGAGTATGCAAGAAATAGAGTGATATGGCTAGGGTTCGAACCCGGCACCTTGCAGTAAAAATATTTCCATAAGACAGTAGTTTTCGTGCGCGAAACCGCTGACCTATGGAAATATAGCCTGATGACTGTATCTTAGATATAAATATGAATTTTTCGATTGAATATCATTTAGTGTTCGTCATGTTACCGTCCCGAGAGGAAGGGATTTTCGTGTTCTGTATTTATTTTGTGATGTGTGTTGTCTTTTCGATTCTTTATATTTTTTCTGAAGGTGGAAAGTTTAACGTCGATTTTATTTTAAATTTAAACGACACGGTAAATTTATCCTTTTCAATGTGATGTCTTCACATACGTGCTGCCATGGAGGAAACTTACCGAGACCCGAAAGCGGTTGCAAGTTTTGGAGGTGTAGATGCCTTACACCGTGCTGTCCGCGGCAAGTTATCAAAGAAAAAAAATTCGAGAATGGTTACAAGGAATAGATGCATATTCACTTCACAAACCGATTCGGAAAAAATTCCCCACGAACCGTGTCATAGTATCCAGAATTGATCAACAGTGGCAAGCAGATTTAGCTGATCTGACGTCTCTTCAAAAGTTTAACGATGGTTTTCGCTACATTTTAACTTGTATAGACATCCTCTCAAAACGAGCGTGGGCGGTTCCTCTGAAATCTAAAAAAGGTGAAGAGATTGTGAAAGCTTTTAAAAAAATTTTCTCTGAACGAAAACCCAACTGTTTGAATACGGATGCAGGAAGGGAATTTTTGAATAACAAGTTTCAAAAATTTCTGAAAGAGGAAGGTGTGAAATTTTTCAGAACTTTTAACAACATGAAAGCGTCCGTAGTAGAGCGATTTAACCGTACTTTAAAAACTAAAATGTGGAAATATTTTACCAGTCGTCGTACTTACCGCTACCTAGACGTGTTAGATCAATTTCTTTATAGTTATAACCATACTTATCATTCGAGTATTAAAAGGGCGCCCGCCGAAGTAACTCCGGAAAATGAAAGCGAGGTGTGGTTTACTCTGTACGGGGATATGGGGAATGAAAAGAGAAAGCCCTACGTGTTTAAACCGGGGGATACGGTTCGAGTATCCAAACAAAAATTAACCTTTGAAAAAGGATACGAAACTAATTGGACGGAAGAACTCTTTGTCGTGACCGAGTGTGTGCGACGAGAACCGCCCGTCTACCGGATCAAGGATTTGATGAACGAACCTATCTTAGGGACATTTTACGCAGAAGAACTTCAAAAAGTTCAACCTAAAGAGAACTTTGCTATCGAAAAAATCTTAAAAAAGCGAATGAGAAAAGGGCGATTAGAGTATAAAGTGAAATATAAAGGTTATCCTTCTAAATTCGACCAATGGATACTGGCTTCTAATTTATTTCATTTATAAATTGAAACGACATTTCTTTTGAGAATCATTCGCCAACATGTCTTTCTACGTGACGCTACCTTCGGACAGTTCTTTGAAATTTTACCCAGAAAATAAAATTTCACATTTTATTACGAGATTACCTTCCCCTCTTGATCTGAAAGGTGAATGGGAGGTCGGACTTGTGGAATTGATTTATCCACATATGTGGAGTAATATATTTGACGGAGGAAATGAATACGAATATGATGCAGGTATTGGAACGATGAAAAGAACTAAAATCTCCTTTGGATTTTTTGAAAGCCCTTCAGACATTATAAAATGGATGAACTATCAAGACTTCAACGGTTTAATTCAGATAAGCTACAACAAACATACTAGAAAAGTGAAAATTGGATTAAAACCAACAACTAGAATAAAGTTATTACCAGGACTTGCCGAAACTTTAGGCTTTTATCCGATCGAATTGGCTAACGATGATGATCCTATACGCGATAGTCCTTTTAAATACTTTGAAGGGATTAAAGAAGCTGACCCGAATTTTGATTTAAAATTACTTTACATATATTCGGATATAGCAGAACCTCAGATCGTTGGTCATATAGTATCCCCTTTGCTTAGAGTAATTACTGTGAAAGGTAAAGATGGTGATATGATTCACGAAATGTTTGACAGACCACATTATGTACCTCTATCAAGGAAAAACTTTCAAACAATTGAAACTGTTATAAGGACACACACAGGACGACTGGCGTCATTCGAGCGTGGGCAGTTGATCGTGAAACTTCATTTTAGACAAAAGTACCTCTCATAATGTTTGTTCCTTACAAGTGTTGTGCGAAATCTTTTGAAGATTATTACATTCATCAGTCAGGTAGTGGTTTGAACTACTACCAAGGTTCTACATTACAAAAAGGATATGGGTTAAGTGGGCTGTTTCGATCTCTTTTTCGAGCTGCAGTACCCCTTTTTAAATCAGGTGCGAAAGCTGTTGGTAAACAATTGTTTAATACGGGTGTAGATGTGTTGAACGACCTGTCACGAGGAGAAGATATAAAAAATGTTGCTAAGCGTCGGTTGAAAGAAGCTGGAAAAAATTTAACTGACAAAGCTGCTACAAAAATGAAAACAATGATTGGTTCAGGACAACGCTATAAAAAGAGAAAGCGATCTAACAAAACCATCATTCGTCCCAAAGTGAAGAGAGCGAAGACACACGATATTTTTGCTTAATCATGTCGGGTCTCATTCATAAAGATTCCCCAGCCTGTGTCAAATCTGAACTGGACTTGTTTTTGATACCACCTACCCAGACGGCTATTGAAAAAGGACATTTCGTTGAATTTCATCCTCTCGCGAATATTCGCGATGGGGGACCTGTGGAATTTAACATCACGGGTAATGGCGAAGAATACATTGATTTATCCTCCTCGCACATGTACCTAAAAGTGAAAATTGTGAATGCTGACGGAACCGCTCTGGCTGATAAAGAACCTGTTGCACCTGTTAATTTATTTTTTCATGCCTTGTTTTCCCAAATCGACGTGAGTCTGAACGAAAGATTAATATCCTCTTCGAGTAACACTTATCCATACCGTGCCTACATTGAAACTCTGTTGAATTTCGGTGCAGATGCTAAAAAAAGTTTACTAACCTGTGAATGTTTTTTCAAAGATGAAAATTTAACTGTATCCGATCCCACACAAGCTACACCCCAAAACCCCGGATTGTTAAAAAGACATGAACTCACCAAGACGAGTAAAATTTTAGATATGATCGGTCCATTACACTGTGACATTTTTCAACAGAATCGACTTTTACTGAATATGGTGGATTTGAAAATTAAAATGATTCGAAGCACTCCCCAGTTTTGTTTAATGGCAAAGCAAGTGAAAAGAAATATAACGTTGTGTTAGAACATGCCTCGCTGTTTATTCGAAAAGTGAAAGTGAACCCCGGAGTTTTATTAGGACATGCTAAAGCTTTGGAAAAAAATTCTGCAAAATACCCCATCGATCGAGTTTTATGCAAGACTTATACAATACCTGCTGGAAGTATGTCTTTCATGCAAGATAATGTACTTTTGGGTGCTATGCCAAAACGTGTCATAATTGGATTGTTAGATAATGCCGCCATAAGTGGTAAATATGACTTAAACCCTTTTTACTTTCATCACTACAATGTTAACTTTTTAAGTGTGTATATGGACGGTCAACCTGTTCCTAGCAAACCTTTGGAATTGAATTTCGAGGATAAAAACTATATAAGAGCTTATCATCGATTATTCTCTGGTTTCAATCGTGATGCTGGAAATTATATTTCGCGAGAAGATTTCGTGAATGGTCATACTTTGTATGCTTTTGATCTAAGTCCTGACTTGTGTGACGGTCCCCATCTCAACTTACAACAACAAGGAAATTTTAGAATTGAGATAAAATTCTCCACTGCTTTACAATCCACCATTTCTGTGTTTGTGTATGCAGAATTTGAGAACATTATTGAAATCACAAAGTCCCGACACGTCTTATGTGACTTTGCCAATTAATGAAAATGGATTCTCTGCAAATCAAGAATATTTTATCCAGTGATACAATTACGAAAAAATATTTTTTAGATGTTTTCCCAAGTGATCATCTACCCGAGGTGGTCGTGCGTTATCCAGCTTGCGTCGTATGTAACACAGATGACTCGTCTGAACCCGGAACCCACTGGTTAGCCTTTTTCATACAATCTGATGATGAAGTGGAATTCTTTGATTCATATGGAAACGACCCCGGTTATTTTAAAGGACCTATTATGAACTTTGCATCTCGATTTTCACATGTGAACTATAATCCTCTGATGCTTCAGAGTGCTATAACTGCCGTTTGTGGCCAATTTTGTGTTTATTATTTATATTGTAGATGTAGAGGAAAAACTCTGAAAGAATTTTTGTCTATGTTTGTGACCAAGAATATCTGTAACGACCATCGAGTCTATGATTTTGTTGCCAAAAGATTTCGTGTGTATGCTAATTTTTATCAATAAACACTTATTTAAACTGTATACATTTTGTGTCTGTGTTCATTTATCATGGAGTTTCCACATCTACAACATCCTTTCACTATGATTCTTGCCGGTCCTACAGGATGTGGCAAGTCTTTTTTTATGAGAGATTTGTTACATTTTAAAGAACAAATGTTTCATCCTACCATCGACAAAGTGGTTTGGTTTTATGGTATTTATCAAACTTTATACGATGAAATACCTGATGTTACTTTTGTAGAAGGTTTCCCATCAAATTATAAAGATTATTTGAATGGTAATACTTTGTTTGTGATAGATGATTTAATGGCCGAATGCAGTAACGATAAACGTTTGACTTCGTTATTCACGAAAGGTAGTCACCATTTAAATCTAAGTGTTGTTTTTTTAACTCAAAATTTTTTTCAAAAAGGGAGTGAAATTAGAACAGTGTCTTTAAATGCCCAGTACATTTTTCTGTTTAAAAATCGTCGCGACATGAGTCAAATTATGCATTTGGGTAGGCAGTTGTATCCTAAAAAATCAAAATTTTTTCAAGAAGTGTATGAAGATGCTACAAAGAAATCCTTCTCATACTTGTTTATCGATTTGAAAAATGAAACGGATGAAGATATGAGATTGCGAACACAAATTCTACCCAATCAAATTCAGTTTTTATACAAGTATAAATAAAGTTTTAGTGTATGTGAAGAGTTAGTTGCTAACATGACTTTGTCAAGAGAACAACTTAGTGACCTGGAATTGATTCGCTCATGTCCCAATAAATTACGTAAACATTTTCTTAAAAAATTACCTAATCGTACTGTTAAAGCTATCTGCGAGTGTGCGTTGAATGTTTTAAAAGGAAACGTGCCTCTTTCTACTACTCAGAAACGATCGTTGGCGAAATATAAATCGACTCTTAGAAAGATTGGAACGAAAAAAGGATCCTTATTCACTAAAAAGAAACTGATTATTCAACAAGGTGGATTTTTAAACATTTTAATCCCCGCTGCCATATCAGCCATCAGCACACTCTTCCATGGAATTCGCTAAAAAATTTGCTTTGGTACCTGAAGAAGCGTTGAACAAACACACACCTAATTGGATAAAGCTTTGCTAAAAATATTAAACAGTTCCTTACCAGATTATGAAAAAGTGCAACGCTATTATGAATTATTACAAAGAAAAATGAATTTACAAGAAAACAATCTGCCGTGGATTCAACGTTCTGATGAAGAAGTTGAACAACAACCTGCAAAACCCGAACAAGATTCTGTGAAACAAGAACCCACACCAACACAAGAGAGTGTGAATCCTGAACATATCAAACAAGAAATTGACTATAACCAACTTCCTTTAACTTTAGTACCTTCAAGAATGAAAAAACAAGCTTTGAAATTACTCGAATTTATTAAGACAAGTCCTCACAAACACAAACTAGAGTGGAATGAAAATGGAATAGTGTCTTTTAAAAATAAAAAATACAGAACTCTAACATTGCAGACTTTTTTCATTTAATTTTTTCTACAAACAAGAAAGTACCTATTAATGCACAGGGTGAATTGTTACAAGTTCTCAAAGAAATGCATGTACCTCAAAGTTTCATTAAAAATAAAAATTTGTTATCACGTCCTATGTCAACACCTAAAGTTAGAAAACAAACCCATGTAAACCCATTTTGGATCAGTCTTAAATAAAATTAATTTTTTTATTATTTTATGTCTCCTCATTCTTTCATTAAAATATGTAGACACGTGCAAGTTTGGACAAGACCCGAGAGGGGCCAGGTGGTGGGGATGAAGACATTCCTTGAATAGCTTTAGGGTATGTGGCAACAATTGACTTCCCACGGCTGACCACACAGGTTGGTTGGGAGGTGTCAGGTAGACGACATTCTTTTTACACCCTTAAGGTGTGTGGTAACTATTGATTTCCGGCGTTTGACGTCACAGGTTGGTCATTGGTTATTTTTGAACAATTGCGAGCGTGGGTTTGACGTCACGAGTTGAGAGGGTAGCATTCATTCTGCCTCCTGTTCTCGCTTTTGTAAGTTGTATTTTTTCATCGTGCTAAACTTTATTTCAAAATGAGTATCCACTTTTACTAGTATCGCCCAGTGGTCGAAACTCGACCATTTTTTTTGTAAAGCGAGGCAAAGCAAAGTTATTGCCTTGTCCTTAACGGAATGCAATTGCAACACAGCTGCGGCAATTGTTTGCCGATATTCACTCTAACTGAATCAGCAGAGTTTTACTTAATATAACTATTTCTCTCTGTAGATGTTAGCCTTTCCTGAAATGAGAGAAAATCGCAACGTGAAAACGCCCCTTGTTGTGTGATACAGCCCAGAAGCTAATAGGTACCATGTCAGACCAAGGTCCAACCAAGTATCAAATTCTCTTAAATTAATTCGATTGTTTCATAAAGTACAGTGTTTGAACAACAAAAAAAAAAAAAAAAAAAAAAAAAAAAGATATTTTTGAAAAATGGTCGAATTGAGTTCGGGAAATTTCAAAACCGAAAATCTAAAACATTTCTGAATCTTATATTTTCTACTTATATATGCAGAGAAAAGAATAATAAATCCACTTTTAAAAAAATAAAAATAAGTAGTCAATTTCACTTAATTAAAATGCAAGGAAATCTCAAAACGTGTAAATTCATCCAAAACCAGAAATCAAAAGTTTTTATGCATCTTCTACTTGCTTCTTCTACCCATAAAAGCTAGCAATAAAGACACTTTTTAAAAAAATAAGTAGCCAATTTCAGTTAATTGAAACGTAAAGAAAGCTCAAAACATGTAAATTCAGCAGAAAACGGAAATCGGAATTTTTTCCGTATCGTCTACTTATACATGCAGCAGTTAGTAACAAATCCATTTTCCTTTTATTTAGTATAAGGAAAGCGCAGCTGACGTCACACTCAGGGCAAAACACTCTATTCAGGGCAAAACATTGGTATTTCCACCAATAGAGGTTGTTCTTTTGCCACTAGTGAGTGTCAAACTCTGACTGATGGCTCGTTTGTTTGTAAACATGCCCTTTCCTTAGTTGAATATTTATTGTTTAAATATCACCCTTTGAAATGAAATGCTTATGTTTACATTCGAAACTGGAAGTTTGCCATTTTCTTTTTCTGGAGTTTTGTGATTTTAAATTAAAATTTTATCAATTTTACAGAAAAAATAACTCAATCAAACACATGTAGACAGTAACTTATATATAACTATAACCAAATATCTGAATTAAAATCGGCAGATAATTTCCGTTATTTTTTAATAATTTCTTACAAAAAAATCAATGGACAATTAACATAGAAAATCTTTTACATGGCTCCATGGACAGACAGTGACGTCATCACTTCGCTTGCGTATAGTGATGCTACATTATACAAATTACTGTGTCTATGGTTTTATTTGAGCTTTATGAAATTGCCAGATTTAACAACTTTCTACTTTTAGGTATTTTTTAATGTAAAGGAATACGTGTATAAAAGAGAAAAATGGGGGAAAATGCATAAAAAATAAATGTATTTTTAAATACCTTCTTGACATCGTAAGAAAATAATATTTGTATTCGCACCTTCCGGCTAACCATACCTTTCGAATGATACCATTTTCAACCCTCTACTCCCATAATTAATATGTTAAAAAGGGACAACAAATTTTATGCTTGCCTATTAATATATAGATGAAAACGGTCTTAATGTTAGTTATTATCCTAACTTTATCGAGAAAGAAAAAGCTGATGGCTATTTTAACGAGTTGAAAACTTTACCGTTTTACACTCCCACCTTTAACATTTGGGGAAAAGATGTTATGCCGAAACGTCAGGTGTTAGCATTTGGCGACGAGGGCCTGGTGTATGCATTCAGCGGTGCTCAAATTGCTGCCCAACCTTGGATCCCAATCATGATGGAACTTAGAAATATCGTCGAAAAGCATGTTGGATGTGCCTACAACTATGTTTTATTAAATCTGTATCAGAACGGACAAAGTTACATTTCCCAACATAAAGATAACGAATTCAGTCTGGATGATACTTTCCCTATCGCAGTCCTCAGTTTTGGTGTACCAAGGAAAATTGAATTTAAAAAGCCAAACACACCTTCTACAGTGATTGAATTAGACAATGGGTCTTTATACACTATGGCTAAACCTACGAATGAACTTTTCACTCACGGTATTGCTGTAGACCCTTCGATAAAGAATGCAAGAATAAGTCTTACTTTTCGTCATATTATTACTGTTTCTCGACCTTTGAAAAGACCTAGATTGGACTTAGAACAATCGTCTCCTGATAATGGTGGACAGTCTTCTAGTGAAAAAAACGAACAATCGGTCTCTGATAATATTGGACAATCGCCCTCTAATGAACTATTAGCTTCAAAATGTGATAACGAACTTTCTTGTGTTAAAAATGAACAATCTACTAGTGGTGAACTGTCTTGCGAAATTCCAAATAATGACTGGTTGGATAAATTTTTTCAACATAGGCAGAAATCAAATCCTATTCTAGGAGAATGGGATTTAGGTTGGTGTACATTCTTGCAAATCATTTTGGAAAATGAAAAAAATTTAAGGGTGCACATTCGTAATTTTACAGAAAATTGTGCTGGTGATCGTTTTCCTACAAAATTGGGTGTTATATTATTACCGATAACGTGGTTGGATTTCCAAAAAAATATATCTTCGTTTAAATTCAATTCTGTGAAGGATAGTTTTATATCAAACAACCAACTGTTAACAGCGTTTGTGAATGAAGACATGTGTTTGATGCAACAAATATTTTGCACAAAGAATGCCGGCTTTTATCTCAAGCCGAATGGTTTAAAATTGGTCAAAGATCAAATGAACAGATTGACCGAATTGAAAAGTCAGATTTCACATTGCCTTATGGAAAGTGTTCTCGTCAAACAAATCCCAACTTTGATTTCAAACAAGAGAATTGAATATGAGGAACATATGATTTTCGATGAAGCGCAAAACCATTATCTAACATCAATTTGTAGTGAAATTCAATCAAATATTAATACATTTTTCGAATGTAACGGGTGTGATTTGAATATAGATTGTCAGTTCGACCACGATTGTTTAATGTTAAACACTTATGACAAATATATCTTTTCTCAAGAAACTGTTTTGCTACATTTGAACACTTTTAAAATTGTTCAAAACATTATTTCAAAACATTGTTTGTGTAATTTCAATGAATCCTTTTTTAATAAGTTGACTATGCAATATTCCAAACTTATTTTGAGAAATATTTCTCAAATAATGTATAAATGGTTTGAATAAATCGCTTTTTGTATCAATATAAAATCTGTCTATGTTTTATTTCAAACTTATTTATTTAGTTTCTTTATGTATTTTATTTTCTAGGTAAAAAAAAAAAAAAAAAAAAAAAAAAAAAAAACTTATTTGAGAAAAGAAGAAAAAATAAAAAGAGAAATAAAACCTTATTTGATAAATAAAAAGAATATATTTAATTGGGAGAAAAACTTTCTTGAAAAACATTAATTTACAAAAATATTTATTTTATTTAGAATGATGAAATTTTTTCCATTATAAATAGATGAATTAAAAATTATTTACTTGAAAAAGAATTTGTAAGTAAAAGTAATTTATTTAAGGGGTAAATAAAAGAATTAAAAACTTATTTAAGGAATAATTAATAAAAACTTAAGAATTAAAAATTATTGTTAAAGAAAAACATTAATTTATAAATTATTTATTTTTATATTTATAAGAAAGAAATAATAATTAAGAATGTATTAAAAAATAAATCATTTTTTAATTAACGGGAATTAATAATTGTTATCTTTTTCTATAAAGTGAAACTTGAGGTAAATCTTACTTAAGAATTAAAAATTGTATAAAATAAGAATAATTCTTCTTATAAAAAACATATTAATTTACATAAAGTAATTTATTTGAGGGATAAAAACAAAATATTAATTTGTTTTAGAATTATTAAAAAAATTAAATTTCCTTTAAATAGAAATATTTATTTCGCTTTGAAGAGAAATGTTTACGAAATTAACTTCTTTTCCGAAAAATATCTGACAAGAATTTCACATTTTCTGTAAAGTGAAAAGTATAATACACGCTATCAAGATCTAAACTGTATCAAATTTTATACTATTCAATATAGTCACGTCTGCACCTAAAAAGGGGAATAACAATTGAAATCTACCCTCTTTTTTTTGGAAAGGGATGCATACAGAGAGAATCATCTCCCCTGCAGCGAAGATCAAATTCTTAACCTATTCTACACATCCCCCTCTCCTCTCCGAGATGGGGAAAAATCATATATGCTTCTTTCATTCAGATACTTGAATTTGTCCAGATAAGACGTCTCGCTCTTTCGCTCTGCTTAGTTTGTTTTTTTCCCGTGTTTTTGCACTTCAATATTATTACAATGGAATTTGCATTTGATGAAAATTTGCCAGCAATTTCCAACGTGAGAATTTAAAACATTTATTAATATTTCAAAATGTTTAGATTATTTTTTAAAAAATGTTTAAAAATATACTTAAATATATTTTTTCTCTCTTTTTTCAGTTCGAATTTGATTTTGGACTTAGCCAAGAGATAATTATGGGGGAGATATTAGAGAGTAACTGTATCGATTGGACATCACCGGTCAATTTCTCAGATGACGATTTAATGGTAAATATAATTTCTTTAAAAACTTGAAGAATATTTTAAAATATATTTTTTATACTCAAAATATTCTTTTTTTCTTATTTCAGATTGAGAGTGCCGATAAGTCTTCTGTAAAAGTACCCTCTGGATTTGAAAACTTCGATCCAATCCGTCGCTCGAACCAGGAACCTGCTAACCGTTCGCTCCTTCGAAAATCTGTAAGAAAAATGTTTTTTTTTTTCTTTTTCTAGGAAAATTTCAACATACGATTTGGACTTAAAATATTTTTATGTTTTTTTCTTAGGCACCATCATTAAATATCGAGGCGGGACCTTCACATCTCAGCGAAGCACCTGCAGAGCCAAAACCACACTGTGCGGTTTGTGGAGGTACTTTTTTCAATACGAGGGAGCTTAGAACTCATCTGAAAAGTCATATGGTACGTATTATTTCACTTTTTCTGTTTAACTGTTTGAATAATATACAATATTTTTAAAAATATGTTTTCTTTTCTTTTTTGCTCAAGGTTGTCCAGAGAGGTGCTGGATTTACTTCTAGGGAAGAACGTGTAAATTCAAGATCAGCATCTTCAGAACTTGAAGTATGTTAGTTTCAAAATTTTTGTGTTTAATTCGAGTTTTCAGAATTCATTTCTGCTAAAAATAAAATTCTCTCTTTAAAGTAATTAAAAAACTTGTTTAGATAAACTTAAAATAAATTTTCACTTAGAATAAAAATTAAATTCTCTCTTTAATGTAATATTAAAAGTTTTGTTTAGACAAACTTAAAATAAATTTTCACTTAGAATAAAAATTAAATTCTCTCTTTAAAGTAATAGTAAAAGTTTTGTTTAGATAAACTTAAAATAAATTATCTTAAAAATTAAATTCTCTTTTGAAAAAACTTAACAAAATAATTAAAACATGTTTTCCTTTCTTTTTGTTATTTTTTAGAATTCTATCCAAGTAACTTCTGGAGGCGAGCCGTTGACTGGTGAGAGTCGATGCAGCGATACCGCACCTATGCCTACCAATACCAATCCGACTGTTAATGGGATGGATGCCGATAGTTCTGGTGATGATGACATGGAAGAGACAACTGCAAAATCAAAGGTAAAAACTTCTCGGGACTTTGGGAGTATTGCCCTTTTTCATGACTCGAGGTGGAGCATTAGGCACGATCTGAAATTCAGGCGCATACCGCCCCTCAGTCTCGCGTTAGACGCAAACTCCCTCTTTCCTATCTTCTATAAAAAAAATGTTAGGTTTTCAAAAACTAATTTCTCTTTAAGTTAGAAATAAACACTCTCTCTAAGATAAAAAAAAATCTTGCTAGGTTTCCAAAAAACTAGTTTTCCACTAAGTTAGAAATAAATCCCCTCTAAAAGTAGGTTTGAAAAAATCCTGTTAGGAGAAAAAATAAATTTCTCTCTAAAAGTAGGTTAGAAAAAAAATCTTGCTAGATTAAAAACACTTGTTAGTGAAAAAATAATTAAAATTTTTAAAAATAATTAAAATACTAAAATAGGTTTTTTGTCTATTTCAGACTTATCCTGTTTGCAAAAAAGTATTTACCCATACAGGAACCTTTAAAAGACACGTAAGAAGCCACAACACCGAAAAACCTTTCAGTTGTGAAGAGTGTCAAAAAGCATTTTCAAGAAGAGATAGCCTTCTTAGACACATGAAGGTGCATGAAGGACAAAAAATATTAAATTGTGAAGTTTGTGGAAAAAAATTCGGCCGAAAAGAACATTTAGATAGACATCTAAGAATTCATGAACGTCAAACTTCATTTTCTTGCGATGATTGTGGCAAAACTTTCGATAGAAGGGACAACTTAAGAAGACACAAGATAGTACATGAAAACACCCTGACACACCCTTGTCTGGAATGCAGTGAAAAGTTTTCAACTAAATATAATCTTATGCGACATCAAAGATCTTTCCACTGTAAAAATAACCCTCAGCCTTTGAAAAAAATTAAAATTAGTAAAAATATAAAACCGAATAAAAATTCATTAAATGTTTTTTGCACACACCTAATTCACCCGACTGAAGAAACCTTGAAAGACTTAGATGTTTTTTTCGAAGATAACCACCAAAAAATCTGCGAAATTTTGTAAGAGGAGGTTTCTATAAAAAAATGCAATAAAGTGGCACAGTGTTTTTAAAGCCGAATTTTCCAAAGTTTTAGAAAATAAGGAAAAAGAAATAGCTATATTTTATTTCACCTCTCAAGTTTTTATTTAATTCACCTCACATGAGTTAAGCACCCACACTTATGAAATGGCTGCAAAAATTAAACAGAAGGTGGAAGATTTTGTAAATTTAGGGTCGGGGTGGGTATTGGAAAAAATAATAAATTTAGAAATTAAATGTGCTAAATACCATCCCTTACGTGGCGGGAAATTCATCCCCACCCCCACAAGTTTATAAGGAAAGCACGCCTTAATAAATATCCAAAATAATGACAATAAATGTTTAATTTGGGCTCTATTAGCTCACAAATTAAAATTCAATACAAATCCTGACAGAGTTAATAAATATTATACATATGAAAATCAAATAATTCTAGGTGACATTACCTGCCCCGTACCTTTCACAAAAATCCCTGAAATAGAAAAATTAAACCATTTAAGAATTAACGTCTTCATATATGATCAAGATAATGAAATTTGTCCTCTCTATATTTCCTCACGGGAAGATGAAGACGTGATAAATTTGCTTCTTTTAGAAGATGTGGAAGGCAATCAACACTATGTATATATTAAACACTTTTCAAGATTATTAGGGCATAAAACAAACCATAACGGTGTAAGATTTTATTGTTTCCGCTGCTTACACAGATTTTCCAGAGAAGATCTTTTAAAAGACCATCAAAAATATTGCAAGAACCATCCGATTCAAAATATAAAAATGCCTAATCACACCAATAATAAATTATCGTTTACTTCAATCCATATGCAACACCCTAAATCCTATATCATATATGCAGACTTCGAAAGTCTAATAAGTCCCATCTCCACTGCTAATCCTAATGATAATACCTCCTTCACCATAAAAACAGCTCAACACATACCTTGTGGATATGCCTACCTCATCGTGGGTCCCGATGGGGATTCATATAAACCCATTCAAGTGTTCAGGGGTGCTAATGCCGCTGAACACTTCATTCAAGCTATCCTACAAGAAAAAGACGAAATAGCCCAAAAACTTAAGTACATCACACCCATGCAGTTGACACCGGATGAAGAAATTTCATTCCAACAAGCCACCACCTGTTGTATCTGTGGAAACACCTTATTACAACAACGAGTAAGAGACCACGACCATCTTAGCGGTAAATATAGAGGTGCTGCTCATGTGGGGTGTAATTTAAATTTGAAACAACCGAAAAGTATCCCCGTCATCTTCCATAATCTCAAGAACTATGATGCACACATAATAATTTCAGAATTAGGCAGTTTAGAAAATTATTCCATAGAAATTATCCCTAACACAATGGAAAAATACACAGCATTTAAATTAGTAAAAAAAAAATTGTCCTGTTCATCTCATATTCCTCGATTCTCTGCAGTTTTTACCTTCCTCTTTGGAGAAACTCGTGGAGAATTTACAACAAGATGAATTCCACCTCCTAAAACAAAACTTCAATCCAGAAACAGATTTCTCTCTACTTTTAAGAAAGGGTGTATACCCATATTCACAAATGAAAAGTTTTTTTAATTTTGAAGAAAGCCAGCTTCCTCCTCCCAGCGCTTTCTACAACGAATTAATAGATGAGGACATTTCTTCTGAAGACTACAACCATGCTCAAAAAATTTGGAACACCTTTAACATGGAAGATTTTGGTGAATACCACAATTTATACGTCAAGGTCGATGTGCTGTTGTTGGCAGATGTTTTCCAAAGTTTTAGGAAACTCTGTCAACAATATTATGAGTTGGACCCCACTCATTGCTTTACAGCACCTGGTCTTTCATGGCAAGCGTGTCTGAAAATGACATCTGTTGAGCTTGAGTTGTTTTCTGATGTGGATATGCTTCTCTTCATCGAGCAGGGTGTCAGAGGAGGAATCTCCCAAATATCACAGAGATATGCCAAATCAAATATTCCCGGGACTGCAGAGTATGATCCAACATCTCCATCTCAATACATTACCCAAGCAGCACAGAAACGTTCTCTGAACGTTCAAAAATTGTTCTGCAAACACGTTCTAAGAACGTTCCCTTTGAACGTGTTATAGACGTCTATTTGTCCATCTTGAAGACGTACAATAGTACGGTTCAGGGAACGTTCAATGAACGTGTAGCTATCACCATTGGTGTTATAGAAGCGTTCAGAGAACGTTCTATGTATACGGTCTCAGAACGTTCTGAACGTTTTTAGAACGTTTTCAAAACGTTATACACATTTTCAGAACGTTCTAGAAAACGTACTGTAAACGTTCTAAAATAGTGCAATAATAATAAAAAAAAAAAATAAAAAAAAAAAAAAAAAAAAAATGTGACGTCATTATAAAAAAGCACCCCACTACTTTTTTTTTTTTTTTTTTTTCAATTCAAATAATGTTTCAGAAATTTTAACATACTTACTATTCCTTTAATTTCAACGTATATGCATGAAAAATTCCATATTCTACGACAGTAATTCCCAAAAAGTGTCATAACGTCGCTATATCCCTTAAAATATATCTTATACTTTTGCATTTAAAAAAATATATATATATATTTATTTCCCTTAATCTGAAGAAAATGAAGATATAGTATTCATTACAAAACTTTGAATAAACACCATAAAATGCAAGAACTCGCAACAATTGTTTCGTGTCAAAAGAAGACACAACTTTTTTTCAGGCGAACAATGTAGACATGAGAGCTGCAAACAAGCACGTTGAGTACATTGAATGTGTTGCCGCTTTGTTTGTAACAGTTGCATTTTCTTGAATTTTATGGTGTTTATTCAAAGTCTTGTAATCAAAACTATTACGTCATTATCTTCAGATTAGGAAAAAAGAATTTTTTTTTTTTAATGCAAAAATTTAAGGAATTTTTTAAGGGATGTAGAGATGTTATGACACTTTTTGGGAATTACTGTCATAGAATATGGAACTTTTCATGCATATACGTTGAAATTAAAGGAATAGTAAGTATGTTAAAATTTCTGAAACATTATTTGAATTAATAAAAAAAGTAGTTCATATCCCTGTTGTTGTTTGTATCATTATTCTTCATCTGCTATGCACAACTAAACTCTTGAATTATTTTGCTTGTTTTAATCCTTGTGACTCCAAATGCATCATTCTGTGAGTAATTTTAGTAAATTACTGTTTTAGTATTATACAATTTTACATAAATGCATTAAAATATAATATTATTATGTATATTAAAATTTCTCGAAATCTATTTAAATTTACAATAATAACAAAAATTTTTAATTTAATTTAAAAAAAATATTTTTACTGTTTTCCTAATAAAAGTTTTATTTTTCCACCGTTTGTACATTATTTTAGTTTAGCCATAGAATCTAGTCTGTGTATTAATTTTTAGATTCATTGATAAGTTAAAATTTTAAAGATTTTTTTTATTTATATACTGAAGTTTGTTGGAAAGTTTTTTCATTTAAAAATGAAAATATTTTTAAAACATTAGCTTATGAATGTATACACAAATTAATACCTAGAAGTATTTAGACTCTATTTCCAAACTATAGTAATACATAATCGATGGAAAAATAAAACAAAACTTTGTTAAGAGGAACATCTAAAATATTTTCAAAAAATTAAAACTAAAAATTTTATTATTATTGTAAATTTAAATAGATTTTGAGAAATTTTAAACTTAATGATATTATATTTCAAAGCATATAGAATGCAAAACTGTATTTAAATAATTTATTTAGAGTTTAAAAAATTTCCATACATATGCATTGATATACAACAATATAAATAAAGTTTTCTCCAAAACTACTTAAATTTAAAAATAACAAATTTCAATTTTTTTTTTTTTTTTTTTTTTTTGAAATTTTTTTAAAAATCTCTTTCTAACTAATTTTTATTATTTTCACCTGATTTTATATTACTGCAATGTAACAATAAATTCTAAATATATATGAGAAAAAAAAATAAAGCGCAGTGCTTTTCTTTGGGTGTGGATTCAATAATTTGTTAATGTTTTAAAAACACTTTTAAGCTTGAATGCTAAAACTTAAACTTCAGCTCTCAAACATAAAAATATTTATAAGAAATTAACTAATCATTCTACTAAAATATATCGTTAAACAATAGTAATATGAAACCAGCAAAAAACAAATTAGAATGGAACATTTTAAAAAATTTCAAAAATAATAATAATAAAAATATTTTGAATTTACTTTTAAAAATTTAAATAATTTCGGAGAAGTTTAAGCTCACATAATATTGTTATATTTCGATGCACATATTTATAAAATTTGTAATTCTTAAAATAGCTAAAATTGTAATATGTAAAATGAAATTAAACTTATCTTTTATCTGTAGATTTACTTCGTCTAGCAGCAAATCTTAACTGAATAAAGCATGAAATTAAGCAGATGGTATCATTAAACGACTCATTACGACTACTGTCTTCGCCTTCGCGCTTCTCCTCACTTGTTTTGATTTTTGAAAATACATCCGGCTGGCAACCATACGAAAACTGAACGGTTGGCGAGATTCTGTAAAACATACGATTATTATTTTAATTCTATTATTAAAAAGAAACTATTTTATTTTTATTCTATGTATTATTATTATTTTTTTAATGTTTTTAAAGTAAAATTTTGAAATTCGATCGTAGCTAAAATAGTAAATCCTTGTTTCAGAATGCCTATGTTACTTCAAATAAATTGCATTGTTATTTTAGTTTTAAAAAAAAACTAATCATCAAAACCAGGGCCTGTTTACCGAATAGGTCCGTGAAGCCCGGGCTTACTCAAGAATTTACAAAGGGGTCCCCCAAAATCTCACTTTTTAAAATATTTTTTTTAATAATTTTTTGTCCAAGATTTTTTTATTTTTTATTTTTTATACGAAACTTTTATCTAAACTACGAAACTCACTAGGCAGTCTTGTGTTTGTTTATAAAAAAGTATTTTAAATGACATATCATTTTCTATTTATTTATTTATTTTGCATTCATATTAATGCATTTTATGTTTTCTAAATATAAAGTCCATAATTATAGTTTGAAATGAAAAGAAGTTTTGATTTGAATAAAATTTAAGTACTTAATGTTTGATATTGTCTAAAATTATCTGCAGCATCCACTACCATTTTGTTATCAGGGTGCTTTGTAATTTATTTTTCACTGACAAAGTATCTACTACTATATTATTAGGAATTGTGTAATTACATGAGATTTGTGTGTATTCGAATGCCATTTCCTTTCTGCACCGTGTCAAATTAATATAGAATTAGCATTATATGTTAAATAATTACTGTTCTGACATCATTTGCATAAAAATTAGACTAGATATTAACTTATGCTTCTTCTTCTTCTTCTTCTTTTTTTTTTTTTTTTTTTTCTTTTTTTTTTTCCTTTAAAAATGTTATGGTGAATAGTCACATAATTTAAGCTTGCATAAAAATCTGTACATATAACAAAGAATAGATGATTTGTATAGGACTAGGGGGACCCCCTGAATGATACCTCTCTTACCTCGCTTTTCAGTCTTAAACGGGCCCTGATCAAAATAAAATAGAATAAAAATTGCATAGAAAAATTACATTCACAGTGAAAAATAAAAGAAATTCAATAAAATTTTATATTTATTACTTTTTGTTCTGTTTTTGCTCTTTAATTGAAGAAACTGCTTAAACGGTATGAAACATAAACTATTGTATTATGTAATTTGAAAACAATTTATATATATATACACACACACACACACACACACACACACATATATATATATATATATATATATTATTCAAATATTACAGTAATTACGCATGTTTTATTAATTTTAAAAATGTTGCAATTCGTATAAATTATAAAAAACTTTTCAAGTAATTTTTACCTTTATATTAATCTCAAGTGAAATTTACCTCAGTAATGACACATCAATTCTGTATATCGTTTTAATTAAGAAGGAAGAAATCCCACAAAATCTAGTTTTAGATCATTTATTTTATTTTATTTTTTCTAAAAATGAAAGCATAAAATAGATTTTTTTTAATTATTATTGTGGTTGTCTTTGTATATCGTTTAAAATTTGCATACGTCCTATATTACTATACTTTAAAAAAAAAAGAAAGAAAAAGTATAAAAAAGAAGACAAAAGTCGAAAAGAATTTCACACACTGAAAATTTACTTTGCGTGAGTTCGACTTATATAGGGCATGAAAATGATTTCGGATCCCTATAAACCTATTATTAATACTGATCATATTCTACAGGAAACACAGTATTTTACATCTAAATAATGTATGCTAATTTTGCTGTAATGTGAAGATTATACAACTTTTCAAATATGTTTTAAAGAAAAAAAGATCCCATAGACTCTAATATGTCGGAATTATTTTCTGAGATCCTGTAAGAAAACGAAAACTACTTTTTTTTTTTTTTTTTAAATAAAGAATGCACCACAGTAAAGCTGAATAATATATCAGAGATGTTCTAAAATAATTAACTGAATTAGAGAACGGAAAGATAGATACACAATGGAACCAAAATCATAAACGCATTTTGAATTTGTTATAATGTTAAAAATGCATAAAAGAACTAAAAATGCTCTTTAAGAAGTTTTCACGTATATCTCCCAATGTATCTTAATATTTTTCTCTCGCAACGTGAATCTTATGTTGATCATGCCACATTTTATAGAAAACATGTTTTTGTGCATATGAATAGTATATGAGTATTTTCTGATGTTTTATGCAGCATAAAAATAAAACAAATATTTCTTTGCAGAAGTATCTGTCATAGTCCATGATATGCCAGAGTCCTTTTCAGACATCCCGTACATAAAACAATAGCTTTATTTATATAATTTACAATTAAGAGAAAACTATAATGAACTTGAAAAAAAAAAAAAAAAATATATATATATATATGTTTCAAAGTATCATAAAAACATTTTTAAAATTAACCTCCCCCCCCCCCCGTAAAGAAAGAAAAAGGGGGGGGGGGGTCGAAAAATAGACAAACCGATATCATATAATATTTTAAAATTTGCCGGAAAATGTTATTAAAAAAAGTATTATGTATAGATAAATAAACACACACACACATATATGAGAGATCCTACTGCGGAGATTTTAATATATTTATTTTTGGATAGTAATTTTCCCTCTAGTTTATTCCAGAGTATACAAAAAAATTCTGTAAGAAAAAAGTGGGACATAAAACATCAATAAATATACATAATACATATATTTAATTATTCATCCATATGTGTCTTTAATTTTTCAATTATTAAATTTAATAATTAGTATTTGATCGGTATAAGATTTAAAATATGAGTTTTAATTTTAAAACAAAAATTATCAGAAATTAAGCATTATTCAAATATGTTAGCTCTCCCAAGAAAGTTGAACAATATTTATGATTTCGGTTTGTCTGTCTGTCTTTCTTGAGTATTTTTAGAATACCTTGAATGTGATTTTGTGTTAGCTATGACAGTGTTATTTAGCTCACTATGTCATGTTCTTTATTGAAAATAGTATGAAAGCACAGTTTTTTTTTTTTTTTTTTTTTTTTTTTTTTAATACAAGGATTTGCAAAAAGAATTCAGATACATTACAGTCTATGACGATTATTTCTTTAAAGCGCATTATAATATTTTGAATCAGCACAAAAACAAACAGAATAAACATATATTATTTAGATTCACAAAAGCATTTTCTCTATAGATTATGCTAATTGCTACTGTTAGCAACGATTTGCATATTTGGACACAAAGAGATGTAATGGAAAACGCTAGAAATGCATTTTCAGTTGAGTTATGCATTTTTCAAAATTTCAAATAAAGGTAAGATTAATTAATAATCTTTGTTCGTCTGCCTGCATTCACATTTCCATAAATAATTTAAATAATCTTTGAAATCAATATGTATCATTCAGGTTCTATAGCTAAAGTATAAAATATTTCTTACAAAAAATCTTGCACCTAATACAACTAATTTGTGAAAAAAATAAAAAATAATTCGAATAAACATTGGTCTAAAAGAGGCATTTTAATTAATTGAATTTCAGCGTATTTATGCTACAGTAATCATAGCGAATTTAATATACATATTTCTGATTAAATAAATGAAAATAGCAAGATTATCAGTAATAATTCCTTTAAAGAGAAATATGTGGATTCATTGGAAAATTGTCGATGTGCATTTGCATGATCCTATGCGTTTTTTAAATAGGCATCCAAATAAACAGTTATAAAAAAGAGGGGGGGGGGCTTTAATTCTTTTATATTATTTTCTGTAAAAACAAAGGAGAAAATCGCCACAAAGAGCGAAACACACGCCTAAGTTATAAACCACTGCCATCCGCATAGCATACGCAGATGTTTGTGGCTGCTGATAATGCAAATAGTATTATATTTATTCAACTCAAGCTTCTTTTTAAAAGCAAGGATTTATACATTCAAAAATTAAACCGTTATATATATATAAAGTATATATATTAAGGTTTTTATGTACATTTAAAACAATAGTAAATGTAAAAAAAAATAATGAATAATTAATTTGTAGATACAAGTAATATATAATATTTAACATGTAAGTATCTCGATACTTGAACAACTTTTAAATCACAAAATATTTCAGAATCAAATATATAATATATGTATATAATTACATCAAACTATTTTTTCTGATTTTTATGAACAAAAATAATGTAGTGAAAAAAAATCTTAGTGTCATTTTTTAAAAAAATAATTTAAATAATAATAATAATAAATCTATTGTGTAACAACAAGCCGACTTCAATTACCTACATCTACACACATTATATACTGCTTTTGGATATAGTGTGGTCAAGAGACATAAAATTGATATGCATTAAACATCTAACAATTTTTGAACAAATTGTCCTAACTTAAGACTTAAGAACAATCTAATATATACGTATATCTGACAACTTCTCGTTTTTTTCTCTCTCTCTCTCTCTCTTTCTTTTTTTTTTTTTTTTTTTTTTTTTTACACCATTTTCTCTGAGTAAAAATTTTCACCTTATTTAATCATTAAAACTTTATAGGAAATGTATGAAAAATTCCTATAAAATATTTCCGGTCAAAAAAAAAAAAAAAGTACAAATTGGCAGCTATACATACTGCGTTAAAAACACACAAAAGAAAGTTTATATATCGAATTTAAAAAATCGATAAAACTATTTTTTAAACACCAATTTCTGACCTACCTAATCCTGATGCCTAACAATTTTCCAGTAGTAACTAGAAATTACGAACGAAAATACATGTAAAAATTGGGATACGTTGCAAATTTGAAGAAAATCATTAGAGCCGTCTTTGAGATAGAATTTTATATTCGCTTACGGTTTTACCTAAATTTGGTAAATTAACCGCGTTATCCTAAACCTAAAATCACATACAAATGGACGTCTAGATGGAAGTTAGAATGACGAGTCAGAAGAAAATCCACAGAGCCGTTTTTATGCACTTGCGAGACTTTTTAAACAATATTATTCAGTTATAAATTTTTATATTAATATTATATTTAATGTTAACATTTTATGAAACAAAAAAATAATACAACTCAAAAATTATCTGAAAAATAGTTTTACATCGTTCAAGAATATAAAATAGAAATTTTATTGCAAATATCAGATAAACAAAATTTAAAATTATGTTAAAAACCAGTCTACCTCATCTCTTTTATTTTCCAACTAATATTATTTTTAAACGTATCAAGAAATTCAAGTTCATTTTTTTTTTTTTTTTTTTCCCAAATTTTTTTATACATTATAAGTGGAAATGAATCGCTTTATAATATTCATTATAGTTCACTGAAACAGAACGTGTTATGACGGTGAACTATTTAACGTTTTTCATAAAACTTTAATTGCACGTATTATGGATGGTACAAAACACACCTTTTTAGAACGTTCCAAATAATACTATTTTTGAACGTCGAGTAGAACGTTTTTGTGACACGAAACACGGTGTTTGAACTATTGCAACCGTTATTTGACGTTCAGAGAACGTTCTGGTGCTACTTGGGTATGTACTGGGATAGTAACAATTTGTACGGGTGGTCCTGCTGCCAGCATCTTCCAGTTGGTAGCTTCGAGTGGGTAGACCCACTGAACTTTTCATCACAATCCATTCTGAATTTACAAGCGGATGCACCCGTCGGATTTATTTTCGAGGTGGATTTAGACTATCCCCAACATCTACACGACACTCATTCAGAATATCCACTAGCACCTGAACATATCACAATTCAAGAAAATATGCTATCCCCTTATGCTAAAGAAATCCTCAACAATAGACCCTTCACTTCCTCTAAGAAACTCATAACGAATCTCAAACATAAGAAACACTATGTCACCCATTATAGAATTCTACAGTTTTATCTTCAGTAAGGTTTAATTCTCTCTAAAATCCATAAAGTCCTACAGTTCAGGCAAGCACCTTGGCTCAAACCGTACATCTCTTTTAACACCGAAAAACGCAAGCAGTCTAAGTCCACCTTCGAAAAAAATTTCTTCAAGTTACTCAACAATGCAGTCTTCGGAAAAACAATCGAGAATCTTCGAAAACGAAGATATATTCAGCTCTGCAATACTCAAATAAGAGCTGAGAAAATCGTCGCCTCCCCATACTATAAAAATTTTAAAATATTTAATCAAAACTTAGCAGCAGTGGAGAGGGTGAAGAGTTTGATACTAATGAATCGTCCTGTGTACGTTGGATTCACCATCCTTGAACTTTCCAAACTTCTAATGTACGACTTCCACTACAATTTCATCAAGAAAACATATCAAGATAAAGCAAAGTTACTTTTCACAGACACAGACTCACTCACATACCACATCACAACTCCAGACATCTATGAAGACATCAAACAACACCTGCATCTTTTCGACACTTCAGAATATCCTACAGATCATCCACTTCATTCACAAGAAAACAAAAAAGTTGTTGGGAAGTTCAAGGATGAACTAAATGGAAAATTTATCTACGAGTTCATAGGATTAAAATCCAAGATGTACAGCATAAAGTCCGAATACGGGGAGAAAAAGACGGCAAAGGGTGTGTCAAAGGCCTATATCAGAAAAAAATTAAAACATCAAAATTATAAAAATTGCCTACAGGAGCGGAGAATTAGCATGGCCCACCAAATAAAAATTGGTCAAGAGAGTCACAAACTTTATACGATGCATATAAATAAAGTGTCACTCTCACCATTTGACGACAAGAGATATTTGTTGAATGATGGGATACACTCCTTGGCCTATGGTCACTATCAAATAAAATAAAAAATGAAAAAAATATTGAAAAATAAGAAAAATGAAAAAAATTGAAAAATGAAAAAAATTGAAAAAATGAAGAAAAAATTAGAAAAAAATTTGGGGCGTCGCACACATGCGGCGGGTGGATGGTGGGTCCCCTAAAAAAGAAATTAAAAAAAACTTAAGATTTGAAAATAAGAAGATCTGAAACATGCAAGAATGAAAATTAGAAGACCTGGAAGATAGAAGATTGAAAATGAAGTTGCAATATCCTAGAAAAGTTAGAAGATCAGAAAAAATTGGGGCGTCGCACACATGCGGCGGGTGGATGGTGGGTCCCCTAAAAAGGAATAAAGAAAAACTTAAGATTTGAAGAAAAGAAGATCTCAAACATACAAGAATGAAAATTAGAAAACCTGAAAATTTGAAGACCTGGAACATAGAAGATTGAAAATGAAGTTGCAAGATTTCAGAAAAGTTAGAAGATCAGAAAATGATGATTCAAGTTCAAAAAAAATTGGGGCGTCGCACACATGCGGCGGGTGGATGGCGGGACCCCTTTAAAACATCAAGGAAAAATAAAAATAAAATGAATAAAAAAATAAGAAATCCTCTTTTGAGGATTTCAAAGAAAGAAGGAACTCTTCAAATGAGTTTCCAAAAAATATATGTTTGTACAGTTTAAAAAAGAACTGTGCAGACATATAATAGAA
Source organism: Salticus scenicus (assembly GCA_963930645.1). NCBI lineage: Eukaryota > Metazoa > Arthropoda > Arachnida > Araneae > Salticidae > Salticus > Salticus scenicus. Next base: position 176,082,214 of record OZ005654.1, read on the forward strand.
AAATCACATACACTCACACACATTCATACCTAAGATACAGTCATCAGGCTATATTTCCATAGGTCCGCGGTTTCGCGCTCGAAAACTACTGTCTTATGGAAATATTTTTACTGCAAGGTGCCGGGTTCGAACCCTAGTCAAACTTCTCTATTTCTTTCATGGTATATTCGCATCCTTAAATTCGTATATTTCATCGACTCCTTTTTTATTTCGCAATTTTCAAATTTTTAATTAATTTCTTAATTAACCTCCTAATTAATTTTCTAATAACTCACAAACAATATCCTGCTTTTTACATTCTACCACAAAACATCGCTTTAAAACCATCGTCACCTTTTACTAAAAATCACTAATTAATTTTTTTAATTAAATTTCCTCATTAATACCCTCGTCATCTTTTACGATTAAGTTAGAGGAAGTCTCAAGGTCAATACCAAGTCATCCACACCCCTCAGGGGGTGGTGTGGCACCCGCACGACTTGCCGGTGCCGCAGTGCCACCCCCTCCTGTGTTAAAACTCTCCTTTTTCCCCTACTTGCGTAAAAAGGGGGTGTAAATTTAATGGTCCCATACAGCACACTTGGTTCCAGCGATGTTCCAGGTACATCGCAATGTCTTCTCTTATTATCATCACATCTAAGAGGGATGCAAATAGAACATCGCTGAGACACAAAAACAGATCATCGCTGAGATGTAACGTTTGCGATGTTCTAGAGATGTACTGTAGATGTATGTGATGTACTAGAGATGTAGCATGCGATGTCACAAAGCTGAGATATTTCCACATCCCTAGAACGTATTTGGGATGTTCCAGAGATGAGCAGAACGTCTATGCAACATCGCAATGTCACAGTGCGATGGTCTTGCAACGTTCCAGAGATGTAAGTGTGCTGTATGGGGTGTATTCATTCAACCAACTTTCTTTACCAAAATATTGAAAAAAAAAAAAAAAAAACAATGTCGAGTTTTCGTAAAGTTGAAAAGATAATCGCCAATTAAAATATATTGGTCGCCAATGGCAACCAGGCGACCGTATTCCACGATCCCTGGTTATAACCGTTGATAAACGTATCAAAAGTTATACTTAAATATAGTATATATAATTCTTTCATTTAGGTAATGCTCTTTCCTTCGAGGCCATTTATCTGTGATTATTCTTTTTCTTAGAAAAAAAAAAAATATTCGTACTGAAGTTTCCCCACGACATTTGTCTTTTTTTTTTTTTTTTTTTTCCCGCTGCATATTCTACTTTCTGGATGATCTGTATTATTTGCATCTACTATAAAGTTTGGTAATGGGCAGCTCTTCATACGTCCGGGTCCATTCCATCACGATAGATACTCGTTAGGTGATTACGGTAAAGTAAAGGACAAAGCAAAAAAAAAAATTAAAAAAAATTCTCTCCTTCTAATTTAATTCTAATCTTGCTCTTCTTTTTCTTTTCGTTTTCTTTTTTCTTTTTGTCGACATAGAAATGTGTTTTAGAGGTAAACTTTCTACGTTATACTGTATAAGTTCGAACGATACAAAATACTGATGACTGTCATTAAGTATCAATCCAGAATTCATATCCGTGAAACGCAGTCAAGGACATCTTTTATTGAAATTAATTCTAGTGTCTTATGTTCCATTCATCATCTTTAGTTCGTGATTTAAATTTCTTCTCTTTTGTAACTGCTATATAATTAAGAAGTTTGGTGCATCTCACCTCCATGATGCATCTTTATACTGATTCGAACACAGGCTACGACACCTTTGCTGTAATTTTGAGAACAAAATGTAACCGAAATTGTGAAATTATGTATAAACGATAGGTAATTAACCAGTTGCGCTCCTGCAATCTTGAGACTCGCAGGAAAACATGCTCTGCTATCTGTAAATCCACAGCTGTTTTAGCTCTTCTCCCCCCCCCCCCTTAGTTAGCCCTGAGAACTAGCTAATTACATTGCTATCTATGCAATAACAAAATACCTAATTGAAAATCCACGCCCCCATCACATTAATACTATTCTATTTTCACATGTAAACAACCTCCGATGGAGTAACATCTTAATTTTATTCAGAAAGAAATCGTAATTTGTGAAACTAGTTGATATTCTAACTCGTCATGCCTGTTTACATGTTTGTTTTTGCACATTTTAAAATGCATAATTTATTTTAAACACTTTCCGACATAAAGTTTTTATGACTTCCGTTTATTTGTCTAGATGTCCTACGATCTATCTTTTGTAAATATAATTCGATATATACAATTATAGTGGGACTTCTGTATTTAACGCGGTTACTGAATTTACCAAAAAAAAAGTACGTTACGAAGTAAACTGACTCGCTTTTTATAGTATTTTGAACTTTATAAAGACAATTTTTAAATCCATAAACGTAGACCTTAATTTCTGGTTTAAAAAATAAAAAATAAAATAAAACGTATAGGAACCCTAATGTTTTTCAGAACTTATGTTTAAATCTATCAACGAATTTTGAAAACGGTTTACTCCAGTTTTCGAATTTCAATCAAATTTTACAAAAAATCAATAAGGCAAGTCTCATTTTGCATTTGCAAAGTCCAGTTAAACTGATTATTTTCTCTTCTTTGGAAACAACTTTCTTATATTCTACTGTTTATTTTTCTGCTTTTGATATTTCATTTGATACATATAACTTGAAATTATGGACTATGGCTGAAATTTGATACACAATAAAAGATAAACATACAAATTATTTTTCACGTAAAAATTTACCGAAAAAAAAAAGTATAGAATCTGAATTCCCGTGAGTTCTACTTAAATTAAGCCCTGAATAAACTCTAAATATCATGTAAAAACAGCATTAAGTTTTACTCTTTAACATCTTCTAACAAAGTTAAATATTTATAACTTCAGCTTGTCAATCTGTCTCTTTAACTGTCCGTCTGTCTGTGCTCGCTCTAACTCCCGTAAATATTCATGGAATTCCTTGAAACTGATATGTACTATTTAAGTGCACTATGAAATATTCTCTATTGAAAATAGTCTAAATATCTCCTCTGGGTTTTCTATAGGGGCACTCAAAAGAATTTAAATGTATTGCGTTCTATGACAGGTATTTATATAAAACCTATTTTAATACATTTATATAGCAGTAACTATAATTAAATTGACAATTTATGATTAAGATACACAAAAGCATGTTTTCTATAGAATGTGGTATATGATTAGCATTAATGTTTACAGTGACTCACAAAAAGTATTCAGATACATTGGAGGTTGTAATTGGAAATAGCTGGAATTGAATTTTTAGTTGTGTTAAACGTTTTTAACACTTTTCAACATTGTTTAAGAATAATTGTGACTTCAGTTAGTCTAATTATCTCTCTGCCTGTCCGCGCTAGAACTCCGTAAACATTCATAAAACTTCTCGAAACTGATATAAGTTAGTATGACAAGTTCTTTACTGAAAATGATCTAAGCAGCCCAACTAGTTTGCATACAGAAACACACACACCAAAAGAAAAGAAAGAAATAATAATAATAATAATAATAATGTACTTCTTTCTGTGACAAATATTTCTACAAAATATATTTCAAGATCTTTGTACTAAACAATACATAATGAAATTGCTATTTATTATTCATATGCACAAAAACAAACCTTGTTCAGAATATCTCAAGGCGTGTAACTCATCAAAAACCAGAAGTCAAAAATTTTCACGAATTCAATACTTTCTTCTTAACTATATAGAAAAAAAAACAAGAAAGAAACATCATGCAAAACGCATTGATTAGTAACACTTTCCAACTGTGCATAATTGTTGTGTCGAATAACTTTTAATATTCTTTGCCTACGTTATCGCACAACAGACAGAAGGACTGAAAAATATACAGATAGACTAATTAATTTTAAAATTACTCTTAGGCATTTTGGAAAGTGTTAAAAAGGCTTAACGAAAAAGAAAATGCAGCTATTAGATTATAATTACAGCTTTTGATCTCTCTGAATATTTTAGTGTTGCCCTGTAAATCAGAACGTTAATCGTATCATATTCTATACAAAACATTATTTTAGAATATTAACAATACATTTCAATATTTTTATGATTTTTACAGCAGAAAGATTTTTAAATATAACTTTATAAAAATTCAGTCCTTAAACGTAATGAATTGAAATTTGTTGTTGTTGTTGTTGTTGTTGTCCCTGTAAACAAACTAGTTATACAGGACCAATTAATGTCATTTTAAATGGGGAACATTCTATAGGGAAAATATTTATAAAAGAACACTCATAGAACACAATGCTTTCGAATGCTTTTGGGTGTCCCTGTACACAAACCAGAAGAGATATTCACTTCATTTTCAACATGGAACATCCGATAGTGAACTTCAATAAAATATATCAGTTTCGAGAAATTCCATAACTATTTACAGGAGTTAGAGCGCGGGCAGACAGACAGACAGACAGACAGACAGATTGACAGATACACAAACTGAAATCATATTCACGCTTAAAAATGTTAGAAAGTGTTAAAAACGCTTAATGTAAACGAAAGTACAATTCTAGCAATTTTTTATTAATAGCTCTTAGTATAAATGGATATTTTTGTGTCACCCTGTAAATCTAATGCTAATCATGCTATATTCTATGCAAAGCATTTTTTTGCGCATATAAATAACATATTTCAATTTCCTAAAACTTCGTGGAAAGTAAAGTTATTAAAATTTGATTTATAGAAATATCTCTCATAGAACGCAATGCTTTGGAATACTTTTGAGTGTCCCTGTACATAAACCGATGGTGGTATTTCCTCCATTTTATACAGGAAACATCCAATAGTGAACTTGAATAACATATTTCAATTTCATTCAGATATGTCTACAGTAAAGGTACGAAAATATGGTTTATAGAAATACCTCTCATAGAACATAATGCTTTGAAATACTTTCGAGTGTCCCTGTACACAAACCAGTAGAGGTATAAATTCCATTTTCAATAGGGAACGTCCGATAGTGATCTTGAATAACACATTTCAATTTCATTAAGATATGTCTACAGTAAAGGTATGAAAATATGGTTTATAGAAATACCTCTCATAGAACACAGTGCTTTGAAATACTTTCGGGTGTCCCTGTACACAAACCAGTAGAGGTATTAACTCCATTTTCGATAGGGAACGTCCGATAGTGAACTTGAATAACATATATCAGTTTCAAAAAATTCCATAAATATTTACGGGAGTTAGAGCGCGGACAGACAGATGGACAGACAGACAGACAAACCGACAGACAGACAGAAAGTCATAAACACTTTTCAACCTTGTTGGAAAGTGTTAAAAAGGAAGAAAAGAGCCGGTTGTAGTTTAACATTTAGAATGGTATGGTTCTCCAACTTTTTGAAAATCTGCAAATAAATGGAGGCGCCCTATATACAAATTTCTGAGAAACATGGTAAAATAATTAGATGAAACTTTCTGAAAAGCAATTCTTTGTTTCCTCGTCAATGTATAAAAAATTTCCTCACTTTTTACACGTAATTTTGTTCAGTATATATGGTAATCAATAATATTATTTAAAATAATTATAAATAAATACTTCTAATTATTTATAAGTTCTATAATCTAATAAAGCAAGTTTATCAACACTGATACTTATGTTATTGATGGAGAAAGACTGAGAACTGCATAGCTTCGTTAGGTTGTTTAATGGTTGATTGGGGGGGGGGACAATATAATGTACACGAGAAACATTGAGCAATCTTACCTTTTTAAAGGTTCTAGAATCCAATAAAGCAAGTTTAATATGCCTATTGATATTTATGTTGTGGATGGAGAAAGACTGGAAACTGCATGACTTTTATGACCAGTTTGATCACCAATCGTTAGTTTGAGGGAAGGGGGACAGAAAAAAATTATAAAAAGAAGAAATCTGCAGTTCAGTGAAAAAGTAACATCGCTAGCATTATTTATGGCCCTATTTTGACATACTTATTTTAATAGTCATGGCACCCTGAACGATATACTTTGTGCTTCTTTATGAATACTAATTACTAAGGAACTTTCTGAGATTTAATCAAATATACGAGGGAAAGGTGAAAAGTTCTCGGCCTGACACAAAAATGGTGTTCCAATCAGCAAAAATTTGTGTTTCCTGTCTTGGTGTATGTGTCATTAGTTTATATGACAAGTTTCAAATTGTTCTCTCAAGTAGTTTGTTTACACGAATTTTATTTCGTTAAAATGGATAAACTGGAATAACGTGCGGTCGTAAAATTCTTCGTTTTGGATGGATAAACCCCTAAGAAAAATCATCTGAAGTTAACAAAAATTCATGGGGACTCCGACCCTTCCATGTTAACCATTAAAAAGTGGTCAGTTGATTTTAAACGTGGTCGCACGTCGCTCGAAGATGACCCACTTGAAGGACGGCCAAAAACGGCCACCACACCGGAAATCATCGAAAAAGTGCATGATATCGTGTTGGGTGATAGGCGAGTGAGATAGCTGAGGCTGTGGGGATATCGGAAAAAAGTGTGCAAAACACGTTGCACAAAGAATTAGGGATGCGAAAGCTCTGCGCAAAAGGGGTGCCGCATTTGCTGAATACCGATCAAAAGCAAATGCACAAACAATAGTCGCAGGGTTATATGGCAGATGCGTACATGACATTTGCGTACAAGCTGAAATTAGTGACACTTGCGTACAAGTCCAGGTGTTCCAAATGTTACAGATCTGTTTTCGAAAAACCAAGAGGCATTTCCGTACAAAATTTGTTTCGCTGTATTTTTCGTTTGTAACACAAAGGGGTTGTATCCATATGTTAAACTTGAAGATAAATACTCGTATAAAAATACGTGAATTTTCTCTTATGCATGTAGTCTTACTACTGACAAAGTTATGAGCTTAAGGCATATAAAAGTTACAAGCTATAATAGCCGTAGATATTTTCTGAAATGACATTCAATTATTTATTTACTGAGTCAAGATCAATAAAGGTCCTTATAAATGCTATTAAGGTCTTTAAAAATATTTTTATTTCTTAAATGCTTTTTTACTTTTTAACAAGTATGAATTTTTTGTCTCCAATAAAGAAAAAAAAAACAGTTAAAAAAAGATCTCTCTTCTTTATCAGTAACGAATTGAATCATATTCCAATTCCTGAAATTATTTGTCGTTCACCTATATGCCTCTCTTTCTCTCCCCCCCCCCAAAAAAAAAAAAAAAAAAAAATGCGTGTGTTAAATATGAAAAAAAAATCGATAACTTCATTTTAAATTATCGCAGATCGATGGTTCAACCATTCGTTTTAAAGGTATTGGGGAGCTCTTTTGAAAGATACCCATCATGAAAATTTACTCCCCTCGAGGGTGGACTTCCCCCCCAGGGGGTGAGGCGGGGCTCCTACATACACAATTTTTTTTTTTCCCAGTTGACTATCTCTATTACAAAAAACATATATTCGTTTCATTTGGTTTAGTGCAGTCCAGCGAAAAGCTTACTGTAACATTCCTATATGATATACATTTAGAATACCGAGTTTGGGATTTCTGCTACTATTTGTTCTTGGGATATGCTGATAACACAGACAGACACACAGACCATTCACTAAAAACATGATTTTCGTATTCAGGGGACCTCAGAACATGTAGATACAACAAAAACGCACGTTCGAAAATTTGACCCTAAAACAATACTTTCTTGACCCTATGGGTAAGAGAAAGTAAAAAAAAAGAAAAAGAAGGAAAGAATAGAAAGAACGAATGAAAAAGGTTTTAATGTTTGCATCATATGGATACAATCCCTTCATGCAATGATCCTCAAATAAAGCGAAAGAAATGTTGTACGCAAGTGCCACTAGATTTTTTGAAAACACACTTGTAATATTTAAACCACCTGGACATGTACGCAAGTGCCACTGTTTTCAGCTTGTACGCAAATGTCATGTACGCATCTGTCACAACACCAGTCGCAGCAATGTTTGTGATGACTGAATAAGGATCCGACCGATTTTGTGCAGCGATTTGTCACATGGGTCCACTATTACATGCCAGAAGGGCCATAAATGAATATTTTCACAGTCTTTTACACTCTCACTTCCGGGAAGGAATACTGATGTTGAAGAAACACTGGACCAAGTGTGTTGAAGTCAAGGGAGAGTATCTAAAAAAATTAAATCATTCTTTAATTGAAAATCGCATTCTTTCATTGTCAGGCCGAGAACTTTACACCTTACCCTTGTACTATATATTTTCTACCCATTCAACTTTTTAAAACCCTTGGATGAAAGTCAAGGATCACTCATAAATTACTCTTTTTTCAATTGTGACAATGCATGATAAATACAAAGTGATTTCCACGATAAGAAATAAATGCTTAACTAAAGATTTGAAAAAATACAAATAGCCTAGAACATTCTACAACACATGTTTTGCCTTGATAATAAATAATAAATCATTTTATCTATTAATCTTCTATTTTTTTCTTTGTTCAGATTGCCCTGGCTGAAAGAATTTATTTTCCCCAAAAGTTTTGCGTTTTAAAAAAAAAATTCTGTTCTGTGGTGTATGCCGTTTACTTGATTTGTAGCACAAATGACTGTTTTATTCAATTGTTTCGAAAGTATTCACTGATTACTGACTTTTATTCAGCTGTTTTCAGAATATTCATTAGATAAAGAGCATTCATCAACTAGAACCTGTACATCTTTAAATTACTTTCTACACACAAGAATGTCAGCAACTTTTGTAACTATCAATATCTATCATTAGCTTCTGTTCAAATTTGTATGACAGTAAGTAGATCATCATCATATATGACAGCCAAAAATTTTGTATTTTTAGTCATTATGGATATAGTTTTCGTAGATACCGTGGTCTTTGTGCGCCTTTCCAAAATGAAGAGACAGAGAGAAAAAAAAAAAGTGCAGAACTAGATGTTATAACAAATCTACATATGAAATTGCATCGTTCTACATCTGTTTTTGAGTTACGTGCGATATACACACACACATATTTATACATACAGACATCATGAAAATCATAGCTATCTTACAAAAACCATTTCTCGAATTGGTTGCACGATACTTCCTTAGACTTTGAATAAGGAAGTAAAAAGATAGTAAAAATACAGGTATTTTATTTCATTTCTAATCTATATATTAATACGTGAAGCAAAAACTTTGTACCCCTTTTTACGAAAATTGCGCGGACGGAGGATTATGAAATTTCGCACACTTATAGTTTATATAGAGAAGAAGTGCAGAATGCTAATATTTTTTAAAAATACAACGACAAAGACGAGAAATTGGAACATTTGTGAAACGACAAAGGTGCAATTCAAAGCCTATATTATCGGGTTTTATTTCCAGATTAAAATTAGCATTTTCATTTTTTTATACTGTTGCCAAAATTTTGAAATTTCAATTAATAATAAAAAGTTAATATGTTAATAACAATAATAAAAGTTAATAACAATGAGTTATTTTTTAAATAGCCAGTTTCATCTGAAAGAGTTATCGCAGAATGCTAATATTTTTTAAAAACACACAAGTTTTGCATTATATATATACTAATTAATCAACTCAACTCAACTCAACTCATTCAATTTGTATAGATCAGTTTCTAAAGAAATCAACCTAAAATAAAAAAAAATAACGATTTTTTCTACTGACGATGAAAGTTTTTTTCTACTTTTATTATGCCTCGACATAGAACATTAACGGGTCGGATTGAGAGACAAAGAAGAAGGAATCTATATTTGCGGACACATAATAATAATAGTAATGAAAATACAAATAGTGTTAATATTATACAGAATGAAGAAGTGAATTTGACAGATAAATTTAAATGTGCACGAAATGTCATTCCAAAAGTTTTTTATAGTTATGATTGTGGATTAATGGATTTGGAATGCAGGTTTTGCAATGCGAAACATTTTGAATCTGAAGTCACTTTAGGTGACAGAACTGCATAGAGTTCGATCATTCGACGGTTTGAGATTTTATATTTCCGAATATAATGGTCAAGGACATTTAGCAAACGACGAAAGAGTTTATGGTGTTCTATCTATCCTCCCTGGTGCATTTTATGAGATGGCGCTGCAAGCGCACGAAAAGCACTACAACTTTTCTCTCTGTAAAAAGTGTTGTTTTGGATTCTGCCATGTTCGAACGAGAGAAGTGTGTTCGCTTGTAGATAGTTCCTCGTTATGTTAATAAATAGTTTATTTTTCTACATTGGAGTCATTAATTCAAAATACGCCGACACGCCATTACATAACTGAGTGTTAAGCAACACACCTCAGTGGTGACCCGGATAAACTGTTCTTATTTTTGGATTATAAGTGTTTTCGTTTCTGTTTTCAACATGAATGAAACAGCTGCAGTGAAAATCCCTGCATTCATCCCTACGGACCCGGCCCTGTGGTTCACGATGGTAGAATCAACATTTCAACTAGCTGTGCCGAAACCAATAACGGATTCTAGAACAAAATATAACTATTGTGTTGCGAATTTACCTCCAGAAATTGCAATGACTGTGCGTGACGTAATAATTTCACCTGATAATTCCGATCCATTCAAAAACTTAAAGGACGAAATAATTCAACGTTGTGGTGAAACAAAATCGCAGGAAATTCGCCGATTATTAGCTGGTGAACAACTAGGGGATAGAAAACCGTCAGAACTACTTCGCGTCATGCAGAGAAGAGCTGAAAACCATAAGGTATCCGACACTCTTTTGCTCGAACTATTCTTGCAACAACTGCCTTCAAATGCGCAATTTATTTTAGCATCAGTGCAAGACCTTACACCCATTAAAGCTGCCGAAATAGCTGATAAAATTTTGGATGTATCTCCACCACAGGTAGGTGCTGTTAGTACAACTAATTCTTCGAGTGCTGATTCCGAACTTTTAAAAGAATTAAAACTTTTAAGAGAAGAAGTGGCTTCATTGCGACGTTCCAGAAGTCATTCTCGTTCACTATCTCGATCTAATTTTCGGCACAAAAGCCCAAAAGTTAATAAAGAATTTTGCTGGTATCATCAGAAATTTAGCTCTAAAGCTAAAAAGTGCGTACCTCCCTGTACTTTTTCCGCGGGAAACGACTACGGCAAGGAGTAGCGGCGACATACGCCTCGCCTTCCACTTCTCGTCGCCTTTTTGTACGAGATAAAAGTAGCAATCTAAAATTTTTAGTGGACACAGGAAGTGACTGTTCATTAATTCCAGCATCAAAAATAGACAAAATGTCTATTCCAATTCAAAAATTTGTTGCAGCTAATGGTACTTTAATTAATGTATATAAACGTAAATTATTATCTATTGATCTTGGTCTAAGAAAACAGTTTGTTTACCCTTTTTATGTTTGTAATGTTTCAACCCCTATTTTAGGTGCTGATTTTTTACATTACTTTAATTTAAAGCCAGATCTTAGAAAACGTTCTTTATTTGATAATGTCACAAGCTTAAATTCTCATTGTGTTGTACATAATTCTGATATATATTCAGTGAAATCTATCATAAGTAATGATATTTTTTCTAATCTTTTAAGTGAATTTCCTAACATCAGTAAATCTCCTAGCCCAAACCAAATTGTGAAACATTCTGTTATGCATCATATCGAAACTTTTGGCCCACCGGTATACGCTAAACCACGTCGTCTGGCCCCCGACCGTTTAAAAATTGCAAAAATGGAATTTCAGCATATGTTGGATTTGGGACACATGCGTCCATCCAACAGCAATTATGCTTCACCTTTGCATATGGTTCCAAAGAAAAACAGCGATGACTGGCGACCTGTTGGAGATTACAGAGCACTAAATGCTCACACTAAAAAGGATAAATATCCCATCCCCAACATTGCTGATTTTACTAGTGAACTTCACGGAACCACAATTTTTTCACGTATAGATTTAGTTAAAGCTTTTCATCAAATTCCGATTGCTCCCGAGGATGTTCACAAAACTGCCATATGTACACCTTTCGGACTCTTCGAGAGCACTCGGATGCAGTTTGGTTTGTGCAATGCTTCCAGCACATTTCAGAGATTTATTGATGAAGTTACAAGAAATTTAAAAGGTGTTTATCCATTTATAGACGATATTTTAATTGCATCCAAATCCCTCGAAGAACATATTGAACATCTCAGAGCACTATTTTCCAGACTTGATCATTACGGCCTTACAATTAAGCCCTCAAAATGCATATTTGGTGTTCCCACTTTGGAATTTTTAGGTTTTACAGTGTCAAAAGATGGTCTTTCACCAACTTCTGACCGTGTTGAAGCCATTTTAAAATTTCCAAGACCTACAACTATTACTCAACTTCGTAGATATTTAGGTATATTTAATTTTTACAGACGATTCATTCCCAGAGCTGCTGATATTTTAGCACCCCTCGTTAAATTCCTCGAAGGGCACAAAAATAAAAGGAAACATCCGCGTTCCAATGCCAAAATTTCAATGGAGCAATTAGAATGGAACGACGAAGCAAATTTTGCATTTACGAAATCAAAAGAAGCAATTTCTCATGCAACGCTTCTAAAACATCCTATTCCTGGTGCCCAATTAAGCTTATGGGTAGATGCATCAAACGTCGCTGTTGGTGGCTCTGTCATGCAAATGTCTGATAATCAATGGGAACCTATAGCATTTTATTCTGGCAAATTAAGTAAGTCTCAAAAGAATTGGTCGACATATGACCGTGAACTTTACGCCATATATTCCTCTATAAAGAAATTTCGTCACTTACTGGAAGGTAGAAACTTTTTCATTTACACTGATCAGAAACCCTTAATATATGCTTTCAAACAAAATCCTGAAAAGTGCAGTCCTCGACAGCTACGTCATCTCGATTATATATCCCAATTTTCTACCGATATCCGATATATGAAAGGTTCTGAAAATCATGTAGCCGATGCATTATCTCGCATAGAGATCAATCAAATTTCCCCAACTGTACTTGATTTTAAAGAATTTGCTTCTGCACAATCAACTGATCAAGAACTTCAAAAACTTTTGCAATCCAATACCACATCCTTACAATTAGAAAAACACTATTTTCCCCTTGAGGATATTGACCTATATTGCGACACATCTCAAAAACATCCCCGTCCATTCGTTCCACAAAGTTTGCGAAAATTGGTTTTTGAAAATTTGCATTTCCTTTCACATCCAGGTATGTCAGCCTCCATAAATTTAATTGCTAAAAGATTCGTATGGCCTGGCATGCATAAAGATATCAAATCTATGGTTCGCAGTTGTGTTAATTGCCAAAGAGCCAAAATAACAAAGCACACCAAGTCACCAGTTGGAACATTTGCCCTACCGGATGCCCGTTTTGCCCATATTCATTTAGATTTCATTGGCCCTCTTCCCCCATCAGATGGAAATCAGTATTGTTTAACAATCATTGACAGATTTACCAGATGGCCCGAGGTAATTCCGACCCCTGATATGACTGCGGAAACAACCGCTCGTGCCTTATTGCATGGTTGGATCTCTAGATTCGGATGCCCAGTCACTATCACCACAGATCAAGGTCGTAATTTTGAATCTACTCTATTTCGAGAACTTATGCATATCTTAGGCTGTAAGCGCATTCGGACTTCGGCATACCATCCCCAGTCAAATGGAATTTTAGAACGCTATCATAGACATTTAAAAGATGCTCTTAAGGCACATAATCACACTAAATGGACTGAAACCCTTCCAATTGTTTTACTAGGTTTGCGCTCAGCTCTTAAAAATGACATTAATGCAACACCTGCACAATTAGTATATGGTACCACTTTACGATTACCCTCTGATCTTATTACTGATAAAAAACAAATTGACCAAACGATTGATCCCAATTATGTTTCCAACTTGGTACAAACAATGCAGACACTTAATCCAACTGCTACTTCCTTACATAGCAGTCCTAGTGTTTTCGTAAATCCTGCATTGTCGAATTGTACACATGTATTTTTAAGATCAGACAAAGTAACTCGTCCATTAACACCGCCGTATACTGGACCTCACCTTGTCATAAACAGAGATAATAAAAATTTTGTCATTGATATAAATGGTAAAAACACAACAGTTTCTATAGATCGCGTGAAACCCGCCTATAGATGGTCAGATACTGTTGTGACAAATAATTCTGTTCCTAACCAAGAACCATCTGAGCCAACGCCTGTCAACAAATCATTCGAAATACCACCAGAGCCGACTCCTGTCAACAAAACACGTACTACACGTACTACACGCTCTGGACGTAAAGTCACTTTCCCAAAATATTTGGTGACTGAATATGTAATATAGTTTTGTATATATTATCTTACACTTTTTAATATTATATATTGTTCATTGTATTTCTATTTTGCATTACTTACTATATTACTATTACATATTATACTGTATCAAGCATTTATTGTATTGAACTTTTGCATTTTATCGTTCACCTTGTTCACTGGGGGGATACTCTATGGTGTTCTATCTATCCTCCCTGGTGCATTTTATGAGATGGCGCTGCAAGCGCACGAAAAGCACTACAACTTTTCTCTCTGTAAAAAGTGTTGTTTTGGATTCTGCCATGTTCGAACGAGAGAAGTGTGTTCGCTTGTAGATAGTTCCTCGTTATGTTAATAAATAGTTTATTTTTCTACATTGGAGTCATTAATTCAAAATACGCCGACACGCCATTACATAACTGAGTGTTAAGCAACACACCTCAAGTTTTTACAAAAAACATCGTTTACAGAGAAGTTTTGTAACATTAATTAAATTATCGAAATATGTATGTCAAGTTCAATGGACAGCATTTTTTTTTTAATCGCATGTCTTTTTGTTTCAATAAAAAAAAATTAAAAAAAGGCATTCTTTATTTTAATCATTTTTTGGATTTTTTTTATTTAAATTTCATATAATTTTTTGAAAAAACTAGGTAAATTAACAGTGTAGCCTTGGCAAAATCTGTGATTATAGAAGTATAGTCTTTGACAATAGAACCTTAATAATGTTTAAACTTATAATTTTAATTAATTATGGTCGAATTTCGACCACTGGGCGACCACTAGTATTTATAATTATACATCAAAAGAGACATTAGTAGCTTTAGTTGGCATAGTATTTTGCTGAGCCCTGTGAATGATAGCTTCTAAATGAATTATTAACTAATTATTTTGAATTATTTTCTCCCTTGCTTTTTAGTGCATGAGACTTTCATGACTTTATGGCCTTATTTTGACATACTTATTTTAATAGTCACGACTTTTATAATCATGTCACCTTGAGCGATGAGCAATATGCTTTGTGCATCCTTATGAATACTAATTTCTAAAGAACTCTCCGAGATTTAATCAAATATAGTACTAGGGGATTCGTACTAGGGAAAAAAAAAAAATGAGCGGGATCCTCCCACTCTAACAAAAAAATTAAGTGGGATTTTCAAAATTTAAGTGAGATTTTTAAAATTTAGTCAGTAATTACATTTTGCAGAAAAAAATTTATTTTCATGAAATATACAAATATTAACAATTACAAGCTGTAACAATAAAAAAAACTGCTAAAGTGAGCATTTAATATCTTCTTTTTTGGGGTTAAAAGATTTTTGCAGCTTCTTCAAATTAAAAACTTTCTAAATCCGAGTTTTCTTCGATGATACGGGTAATATTGCTCAAGTTCTTATTCAGTCTGTTTGTAATAAAAAAATTGTAATAATTTAGTCATTTACAAATGCAGTAAAAGCTTGATTAACGGACATGATAGGGAAACACCAGTTACCAGGGAGAAAAAAAGCATTATATATATATATGTATCCGGAGAGTTGTGAGGGCCGAAATTTTAAACAAGATTGAGGAGGGGAGGGTGAAGGTCAACAGAAATAATAAGTCAAATTTTCTGCTTTTATTTATTCATTTATTTATTTTATTTTTCTGTTTTAATCATAAAGCCTTTTCAATAATTTTTTGTGTTCTACTTTGTAACATGCAGTATATTGTTATTACTGACATTGAAAGAAAAATCAAGAAAAATTAATAAAAATATTAATGTGAATTTTTTAATGTTTTGTATTTTTCTTAATCTTTAAATATTGTTATCACATAGTTAGCATCTCTTTACAATTTAAGTTTAATATTGCTGGTATTGGCAGTGTATGACACCAGAGCCAAGGGATTTAAAATTTGAGAAAACACTGGGAAAAGAAAAAAAAAAAATAGTATACTGTGGCCACCACAAGACTTTCTTCTATACATTCCAATTGTTGGAGAAAGGATTACTAATATATATTTATACAATAAGTTACCTTACTTAAATCCTTACTAGGTCCGAGCTTCATATATATTTCAGCTACCTAACGGTGCCATCATCAGTTCACTCGGCAAAAAATGATTCTAAGGCGCTAAAACTGGACGGCTTGTTTATTTGTTTCTTCTTTGATCTCTTCGCTTCTCTTGTCTTCGCTAAACAGCTGTTGCCACTCGGGAGGAATTATGCTATGTTCGATATCATTTACAGTGTTATTATTGGTTAGTATTTCGATAGATTCTCTTTTGAGGGCATAATGGTGAGAGTTGTACGGGGCTATTTTTTGAAAGTTAATAGAATCAATGTTAATTGGGTTAATATTGTTAGTTCTTGAGAAAGCTGTGGAATGTCTATTGTATTTTAAGTCGGTAATATGTTCTGAAATACGGTCTTTTATTTTTCGCTTAGTCATTCCTATGTATGAGGCTTTATTTTTATTTTTATTTTGGTATTGGAAGTCTATTTTATAAATGCCGGCTGTGTGTTTAAAATCTATGGAGTCTTTTTCATTTCGAATACGCTGATAAATATTTTTGTTCTGTTTTATTGGAATGTTTATATTGTTTTTGGCGGCTTCATTTTTAATTTTTATGGCGGCTCCTTTGCAGTATGGGATCGCGGGGGTGAAGAGTTTTTTAGATTTTTGGGCATTCGGAATATTGTTAAGAGCTTTAATACGTTTTTTATAGAATTTATCAACTATGGAGGGATTGTAATTGGTTTTTTTGGCGATATCTTTAATTATTTTTATTTCGGAGTTTAGATATTTTTTATTTGAGCATATTAGAATAGCGCGATTAACGTAGGATCGAATGGCGGCATGTTTGTAAGTGAGGGGTGTGTGACATTTATTATTTATGATTTCGTTATTACTAGTGGGTTTTCGGAAGACGGTGGTGTCTATGGAGTTATTTTTGTTTTTGATAATGGTTACGTCTAGGAAATTTAAGGAATGGTTAGTTTCAATTTCGTGTGTTAGTTTGATGTTCGGATCGGTATCATTAAGTTTTTCAAGAATGCTTTCAGGATTAATTTTAGGAGGGGTGACGGAAAAGATATCATCAACATAGCGAGTCCAGATTTTACATTTGTTGATCAAGTTACTTACAGAGTTTTCGAACATTCGCATTTTAAGTTCGGCGATGACCCCTGATATGGGGGACCCCATAGGCACGCCTTGGGTTTGTTGGTAGTAGCATCCATTGAAAAAGAAGTATGAGTGGTAAAAGATTATTTGCACGAATTAAGGTGTCACTAATATTATTGTCGCCAAAATGGTTTATTATAAGTTCGTTTATTTTGGGGTTAATTTCAGAGATATTGATTGAAGGATATAAGTCTTTAACATCGAAACTGCTGAGTGTGTCGTTGTATGAAATATTAATATCGCGGATTTTTTGAATAAAGGATTCGGTTGAGTTTATTGATAAGTTAGAGGGGGGAAGGAGAGTTTTATAGATATCTTTCATGTAACGTTCTAGACAGTATGTCGGGCCTTCGGATTTATTAACAATAGGGCGCAGTGTAGGAGGGTTTTTGTGATCTTTATATTTGCCAAAAAGACGGGGAATAATTGGGGCATGGTTATTATAAATAGGGGGGGTGTTATTAGGCCATATGCCAGTTTTTATGATGGATTTAGTTTTATCAATTAGTTTATTGAGGGGGGAGTGTGTGAGTTTAATAGCGTTAAGTTTTTTGATAGATTCTTGCATCATTTGATTATATTGTGTACGGTCCATTATAGTAAGAAGATTGCTTTTATCGGACATTAGGCACGTTATGTTTTTATTGTTTTTGAGATCTTGAAGGCATTTAATATCAAGGTAGTCGGAAGTTTTATTTGTATTTTTTAAAGAATTTATGGCGGTATTACGAATGTTGGGTCGGTTTTGTGGTGGAATATGTCCTATCGCGGTTTCAATGTGGGCAATGGCGTCATTAATATTTATATTGTCGTTTAAGATAAATTTGGGTCCTAATTTTAAGATTTCATCTTGATGGCTATTGAGTTTGGTGTTAGATATATTTAAGTATGGGTGCGTTTGGGGAGGGTGTATATTTTTTAGTGACGGTTTGTCTTTTGAAATCCAGAATTTTAACTTTTTCTTATGCCGTTGGATAGTTTTTGAGGTGTCGATATTTACGAATAAGTTAATTTTACTTGTAAAGATTTCACATTTAGTTTGAGGGTATTTTGATTTGATTTTTTCTAGCATTGTGTTGTAGATTTGTTTAAGTCTATATATATAAATTGATTTCTGTTTGATGCATTTCTTTAGTATATTCATTTCAAAATCCTTGGTTTCTTGTTTATAGTGGTAATTGATGTACTTTGATTTAATTTTGATGAATTTTGGAATTAACTTAAAATGAAGACAGTCCCTAAGGAATTCCCTATGAAGCGTTTCGCGATTAAGTTTGATAGCGGATTTTTTGAAGTCTCGAAAATCATTTGTTTCGTCCATTAACGTGATTCATAAAGCAAAAAGGGGGGGTAAGCAAAGCGCGTGAAGACAAGAGCATTCTACAGAGAAGCAATAAGCTCAAAATAACCAGTAGGAAGGGGAACGAGAAAAGTATAAGTTAAAAAAATTTTTTAAATTAAAGTTTAAAAATAAACACTAAAAAGTTAAAAGCTGATGACAGCAAAATTGATAGCGGATTTTTTGAAGTCTCGAAAATCATTTGTTTCGTCCATTAACGTGATTCATAAAGCAAAAAGGGGGGTAAGCAAAGCGCGTGAAGACAAGAGCATTCTACAGAGAAGCAATAAGCTCAAAATAACCAGTAGGAAGGGGAACGAGAAAAGTATAAGTTAAAAAAAATTTTTAAATTAAAGTTTAAAAATAAACACTAAAAAGTTAAAAGCTGATGACAGCAAAATTCTTCTATATTTTCCTATACTAATTCACTCAGTAAAAATAATTTATTAAAACTATTATTTGTTATAATTATCTACCATGAAGCAGACGATATTCATCTTAGAGGAAACTAAGACTAAATATCTAAAGAAAGACAGCTTCATTCTCTATAATTAATATCTTTAAAAATGCGTTTTCACAATGGCAGGGTTGCCAACTGCTCCGATTTCTGCGGAGTTTCTCCGAAAAATTTTAAAAACTCCGCAATTCCGCGGCGTCAATTCTAAGCTCCGCAAATTCAGTCTTGACCACCTCACTAAATATTTTTTTATTAAATACATAAAACTAAATAGTAAAAGACACTGGAAAAAAAAAAAAACTATTTTTCTTTTCTTATTTTTCTTTCCTATTTTTCTTTCTTTTTTTTTTTTTTTTTTTTTTTTTTCCTTGCACACATCTAGACAGAAATCGCGATCCAATCCTTATCATTTTTTGATTTTGCATTTCCAACTGTTTCCGCATAAAACGTTATTCTTTGAATTTTATTTTTTATCTATGAAAGCGCTTCAACGCCTCTTAAAAATAAAAAAAATAACAAAACTAACTTTTACAATCTAGCTGAAGAACCACACGCTTCATTGTACAATACTCATAAATAAATAGTAAAGAAAAAAAAAAAAGAAAGAAAGAAAGAAAACATTCTATTACTAGACATTGCATAATCGAAATATTGCTGACTCAGAACGGGAACAAGTATTTGTTTACATTCGCTAACAGTATGTTTAATTAAAACCACAAGCTGAAAGGGGGGAAGAAAGAAACCGAATGCTATGATTATGCGGTATTTTGATTTTCATTTAAACTATAACAATGTTTCAGCTATCTTAATGTTTAATAGGTCGTTTAAAAATAATACTTTGACGAAATTTTTTTTTCTTTTCTTTTTAAATTATTTATCTATAAAAATAATGGATTAAAACTACGGCACTTTAAGGCCGATTGACAACGCAAGCAGGGCCGGCTCGACCATATAGGCAAACTAGGCGATGGCCTAGGGCGATCATATCCAGAGGGCGGCACAATCCAGACAACAAGATCTATTTTATTTATTACTATCTAACGGCACTTTCGAATAGATAAAATGTAGTCTTGGAAACACAGCACTCATGTTGTGGGAAAATTTTAAACACTTACAATCTTTGTCTAGAAAGGACTAAAAGGTACAAGTCTGCTGCTATGACTTGGAAACATTTACTGAGTTTTTCTTGACGTGTTTTCAATTGGACGTGTAAAAATTAAGGAAATGGATAATCCTCAAATTGACTTTTCAGGGCATGAAAGTCAATCTAATTTATCTGATGAGAAGCGCTAGAGAAAGAGTCACGAACAACTGGCTTGATTTTACCATAATAACGATCTATTTATTTCAAAAACTTACAACGTCGAATTGAGTTTTGAAAACAGTCCGTCATTAAATCTGTTCATCTAATTGTTAACAGTTTTACACTATATCTAAAAGTCACCGAGTCATTATTTAATGGGGCCGTACTTTATTGGAACTATAAAGTTTTGACTTTCCATTCAAGGGTCTAAATTGTACATCATGTTTCATCTCATGAATCATCCCTTGCACATCTTTTATGTTTCGGTCTTTCCTTTGTACATATTTTCTTATTTTTAAATATTTTCCCCTTCTTTTATTTCTGGAAGATAGGAAAGTGAGTTTTATGTCGCACTAGTGCTACATATGGGCAGTTGGAACCTTTAATTTCTAGAAACATTGCTTGAATTAACTTTTCAACTTTAATTTTCGTAAATTTTATTTTGACCTCAAAAATTTCTCTCGCTCTTGCATTTTCTCTTGAATTACTTTTCAACGAATCTCTTCTTACATGGCTTCTATTTTATCCTTAACTCCTCTTGTCAGGGTTTCAGCTATTCTCTCAATTCATGTTGTCTAGCTTTCACCTTCTTTTATCCATCCTTTATCTCTTCATGTCCAATTTTCATCTCATGTTGTGCTGCTATCATATGATTTTGTCCAGCTTTCAATTCTTTTAACCAGACAGTCTAAGCTTTAAGTTTTTTCATGTCTTTTCAATACTTCTAGTCAGAATCATTAAATGTATCTGCCTTACATCAGGTGCCAAATCAAATGTTACAAAACAGCGACTTTCTTGTTCAAGAAAAGAAGATCGTAAATGCACACATAGGTTCAAGTTGATTAATGAGCTTTATTTAACTCATATTCTCGAAACAGTCCAGCAAAACTGTCAATTCAATGAATATTCTCGAAACAAACAAATAAAACTAGGATTTTTAAGAGTATTTTTGAAGTAGTCCTATTGGACTGCTTCGAATCCTGGGGCAAGCAGTCACTTGTATCACAAAAGTAAAGTAAAGAGCATTAATTACATTACGATATAGAGCAGGAATTTCATTTATTCAGGATCAGGAATGATAATCAAATGATTGAAGCGTAATCTCTATGAGACGATTTCTCAGAACAATTTACTGAATACAATCGAATTCCCGGGAGTTAATCAGCCTCTTTTTAAATTCTTGACTACAAATGGTAAAATATCAGGTTAATTCTGTGCTAAAATGTAGCTCGAAATTCCAGTACTCGGCTTCTATTGAAATTAGAACTTCGAAACTTTGGCAACTCGAAACTACCATTTTTTTGTGAATACTCATCAATTTGTCAAGGTCGACCTTAATAGAAATGTATAGACTGTCATTTTTGTTTCCAGTTTAACTGTAAATTTGCTTTTGCTGCAAGAGTACATTTTATGAAGCGAAGAGGTTTAATGTATTGGCACAATGTTGAGTTTAATGATTATAAAAAACTGACAAAAAAAAAAAGAAAAAAAAAAAGAAACTTCAGCCTTTTTTTTTTTTTTTTTTCTTCTTTTTTTTTAACTTTGAGTGTGTTTTGCATGCAAAAGATATTTTTTGATTAGAATTTTCTCAGTTGCTCAGCTCGTAGAAAAGCAATTTTACCAGGGTTTAGCAATCGAAAGAAAAAAGGATTACTTCAGGTTACATTTGTATACACGTCTGAGGCAGACGATTGATTGAAAAAGATTATAAAAGTAAGAATGTGTATAAGTATTACATTATTATTTATCTTATTACTTTTTGTTTTATATTTACTTTATATACGAAAAGTTATAAATATTTTAATTTTATCATTTTGAACTGACATAAAAAGAAAAAAATAATAATAATGATAAGATTTGAAGGAAGTAACTTCTTTCTCTAACTAGAAAGAAGTTTTAGCTCTTTAGGCTAGGTGACTTTGTAGGGGCTATGCGTGGGGGCTTTTTGGAATTTTACAAAGTGATTCTGTTATAGTTTCTTTTTCTAGTAGCTCAACTTAGTAATAAAATGTGAAATTTCGTTTACAGTACAGTTGTTTACAGTACAGTCGTTTACAGACTAGCTGTTAACAGAAAAAATTTTTGGAGTACAATTTTGTAAGAGAAAATTAGAGAAAAAATATCATTAGCAAAGCAAATTAAGCTCATTTGAAAAGTTATTTTTTTTGTCCGAAGACTAAAGAAACACTATCAGGATAATAATTTGAAAAAACAAAAGATTTTTTCCACCTGAATCTGAATAAACAAAAATCTTGCTTCATCTTCCAAAATAATCAGTAAATAAGCAATAGTTTGATATAAAAGAAATAAAGATTAATGCTTTGATAAACAGAACATGAAAAATACTTCCGGTTTCACTTTGAGTTTATGTATCCTTGCAATGTGAGAAAATTCTATGGGTAATCTGCAGCGACTAGACGACATGACTCTCTGACGTCATTCAAAGTCCTGACGATTTCCTTTTATTTAACCTGTATGAGTCTTCTTTTAACCCACAAACAGTGGAATGTAGCCTATCATATCACAGCTTTTTCCCACAAACATTGAAAGCTCCGCCTCGTTCTATACTCGGGGAAAGCAAAAGTTGACAGCGTTGGAAAGGCTATAGAGACCTTTTTACGCACTTGGCGCTAATTGGGTTGCCACACCGGGCGATTTAGCGACGATTTGGGGAAGTAATGTTTTTTTTTTTTCCAATAAAAGTTTAAAATATTTTTTCAGAGTAAATTTTTTAGTTTATTTAGAAATTTATTTACACTAAATTGGTTACTTACAATCTATTATAAATCCATATTACTGCAAATTGAGTTATATATTAAATTTAACTCGAGAGAGAGAAAAAGTTTAATGCTTAAATATTTTGAAAATGGAAAAAAAAAAAAAAAATCTAAATTAAACATTATCTGTATGTATGTCTTTGTTTTCTTTAAAAGTATTTTTTTTTTTTTTAATTATTATTATTTAATTATTTATTTAAAAATGTATTTCTAAAATATTTCAAATACATTTTGGCAGAAAAATTATTTTATCAAAATATTTAGACTGTAATTTATATAAATCGCAGTACCTTCTGGTTGTGAATGAACAAAATGTAATAGATTTTCAATTTGCATTATCATTTACAGGTAAATCAGTAAATGTTAAAAATAGTAAGAAAATGAGAAAGTGGAAATAGTTTAATGCTTTTATGAAATATTTAAAAAATAAAAAAATATATTAATTTAAAATAAATAAATATAAATTTTCATATGCAGACGCAACTTCTGTTTACAATTTGTTTATACATTCATTTTGTTTATACCCCGATTTTTTATACTAAATGTGAATACAAGAATTTGTGTATTCAATTCTGAATAAAGTTAAGAAACTCACAATTTATGTGAAAGGGAAACGAATTTTAATTTATCAATAAGTGTAATTTTTCTTGATGTCTTTATTTAATGCTAATAAACACATACCTATGTGATTGCTATTAAAATTAAAAATGAGTTGAAACATTTATTTTTATTGCATTTTTAAGAGGTTGGATTGCGATTTTTATAGATGAGAAAAAGGGAAACGTTACGTTATTCGATTCTTTGGAATATGAATGAAAGCATGACATTTCACGCAATTTTTTAGTTTATTTTGATGTAATGCAATGGATACGAATGCTTTGATATTAATGCGACATTAAATTCAAAAGCAATCTTAAAATTTTCGGAAACCAGGTTTTTAAACTATGTTTCCAAACTTTTTTTGAGGACTATTTCTTTCGGACATAGACTAAATAAAAACGATTTATTTATTTGTGATTTTTTTTTCTCCTTTAGCACAGTTAAAAAGATATTAAAGTTTAACTGAGAGAGAATTTTCAATAGAAATTTATATAGTAACCGTTTCAATTTACTGCAATTTATAAATAAAGTCCCCCCCCCCCCGGATTTTTGTACATTTAAATCGAAAAATAAGTATTATAGTAAATTATGTAGAATAATTGCAGCAAGAGTGAAAATTCCGTCATACATGAGTCTGAATCAATACCAATTTTGTAGCCATTTGTAATTAATTTATATATCTAAAAATATAAGTTTTTTAATTTTGTATGGCTTTTCGAAGACCTCCGAGGCATGTTTATGAATATAGGAGGCTTTTGGCTCTAAATTAAAATCTCTAAAAGACCGATTTATAAGGACGAGAGAACTATTTCTTTCAAAGAGCCAATGATAATAATTGTGTCGTTAAAATTTTGCAGTAGATTATTACCTTGATTAAAGCAGGCAGTGTCAGAAGTACCGTCTCATGCATACAGAATAAACAAATAGGCCTCTCTTACAAAATTATACTATGTGTAGGAAAGAATTTAAATTTCATTTCAGTTCACTTGGCCAATATCATACTTTATTTTTAATTTTATTTATTTTAAACATAATGGTAGTTAAATAATGTAGTTTTTATTCACATTATGAAATTATTATATTAACTAAATCCAAAGAATTATAATTAATAATTCTATTCAAGGTAAGCTTTTTCTAATCAAAATTTTTTATAATGATATGTTTAAAAGTAAAATATTTTAAACTGCAATATAGAAAACCATACATAATTGCTCTACATATCTTAAAATTTTGTAATTTCTCCCCAAGGTATCGATCAATTTGTTATAAAGTCTCAAACAGTATTTATTTCCCAATTAATTTTCTTTAAGTAAATATCCATTAAAATAAAATTTGTTTTACATTGTAATGCTTGCTAATTATGTAATTTTGGCTTTAAATAATTGATCTGTCTCCCATTTATATATAAATTTTACATATATAAATCTGATATATATATATGTATATATTTGATTATTATCATTAAAGAAAATTACGTTTTTCTTTTATTGTTTTGTTCCAGAAAAAAAAAGTAAAATCTCTAGTATATAGTGCATAGTATAAATTAATGTAAACACTATTAGTTGTTTGTATTGGAAATAAAAATATTTTATATAACAATGCGTAAACGAATTGAAATTATATTATAAATGTAATAATAACGAAAAAGTTTTTGTCGAAAAATATTTTTCCTTATTCCTGTTAGTTTTAATATTTCATTGACATATTTGGTGTGAATCTGGTGTAAAAATTTCTCAAAGGTTCAAATCCGTCAAAATTTTTACTCTATTTTTAATAGTTGTGAAATTAAAGAAACGGACTGTACATTAATTATCTTCTAATTTTCAAAAATAAAGTAATCTATTTGCTTCTCCAAACTGTTCCGCACTCACAATAGGGGTTCAAAGGTTGCTTCCGGTATTCCCTCTTCCGCCGATATTTCGCCAACAGACTTTCTTCGCGAAACAATACATTGATATAAAATTTATGCTTATCTATTACAAAAAATTCCATGTGTTAACATAAATATGTTTAGTTTAAATAGTTAATAATTTTTCAGTTTACCAGAATAAAAAAAAATCGAGTAAAATGTTTATTACACTTAAATATAGCAAAGAACTATTTTCTTTCGCGGATGTACAATTTCTACAGGCTTCTACACACTGTCAACTTATCCTTTCCCCGAGTATAGTTGTTCATTCTCGACGAACACAAGCCAGATCATGTATAAAAAATGTTAATTTCCTATTAGAAAATAAGTGAAGAAAGTTTTCATCAGTACATAACAAAAGACGACGCGCCAATGGTGAAAATGTGACCCAAACTCCACTACTAATCCACTACTAAAAACAATTTTTTTTTCTTTTAAACTGTAAAAGTGATTTTGGATTTGATAAACAGGAGGCATTTTCAGAAGAAATTAATATTGCGGTATCATTCCCATCGGAGTCAGAGCCAGCCCGATTACTAAAAATGAAAAAGAAGTTTAATTATACAGTCAGCTGATAAATCAACAAGTGATGCTAAACATCATTTTAAGATTAATTTTTATATTTCTTTTCTTGATACAGCAAGAAATTCGAATAATGAGAAGTTCAAACAGACCAAAAAGATAAATAATGTTTTCTGATGCCTTTCTAACGACTGTGAGTCGTAAAAAAAATCTTTCAAAGTGATTTTGAAACTACGTAGAAGATTAGGAGATCATTAGGACTCAAGGAGACTCTAAGGATGTTGATGAAAGTACACTACAGGAAGTTTTGAATAATTTTTGTGAAAACGAACTAGTACATTGTGCATTGAATTTAGTAACAGCAATGAAATTGTTGCTAACACTTCCTGTGTCTGTGGCCAGTGGAGAACCCAGCTCCATATAATTGAAATTAATAAAAACTTACCAGCGTTCTATAGTGACGTGAGAAAGATTTGTAGGACTGTCACCATTATCCATAGATCAAGATGAAGCTAAAACAATTCATTTCATTTATTTTTAAAGAAAAGCATACTAATTTAATATTAAATATACCTTACACAAGCTTTTCATAGTTTTGGCTGATTAATTTCAGTCGCAATCGCGACCATCCTCAGAGCCATGACAATCGTCGACGTCCTTCAGAGCAATCGTCGACGTCTTGCAAGAATCTGAAGTGAAGCGAAATAACAACCACAGCAAACCGCCAGACTATAAACAGAAGGACGTCGACGATTGTCATGGCTCTGAGGATGGTCGCGATTGCGACTGAAATTAATCAGCCAAAACTATGAAAAGCTTGTGTAAGGTATATTTAATATTAAAAAATAAAACAATTCATTTGAAATATATTGTTTCTACTACCGCTAAAAGTAGCGGCGAAAAAACAATAATATGCAATATGTAATAAAAATAAATAGTTGATTATTTATTACAGTATTTGTATGTGTATAATTGTCTGCATGTCTTACATTTAAAAAAAGAAAATTGTGTTAATGGGGCACCACGAAAGTATTTCGCCTAGGGCGCCAAATTTGCTCGGGCTGGCGCTGAACGCAAGGGATCTAAGGCCAGGAAGAAGTATCTTCCGTGGGAGACTTTCTAAGGTGTTTTATTGTTAGGCCGTAATTACGCGACTTTTGGAGAAAATCAGTATAAAGTCAGATTTTAACGGAGGAATTTTACTTTTGGGTTTTACGCTTATATTCAGACTTAATCATTTCCCATTCTTATCTCTCTTCACTGTTTTGCTAAATATATTTGATTATCAATAAATATTTCTTAATTTCATATGATTATTGTTAATTTATTTTTGTTAGTAGTTTATTTATTTATTTTTTAATGTATTTAAAAAAAATTTTAAATTGCTCCTCAAAATTTCTCTGAACACTTCTCAAACTGTTTTTGAAAAGTTGGCAACCCTGCAATGGTTATCTCCATTTCGAGTTTCGTACAGTTATATGCCATAGAAGTTGAGATATTATCTTCCCGTTCTCAGAGAATATTGCAGAATAGCAGCGCCACCTATTGGTCGATATGCATCCTAATTGAATTATCAATGCCTCATAACAGCACTTCTAACATATCAAGTTTTGTTTCATTTTGCAAAATAGAACCTGAGATATAGCCTCCTCTTAAATTGCAGAAATCGCTGTATAGCAGCACTACCTGTTGAGAGATTGACACCAAACGTCTACAGGCACTAATTTATGTCAAGGTGCATGTACATATAAATTTATATGTAATTTTGTGCAGTAGTTCCTGAGATATAGCCTTCCCTTAAGTTGTAGAAATCACTGTATAGCAGCGCCACCTGTTGAGAAATCAATGCCAAAACCTAATATGCATTTATTCAGATCAAGGTGCATCTACATATAAATTTATATGCAATTCTCTGTAGTAGTTCTTGAGATATCGTCGCCACAAAATTTGTCACAAACACAGACATTTTCTAAAAATGGTCAAATCGTGTTCTGGACCTCTCAAAACATGTAAATTCATTGAAAACCGGAAGTCGAAATATTTTACGAATCCAATACTTTCTTCTATTGAATACAGAAGAAGGTTTAAAAAAATCCAACCTACAATTCCTTTCATTAATAAAATTTTTTACAGTGTTAACCACAAAATGCAATCTAAAATTGATACTTTGTCACTCTTTAACCCATATTTCCTTGGGGGGGAAGAAGAAAGAACAAACAAAAAGAACGTTGTAATTTTCCATCTGTAACTTCCCACTTCTTGCAAATTCCCAATTCTCTCACCCTTGGATTCTACAAAGAAAGTACAGTTATGTCAAACAGTAGTGAAGGAAGGAGTGAAGAGATCATTTTATTTGAATCTATTCCTCCTCTCCTCACCTGTTCTGGGCTCAAACAGACTGCCCAAAAATTTTGTGGCAAAAAAAATTTCTTTTTCACGATCCGATTCAACACTGAGCTAACAGCTGTGATAATGCATTTTTCAGTGATAGATCGATTACGCTAATTGAAGTTAAATAAACATAGAAAGAAAAAAAAAAAGGTTGATCGTCTGACTGTTGTTTTTCTAGAAAGGAAGTGGGGAAAAAAAGTTTATCAATTAATTATTCACCTTTAAATGGTATTTAAAAAAAAAAAAAAAAAAAGGGTTAGGCAAGGAATTCTGTACTACTTTGTTAATAAACAGCGATAAAGTAAATGCGGGAAAAGCACAAAAAATAAAAAAAATTAAGTTCGATTTTTTTTTTTTTTTTTTTTTTTTTTTTTTTAATATTGTGCGATTCCCGCACTTTAGCACAAACCCTGCTTGTAAATTATTCTTTTTTGATTGTGATAATATGTTATACCATTGGCCTTGAAAAAGTACTGTTTTAGTTGTTACAAAGCCAACCATTTTAATAAAAAAAGGGAAGATTTTTGTTGAAAAACCAGAAGATTTCATTAAAAAAGGGAAGATTTTTTTTTTTTACTTTTTTTTTCCTTTGACGTATTGAACAATACAGTTTTACAATTTTAATATTTTGAAGCAATCTATAAAAACGTTTTACTATAGATTGGTTATACTAAATATATAAAAGTTTTAAATGAAGTTATTCCTCTTCAACATATAAATATGTACAAAACAGAATCTGTAAGAAATTTATTTAACAATAGACAAAAAAACTTGGTTAAGTTAAAGTATAACTAATTTTTTAAACAAATATAGAATATAATTTTTGCGTATGTACAGTCGGGGAAAAAAAAAAACGCAACACCCGCTGTAATTTCGTTATTAATTGACGCAGAAACATCTAATACACATCATTCAACAGGAAATTCAAAGCACTTTCTGAATATGTCGTCAAATTTTGAATTAGGGGTCATCAACATATTGAAATGAGCGCCAACTTTGATTTTTTTCAATAGCAATACCCAATTTTGACTTCATTTTCGAATTTCTGAGAGTCTGGCAGTGCAGAAAAGTATATTGTTTGTATACTTTATCTTTAGTATTTATAGAGTTATAATGAAAAATGTGTTAGGGGGTTATCTATAAACGTAGAAAAATAAAATTAAGATCCTATAAGAATTAGAGAAAATTTTAATGTTTCACACCGGAAATCTTTCAGGAAAAAAAAAATATTTATATTAATAAAACGTTGCCTCGATTTCAGTTCCTTAATTATCCTGAATTCAACTTTTTAGATTTATATATACTTCAGTACTTTTTTAGATAATTTTAGGTCTATTTAAATACATTACACTTGCGATTACTCCATACAGTACTCTGTGAAAAAAGTGCAATATTTTTCAAGTAAAAGCGTCTATTATGGCTGTACTGATCACCAATAAGGCTTAAATTTTCTTTCGTAGGTGTAACATAACATACGAAATGAAATAATATATATATATATATATATACAACAACGGATAAACTAAATCTTTCCGGATAAATTATTGTAAGTGTTCTTGAAGTAAATATTAAACAATTTTAATCGCACTTACCAGTTTTGGATCAGTTAAAATCTTTGGAACTGTACGATTCGTTTTATAATTTCTATGAAAATATATGTCTTAATTAACCCTTTCGCGACCGCTTACGTAGATTCACGATATTTGAAAATCTGTAACTCTGTCAGTGCGCGTTTCTTTCGTAATTTGTGTGTTACATATTTCTTAAGTGTGTACCCAGTGTTCATATTTTTGCAATAAAATATACTATGGATAGAAATGTATTGATTAGAAAGAATATAATTATAATGTATATCCATTTGTAATATAATTGTGAATACAGAAAATTTGTTCTGAAATATTTTATTTTGAGAGTATAACGCCCGTAGGCGGGTCTTACTGTCAAAAAGACAAAATCTTGCAGTCGCAAAAAGTGTTAAAATATATTTATAAAAGGTAAAGTATGTTTTTAAAAATATATAAAGTTAAAATGTATTAATAAAATTTTAAAGAATAAAGTGTCCTTAAAATAATAATCGTCTCCCTACAAAATAAATAAATAAGTAAATAAATAAAATAAAACAAAGCAATATATGAAGCAAATGATTAAGCCTTTTTTAACTATGACGGTAGTTAAGAAACGATTTTACAGGTCTGTCTTGCATTCCAATTCCATTCGTTTTTTATATTTGACAATTTCACATTAAACCTATTTTTCTATTTAAAACAGTAAACCCCGCCTATTTAGTTAATTTCTTTCTTCTAGTGTTTGTTTAAAAGATTCAAAATTAATCACCAATTAATCGATGAAGTAAATACCACTTGTGCATATTTTTGTCAACATAAAATAAGGCGTTTAACACGAATACTCAGTGTCGCATTTACTTTTCTTTAATGTATTGTTTTGTTTTGAAGAACGATGAAGGCGGGGCTTGTCTTCTTTAGAAAACAGGAATTCTTGATGCTAACACTAATGTCTAAAAATCATCATTTGTGTTTCATTTCTTTGCGTTTGACGCTGCTGTTATATAATTTGACCCGTAAATAAAAAATAAAAGTATTTTGTTTAATTTTCTTTGTTATTTTTTAAGATTTGGTTCGTTATCTCATGCAAAACTATATAAGAGATGGCCCCCTAAACCACTCCAAAAGAAAGATTTATTTATATCTCGAAAACTAATAACTGGAATGAGCTGCAAATTTGCACACCCATATTTTTCAGCATTAGGATTTATTTTATGTAAAAATTAATATAGGTCATAATTCATAATTTTTATGAATATGAATTTATTAATATTTTTCAAAATTAAAAATATTTTCCAGAATCAAAAGTAATGATGGATTATGTTTGGGTTTCTTCATTGTATATCGTAAAAAGAAAATTATATCGATCAAGTTATTTTGTATGAAGATATTAATAAAAGTTTGAAATATGAATTTAACATTAGCACCTTCAAACTTTGAACGCTTATAACTCTGTGAAAAAATGAGTAAAATATACAACCAATATACTTTTTCGCGTTGTCGCGACCCCAAGAATTCAAATATAAAATAAAAATAGGGGGTTACCACTGAAAAAATCAAAGTTGGTGCGTGTTTTAATATGTAGACGACCCCCAATTCAAAATTTCAGTTCATTTTCTGAAACTACTCACGATTCCCCGTCGAATGATACCTATTACATTTTTCTACATTGATTAGCAACGAAGTTACGTTGAGTGTTGCGTTTTTTTTTTTCCCCAACTGTACATTAATCAAATCATACATATAAAAACTAGTATGTTGTAGCCACCACGAGACTTTCTTCTATATTTTCCTATACAAATTCACTGAGTAACAATAATAAAAAAAAAAAAAAAAAAAAAGTGGGACTTTGACAAAATTTTGGGTAAAATGTGAAAATTATTCTAAGTTTGTCAAAACACGGAAACCGTGGGACTTTGACAAAATTAGGGGAAAAAAGCAAAAATTAGTTTAAGTTTGTCAGAACACGGAAACCGTGGGAGTTTGATAAAATTAAGGGGAGAAAAAAAAAAAAAAAAAAAGATTTTTTTTTCTAAGTTTTTTTTCGTAAAAAGTAAAAAAAATCAATAACTTTGTTTTAAATTATCACAGATTTATAGTTCAACCATTCGTTTTAAAGGTACTGGCGAGACCTTTCGAAAGATACCCATCTTGAAAATTTTTGCCCTATATCAGCCTGTTAAAAATTTAGAAAAAGCGGGATGGCAACGCAACCTGTAAGACGATTTTTACCAAAAGTTGATAGGCACTAATTTATGTCAAGGTGCAACTACATACCAATTTGTATGAAATTCTGTGCAGTAGTTCCAGAGATACAGTTGCCACAAAATTTTGTCACACACACACAGACAGACAGACATTTTCTAAAAATGGTAAAATCGTGTTCTACAGCTCTCAAAACGTGTAAATCCATCAAAAACCCGAAATCGGAAATTTTTACGAATCCAATACTTTCTTCTATTGAAGATAGAAGATAGAAGAAAGTAAAAAGTAGCAGTAGCTAATTATCAGTTTCAAATGTGCATAAAACCAACTGAGAATTAATTTTCTTAAATTGATTTGAGAAAAACTTTCCTACCTGAAAATATTATTCCTCATTTTTTTTCCATGTTTACACATTTGGTATAAATATGATATACAAATATTTAATTTAATTGAGGAAAAATAAACAGATTCATTAAATTCAGCAATAAAGATCTAAAAATAATTACATACGTGAAAAATATTGAGCACTTCCATTGCCTTATTGTTTCTAGAATTGATCATTAATCACAATCCAGGGAAAGTGGGGGATACAAAAATAATTACAGAGTAAGAAATATTAAACTCTTTCAACTGTACTTCTAGAATCTAATGAAAGAAGTTTAAAATTAATATTATCATTCATGTTGCAGATGGATAAAGATTAGGAAACAAAAGACTTTTTCAGAACATTTGATTGCTGATCACTAGTTGGAGATAAATAAAGGGAGGGAGGGAGGCAAGGGCAAAAAATAATTACATCACCAAGAAATATTAATTCTATCTCTTTACATGTTCTAGAATCTCATAAAGCAAGTTTGAAACGAAGATTGACATTTATGTTATGGATGGAGAAAGATTGGGAATCAGGAGTTTTCATAGAACATTTGGGGTTTCTTTTCAAAATGAACAATAACTGCGACTTTTTTAAAAACGGAAGATTTTTATCATCTGTCCGGAGGACCGGAAGATACATTAAAAAACCAGAAGTCTTCCGGGAAAACCGGAAAAGTTGGCAAGTATGGCTTAACCAAAGGTTTGGAAAACTACAAATAGCCTAGAAGAACACACTAACCACACATTTTGCCTTGTATATAAATCGTTTTATTCATTAATCTTTTACTTTTTACTTTCTTCTATATGTAATATAAAGAAAGTATTGGATTCATGAAAATTTTCGACCTCCGTTTTATGATGGATTTACACGTTTTGGGATGTCCTGAACACAAATTGATAGTTTTTAGAAAATGTCTGTCTGTGTGTGTATATCATGAATTTTGTGTCCACTGTATCTCACGAACCAATGAATGAAATTTAACCAAACTTGGTATTTATTTGCACCCTGACATAAACTGGTGCTGATTAGATTTGGGGATCAATCGCTCAACAGGTAGCGCTGTGATCGCATTTTTTGTAAGCTTTTAACATGGCAGTATAGGACAAAATTTCGTATAAATGTGCATAATGAAAGTTATTTTAAACTTGTGATTGTAAAATTAATATGAATTATTTATATTAGTGGTAGTTAACTAGGAAAGATTTTTTGAAATTTTCAAGATGGGTATCTTTCAAAAGACCTTTTCAATACCTTTAAAACGAATGGTTGAACTATAAATCTGTGATAATTTATAACAAAGTTATCAATTTTTTTTACTTTTAATGAAAAAAAAAAGTTTTTTTAAAAAATATTGTTACTGAGTGAATTTGCATAGGAAAATATAGAAGAAAGTCTTGTGGTGGCCACAACATACTAGTTTTTATTTGTTCAGATTGACCTGGCTGAAAGATTCAGATTTTTTTCCCCCTTTAAAAAAAAAAAAAAAAAAAAAAAATTCAACGTTTAAATAAAGCAAAAAAATCAGCCTTTTTTGGTGCCCTTTTCTAACTGGTGCCTGGGGCACATTTCTCGCTCATCCCACCTTAGTTTCTGCTCTGGGGACAGGGTCTTAAAACCAAATTTCATACGAAAATTCGTGACAATCTCCCGTAGAATCAACATAGCCATGATGTGCCTGTGAATGGATATACTCTTTTATATATGTGATGTTCATTGTAAAAGTAGTGTAACTCCACATCTTTAAAAAATATTTTTTTAGGGCTGTGCCGATTAATCGATTCGGTTAATCAATCAATGCTTAGACCTGATCAATTTTTATAATCGAGTTAATCGGATTAATTCGATTAAAAATTTTCAAAATCCGATTAAAATTTTCAAACTACGAATTAAAGTAAAAATGCTGTTCTGCATACAAAATATTTTTTCACATATTTTCCTAACAAACATTTTAAGAAGCATCCATAAAATAATGAAAAAGGAAAAAAATAAAAATAAAACCTCACAAAAGAAGATGTTGCACTTTAGTTGATAGAGAAAAGGGGGAGGACAGTTATTAAACAAAATGTCGCTTCATGTGCATGCTGAAGCAACACCACCTGTCTGTAGCCTTCTACAGAAAGTGTTGGCTAGGACAATAGTATTCTCAGAAACAAGCAGCTTTAAAAAAAAAGGAAATGCTAAAGATAAAAAAGAAAAGAAGGAATTGAGATTTCCACTATCCCTTTGATGGGGAAAATATCAACAGAGTTTCACAATATCTTCAAGTGTTTATTGTCTGTTCAGAATTGCTGATAGTAACTATTGAAGTAGAAACAGAAAATAATATTCTGTGTTCTAGTCCGAAGTGATAAAGAAGAAATAAATAAATCCTTGTTGAATCATGTTCTTAGACTGACTAAGAACATGATTCAACAAGGATTTATTTAACAAAACAGTATATTAACTCTACTTGTTTTTTTATATAGGAATTTTTGCTAGTATTCGGATACTTTTGCTACCGACTGTACACAATATAAGAGTTTTATTCATCACTGAAATAAAATTGTATATATATGTAGAATCTTGGCTGGGCGTCTAGAGGTGGGGCAATGATGAGATGCGATTTATTTAACGAAACATGAAGACACTCACAACACAAAATACACAAAGATAATATGATAATATCAGAGTTTCCATTATTAACCAACTGCTGGTTTCGAGGCTTAACACACAGAACAAGCTCTCTTCATCAATATAACTATCACAAAGTAACATATGAGCGCTTACTCGCTCTTATAATTCACAATAGTACCTTCGCGCACTATATCAAATATGTGAGATTGATGTATTGAGCCCTCCATGGCCCTACTCAACTATTAAGAGCATTACAAGCTCTAATTAGAAGAAAAATGACCACATCAGCCTTCGCACTGATGGTCTCAACAGCTCTTCGTTGCAGACAGATCCCAACTGACTTCCGTTCGTCATCTCGTCGAAAGATGGGCATCAGAGGCAGCGCCATCTGTTGACTGTACAAGGAATGCGTCCCACAAAGCTTTCCACATATATATAAAATGAAAATCGATTAAAAATCCGATTAATCGATTAATGAACTACGATTAACCCAGTTAAAACTCTCAAGCGATTCCCACCCCTAATTTTTATTGCTTAGTTGTATCATACTTAGTCATATCTATCATCATACAACTGAAGCAACTTCGAAAACACAGGCCTACAAAAATGAAGTAGACAAAATTTTATATCATTATTTTTGCTGATCTTTATGTTTTTTGATGTGCTGAAACCAAAAATGCAGTCCATTTTTCTCTATCACAAATAGATTTTTGTCAATACAGGGTGTTTACCGACACAATTTCTTACATATACCATCATAACAATAGGTTGGTTGGTATGGTTTTAAGTCGCACTAGTGCTTCACAATTAAAACAATAGGTATCTGTGTTTAATTAATAATATAAACATACTGTAAAACTTACCATATAATTATATCGGTGGAAGAGTAATGGAAGAAATTGTATAGGCAGGCACCATGTATTGACAAAAATCTATATGTGACAGAGAAAAACTGGCTTCCTTTTTGGTTTCAGCACACCAAAAAACATAAAGATCAGCCAAAATTATAAAATCAAAATTTTACATGTCAACCCGTGTAATTGCATTAAAGTTCCATAAGAGACATTACTTAATCTTTCAGGGAACTAGAATTTTTAAATACTCATATAAAAGTGAAGTTTCTATGTTATTCCAAATTAACTTTCTTATAACTTACAAATTCTTATAACATTTATTTGTATTAAACAATATATACAAAACACTAACTGAATAAATGTTTTTGTTTTTTTTCCTAAACATAAATTTGAAAAATTCCTTTACAAGGAGATAAGTGAATTATTCATGTTTTTCATTGAGTTACAATTGTAATTTTTTTTTACCAGCAGGTCACTGATTCAGCAGTTTTATATGGGAATATAAATTTCTTGAGTTGCAATGCATAAGATTAATTTCTGCAGTCATGTTAAAATATGAAATAAAATGACTATGATTTAATACTACTAAAACTGCAATATGCTAAATTTGTTTTAAAAGAAAATGATAAAAAGAAAAAAATTAAAGATTTTCACAAGTTTTGGGGGCAAGTAAGGCACATTTTTCCTCATTAAGGGGCAAATTAGGGTGCTCATTGAATTCCAAAAGGGACAGAGTATGGCATCCTTATCAAAGGTTCTAAATGAAACCTTGCCATCAGGGTTCTCACTACAGTCACATTTTTCTCAAAATGCACAACATTTATACAAATTGTGAAAAATAAAACACATTTTATTAAACACTGCTATTCAAAAAAAAAAAAAAAAAAATTAAGAGAATGACACAAGACTTGTTTAAACCCAGAATAAAAAATAAATAAATAAATTGGTATATTATTGCATTGTTTTACAAATATATGATCATTCTAATAAATGATGGGCATTTTATGAATAGTTTTTTTACAGAAACTTTAAAAATTTTATAAATATAACTTATAGGGACTAATTTTCTTAAATTCATTAAATTATTTAAAAGAGTAAAACAAAATTAATGTGTGTTTCAGAATTTTCCTACAAAATGATCATTGCTAAAATTGCATGCTGACTATTTATTTCCTTATACAGGAATGTCCCAAAATTTCAGTTATAATATGTTCATTGAATAAACATACAAATCTGGGATGAACACAGACATGGTTTTACATTTCTATTTATTTACTGAAACATTCAGTGATTCAAATTTGTTTAACAACCTGGTAAATGTTGAAAAAGTCCAGGGAAGCCCCTCCATTATTTTTTTTAAGACACTATGATTAAATTTAAAATTTAGTTGCAAAAGCAAAATATAGCATGATGAAGTAACTAGAATGGTATACAAACGGGTACTCTTAAAGCCTAACAGTATTTTAGCATTTTGTTAAAAACTTTTTTCAGATTTTAACTTTTTTACTAAAGAAATTAGGACTTCAGTTTAAACCCTGCCCAAGTCATACTTATATCACAAAGATGTATATTTTAACTTTTAAAGTAATCTAAATTTATTTTAAGGAACAAAAAATTCCACACTTGGTAATTTATAAACTCACTGTCCAGTCAGTATTGTTGCAATGACAGAATTTTAGTAAAAGAAAAGGAAAGAAGGTGATTTTGAAATATATAAATAATTATGCAACATTTCTTTTTTCAATGCATAACTTTATTAGTTATCAAAAACACATATAACTGTAACAACTACATATATAGTATACCATAATATTGTAAACATATATGAATAATTAATTATAAAATAAAATAACAGTACAATATGATGATTTTAGAATATATAAATATTCATACAACTTTTTTTTTTTAGTATAACTTTATTATATATCAAAGACACACATACCTATAACAGCAACTATACCATAATATTTATTAATAGTTAGTTACAGAATAAAATAACAGTACAATAACTTTTTAAATATTTCACTAGCAAATAAATGCATTCACATCAACTAGACTGAAGAATAATAAGTACCATTAGCATCAACTAGACCTTTTTTATTTTTCTTTGCAGCATAACAAGACATTTATAAATTTTGAAATATTCTAGTATTAGAAATATATTTAGTACGATTTTCTCACATATAATAATAATAAGCAGGATTCTTACTATATATTCCTAAAGGAAATTAATAAAGCTTATTTGGATTAAAAAAATTTAGCACAAAGAAAATTACAATCTGAATTTGTCTACAACACTGCTGTGTGATATCAAATTTTGAAGGAGTAGAAAAAGAGAAAATAAAACAATGTAATTGTTATTAAACTATAACACATTGAACAATCACATTATCAAGGAATTGTTTCTTCCATAGAGAATTTTGCAGTTGATGAAGAATTTTTCCAATGCAAGATTCTTTCTCATAAATAAATATTTCGTTAGCATAAAAATTATTTAAAATCCAAAAATATATCCCGTACTTCAAGGGAAATTTCTCAGAATTATGCAAAAAATAAAAATAAATCAGTACTGATAAACACAACAAGCTTATAATACCAAGTTTTCATACAACAATATCTATACATAACTTAGTAAAATAATAAAAACGAATATTCTAGTTACACATGTAACAATATATACAACAATTTTATACATTTTCTCAGACTCTTGACGTCATTTCTGTTTCCACTCTGCAGCAGATCAGCAATCTTTAAAAAATAAACATAATGCATTATTAAAAGTTAGTAAGTTAAATGTAAAATGTGTTAATTTTGTTCATAATCACACAAATGTATTTAACCAAGAATTTCCAATTACATTGTTGCCACTGGAAAATGCAATGAAAAAAATTGCTTAAGTAGCCTTAAATAATAATAATAATAATAATAAAAGATACAAAAAAAGAAGCATGAAAATATTAAAAAGTTGTAAAACAAAGTTGCCTTAAAAATTATTATGCGTGAGAAAATTGGCAAAAACAAAGAGCTCTCTCTATTAAAAATGATATTTTTTATGTCTTATTTAGACATTTTGAAATGGAATAGACAAGTACAATAAAATTGTAAGCATTTATCAGAATAAAATGCTTTAAAGAAATATTGCAAACTGCCATAACTCAGAGTCCATCTTGGTGCATGGGTGTCTGCACTTAGGGGTAAGGTCCCTCCTGGTAAATTATAATTGGTAAAAAAATATTTTTTAATTGCATCTAAAACTTTGTTGTTAAAGTTTGGATGATTATCTAAATTGTCAAATACAATTTATATCACAGAGCAAATTAGAGACAAAACAATTCGACATGCAGATTAGTTTGGCTCTAAATTTTTCCTGGGATTAGAGTTAAATCGACAGGATAGTAATTTTTTTTTGGATTCAGGTTGGTTTGGAACAAACTGTATAAAAAGTATACTGAAAAATATACTGAAGTAAATCGTGATAGAAATGATGAAAAAATGCCAGCAGATAATATGTTTGGAGTTCTTTTAAATAAAATTTGAACAAAGTCTTCAAAAAAGTTGCTGTATCAAAAAAATGGCTGCTTGTTTTTGCTTCAAATAGTCTCCTAAAGTCTTCTAGTGCCAAAAAAAAAAAAAAAAAATGTAAAAAATAGTGGCAGCCTTGCCAATAGTTTTAAAAGGGGGAAGGGTACTGTTAGTAAAAACTTAGCAGGGTTTTACAGTTTTTAATAATAAAAACTTAAAACTTGTAGGGTACTCTTTGTCTTTTTGAAGGCAGTTTTAAATACTTATTTCATGATTCAGTTATAAGCAAGCATACAAGAAATATTTTTTAACTTTCTTAATTTATATTTATTAACTAATGTATGAATAAATGTTGATGGTCCTAAACAATAATTTGTGTTATGGGTCGTGCAATAAATTGTTCTTAGTTTCTTTTTTAATGGTCATGAAACAGATATCAATACTAATATATCAGTGACAAAGCTTTTATTAAATATTCAATGTAATATGTTGAGGTACAATCACATTGCTTTATATTCTTATAAGCATTTCAAATTGTAAATTTACAGCAATAACTCTTTCAGTCCTTTGGAGTCATCACTTGTGTATTAAAATATCAGAAATGGCCGTGATTGGAAGATCTCTTCTCGAATATATAAGAAAAAGCATGCACGGTTTGCATTAGAGAGAAGGACTGCAAGAATCTTGCAATATTTTGAAAAATCCCACTCAAAAATATATCATAAGGGTGGTTTTCCCCCATTTTTTTTTCATATTGCTCGTTGAGTATTTCATTTATTAATTCAGTTAGGTAATATACTAATTGTTTTGAAGGCTGTAGTCTGCAGTTATTTTTTTTTTTTAACTTCTTTAGAATTTCTTGATTAAAAAAAAAAAAGTGTAAATATTATGTAATTATCTCTAAATACTTCTTAATTGTAAATATTTGCTAAGAGGATATGTGAAGTGTTTATTTTATCAACAAACAACTACAAAGTGTGAAGACTAAAAAATTGCAATAATTATTATGTATTAAATAATTTAGGTTATTCCAGTCACTACACTTCTGTCAAGCACTCTTTGAGTACTCAAAATGAAACTGAAAATAAATTTTCAAACAGATTAAGTAATAACTTGACCAATTCCTTCTGCATTTCTGAAGAAAATTTAGATTCTGAATATTGAAACAGTTTCTTAGCCACAAAATGGAAAAGAAAAAAATAATGAATAAATAAATTTCCATTTTTAACATTTACTTGATTTTTTTTAATTGTTTAATTTACAATTGTAATTCTCTAAAAAGAAATTTGTAAATTGTAAATTATGTAATTTCTTACTTAAATTTGAAAGATCCCACATAAATTTTTTATTAGAGTGGAAGAATACCCCTCAATATTTTTTTCTAATGTGAACCCTGGCAAGATAAGTAAAAAAAGTAGTAATGATTAAATCTTACCAAATTTTAGTTCTTTATTCATAAAGAAAAGAAAATTTTACTATTTGCTTCCATTATATATATATATATATTCATTAATAATGATGATCTATTAAGCATAGTAGAAGCCAAGCAGCAGATACAAGATCACTGAAACACCAATAAGATTAAAAAATTTTTAATCAGTGGATGCAACACACTAATGTAAAGAAACCAGATTTATTAACCAACAGCCTGCAAAACAAACAAATCAATAAAGTAACACAACAAATCTTAACTCAAAACCACAAACTTTATCAAAATTTATGAAAAAATAATTTAAGAAACTCAAGATAGGAAGGAAGGAGGCAGGCGGCAAGACTACTTTCCATTTCCAACAATCAAAAACCAAAATTCTTTGAAGAGTACACTATACATATATGCAATTCTAAAAGGAATCCACATGAAGGAACAGATATTCCACAACCTACGAACAAAAACACAACGGCGATAAAAAAAAAAAAAAAAAAAAGAGCTGCGCTAATTTCTTGTGACATCACAAAAAAAATAATCCTCCTTCTTTAAAAGACTGTGAAGTCTGTGCTATGCGTCATGAAGGAAGAGCCACCACAAGACCACGAACAGGGAAAGCACTCAGGATTAGTAGAAAGGTCAAAGTCAAACGCATGATGCACATACCCCTCCACATCATCCCGGGAGTGATGTCATCACCGCTATAACAGAGGAGGATGAGGACAAACAATACAAGTGCCTGTTGCGAGAAAACAGCCATACAGGAGCGGAAACATGAATTCTGAACAAAATGAGATTGGAACTGAATGAGTACAGTTTTAACAAATGTTGATGGTACTAAACAATTTGTGT
The DNA here is from genome assembly GCA_963930645.1 of Salticus scenicus. Classification (NCBI taxonomy): domain Eukaryota; kingdom Metazoa; phylum Arthropoda; class Arachnida; order Araneae; family Salticidae; genus Salticus; species Salticus scenicus. Next base: position 176,124,319 of record OZ005654.1, read on the forward strand.
TACGTGTCATTTCCATTGTCAAATCAACCAGGGTTTTTAAAAATGAAACCCACCATCACAGACTTTGAACAAATTTGGTATACTTAAAGAACTTTTCATGCTGATTCTAGAAATGTTATTTATTTTGACATTAATCAAGGAGTTTTCAAGTAATGAGCTTATAAATATATGCCAAAATTGCTGATTAACCACAATTTTTAATATTGTACATAGAGATAGATATAAATGCCTTTAACTTCTCTTTTTATCAGAGAATCAAACTTTTTTTTTATTAGTTTGTTGAGAATAAATTAATGTAAAATTTCCAGAATCTAAAATATTTTTATCTGCTCCTTTTATTGTTCATATCTATAAACCCTGTTTGTGAGCCTGTACATTTTGTAGGATACATTGTATCTGTCACAGCTGCAAATTTTTTGCCATCTTTAAATCTGATTCTAAATTCCAAGTTTTATTCCATTTACTAGAAAAAAAAAAAAAAAAAAATCGCTTGTGTATTCCACCATAAAGGACCGTGTAGACACTAGTGACTTTAAAGTGGCACGGACGGGTTCTCTTTAAATTCTTTTAATGGGTTTTTTTTTAGCTGTCGCATGCGTTGAACGGAGATTTTCTCCTCTGATAAACCTCCTGCTGTGATAATTAAATTTTCATAGAAAATTTGGGTTTCTTTTGTAAAATTTGAAGCAATAAAAAGTAATGTTTTTCATTGTGAACATGTCCAAAGTTCAAGAGTCACTTTCCGACAATCGATAATTCACGGCTTTCCCACTCTGCTTGGGTCACTAGTGTTTGCACGCACCTCAACAGTTTTTCCAATATATACACAGAGTCATCCCTAACAAATATTTTTCAATATTTTCTTTATTTCATCAGAATAAAATATTTGAAAGTTTTAATTTTTTTTTTCTTTTCTTTTTTGTTTGTTTGTTTAGTATTGTTTAAAGTGATAGTATATTATATATCAATTAACAGTTTCTTGACATTTAGAAGTAAAACAGCAACACAATTTCTATTGCTAAATGCAGTAAATAGCCCAAACAGCTAATAAGTATTGTACTTTTCTAATATTCTTTCAATGCAGCGATGATACCTTCTTCCCCCCCCCCCTTACAAGAACTCAAAAACTTAGACAATTCTTAATAGGAATGTTAAATTTTCATAGTTCTTTAGAAACAAGTTGGTTACATTTCAGCCTCTCAAATCACCTTCTAAAACAGGTGTTAAGGTAAAAGCAATTTTTATGCAGTTTGTAAAAATTTACAATTAAATACCTTTTTTTTTTTTTTTAAATCCAAATCATTATTCCTATTTGTTTCTAATATATCAAGCTTGTCCACCTCCCCATAACAGTAATGATGACAAATGTTATTAAATTTTGAATATTCCTTTCCCTTACCTTTTATAAAAATTCAGTTTCATCTTATACTATTAAGTGAGCAATATTTGTATATATATTTCACTGTTCTCGAAAATGGTAGCTCGGACAGTCACGAGATTTAACACAAAGGTGCCCCCCGAAGGATCATTGTGCACATCGAAGTCAGAATTTCGAATTTCTGTTTAGTTTTCTTTTAATTAATAAAAATATGAAAATAATAAGCTAATAATAGTAAAAAATTAGCCATTTAAATTTAATCCGTAATTTAATTGTTGCCAAAAAAAATAATAAAAAAAAATACGAGTTTATTGTTTTTTCCAACAGGAAAATAAATACATTTATCTAACCATGAACACTACACACTACTCATTGCAGAGCTTCCAAATTTGGCATATAGGTACCTGGGACCCTGCAGGTGTGCACCTCATCGAGATTTTTTCGAATTTCGAATCTAAATTTTTTAAATTAATGTTTTTTCGATTTTAAACATTGGCTTTTATGTTTCATTTTTCATGAATTTATTCTTCGATTGTAATCGTCTGCGTATCTTAGCAACGGCTATATTATGCAATTTATTTTTTATTTAATACATTTATTTGAGGGCAAATCTTCTTTCTCTTTTTAATTTATTATATTTATTGAAAATAAAATGGTAATGCAGTAGAAAAGATTAAATATATTAAATTTAAAATTTAAAAACGTATTTATAACAGTTATGTGTATGTATAATTTTTGTAGTATAACAACAATTATTTTTCATTTGTTAATTTAATTTCTTTAAAAGTTTTTTTTTTTTTTTTTATTTATAGTATTTGTCAAAAAATAATGGTAGTATATAGTAGAAAGGATTAAACTGATTGGAATTTATTTGTTTTTTATGTATTTAATTCCTTCTAAAAGAAAATCTACTTTTTATTTTATTTCATTGCATTGGTCGGAATCAAATTGTAATACAGTGTAAATAGCATGAGCAATAAAATACTTGGTTCAAAAACTAAAATATTTAATAGACGCTGAGATACAGTTATCTTTAAAATCGTAGTTCTTAAATAATGGCAGACCCACCTATCGTCAATAAATACCCATATTGAAATACATAGGAAAGATATTTCTGCAGGCAGTGGGAACCTGCTCCCGATACAGTGCGGGCAGAGAAAGAGCTGTCGTAGTCAGCGAGTACCCGATGCGAGGTCTAGAGCGATTCCAATGTAATTATTTTAGTTTTTATTTATCTTGTGATGCGAAAAATAAATAATAATCCAATTCTTTTGAAGATTCATTTAAATATAGTGGCCAGCGAAGCGGGCGTAGCCTGCTAGTAGTATTTAACCCTCCAAGTGGCTGTTACATATTTTTTCGTTCACCGAACAAATGTTTTCTTCTTAATGCATTTATTATTAAAAAGTGCATAATTATAGATTCTTAGCTTGTGTTTTAAGTATGAAGAAAATGTATAATAACCATGAGGCTTATTTTGAAATGCATAATCACATTTTTGAATTTCAAGCTGAAATGAATATTGTTTTAGTGCAATGTAAAAAACATATAGTGAAAACAACATTACAGTTTTGCCCTTTTCCAAAACACTCAGTGGGTTAACAAGGGGAAAGGACCTTCTTTCTCTCTCTGCATTTTAATACTATAAAGACAGATTGTAGATTAAGTTGTAAGATCAATAAGGTTAAATAATGAAGTTCAATCTACTTTAAAAATAATCTAAAATAGATTTAGCAACAGTTTTATCTGACATATAATTCTTCAATTATAAGTGCCTACATTTATTTAAAGAAAAAAAAAAATTAAATTCAAAGCTGTTATTTATTTGCCTTGAAACTTGCCAATCTTAATTAACCTTTTAAGTGGCAATCGCATACCATCTTCAAAATATGAAATTGTAATTTCTTGCAGTTATTTGTTTTTAAGTTATGCTGATAAACAGATATATAAACAGACCAACCACTAAAAATGTTCACTTTCATATTCAGAAGACCCTAAAACATGATTATATTATACAAGAAAACAGAGTGGAAAATTGAAAATCAAACTTTAAAAAATACTTTGTTTACAGTATGAGTATGAGAAAGTAATTCTCTTTCCTAAGCAGTGTTCATTACCAAAATCCAAACACTTCATGTAGCCCAGTAAATGAATGATGAATGATTTCCTTATCACAATATACACAAAACATACTTTTATGCATATAAAAAAATATGTTCATTCCATTTTGTTTATGGCAACCTATAGGTGTTACACTACACTCATCAGAAATTTTGCCTTTAGAAAAGAATGCATTTGAATTCTCTCGGATGCTCCCCACCTCCCTGTACATGAATCCTTTGCTTGATCTCTACAAAAAGTTTAGTGTAGCATCACTAAACTTAAACTTTATATAGTGTTAGAGCTTACTCTAACACTATAAAGTACCAAGTTTGGACTTCCTGCTACTATTTGTTCCTGAGATATGCTGATGATAGACACAAACATACACAGACCAACCACTAAAAACATAATTTTCGGTTTCAGAAGACTTCAAAATATGTAAATGTAATAAAAACTCAATTTCGAAAATTTGACCCAAAAACTATACATTCTCTACCATAAGAGTAATAAGGATAAGAGTAAGTAAAAATTGACTTTAATTTAAATAAAAATACAAACTAAAATATAAATTCATGTAAAATATATCAATTCACAATAAATATGGTTATAAAGTAGATACTAGATATATATTTAAGAAAGAAACTTCCTATGAAATTGATCTTACCATCCATATTGTAAAAGTAAACTGTACCTGGAGTACCATACTGATTAGATGAAATCACTGGAATTGCAGAAGTGGGAACCTGAAATAATGAAAATATTTTCAGGCTAAAACTATAATAAAGTTACATTAAAACTGCATGTTATGAAGAAATTATACGCAAAATATAGTTATTTTTTCTTTTTCATATTCTTTAAAAATTCATTTTTTTTCTTTTTTAGAATGTTAAATATAAGTTTTAATACATATTGGTTCAAAAGGATTTGAGGCTTTATTATGCCTATTTTATTTATGTTGTTAATTCCTCCTATGCACACAGGGGGGGGGGGGGGGAAGTGAAGGATTATTGATGAACAATTTTTAAAGTACAAACACATATAGTCTGTGGGCGAGAGCTGCTATCGTTCAGGTTTGTTTGCCAAGTCACGCAATTAAGTGAATTTTTGCACATGGATTTTACATCATATTTCTTTTAAAAATTTGCAATGTTCCCCAAAAAGCACTTGCACATTATTTTTTTATTCGGAAAAACCTACATGCATTTTTGTTGTCATTCTGAGATAGTTTGTTTTAAATGAAAATGTCAAGAGATTAAGCAAAACATTCTTTTTTAAAATACTAAAATAAAGGTTTAATCATAGAAGTGAATAATTATTGTTTCCTTTTTTTAATAAACTAAAATTAATATATTCAATTGATTCCAATTTAATTATTTTCTAACCCTTTTAAATGCAGTATTCAATTATTCGATTTGATCTGTTTGCAAACAAAGAAAATGGTGGCTCTCGTACTGTGTTGGATACATCTCGTTAAGAATCTAAATAATGAGAAAATAATCAATTTTTCAGAAAAAGTGTTGAAAAAGTTCTTCAATCATTATCAGAATGGCTTAATCTAGATGGTAAAGAGCACATTGTGGCTAAAAATCTCAATGCAGTTTAATGGTTGTAAATTCTTTTAAATATGAATACAGAATCTAAAAGCATACAATAGATAATGAATAATTTTGAAAACAAATTTCTCCATAGAATAGAATGGGGTTAGGCTGCCCCCATGCCGTGCAGGTTAGGTGAAGTATTAAAAGAAGAAAAAGAAAGTCACAAATGCCACTTATAGTTAACTTACCTGATACCATGGCAAGTAAAATACAGTGCCAGGTGTGCCATATCTGCTAGGATACACCACAGGAGAAACAGGTGATACCTGAAACAAAAATAAAAGCCATTAGTAAAAGGAAAATACTTAAGAAATTATTTACAGAACTAAAGAAAGAAATTAACAGCAATCCACAAAAATAAATAAATGTGACCACATCTTGCATTTTATGAAGCCTGATTATTAACCTTTCAATGGGTGTGCATATGTCAAAGATACACTCACGAGAGATCTTAAAACCAGAGAGCATTTGGAACAGCTACCCTTGGCTATTATCTCAATACATATTCATCTATTTTCAGTTATCTTTTGAACTTTGAGACATTAAAATGAAGCTATATAATTGCTATTTGCAATTGAGAAATACTTGTCACCATTCAAGAGACTTTATGTTATTAGTTCCCCATCATACTATAGGTATGGAGAACTTAGGTAATCGTGAAAATTTTCGACCTCGGTTTTTTTTACACGTTTTCAGGTATGAGGAATCCGAAAATATCAAAATGGGTATGGTGTCTGTTAGTTTGTTAGTCCGTTAGTGTATTAATATGTTAGTCTGTGTACACGATATCTCACGAATAAATGATCACAGAGAGGGATCGGACCAGTTTTAAAATATTATTTATGACACTGGCAAGAACCCTATTCATTTGCAACATTCCAATTAAAAACTTCAGAAGTTATTCGGAATTTACGATTTTCTTAACATGGAAGAATAAGGCAAAATATCACTAAAACACACATGAAAAGAAATATTTTTATCGTAAAGATGTAAGAACAGCTTTTAAATATCAGTTTTGATGCTGGGATGAACATCATTAACTATAAGCATGTTACTTTGAAAATTTTGCAACATATTCAAAATTTACTAATTTCTTAACATGGCAGAATACGGTTAAATTTCGCATAAACATTGGTTTTGAGGAATATTTTTTATCGGAAAGATGTCAGACTACTTTTAAAATATTACATAAGATACTGGCATAAAATGAATTTTCCAATTTAAAAATTTCGTAAGTCATTTGAAATTTACGATGTACTTAATATGGCAGGAATAGAGAAAATTTTCGTATAAACTTTCATTTTGAGGGATATTTTTATCGTACAAATGTCAGAATACTTTTAAAATATTATTTAGGATACTGGCATGAACATCCCAGACTACGAATTTTTTAATTTAAAAATTTCATAATTTATTTGGAATTTACGATTTACTTAACATTGCAGAATAGGGCTAAAATTGGGCATAAACGTTTATTTTGAGGATCATAAATATATCGGACAACTTCAAAATAGCATTTATGGAACTTGTTTGATCATCATTTACTACAAATATTCTAATAGGAAAATTTCATAAGTTATTCAAAATTTGAGATTTTATCAACATAGCAAAACTGGGCGATATTCCATATAAATATACATTTTGGGGATTGTTGCATTGGAAATAGTAGCATGAAAACTAAACTACGAAATTGACCCCAATAAAATAAATTGATTTGAATAAGATAAATATATCGAAGTGAATGGTAGGTAGCCTATTGGGTGGGGATTTCTATCTATCACTGTGTCAAGCGTTTGATCAAGTTCATTTCTCTTAACATGAATATAATATGTCCTGCACTAGAAATTTATAAGAACATACATATGATGGGGAACTGAGCAGAATCCACCTATGTCAACTAGTATTCGACATTTTCGTTGTTAAAAAAAATACACATATATATATATATATATATATATATATTGTTTTTGCCTTAAATATTATTATTTTAAATATTTTTTTAATTAATTAACTTTTGACTTTACACTTTTTATTAAAAATAACAAAATATCAACTATATGCTTTATTTCAGATAATTCCAATGTTTGATTACTTTACATTGAATTTGTGCTTTAAGTTTCACTGTTTCAGATTTTTTTTTTTTTTTAATGATTAAAAGCCCAGTAGCAGAAACAGTGCTGCACGGCAGCAATTGCTACAGATTATCGAAGACTCTGCAGATTAACTTTACATCTCGCCAAGTTTAAATAAAAACACAAATATAAAAATTTACATTATGCCTCTAGATCACTGTTCATGTAGTATATTCTTAACTTATTTCCTTCATTGATGCAAATTTTATTATTTTATAAATTGCTGATAATACTTATGATACACCTTAAAGGATTGACGAGAGGGTGTCGAAGTGCTTTAACCTTTTCACTATATCTCTACAATAGTTTCCAATATCTAATAGAAGCTTAAAACTCAGATAAATGTCTCCTCTTAGGCCCTAATAAAAGTAAAAAATGAGAATCTTCAAAAAATTAACCCTAAAAGGGAGTGTGTAGCATTTTTACTCATTCTTCACATGTGAAAAACTGCACTGTTTCTTGCAGAAGCTAGGAATTTAGATTTAACAAATGTCTCTTCATAGGCCTTAATCATGACAAAAGATGAGGATCTTCCAAAATGTAACTCTTAAGGGGTGAAAGGAGGGTGTTTAGCATTTCTACAATAGAATTTTTTAACAGATTTGAACAAATTTTGGTTTTTATGAGAACTTGGAATAAACAATTTCTTGTCACCAGGTCATATTAATTGACTTTGTTTTTAATTTTTTTCCCATGCAAAGAATTGATAGAACTACTAGTTGTATCGATTGGAGTTAAGATGACTAAAAGATCTGTCCAGAAAGTAACAAGACTGATTCAAAAAAACTTGTTTATATGAAGATAATTTTACAAACACTTCGCATCCATTAGTGTTCACCAGTCTTCAACAGGAATGCTGTTCAGAACATGCATTTTTCCCCAAGTTCTCCAGATTGTCAAAACGATGATCTTTTAAGATGGATTTTAACTGAGGAAATAGAATTGAGTTTGGTGGTGACAGATCTGTGCTGTACACTAATTGGGACAGTGTTACGACATTGTCGAATGCCAAGAACAGTGTCAGGAGCTTGATAAAAATTTTCTGCATTTGAAGTTCTTCCATGATGATTTGATGCACTATCTGATTTTGCAAGTCCCAACATCGCTGCAATCATTTGGACACTCATATGACAATCAGAGTCTAAAATTACTTTAATTTTAGTCACAAGTTCAAGAACTTGATGGACATGCAGCACGTTGTTCACCATCAACATTCCAGCTTTTGTCTTTGAAGGTCTTGTGCTACCTAAATATTTGAGCCTTAAACAAAGAATATTTCCAATAGATATCTTGTAACATAGCAAGCATCTCAGTAGCTAATTTATTTAGTTTTTCACAAAACTTTATGGTGTATCCTGATCATCATTCCGCTGCACTCTGAAAACCTAATGCAACTTTCAAATATGTATCTGCTTCGACTGATCCCTGCGCTGTGAAGGTTCAAAGCCAACTGGCTTCCAACAGACTCTGTAGCTGACAGTCCCCACCATCTGTACAATGCAAACTCTGCCCCTTTGGCTTTCTGCTTAGCACAAAAAATTCAGTCTTATTACTTTCTGGACAGACGCTGTATTTTTTACTATTTATTCTATTGTGAGTAACTAAAAGCCCCCTACAATATCATAGTAAAGTGTAGCAGTTTTCTCTATGAAAAAGCACATTTCCCAGCAAATGACTTTTAAACATTTTGATTTCAATTATATTAAGATCAGGGGTTAATACAGATCGATTTTACTACTGTTTATCGGTACCTTCACAAAAATCGGCCTGGCAAAAACGGTACCTTCACAAAAATCATATGTGTAAAATCGGTACTTTCACAAAAATCGCAGTTATCCCTGCAAATTTTGACATTTAAATGATCGGTATTTTTGAAGAAAAGTAATTTATTTGCGCATTTCTGTTGATGCGATTCGCAAAACAAAAATCGTACAGAATGTCGGTTTGAAGCTGCACGCTGTTGTTTGCTACATGCTAGAAAAGGCGTAGCTTAAGTAAACAAAACAATCCTTGCGTGTGTAGGTGCAGACACACTCCGGAGGTGTGGTGTTTGCTGATTCGTTGGGTGGTTTGGCATTTTGATGGGGATGTGTCTATTCTCCCTGGTGCATTCAGATATGGAGCGGCGCTACTAGAGCGATTAAAAACTACTTCTACTTACATCCTGTCTACTGTTTCTGTTTACAGTAAGACAGGAATGAGATTTGGCTCTTGTTCTGTCAAAACTTTGAAAATATAAGGTAAGCAAAGAAATATATAGTAAAACAGCTAAACTTAGTTTTTGTTTTGTTTTGATATAGCGTAAATTAATGTGTGCGCATATTTTTAAATTTTTTCTCTTAAATTAAAAACCATAATAATGAAAAGAGGACAGGTGGCTTTTCACGTAACAAAGATTATTATGTGAAACGCTTACGAACTTCTGATAGTTTAGGAACAAAGTCAATAAAGACATTTTTTTTAAATGAAAAAGAATTTAATTCGGATACAGAACGATCTGATCAAAACGAGTCTATTAGAGTTGAAGAAATGTGTTTGGTACATGAAAATGCAACATCTGATGTGGGTAAGGGTGGTAGTGCATTAATACAGGAAAAGAATATTGTCAGTGAAAATATTGTTGTAAAGCATTTGCCATCTTCAAGTATAGAGAATTCTGCTAATAATTTAGAACAAATGTCTAATAAAAAAGAAAATGTTTTGACAAATGTTTCAAAGTATGAACAAATGAAACATTGGATTTATTACAGCCCTTCAGCTGAAGGTTTTTTATGTAAAGTGTGTTCAATTATAAATACAAAGGGTCCCTGGATTTCTGAAGGAGTGAAGTTCCATGGTTATCCTACAAGATCTATTCAAACTCACGAGCACAGTAAAATACACCAGAATTCATTAAATGCCCTTCAGTCATCAAGAGTATCTAATGTATACCAACAGGTTAAAACAGGTGCTTGTAATGAGTTGGTAAAAAAACAAGAACATAACAAAGTTGTTATGAAAAAATTTGTTAAAGTTATTTATTTTATGATTAAGAAACAATGGGCAATTTTGGACAATTTTGAAAGTATAATTCAGTTTTTGGGTCATGATCTTGGTGATCCTGACATTAAACTACATCTGAACACATGTAAAAAAAAAATGCCACCTATTTATCTCATTATTTTGTTCAGAATATGCTTGAATGTATTGCAGAATATATAGAAGAGTCATATGCGACAGAGTTAAAGTTATGTGATGCATTTACACTTTTTGCAGATGAGAGCAAAGATAAAGCTCAAAGAGAGCAGTTAACTTTAATTGCTAAATTTAAAACAACAAATGGGGCTGTCAAAGAAAAGTTCTTAGGACTCGTGAATTTATCCAAAACTGATACTGCTAGTATAATGCACTCAATTGAGCAATTTATGTTAGAGAAAGATATTGACTTGTCAAAATGTCTATTTGTTTCCTTGGATGGTACAAATGTTATGAGTGGTGAACTCACAGGTTGCAGCGAAGAATAAAGCACAAGTCTCCTCATTGCATGTACATAAACTGTCGAAACCATCGTTTGGCACTTGTATTTACACATTTGTTCAATAAACACAGCAATTTGAAGAGTATGGATACACTGTTAATATCTTTATGGAAGATGTTCCATTATAGTCCACAAAAATATTCTATTCTAAAAAACATTCAAGAAAATGTTTACAATTTAGAATCTTTAAAAATGTTAAAGGTTTCAACAACAAGGTGGTTATCGCATGGACATGCATGTGCTAGAGTAGCATCAAGATTCGTAGAAATTGTTGAAACTCTAGATGCAGTTTATGAAAAGACCAAAGAACCTGAAGTCAAAGGGGTTAGAGAACAACTCTTACGTCCAGATATCTTTTTGACAATTTCATTTTTGGCAGATTTATTAAAAATCGTAGATAGGTTAAACTTGTGGCTACGGAAAGAGACAATCAACTTCAGCTGTATCAATAAGGTGCAAGCAGTCATAAAAGAGACTGAAGATTTATGCGGAAATTTACAAGAGGCAACATTTTTTTCTAAAAGTTCTGAATTCTTAGAATTTGCAGAAAATGCTACTTCCTTAAGTAGAAAACTAAGGAAAAATACAACATCCTCCACTGCAAATATACTAGCAGAGTTTAAGGAGAATTTTGTTTGCCCTTTTATTGAGGATTTCAAAAATGAACTGAAATTTGCTTTTGAAGCTAAGGATGATTCTCCATTAGCAGCATTTGACATATTTGTTTTAGATAAAAAAAAAAAGCCACAATCTATTTGAATCAGACTTAATTGAAAAAAAGTGGTCAACTTTAATGTCTTACTATGGACAAAAGAAAATAGATAATTTCCAAAATAACATAATAACACAGAATCCAAAATAACACAGAATCAGACCCAATTATTAATGAAATGGAAGCAAAAATTGAGTTGAAACTTTTTGAAAGGGAAATTGAAGAAACTAGGCTCACTTTTGACATTGGAGAGATGGAAAATGCAAGAATACTACTTCGGAATAATGAAAAAGAAAAGGTAAACTTGTGTCTGGAGAGAAAAATTACACCTCTAGATATGACAAATATAATGGAGAGAAAGGCCACTATTTGGTGTGAATTTCCAAATCTTATGAAGCTACTTACCCTTAGTGTAATAATACCATCATCAACAGCTTCTGTAGAGAGACTATTTTCTAGGATGAATTTAGTATGTTAAAAGTTGAGAAGTAGTCTTTATACAAAATCGCTAAATTTCCATCTAATGGCCACTTTTAATAGCCCTGAAAAGTTGTCTGATGATCAAGTTGATCACATTGTCAACATATTTAAAGATTCTGCCAATCGCAGGATAACCCTTTAAGAAACTCATTCATTTTCTATCTTATTATTCATATTGACTTGTAGATATGAATAAGCTTAATCAGATATAAAGCCTAATTAAGTGCTAAATATGTATTGTAAATAAGATTAATTGCATTTGTATAAGTATTTGTAAACAAATAATTTTGATGACGCCTTTATAAAAAAAAAAAAAAAAAAAGTCTTTTAAATGTATATTTCTTTTCTTTTATTACTTTGCTTAGTTTGGAACTTTATTTATTTACTTTTTCCATAGTGAAAAAGAGCGCGCTACAATTTTTCACAAAAATAAAATGTCGTTAAAAATTTTCACAAAAATAGGTATCAAGTTAGAAATCCTGGATTGGCCCCTGAAGATATTACATTTTGACGTACTCACAGTAAAATAATTTAAACTTAAAAAATCTTCACATACAATAAAATAAATCCAAGCGCTATCGGTTTCAAAATGATGTGGCCTTTAGTTTTCATATGCAAAAAACACTTGGAGACAAAAGCAAAACTCAGTCTTGCTTTTGCCTCCAAATTTATATATATATATAGCTACATTATTCTTGTAAAAATCATACATAAATATGATTTTCTATAGGGTTTTACCTAATATTCCCTACCATTGTGTATGAGCTAGAAATGTCAAACCTCCGCAGTATTCTAACCTTGGTAACAACCAGTAACTATGTCAAGGTCAAGTTTGGTTGAAATAGGTTTGGCAATTTGGGTGAAAATGTAAGACAAACCCATTTACATACAATGATTTATTTATATTAAGACAGGACAATTTTTAAAGACTATTTTGAATGTATAAGACATCTGTGACCCCTGAAGATATATTCTATATTCAACCTTAGCTGAAATTGATTCAGTATTTCAGAAGTTATCGTGATGACAAACTTTCCATTATACATAGAGGAGATAAACTAAGTGATTGCAAGAAAAAAATCTCTCAAACAAAAAAAAGACAAGAGAGGGAAGGAAGGAGAAAAGAGCTATCTAAATGAAGGGCATAAATGAAAATTAAAACAATATTACCTGAAATGGAATGACAACTCTTCCAGGTACTTCTAATCTAGAAGACATTGCATTTCCAGCAATAAGTAAATTTTGACTGTTCTAAAAGAATTTAAAAATAATTATATTTTTTAAATGTAAATAAATCAGTTATGTTTGAAATGAAAATTTAAAGGGGAAATTTTTTTTTAATATTTACATTACTAGAGAATATGATAAATTAAGAAATGTTTAAGATTTATGATAAAGCATAATTTAACAATTTTAAAACATGTCTACAATACTAAACTACATAGAAAATATTTTCATTGAACTTTGAGGAGAGTATTATCAGCCCAGTAGCAGAATTTTCTGTATTTATCTGCAGCAAAACAAAATTTGCCTGTGATTCAGAAATGTAGGACTAAGTCTAGCATCACAAGACGTATTAGCAATTAATAAAATACAGTACAAAGCCGAAAATCCAGAATCATTGGGACCGCGGCAATTCCGGATTTTCAAATTTTCTGGGCTTTTGGTCATACCTAAAAAATATAATATTTTGGTTTAAATACTTGGATAATATGCAAATTCAGGTGAAAATAATATATTATGATTTTTAAATATATTCTGTAATATTTTCTTTATCCACTTTAACAATAAATAAATAAAACTAAAAATTAAACTTAAAAAAAAAAAAAACAGATTTATTGAAATATTTGCATACAAAAATTAGTACAAGTTACAATAAAAGAAAGTAAATAAGAAAAACATACCCCTTTTAAAACTTTTCTGTGATTTTTTTTTTTTTTTTTTTAATACTTTAGGTTTTTTAACTAAAAGTTTGAGCATAATTGAAATAGAATATAGAATTTAGTTCTCAATTAGATAAATGTTTAAGAATTGTTACTATTATTATAATCTTCTTCTCCCTCCTCTTTCAGACTTTGCAAATGCCGTTTTATAGATTAGTAAGAAATAAAATACTTCTTCGGTTTTTTATTTAGATATAGCTATACTTAAAAAAAAAAAAAAAAAAAAAAAAAAAAACGTTGTTGATGATGATGATTAACGGCACCGAAACTGTCCGGATTTCGGCTTCATACTGTATATGTAATTTATATCTATAAAGAAAATAAATTGAGAATATATAATAAGTACACTATTCAAGAGGCATAATGTAAATTATATTTGTATTTTTAAGCTTAGCAGTTTTTTTTTAATGTTAAATTTATCTGCAGAGCTTTGAACAATCTGCAGCGCTCGCTGTCATGCTGCACGGTTTCAGCTACTGGGATTATCAGCATTTTGACATACATCAAAGATCTTACTTTTCTACAGTCCCCTTCCTTTTCCTGTTTTCATGCATGTGTAGTTCTTATAATTCTAAAATACAATTGCTATTTTTCATCATTTTTAAATGCTCCCCCCACTTCCACTTTAAAAGACCACTGATGAGTATAATTTTTGAGGCATCTATAGCATCTCTAATGTTGTTTGTCATACATACGTTAAACTAACTGAAGGATTACATTCTGTCTAAAAGATCATATGGTTTATAATCAGAAACAAGAAACAAACAAATCAGTCAATATTAAACATTGCTGAGGTTAAAAGAGTAACCATTCTATTAATTCAGCTAAAACATTTTGCAGGTTTAAATCTATAAATGAATTCCATCTTCCTTAAATCTTTCCATGTTCATTAAAATCATAAAAATATTGTCAATTGTAATATTGCAGTACCACCTTTACACTATTGTTAAAAATCTTACATAACATCCATAATTTCTGAAATTTCATCTACATTTTTCAAAGCGTCCATCTTTCAATTGTCTATTATTATTAATCCTTTTAAATCTCAACAATTCTACTGACTGTTAAAAAAACATAACTAGAATCCATTTCCCTTTCGCATTTCGGAGCACAAATCCTTCTGGCTATTCTACACTGATTACAATTTATTTAATGTAAAGTTCACATTAGAAGGTGGGACTGCAAGAATCTCACTATAATTTGAAAAATACCACTCAAAATTATGTCACATTGAGGATTTAGAAATAACAAATATTGTTGGAAGTTTAAATTTGCACAAAATAACCTACCATATACAGTAAAAAAAAAATTCATTTTTTTCTTTTAGAAATGCATTAAATTTATAATATAATTTTTTTAAATAGTTATTATAGTATAATGACACATATTACAGGGGTAGAAATTAAGAAAATTAAGTTACTAGTCCTCGGGACCAGTAATTTTAAGACTGTTTATAAATTTACAAGTCAAATATGATAAATTTTTGTAAATTAATTAAAAAATACAAATGAAGTCATATAAATCGGAATTTTGTGCTTTAATAAATGAGTGTAATGTCACATATTTACTACTAAAAGTAAAAAGGGTTATGAAAGGGAAATTAAATGTAAAATTACAGAAAATAGGTGATATTGACAATTATAAAGAAGTACACTGACTATCGTTAAAACATACTACTCTGTGCCAGATTTATGGGCAATTTTACAGAAAGGTAAAAAATTTTAAAAATTGTATATTTAATCAAAGGAATATGTAGTATGGTTATAATTATATCAAACAAATTTCTGTTTATTATGATAAATTTTTTTGAAATATGTTCATAAGTTGGCCCGACTCATTAACGGGGAGGAGGAGCCGCTCACCACTCCAGGAGTGTTGTTGAGCGATTCTAGCTATGCTAGGCCCCTCCTCCAGAACATTTATTTAAAAACTAAAAAAAAAAAAAAAAAAAAAAGGAAAATTAGACATAACCCGCAGGAAAAAAATTCAGTCAGCCTAATCTGAACCCGACCCACAAGAAAAATAAATCGGACAACCTAGCCCGCAGGAAAAAAATTCAGTCTATCTGACCCATATAAGAAAAATAAATCGGTCAACTTGAACTGAACTTAATATGCAAGAAAAAAATTTAGTCAACTAGACCTAAACCTGATTGCGTGTCAGGCTTACCGATTTACTGGACCTGATGCTGGACTGTTAATACAGATTTTAACTTAAAATGAAATTAATCGCAAGATAAAATTAAAAGTTTAATTTAAAATTAATTGAACTTCATAAATTTAAAACATTTTATTATTGATTTATTATTTTTTTTTATCTATAATATAAAACTTATTAACTAAAATGTAAAGGACATAAATCAAGTAGGTTTTTGCACATGTAATTTTTATAAATTGTGAAATAAATTTTTTGATTGAAAGTAGTTGCTTAGGTTTTTTTTTTACTGTTACATGTGTGTGTTTGTGTGTAATATATATCCACCACGGAGTAAGAAAGACAGGAGAAGAAGGTAACTCTGAAATTTTGTGATGTTGTTTTCTAATGTTTACAGATGGCGCCAGCGTACAATACTTCCTTCTCTCCAGCTTCGGCAATGTTATTCAATGGGGAAATGTCTCGTTTTAATTATTTTTTTAAAAATAATATCAAGCTGAAAAAATTTCGATTGAAAGCAAGTTTCATTAAATAGAGTATTCTAAGCAACATGTTTTTTTTAAGAGCGATTTTATGCTAATTTTACTTTGAAAGAGAGCTTTTAAAAAAGACGATCTTTATGAACCGAAGCTAGCTAAAACAGACAGTTGAGGGAAAGGAGAATGGAGATCGTTTGTATTCTGTCGTTTGAAAATGTAGATTATTATGGATATCTTATGGCAGTCTTATAATTTTTCATTATTAGTATATTTGACGTATAAAAAAAATGTATTAAATAAGTTTTTTTTTTTTTTTTTTTTTTTTCTTATCAGTATCATAGCCTGTTTTACAACAAGGAACGAGGCATTTATTTGAAACATCTGAATTATGCAGTTTTAAGCACTTACAAAAAAATTAAATTGCTTAAAATTTAAAATTTACTCCGTTAAAATTCTATTGAAAACAACATTATATCCGCGCCGAGATAGGGAGTAATGACAAGTGGCGCCCTCAATATTTACCAAAAATTTACATCACAGTTTCATAGATTTCTCCCATTGGACCTTCAACTCCTATTAATATTACTCCGTGATATCCACACACATTAAAATAATAGACAAGTCTAAGGATATATATTAAAAAAAAAAAAAAAAAAGACGAAAGTATAAAGGAACTTGAAAAGAATAAGTAATTTCAAATGAATGTGATGGGAGGGAGGTCATTGTAATGCTTAAATATTTCAGTTCAGGATTACTATTTGATTACATGGTTAAAACTTTATTTTTGAAATATGAACATTGTCAGAGTCAGTGTTTTCATGTAAGCAGTGGCGTAACTAGTCATAGTGCCGCCCGGGGCGGATGTTTATTTTGCCGCCCCTTAAAAAGTTTAAAAATGCCAAAAACTGGATAATGCAGGTATATATGTAGATATTTATACTAATAAAAGAATAAGTCTTTGCATTTGTGCATCTTCCTGTGCAACTATAGTGTATGTAAACATCCAGACATCGCAGAACAAAAAAATTTGGCAATCGGAGATATCGGAGAATAGTAAGGAATGCAACATAAAAAGAAAAATTATAACCTTATTAAATGTTTAATGTAAACTTTGAAATTTTCTCATTTGATGCTTTTTTGCTAGACTTCTATATGACATATGTTTCAAATTTCAGAAACTTCTATTGTACTTAAAATATTTTTTTATGCAACTCACTCAGTCACGTATTACAGACATTTTAACGAAATACATTTTAAAATATTTTTATCAAAGCATTGGCAAAAATTTTCAATGTATTATCAATACATTACATTAGGGCTGGTGTTTAATGCAACAGGATCAGTTGGGCGCACCAGCAAACGGGTGTCTGCTCTGCCAGCAGTATCTGACTCGGGTAAAAAGTTCTGATGGTTTCTGTAAACGGGAGTTTTCCGCATTTTGAAATTTTAGGGGTCACGAATAGCTTGGTGATTTTTGCCATGATCAGAACTGTTTAGAGCATTTGAAGTTTTTACTTTTCTTTTTTATCTATAGTAAATAATTTTACTGATACAACTTTTTTTTCTAGCAGTATATAAAGCTGGTGTTTAATGTAATGAATTATGGGCGCCAATAAATGTTTGTTTGTACGGTGGTTGAATGAATAATTTCTAAATATTTGCTCACGTGGAACGCACCACAGGCGACTGCAAGTGGGAATTTGCCGCGATCAAAATTTTGAAGCATCGCTGACAAAATGGTAATGTTTAATACAGTCGAAATAGTTTAAAGAAAAACATTGAATTGAAAGTGAAACAGTCGAATCTGAATAGAGATTTGCTACAGTCTGAATTTCCAGGCGTTGCCGAAACCAATTAGTGCAAGAGAAAATAAAATGTGTGAACAATTCATTTGTCCAGATTTACATAACGAAGATGTGTGTAAAAACTATCTATTTGCGACTGGAATTTACGTGCCTTTTTCTTCGTAAACTCTTGAATCAACAGACCAAAATCATTTTTATCCATAAAGCATAAAATATTGCTCTATAGGTAATATAAATATATTAGCCAACCTTTTTCGGCTAATTCCTGATGTAGACCATAGGTAGATTTTGATGAGCTTTAATTCTGAAAAGGATTGTTGAACCAATAAACACTAATTGCATGAGCTATGAAGACTTTTAAAAGCATTACAATATTCGACAATGAATCAGTAAATGTGAAGAGCTTGAAAAGACCCTAACTAGCGCAGGTACTCCCCCTGCCCTCCCTCCTGAAAGTCGGCTCCGGGGAGTTTCAGTTGTATCAGATTTACTTTACCGGACATCGATCCCTTATACCTCGTTCAATAAGTTTTCTCTAGCAAACTCTGTAATATACTTTGAGAAAAAAAAAATAATTCAAATCAAAGTTTTGTGAAATAATAAGATAATAAATATATTTTTTATATATATAAAATAGTTTTATAAATATATATCAAAAAAATTTATAGAATCTTTATAATTTCATAGAAAAATATTTTTCAAATTCAAGTTATATGTTTGAGTTAGCGTTGAAGTTGAATTTTGAGGTATACTTTTAATGGAAATTACCAAAATGCCGCCCCCAAAATCGTGCCGCCCGGGGCGGACCGCCCCCTCCGCCCCACCCTTGTTACGCCACTGCATGTAAGATACTGAACATGAAAAAATATTTCACAAAAAAAGCATCAGAATGCAAATATTATAAATTTTTAAACACGTTTTTTTATTCTAGAAATTTCAAAATTTTCAAATTTTCCGGGCGGAAATAAACCCCTTCGGAAAAAAACTGGTTTTTTCCCCAAAATTTCCGGGTTTTTTTGGACCATTCCCATCTCTAGTCATGTGTACAAAATGGAAAAGGGATTTAAATGAGGGAGTAGATGGTAGCAAGTAGCGATAGATCACTGTGCAATACTAATTTTGAGAACACTTCTATCAGAGATGAAACTATTTAAAATGCAAAAAACTATAAAAACTGCTACTTGCATCCAGAATGAATGTTGAAGGGAGATTTATGGATGACATATCATATGGTTATTAATACCTATATTAAATGACATGAGAGATCTTATTACATTATAAGGCAAATTAAACATTTAAAATGGAAAAATTCTATAAAACTAAAATAATTTAATACAGAATTAAGACCATAGTAATTTTTTTTTTTTTTTTTTTAAAAAAAGATGACTTTAGGGGTAGCCCAGAAAAGTTTCACATCTGTTCTAGGAATCAAATTCCAAATTCTGATATATGTTTAAATATTTTCACATTTAAATTCTCCTATTAAAAATTTAAATTAATTCCTAATGTACTAAATAAATAACAATTCTTGATTTTTCATTGGTTTTGTAATTTTGCTTGCTAATTATTTGAATAAAAATTATTATTATTATTATTTTTAAACAATAAAATTAACTGATTTTTGCTTTTTAGCAAAATTTCTGTTGATATATATTAGCAAAACATACAACCTTTTTTATTTCTTCATGTCACCTGCCGACTAGTTTCGCTTGGAGCGACCCAGCTTGGTCTCTGGCGACACGGTGCTTGAAGTTTGTTGAAACTGACGGTTTATGCCTCCTTCTTCTCTTTTAAAGATTCGGCACCATTGCCGGTCAAGTAGAGCCCCATCGTTGCCATTGCAATTATTAAAATTTGACAAGATTTCTACGGATTCTCTAATGGCAGCATAATTGTGGTTATGGTAATTGGCTAATTTTCTCACTTGCCAATATTTTAAATGTTTAAATAGAAGTTTACTTCATGGTTTAGTTTTTATAAAGTAGAATATATCTTTAGCAAAATGAAAAAAAAAAAAAAAAAAAAAAAAAACTAATGGCAGTTTGAACCCTGTTCCTGATAATATAAGAAAAGATACCACCAATAATATACAACATTATAACAAGAATAATTTAGTTACCTTTGAACCGTGCACAGGAATGAACTCTGGAGCATTTGGATTTAATGGTGGATCCACATTTATCTCACCATTGATTACTTTCTTTTCTTGAGTGTTTTGCGTCATTTCCAAAGAGCTTTGTGACTGAACCTTATTTTCTTAAAATTTGTTCTTTTCAGTCTTCTTAACTCTTTTTGGTCCAATGCTCCACACACCAATTTTTCAGAAATTCTCTCTTTGGTCATTATGAATCTGCAAAGGAGAGAGTGAAGCATTATTATCATACTATCTTAACAAACAAAATTTCCTTTTAAATTATTTGATTTAATTTAAAATGAGCACACAGAACATTTATCCTTACAGTTAATTCATGTAATCTTATGGCCGACGCAATCATTGCTTTTACAATACAGAAATTAAAGTTCTGGAATGATTTAGACATTATAAATGCATATATTATGATCAATGTATTTTTTTATTTATAAATTATATTTATTTTAGTTTAGTTTTCAATCATTTATGTATGATTACTGAATATGCAACATCCCTCAAAAAGATTTAAAAAAAAAAAGTGTTGGGTAACTGCTAAAGGATTTTTTCTGCTAAAGTTATGACACTACAACTATGCTACAAATAATATAAAGAAAAATAAAAAAAATATGAATAATTAGTTGATCAGATATTATAGTCATAAAATGTAACAACTTGGTTGTTGAGACATTACTAAAAACAGTAACAGATATTCTTATATATACAGTAGAGTACAATAATCACCCAATGTCTGAAACTCGCATAAATCCACCAATATAAGCTGTGAAATCACAATTTATAAACCATCAAAACTGAAAAACTCAATACTTATTTGATTGAACCAATAGATGAAGGAATTATTCAGAGCATTAAATTTCATTACAATTATAAATATGAATTTTTAAGAAAAATCTCTTTCTAAAATTGTTTCTAATTTTTTATACAGAAACATTTCAGCATAAAAGTCTGCATCTTTCATTATTCCACTAGCTAACTCCTGCCTTGCCAGATCACAGCTTTGTCTTTCACTGTTTAAGAGAGTATTAAAAGTGGATAACAAAAGGCAGAAGCAGAATAATATTCAATACTATATTATTTGTTTAAATAAAATAATATGTCCATAATTTGTGCCACTGTTTAACAAACTAATAGCAACTTCCCACCATTTTTGGCAGAAATATGGTAGTTAAATAATACTACATCCTTTCTAATGGCTCAAAAAAGAATAAATACATAAATAAAATTAATAATATATAAAATAAAATTATAACTGCAATAAACAAAATTGAATAATTTCAGCTACCAAGGCACAAAAAGCTTAAGAAGATCTCACTTTACACATATCAGTCAGTTAGCAAGTTACATCTTGCAAATGAATACTTTTTTTTTTTTTTTTCCCTTCCAAGAAAATTACTTTTAAAAAATACAATTTTAAATGTACATTGATAAAAATTTATGGTTCAGTCATAATTAATATAGAATATGTTTAAAAAAAATTCACAAGTGGATATCTTTTAATTTTACATGTTCAGAAATTAAAAAATTCTGTAAAAGCTCATTTTTGGAGCAAATTTCTCGAAATAGCTCGGTAGCAACACAAAACCATAAGAAAAAAAAAATCATTTAGAATGTAATATTTTTAGTTATAAAACGTATAAAGTGAGTTATGTGAAAATTCTTAAGTTTAGTAAAAAAAAAAAAAAAAAAAAAATCACTAAAATAAAATCTGATGTGGAGACCACATAATGTCCCGAAAAATCATATAATATTGTAGATATATCTGAAATGGGAGCTAAAGGGCCAGCAAAAGGGACCCAATTTTTGCCTGGATCGATCCCTATTTATAGATATCAGTTAAAGAGGTTTTAAAGTATAATAATACTATGAAGAATTAAAGCTTAGGGTACGTCCATTGTTACTCTTGTGACCATCAGAGCAAATTTTCACAGTTATTTCGTATTCTTACATTTCTAAATATATTCAGAATAAAACTGGCAACCATTTTAAAAATACACAAATATTGTGCTTCATACAACACACCTAGTTTGTAACAAAAAGCATTTTGCTTGCCTAGGTGATAAATCAAATTTTTGTTACTCTTGTGACCACTGGAAAATGCAGTTTTGAAAAAAAGTGTTTGTGATGAAAATCCTGTGAATTATATAAGAATACAGAAACGAGATTTACAGATATAAGACAGTAACTATTGCTTTTCAAAATATAAAAATAGTTTAATTCATCTGATAGTATATAAATAAATTACAGTTATTTTTGTGACATTACTCTTGTGACATTTTGTCCACGATTGAAATCCTGCACACATATACATTTTAAGCACAAAAAAGAAACATTAAAATATTTAAATATTTTATGCCTTAAACAAAACAACTTTTTAATACAGATAAATACTTAAAATAATACAAAAATAATAATTAGAGTTTGTAAAATCCTCGAGAATTTACTAATGTAGGAGGATCAGTTTTATCCACAATTTGGTTTCTTTTGTACCAAATAGCATGATCATCAGGTTCGAACTTATGCACTCCTTTAACTTTTGTTGGCACTAAACACTTTACTTGATAATTGTCATTTACCACATCACTAATGATGCCATGAAATTGTACATCATCATATTTTACTATGACCCACTGGCCACATTGTAGGTTTTCAATTTCTGCACTAACTTTATTATCTGTATCATTGATTTCTTTTTCATTATCATCATTTGACTTGTAGAATGAAAATTCTTTCCAGGAATTATATTGTGGATATGGTTTGTAATGTATAGTGGCATCTTCTTTTGCTTCAACAAAGTGAATTTTTTGGGTGCCTTTCAAACTTGGTACACTTTCCCATAGTAATGACATAGATTCTTTGGTTTTTTCAATTTCTTCCTCAGATACAAGAAGTATGTTTATCTTGGTTTTGCCTTCAACTACTTTTACAAAATCAGCAGCATTCCTTACAATTGCCTTTTTAGCTCGCACTTCATTCCAAACGCATTGTTTTACAACAGCACCAATTCCATCAACAGCACCCTTACCATGGGCTGTCGCAAAAAATGTCCAGTTAAACTCACTGAGATTAAAGTCAGATTTAATTGCTGTCACATACTTGCCAACTTTTCCGGTTTTCCCGGAAGACTTCCGGTTTTTTAACGTATCTTCCAGTCTTCCGGACAGATGATGAAATTTTCCGTTTTTAAAAAAATCGCGGATATCGTTCGTTTTAAAAAGAAAACCCAAACGTTCTACGAAAACTCCTGATTCTCAATCTTTCTCCATCCATAACATAAATGTCAATATTCATTTCAAACTTGCTTTATGAGATTCTAGAACATGTAAAGAAATAGAATTGTTAAATATTTCTTGCTGATGTAATTATTTTTTGCCCCCCCCCCCTTTCATTTATCTCCAACTAGTGATCAGCAGTCAAATGTTCTGCAGAAGTCTTTTGTTTCCTAATCTTTATCCATCTGCAACATAAATGATAATATTAATTTCAAACTTCTTTCATTAGATTCTAGAAGTAGAGTTGAAAGTGTTTAATATTTCTTACTCTGTAATTATTTTTGTATCCCCCCCCCCTTCCCCGGATTGTGATCAATGATCAATTCTAGAAACAATAAAGCAATGGAAATGCTCAATATTTCTCACGTATGTAATTATTTTTAGATCTTTATTGCTGAATTTAATGAATCTGTTTATTTTTTCTCAATTAAATTAAATATTTGTATGTCATATTTATACCAAATGTGTAAACATGGGAAAAAAATGAAGAGTAATTTTTTCAGGCAGGAAAATTTTTTCCAAATCAATTTAAGAAAATTAATACTCAGTTGGTTTTATGCACGTTTGAAACTGATAATTAGCTATTGCTGCTTTCTTTTATATGTATGATTATTGTACATACACAAAAATCATATTCTATTTATTTAAAAAATTAGTTATACTTTAACTTAACTAAGTTTGTCTATTGTTAAGTAAATTTCTTACAGATTTTGTTTTGTAGATATTTATATGTTGAAGAGGAATAACTTCATTTAAAACTTTTATGCATTTAGTATAATCAATCTGTAGTAAAATGTTTTTATAGATTGCTTCTAAATATTAAAATTGTAAAATTGTATTGTTTATTACGTCAAAGAGAAATTAAAAAAAAAAAAATCTTCCCTTTTTTTTTATGAAATTTTCTGGTTTTTCAACAAAAATCTTCCCTTTTTTTATTGAAATTGGTTGGCAAGTATGCTGTCATGTTTATAAAGTTATATTTTTGTTTAAATTGGCCAGCACAGCCATCTGAAAAAACACTCTTGATAAGCAGATTTTCTTGCAAATGCTGTGTTAAAATTTTGCGCAAAAATGTGTTTACAGAAAATCGATCATGAGTTATGTTATCTGAAATAATTGCATAAGATTTTACCTGATTCGTTTCATACCAAATAACAGCAGTAAATACAGTCACTTGTGGATTTGACCAGTGTGCAGACTGGATTTCGTCTTGGTACAAGCAAGTATAATTTTCAGCAAAATCTACTTGCATCACAATATATTCAGAATTAGTTTTGCTCTTCATGTAATCAAATTAAGCTTGTGTATTCGTTTGAATGAATGTATGCAATAAAAATAGATGTAGCTGCTTTTTAAGATTTAATAAGCTATCAGAAATGGTTTCTTCAACTGTTATTTTTTCAAAATGTGTATGAATCTTTTTCCATTGGCAGTAGCTTATTAGGCGTTCTGGATTATCAATTTTAGTTTGAATTAATTCCTCAATGGTATCTTCGCAAATTACACATTCTGAACTCATGCATTCAAACGATGAAGTATCACAGCAGACTAGATTAATAAAATCCTTTACTGATACACCAAATAAAGGAATTAAATCAGCTACTGCCTTATGAACCGCTTCAATGTTTTCATGATAGCGGCAAATGCAAACATTCTGTGGTATATCTTTATATGGTTTTATGTTACTAGGTCTTAAAGCTGCAAATGAGGATTTCCCGATATCTATGTCTGGATAAGTTTCTTTAAATAAGCAGTAGGCCTCTCTTATTGTAAAAAGTAAATGTTGCCCGGGATTGATAATGGTGGTTTGATCTTTCTTGCGCCTTATTAAAGCAGATTTAGATGAGGGATCCACTCTGCTAATATCTTCATGATAATAAAAATCTGTAACTATTTTCTGAGTTTTACTATTTATTTTTTTATTTTCTTTATGAGATTTCTTGATCTTCGGAACAATACCAGAGTTCTGAGCAAGTACTTCAATTACAGTTAACTTTTTAGTTGGAGATCTGGGAAGTTTTTTCTCAATTTTTTTACCATTTTCCCTAAAGCTTGTGGAGTCAAAGGCTGCTTCTTTTTCTCTTCATTATATCTGAGTTTTGCTTGTTCTCTACTTTTTCTTTTTCTTAGTCTTGCTTTTTCTCTTTTCCATATATTCGGTTTCATTTTTATGTTTTTCTCTCCACAATTTTTGACGCTTAGCAGCATCTTTTCTACTCTTTAAAACAATTTCATCCATAAGGTAAAGTTTTTCATTAAATTTACACTGAAAATCAGACAAACTTACTAACTATAAACTTAGCTTTACAAACTTACAACAGTATCTGATCAGAGACCGTGTTCCAAACCTGAACAAAGCTATTGAATCACAGTTGTGTTGAGTTGTTTTGATACTTCAGCAAGGTGTTGTTAGCTTTGTTTTGTAATTTTAATGCAAATAACAGATCAATTCATTAATTTTGAAAAATCTAGAGAATAATCTTATATTCTAAAAATAATTTAATTTTCTTAAAATATAGAAAAGAATACAAATAATTATGTCTTCAAGAACAATGTTAACAAGGCAGAAAACAACTAAACTTCAAGTATTGTTTTGTTCTTGTTCATTATGTAAAATTATAGAGCATTTCCTCGTGACGTCTGGTGGTTGGCAAAAAAGAGCGCTCGACTTTCCCGCGCCCCGCCCACCATTGATTTTCCGTTGGTAATCCGCCATCGCTATGCTTTTCCCAAGCCTTTTTGCCAACCACTCATAAAAGTTGAGATGTTTGTTTACAAACAAGGAACTGCCCTATTGACGAAAATCTTATGTGTTACTCTTGTGACACTTACAATTGTTACTCTTGTGACAACTCTCCAGGGCCCATTCTATGCATGATATAAATACACTTTTTAGTTTAAAATATGCCTTATTCCATCAAATCAGAGAATTAAAAAAATTAAGTGCTAATTTCAAGTAGTTTTTACAAAATTGAAACTTTTATATGTTTTTTGTTACTCTTGTGACATTAAATTATCAATTACTAAATACAATTAAAATAATATTTAAGAACTACTCTAAAATTTTTAATTGTGCAGATTTGATAGATATGATGATAAAGTGTTAATCTGAATGCAGGAGAATTTAATTTATTATACAAAAGTAAGAAAATCGTATAATTTAATAAGTGGTTATTTTAGGCTCAAATAAAAATTAAGTTTACAACATCAAAAACCAGCAAATTTTCACTGTAAACTTATTCCTTTGATATTACAACCTATAAATTCATACACTTTAACTTTCTAAGATTAAATTGATATATCACATTTATATTTTTATTCAAAAAAAATTTTCAGTGAAAAGTTTCATTTGTAATGGACATACCCCTGACTCTTCAATTCTTTGTATAATGGCATACATAAATCAAAGGAAAAATATGAAAATGGTGAAATCAAAATTGTGAAATTTTCATTGTACAACCTTTAGGAGTTGGTGAGTAGAAACCAGTTTTTACTTTCTTCTATATGTATATGAAGAGAAAATATTGGATTCGTGAAAATTTTCAAGCTCCAGTTTTCGATGGATTTACACATTTTGGGATGTCCTGAACAAGGTTTGACTATTTTTCAAAAATGTCTGTCTGTGCGTGTGTGTATCACGAATTTTGTGGGTACTGTATCTCATGAACCAATGAACGAAACTTAACCAAACTTGGTATTTAGTTGGGCCCTGATATAAACTGGTGCTGATTAGATTTGGGAATTAATCGCTCAACAGGTGGTGTTGTCATTGCATTTTTTTCTGAATTTTTAACATGGCAGTATAGGACAAAATTTCGTATAAATGTGCATAGTGAGAGTTATTTTTAACGTGTGATTGTGAAATTAATATGAACTATTGATAATAGTAGTAGTAAACTAGTGAAAAAATTTTGTGCATGTGGGAGCATCCCCCCCCCCTCCCCTGTGGGAGAGTAAATTTTCAATATGGGTATCTTTCGAAAGATCTCGTCAGTGCCTTTAAAACAAATGGTTGAACTATAGGTCTGGAATAACTTAAAGCAAAGTTAGATTTTTTTTTTTGCAAAAAATTGATTTTCTTTTGGCATTTAGTGATATAATTCTGTCAGATAAAATCGTCTGCATTTATAATGGAAAATAATTTAATAAATAATTTGTATAGAATGAATTTTGTGTATGATTATATAGAAGAAAGTCATGTGGTGGCCACATCATACTAGTTTGGTATAGGAATACATCAACACTTGACAAGAAAGTGCAAACTAGAAGGATTGGAAAGTGATTTGTTTAACTACGGAAGTAAAAATAAAACTGTCCTATAAATAGGACGCTGAGCGCTGATTAGGCATTTACATGTAAAAAAAAATAAATGCACAATATAAAAATAAATAAATCAGTTAAAACATCATCGCAGCTTTAAAAAAATCTGGAGTGACTCCACTCGACTTTTCGAGCATTAAGTAATTAACACTAGTATAAAACTAGTATGATGTGACCAGCCCACATGACTTTCTTCTACATAATTTTACAAAAAATTTATTCAATAGAAATTGTTTATTAAATTATCAAATTATTTTTCATTATAAATGCAGACGATTTTTATCTGACAGAGTTATATGTTTAAATGCCAAAAGAAACTCATTTTTTTTGCAATTATCAAAAGAAATGCAATTTTTTTTTTTTACTAAGTTTTTTTTTTTTTTTTTTTTTTTTTTTTGTTAAAAGTAAAAAAATCGATAACTTTGTTTTATATTATCACAGATCTATAGTTCAACCATTCGTTTTAAAGGTATTGACGAGATCTTTTGAAAGATACCCATATTGAAAATTTACTCCCCCCAGGGGAGGGTGGGGGAAGCGATGCCCCCACATGCACAAAATTTTAGTTAACTACTATTATTATAAATAATTCATATTAATTTTACAATCAAACGATTAAAATAACTCTCATTATGTACATTTATACGAAATTTTGTCCGATACTGCCATGTTAAAAATTTAGAAAAAATGTGATCACAGCGCCACCTGTTGAGCGAATGATCCCCAAATCTAATCTGCACCAGTTTATGTCAGGGACCAACTAAATACCAAGTTTCGTTAAATTTCGTTCATTGATTCGTGAGATACAGCGTCCACAAAATTCGTGATACACACACACACAGACAGACATTTCCTAAAAACAGTTGAATCATGTTCAGGACATCCCAAAACGTGCAAATCCATCAAAAACTGGAGTTCGAATATTTTCACGAATCCAATACTTTCTCTATATAAACACATAGAAGGAAGTAAAAATTAAAATAAGAGAAAATAATAATAGGGTGTATTAGTACTTTTTCTTCATATAGTATGTTGTTTAATTTAACGCTATTGCCCAGTTGAAATAATTTGAGCCCATAGATCATAATGATAAATTTTCTTTGTGTCCTTGTAAGAATATATAAGTGCTAAACTCACCAAAATCTATAAAGTTTGTATGATGGTTCCCTATAACATGCATATAAATTTTCAGATCAATCGGATGAGGCATGACAATTAGATGCTATCCCATTTTCAATAACTTCAGTGCATAAACCACAATGATAAAGTATTTTTCTTTGTGACCCTGTGTAAAAGTGTATAAGTGTTAGATTTACCAAACCCTCTAAGGTTTGTGCGACTGTGACCTTAACATGTGTATGAATTTTCAGTTCATTCAAATAAGGAGTTTAGACGCAATTTCACTTTAAATAATTTGAGTCCACAGGGCTTATAATGATAAAGAATTTCTCCTTGTGCCCCTGTAAAAGAACTATAAGTCCTAGATTCACCAAAATCAATAGGGTTCATGCTATGGTAACCTAAAACATTTATACCAACTTTCAGCTCATTCAAACAAAGCGTTTAGTCAATATCACAGTTTAAAAAATTTGGGCCCATACAGACTATAATGATAAAGAATTTCTGTGTTCCTTTTGAAAAATCTATAAATGCTAGATTCACCAAAATTTATACATTTCATGCGACGGTGACTCACAACATGGGTATAAATTTTCAGCTCAGTCGAGTAAGGCATTTAGGTGCAATCACACTTTTAAAAACTTGGGCACATAGACCATAATAATAAATAACTTTTCTTTGTGTCCCTGTAAAAAAAACTATAAGTAATTCACCAAAATCTAGGGTTTGTGCTATGGTGACCTATAACATGCGTACCAACTTTCAGCACATTCGAACAAAGTATTTAGACACTATCATGTTTACTCACATACATACACACATATATCATCATAAAAATAGTAAATATGAATTCAGGGGACCTCAAAACGTGTAGAAACTCCAAAATCTCAAACTCAGATTTTTGACATGATTACAATACTTTCCTCACTATAGTGTTCGGAAAGTAAAAATGAATATGGGTGCCAGGCGGGCTCTTGAAGCACCCAATAGCAGAATTTTCTCTATCTGTCTGCAGCAAAACAAAATTTGTCTGAGATCTGGGAATGCCAGACAAAGTCTGGTACAGTACAAAGTCGAAAATCCAGACAGTTTCGGCGGCGATAATCATCATCATCAATGGCAATTTTTTTTTATGTATAAATATCAGAAGATTGTATTTCTTATTAATCTTCAAAACTGGTATTTGCAAAATCTAAAAGAGGAGGGAGAAGATTATAATAATAGTAACAATTCTTAAACATTTATCTAATTGAGAGCTAAATTCTATTATAATTTCAATTATACTCAAAATTTCAATTAAAGAACCTAAAGTACTAAATAAAAAAATCATGGAAATATTTTTAAAATGGTATGTTTTTCTTATTTTCTTTTATTGTAACTTGTACTGATTTTTGCATGCAAATATTTCAATAAATCTGTTTTGTTTTTCAAGTTTAATTTTTAATTTTATTGTTAATGTAAAAAAAAAAAAAACAGAATATATTTAAAAATCGTAATATACAATACATATATTTTTTTACTTGAATTTGCATATTATCCAAGTACTTATACCAAAATATTATAATTTTTAGGCATGACCAAAAATCCGGAATCACTGTGGTCATGATGATTCCGGATTTTCGGGTTTGTACTTTATCACAAAACATATAATTTACAAAACATGTAAAATTCACATCTACACAGAAAATTAATTAAGAATATACAACTAATACAGTAATCCAGATATATAATGTACGTTATATTTGTATTTTTTAGCTTGACATTTATTTTTGAGACGTTAAATTAATCTGCGGAGCTTCAAAAAATCTGCAGCGCTCGCTGCCATGCAGCACTGTTTCCGCAACTAGGCTGAAGTATAGAGAGGGCCATTGCTAAAAGTCATTTTGCATTTTAGAATTTTTAATCATTCCTATTTTTTTATTTTTAATAGCTGTAATTTTTTTTTAATCTCTCTCTCAAAGAGTTCAAGTTTTTATTTTTTTGTGACTAACCACTCTTGGAAAGTCCTTCTTATTTTTCTGTTTTTATTTGATTGCCTTTCACTCTCATACGCAGTTGCTCGATTAAATCGAGTTATTTGAAGCGTTGCTTGAGCTTGTGTTTCTTGTTGCTGGTTAGGTTGCTTAAGGCTCTTGTAGTTTGTGGCTGTTTTATGAACACTAGAGCTGCAGAGATGGTTTTAGGTTTAAGACAACACCTGAGTTAATCTGATATGTTGCTTATGTTATCAAGCCATATGACCACTGGTTTATCTCTGTTCTGCACATGGACGTTATTGGCTGGCTGTCTATACGAGAGTGTTTTACTTTGCAGTGTGATTTTGACCAGATGGAGATGAGCAGTTAGAAACAGGCTATGAGATAGTGTATGGTCATGCCTACCATGCCATTATCATACTCTGGACTTCTCTTTTTTCTTAAAGCAATGCAGATAGGCAGAGAATGCCCTGTGGCATGACCAGTGTAAATCTAGAAGAAGCTTGCAACTAACTAGTGTTTTTGTGCTTACCTTCGGGAAGTATTTTTTTTTATGTTAGCTTGGTGCAACTACCATTGTTTTATACTGCTTTCTTTTTTTTTAACTTGTGTTTGATTTATAAGATTGATTTTGAAAAATGAATGAAAATTTAACCTTTTTTTTTCACAAAGTGATAATATTTAGAGTTACGTTGGTTTTTCTGCCAGCAGTTTTGCTAATTTATTAGCCTCCTCATTGCCATATGGATACCTATGTGGGCTTGTTGGCTTGTACCTAGTTGATTTTAAACTTATTATTTTATTTTGTTAATTCTGTGTGAATTTCGTCTATCAAGCTATTTGTGGTGAATGGTAATTTATAGAGTATTTGGATAACGGACATGTGGTCCGAGCGGATACTGTAAGACCGCTTTGTACTACACTTAGTACAACAAAGTATTTTTTCTTTTTCTTTTTAAACCGCTTTGGTGATGGTTAAAGTTCAAAGAAGTTTATACAAAACATATTAAAATTTACATTCAATACTAACTTCAGAAGCAATCAAAAAACTAGAAATTTTAATAGAATATGAATGTGAGAATTCTACAGACCAACGTAAAAATAGAAGTAAGAGACGAGAAATGACGTAATTATTTATCAAAAATTTTCTAATATTTGTCAATCTCATTTTCAATATTTTTTTTCTAATAACAAACATGTCAAAAGTAGTAGGAATAATTAAAGAAACAACAATATTTACACAAAATATTGAGAAGATTTATAATAAATATAAAAAATAAGTATATGAAGAATAAAATAAAAGAATAAATTACCGGCAAAGATTACGTAGAAGCTCTCTCGTCTTCCCAGAGAATGAAAACACCGAGTTGAGTTGTGTGACATGGGGGTACATACAAATGAAACACTTTCGGTTGCAAAGTCGTTTGCAAGCGTTCCAAATGTATGACTACAGTCGGCAGCAAAAATATCCGAGCACTAGCAAAAATTCCTATGTAAAAAAAACACACTTAACACTGCCTTGTTAAATAAATCCTTTTCGAATCATGTCCTTAGACTGACTAAGAACAGGATTCAATAAGGATTTATTTAACAAAATTGCATTAAGTGTGCTTTTTTTACATAGGAATTTTTGATAGTGCTCGGATACTTTTGCTGCCGACTGTATTTGCAAAAAAATTGCAAAATTTACGTCATCGAAATTGCAAGCGTTCCGTTTGTATGTAACCCTTACTGGTAATTCTTTCGTCGTATCCACGGAGTAAGAAATAACTGGAGGGCAAACCGGGAAGCGCAAAGCTTTACACTTTACAGAGTAAGTGTATTCATTACAATGGAGCAATGGGTAAGGTGACCATACGTCCTCGAAATTCGAGGACTGTCCTCGAATTTTGGCCTTTTCTGTTTTTTGTCCCCAAAAATTCTTTGACTAATCGAGGACGCTAAATGTCCCCAAATTTAAATTTTTGCGTGTATTTCTTTCAAAATCACAGTCCATTCCGTGGAGGATCAAAATTGTGATGGCATGTCTCCGGACTACCTCTGGGGGTAAGTGCTAGACTGTCGCCAATTGCCCATTGTACAGCACTAATGAGACGTAAAACCCATCTATTCCAATCGAATCAAAATTGCAGTCTAATCGCAGTCTAATAATTGGATAATCTTGAAAATCAACGGAACTTTGAAATAAAGACCCCCATACTTCATGAGCAGAGAAAGAATCATGCACTACAAATCAGTATATAAATTCTATCTTGCCCGATTTATGTTAAGTGAAAAATAAAATTTGCTTAATGAAATTATTTCTTGTATGTAGTTATATAATCGGGAATAATTTCTGCATTTCAGGGAGTGGGGATTCTGAAGATTAAAATGAAATGGTGCTATTTTGTGTTTTCTCCTATCACCATAATAAAGTGTAAATGGGTTCTATAGACTTGATTATTTTAATAATGCTGGGATAGTTTAATTTGCATAAACTTACAGTCGGTAACAAAAGTGTCCGAACTTTAGCAAAAATTCCTATATAAAAAAAGTACACTTAATACTGTTTTTTTAAATAAATCCTTGTCGAATCCTGTTCTTACACTGACTGAAAAGAGGATTCGACGAGGATTTATTTAGCAAAACTGTATTACGCGTACCTTTTTTACATAGGAATTTTTGCTAGTGTTCGGACACTTTTGTTACCGACTGTACCTTAGGATCAGCAATTTTTCATAGAAAAAAGTGATTCAAAGCATTTTGTAATGTATAAATCAGAGTTCTTTTTATTAATAATGCATATAGATATTGGTCTATCGTGTCCTCGAAAAAGTCCCCAAACAGAGTTTTCAATGTCCTCGAAATTTACTTCGATTTGGGGACAAACGGTAATTTGTCCTCAAGTCAGTTGTGTTATAATGTAACTCCATGGTTTTAGTCATGCGAGCGCGCGTTCTGTGTTAAAATTGTTATTAGTTTAGAGTTTGAAAATGGTTGTTGTTCTATATGTTTTGTGTTTTGTGGCTGTTGAATAAAGTTATAATTTAAACAGCTAGCAATGGATTCTATGCTTAGTTAAGCAATATTTAGAGCCTCCGTTAAACCTGTATAGGAAAAACATCACATGGTGGCAGCGGGAAAAAGCAGTAAAGTGAAAAAAAAATACTGTAAGTAATTTGTTTTGCATTTACCGATATTGAGCGAAGCCTATTCTAAAATTTTCAACTACGATGGAAACTGATAAAATTAGTGTGGTAAGGCATTCATTTCAAGTTACGCCACCAGAACCATTTACATTTTCTACTCCAGCTAATTGGTCAAAATGGATAACTCGTTTTGAACGGTATAGAGTTGCATCTGGTTTGAACAAGCAATCGGATGGTGAGCAAATAAACTCATTGATTTACATCATGGGCGATAAAGCTGAAGATATTTTTGCTTCGTTCCAGTTAAGCACAGAAGAAGCAGAAGATTATCAAATAGTCCTGAAAAAATTCAATGACCATTTTGTAGTAAAAAAGAATACTATTTTCGAGCGAGCGCAGTTTAATAAGCGTATTCAACTCGAAGGAGAAAGAGTTAATGACTTTATTACGGCACTATATCGTCTAGCTGAGAGTTGCGAATATGGAAATTTACATGATGAATTAATAAGGGACAGAATTGTAGTTGGAATAAGAGATAAAGCCTTAAGCGAAAAGTTACAATTAGATAGTGAATTAACATTAACAAAAGTTATAGAAAAGGTACGTCTCAGTGAATCCATTAAACAACAACAACTAAAACTTGGCGAAGCTGAAAGAGCCACTTCCTTAAATGTTATGGGCTCAAATAAAACTGTTCGTTACCAGAATAATTTCCAAAATAAAAATGAGAATAAATTTAACGTGAAAAGCACAATGCCGAGAAATATTAAATTTTCACAGAAAGATGAAAAGTGTAAATGGTGTGGAAAACAAAAACACGACAAAAGAATGTGTCCTGCTAGAGATGCCAAATGTCGAAAATGCGCCAAGATCGGGCATTACGAAAAGGTCTGTTTTTCTAAAAGCCAATCTAAAGGCTCATCGATTTCATTTTTAGACATAGTTTTTCACTTAGGGAAAATTAATGAAGATTGGACAATCGATGTTAAGATAGAAAATCAAGATTTAAAATTCAAGATAGATACTGGCGCTGATCACTCAGCAATTTCTACAACAGTTTATCGCTCGTTAGCCAAGAAAACTAAATTGGAGCCAGTTCATAAAGTCCTATGCGGCCCGGATAGAAATCCTTTGACAGTTTTAGGAAAATTCAACGCACATTTAAACTTTAAAAGGAAATATTGTAAAGAAGACATCTATGTAATTGATGGTCTACAAACAAGTCTTTTAGGAAAACCAGCATTGATTTCTTTTGGGTTAGGACCAAATATAAGCAATTTTGATCAAGTAGTAGTCAACAACCCTAGAATAGAATTTCCAGAGCTCTTTGAAGGACTTGGACTAATGAAAGGTTGTTATTCAATACAGCTGAAGAAAGACAGTGTTCCATATGCAGTTACCTCACCTCGACGCGTTCCTATACCCTTACTGAAGAAAACCGAAGATGCGTTAAGGAAGATGGTGGAGCAAAAGGTCATAACACCTGTTAGTGAGCCTGCAGAATGGTGTTCGCCAATAGTCATAGTTCCAAAGAAAGATGGACAACTCAGAATCTGTGTGGATTTGACACAGCTTAACAGAAATGTTTTGAGGGAATTGCACCCTCTACCCAATGTTGAATATACATTGTCTTTTATCAGGTGCCAAGATATTCTCAAAATTGGATGCAAACTCAGGTTTTTGGCAAATACCGTTAGACGAAAAGTCTTCATTTCTCACTACTTTTATTACACCATTTGGGAGATACAGATTTCTAAGATTACCGTTTGGAATCTCATCAGCTCCGGAACATTTTCAAAGAAGAATGTCTCAGTTGTTGGAGAATTTAAGTGGCACTGCTTGTCACATGGACGATATTCTGATTTGGGGATCCACTCAAGAAGAACATGATCAAAGATTAAGAGAGGTTTGCAAGAGATTAAAAGATGCCAACTTGACTTTAAATGAGAAAAAATGTATTTTTTCAACTAAAAGTATAAAATTTCTGGGTCATATAATCGACAGCCAAGGAATCCATCCCGATGATGAAAAGGTTGCAGCAATTAAAGAATATAAACCCCCAAGAAATAAAAAAGAGCTGAAACAACTATTAGGATTCGCCAATTATCTAGCACGTTTTGTTCCAAATTTCGCAAAATTAATGTATCCTCTTACGTCGATGCTTAGCAACAAGCGAGAATTTGTATGGGATTATCAACAGAAAAACGCATTTGAAGAGTGGAAGAAAATTTTATCTTCAGATCCAGTATTGAAAATATTTTATCCTAATAAGGAATCTATAGTCACTACAGACGCATCATCCTATGGTCTAGGAGCCACTCTACGTCAAAAACTGGAAGATGGAAAAACTTTCGTAATCGCCTATGCATCGAGAACATTAACGCCGGCTGAGAGTCGCTATGCCCAAATCGAAAAGGAAGCATTAGCTGTAGCATGGGGATGTGAGAAATTCAGAGATTACTTAACAGGGTCTCATTTCTTGATTGAAACTGACCATAAGCCGCTGATTCCAATTCTTTCAAGGAAGCATTTAGACGATCTTTCTCCTAGACTGCAAAGAATCAGATTAAGAATGATGAGATATTCATACACTATTACTCATGTTCCAGGGAAGAATCTTTATGCAGCCGATGCTTTATCTAGAAGTCCAAGAGAGCAATCATGTGAAAATGACGAACTAGAAGAAAAAATTGATGCATACATTCAGATGATCACTAATAATCTTCCAGCAACTTCTAATAGGCTGAAAGAATTTCAAGAAGCACAACAATCTGATACTACCTGCCAGAAACTTTCTTCGTACGCGATGACAGGATGGCCCTCGAAGAAAGATGTAGATCGGCTCTGTTTACCGTTTTGGCAACATCGCTTTGAAATTTCTATTCAAGATGGTCTTTTAATGAGAGGTTGTAGAATAATAATCCCAAAGTCGCTCTAAATTGAAGTGCTGAAAAAGATTCACGAAGGACATCTTGGTATAACTAAATGTAGAGCTCGTGCGAGATGTTCTGTATACTGGCCAAAAATTAACAAAGAGATTGAAGAAAAAGTGAAAAATTGTCCTGCTTGTATCAAAGAATCGAGCAACAGGCATGAACCACTAATTCCGACGCCATTTCCAGATAGACCTTGGGAAGTTGTAGGCCTTGACCTCTTCAAATACCAGAATTCGTGGTACCTTCTTATAGCAGATTATTATTCACGGTATCCTGAAATTTCGAAACTTGAAACCTTGACTTCGGAAGAAATAATTAACCATTGCAAATCTATATTTTCTCGTCATGGTATCCCAGAAATACTCAGAACGGATACCGGTCCACAGTTCGATCCAATGAGAACACGAGAATTTAATGAGTTCGCAAGAAGCTATGGTTTCAAACAAATCACAAGCAGTCCAAAATTTCCTCAAAGTAATGGATTTATAGGATCGAGCGTAAAAACAATCAAAATGCGTATCAAGAAATCTGCTGATCCTTATCTTGCGCTCATGGAATACAGAGCAACCCCACTGGAAAACGGTTATAGTCCCGCAGAACTCCTAATGGGTAGGAGAATAAGAACAATTCTCCCAATAGCTAATTCTCAACTGCTTCCTAGATTGCTCAGGAAAACTGATTTAGAAGGCAAGGAAAGAAAACGAATAGAGAAACAAGAAAGAAATTATAACAGACACCACGGGACAAGAATTCTATCAGAACTTGAGAAAGGACAGGGAGTATGGGTTACCGACAAAAGAGTGACAGGAAAAGTGTTACAGAAAACCTCATTTCCGAGATCATATCTTGTTCAATCCGGAAAGAGAATTTATAGGAGAAATAGGAAACATCTAGTACCATCGCCAGATTTCGAGCCAGAACCTGAATCAGATGAAGGATTAGATATTTCCGAGAATAATCATTCTACTGATATTATGGGATCTGAAATAAAGTCTCCGCTAACCAACAGAAATTCTGGGAATATATCGCCAAAATGTACCTCTCCCACAAGACCCGTGACCAAGCCTTATGTTACTAGAAGTGGTAGGACTATTCGACCACCCCAGAGACTTGACTTATAACTTTGAAAGGAAGGGAGATGTGTTATAATGTAACTCCATGGTTTTAGTCATGCGAGCGCGCGTTCTGTGTTAAAATTGTTATTAGTTTAGAGTTTGAAAATGGTTGTTGTTCTATATGTTTTGTGTTTTGTGGCTGTTGAATAAAGTTATAATTTAAACAGCTAGCAATGGATTCTATGCTTAGTTAAGCAATATTTAGAGCCTCCGTTAAACCTGTATAGGAAAAACATCACATCAGTGTTTGAAAATATGGTCACCTTAGCAATGGGTAGCGTACTATGTCATGGTTGCGTCATGGTTACGTCATAGATTATCATAGATTATCTAAGACTACTATATAACTTAAGATTACTATATAATAGTCATATATAGTCTCATATAATAATCTTATATGGTAGTTCGTCACTGCCAAACCTAAGACTATTA
Organism: Salticus scenicus; assembly: GCA_963930645.1. Lineage (NCBI taxonomy): Eukaryota > Metazoa > Arthropoda > Arachnida > Araneae > Salticidae > Salticus > Salticus scenicus. Next base: position 176,163,064 of record OZ005654.1, read on the forward strand.
TATAATAGTCTTATATAATCTCATATAATAGTCATATACAATAGTCTTAGTTTTAGCAATGACGGACTTGACGGACAAATGGCGGCGAATGATTCAGCCTGTTATATAGTAGTCTTAAGATTATCATACGATGACAAAGCCATCTCGTGTTGGAGGTGACTGAACTACTCAGGCTGAAACTGCGCATGCTCGAATAGAATTTGTTTACTCGCGTGATGCTCCATATTTAAAATTTAAATGGAACTGTGTTTAAACGAATGCACATCTAAACGAAAAAATTCATGTATTTTTAGAATATTCATATTTCGCATGTTTTCCCGTATTTTAAGATAAGTAATATATTTTAAATCAATTCGTAAAAATTATTTTTTTAATACTTCTTACAATTTATAAAATTATTGAAATCTTAATCTCTTGAATTTTCATTCATTACGGATCAAGAGATATCTATGGAATTTTGAATTCGGTTGTTTTATTTGTTATGAGGTTAGAAGAAGTTAGTTTTGATTATATTTGTTCATTCCTAAATGTTATTTTATCATTCCTATCCTAAATGTTATTTTAGTTATAGATTTGGTTACGAGGGTGAATCAAATATAAACGAGACTTTTGGACCTGCGCGCGCAATAGTGATGGAAGAACGTTCCGCTGTTATTGGCTGTTAGGTTGGTTTGTCAGGAGTGGGGGAAGCACGTGACTCATCATCATAGACTCGCTCAGTGTCCATCGTTACGATGTCCGAGCAGGAGGTACCTCCCTCTATTGCGCAACGTATTGTTATCAAGTTTTTAGCTGCAGAAGGTGTAAAACCGGCCGAAATCTTGAGAAGATTGACTGCACAGTTCGGGGAAGAGACGCTGTCGCGAGCTAGAGTGTTTGCTTGGCATAAACAGTTCGTGGAGGGCCGTGAACGTGTTGAAAATGAGAGCCATGACCGCAGACCCCGCACCAGCATTACAGCGGGCAACATCGACAGTGACTGAGGTCAGACTTGCATATCGCCGCAAAAGACGAGACCTTCCGATGAGAAAAGTGATTCTCCTCCATGACAATGCTCGCCCCCATACAGCAGCCCTGACCGTACAAAAATTGGAGCAACTGGGTTGGGAGACACTGGAACACCCTCCATACAGTCCAGACCTGTCTCCCTGCGACTTCCATGTCTTTGGTCCTCTCAAGGAAGCTTTGGGAGGGCAAAAATTCCACAGCGATAATGAAGTTGAAGCATATGTGCGCAATTGGCTACAAACACGACCTGACTCTTTTTACCTGGAAGGAATTAAAAAATTACCTATACGCTGGGAAAAATGTGTTTCTAAATCAGGAGATTATGTAGAAAAATAAACTATGATTGTTTGTGCGTTTAAAATCAAAATAAATATTTTAAAAAATAAGTCTCGTTTATATTTGATTCACCCTCGTATAAAGCTATTACAAATACATTTTGTTTAGAAGATAAAATTTTTGCGAATGGTTTCGTCTGCGTCTGATTGATTTTATGGAACATGACATATTACTTTTTTTAGTAAAAGAGATAATGATAAAGTTATCTTTTATAAGCGATTTCTTTTCTAAAATTTTTTTTACCAAAATTTTAATTTTGAAAATTGCACACGCTAACATTTCTTCTTAAATTACTAATACATGAATTTTTTCGTATTTACAATACAATTTACAACATTAGAAGATCGATTTAAAAAATTATATTTTACACTAATTAATTCTAGCTCTAAGTGAACACTATAGATGTGATTATTTACTTGAAGTTATTAGCGTACATTTGACTTTAAATACAAAATATGTTAGATGTTAACTAATAATAATGTGATTGTTTATTAGCTAACATCTAACATATTTTGTATTTAAAGACAAATGTACGCTAATAACTTCATGACATCTATAATGTTCATTTAGGGCTAGAATTAATTCTTGTTTATATTAAAACCATGAGAGATAACATTTTTAAAAAAAGCACAATAGGGGCGGATTTTTCACAGCTTTTATTTGGGTACCGCAGCCACTGCACGAGGAGAAGCGCTAACGTCGAGTTTACTTTGCGACATTTGTTAACATTATGTGAACGAGCTTAATCTGTAAAGCTTTGGGGAAGCGTATCTCCGAAATGTTGGCGCGTACAGAACAGATTGGCGCATTTTCGTAGCTAACGCCAAAATCTCTCTACCGCAAAGCAACCCTTGATTCTACTTCATTCCGCATTCGTGAAAACTTCGAATTTTTTTTTTTTTTTCCTCCCTCTCAGAAGAATAAACTGCTGAAACTGTGTGTTAATGAGTTTTAGCGTCGTTATTTTTAAATAATATACTTAATGTCTAAATTTAGTAGGAAACCTTCACCTTTTTTTTTTTTTTTTCTAATTATTTATTTAATTTTTACTTTTTCTGATCCATAAAAATAGTCGAGAAAATATTGTTCTTAGGTCAAATTTTAGAAAAAAAAAAAAAACTATTTTTTGTCCAATTATTTAATTTTTACTTTTTTCTTAATCCAAAAAAAAAGTAAAAAAAAAAAAAATTACTTTTACTATCCGCGTTTGTAATGATCGATAGATGGCGCTCTCTGAACTGCAGTTGTTAGTAAATATAATAGCCACGGGGATTAAAAATTGTTCTTTCTCGGCCATTACATCATGGAAAATCGATTGCATAATATGATGATATGCAGTGGTGTGATAATTTCACCTTTGCCCACCAGAGGGCGAGCATTTCATTACAATCGCGGATTTTTACTTTCTCTTACCCATTAGGTAGAAAAGTATTCTTTTTGGGTCAAATTTCTGAACGCGAGATTTTGTTATATTTACACGTTTTGAGGTCCCCTGAATACGAAAATAATGTTTTTAGCAAATGGTCTGTGAGTGTGTCTGCCTGATATCAGCATATCTAAAAAACAAATTATGGCAGAAAGTTCAAACTTGGTATTCCAAATGTGTATCATATAGGGATGCTACAGTAAGATTTTCGTTGAGATCAAGCAAATGGTTCGCGTACAGGGACAATCAAGAGAATTCTAATACATTACGTCTATGGGGGAAATTGCAGGTAAGTAGAGTTTAACGTCTATAGACTGCACTAAACCAAATGAAACGAATATATATTTTTTGTAATAGAGATAGTTAACTGGGAAAAAAATGTTTGTGTATGTAGGAGCCTCGCCTCCCCCCCTGGGGGGGAAGTCTTCCCTCGTGGGGAGTAAATTTTCATGATGGGTATCATTCAAAAGAGCTCGCCAATACCTTTAAAACGAATGGTTGAACTATAAATCTGTGATAATTTAAAACAAAGTTATAGATTTTTTTTTTACTTTTAACGAAAAAAAACTTAGAAAAAAATATCGTTTTTTTTTTTTTTTTTTTTTTCCAATATGGCAAAATAGGGCAAAATTTCCTTTAAAAATCCATTAAGAGAAATATTTTATCTTTAGGATTAAAAATTCTTTAATATGACAAAATAGGAAAACATTTTACGTAAACTTATGTTTTTGTCTTAGTGCATTGGAAATAGTGTTATCATATCGCATTTGAAATTAAAGAACGAAAGCACGCCTAATAAAATTAATCAGCAAATTAGAATAAGTTAAATGTATTGGATCGGATTGAGATTAGCCTAGTTAGAGGGGCATTTCAGTCTGCGACTATGTTAGTTTCCTATCATATTCATTACTTTTTAACATGAAGCTTAACAGAATGTTATTATGTTCGCTCTTAATAGCATTTCATCAGAACAAATATATATGATGAGAAATTGAGCAGAATCCATCTATACCGACATGTTTCTTTTAGGAAAAGGTTGTAGATAGATTATGCATATCCTTATTACCTTGTTTTTATAACACATTACAATCAGATTTTTTATGACTACTGAGAAGGAACAAATAGAATAGCACTAACAAAATCTTGAACGTTTCACTTTTTAACTATGTACGTTGGAAGGTGTAAAGATTGAGATGTCTAAGAAGAAAATTATATGTAGAAGGTTTTATGAACTCTAACTGACTAACTGTGGAATTTAAAACAAAATATCGATATTTATTATGATTAAGATATTCTTAGAAAAATACATAATAGTTAAATATATAGTAAAAATTCAAGCTCTGCATCATAAGATAAATATTTTATAAAGTTAAGTCATACATTTAAAATAATAATAATAATACAAAATAATAGTTAAACAGAAATAGGGTAAGTGCACCAGTGATTGACACTTTTAGAGCAATCTCTGATGTTTTTAATGTTCTAGTCATCAGAAAATATGTTTAGAAATCTTAAGTTAGTACATATGGCATGAAAGACATTCAGAACCACATATATGTTAAAATATATACATTTAATAACAAATATATTTTTTTATAAATTTTATTTGACACCCACTCAGTGTTCCAGTAATTGACACTGCCGGTTTTTTATTTTACCTATGCTCCAGTGTTAGACATAAAATGTTAAAATTCTTATATGTAAAATACTATATGATTTTTTAATTTTTTAATTATTTCCGGATAGATGTCAATTACTGCTACCGGAGCATGCCAATCACTGGAGCACTTACCCTAGTTAAAAAATAATATAACATTTTTAACTTACCGATTTGGACGGTGGAGAACTCTGTATACAATCCAATGAGTATTGGTTATTCGACCAAACACTTTGACAAATTTTTCTGCTTCCTTCTCACATGTTAAATTAGATATTAAAGTTAATACACTGTCATTATTAGAATGTATTATTATATGCGGAAAACTGCCTTTTAATTTTGAAATAATAGTGTCAGCTTCCATTTTGCGATTTAAAGCTTTAAATATATCACGATTCAACAATAAAAAAAACAAAAGCGGCAATGTTCATTTACACAAATTAAGTGTTGCGTAGTTTTTTCTCTTTGAACGTCCACATTTGGCGAAAATCGCACTGTTTGGCGAAAATTTGTCAATCTGTTCTGTACGCGCCAACATTTCGGAGATACGCAACCGGGAAACTTCAATGGCCGAAACCTTGGAAAAACTGCAATATACTTTAAGGTAATATAGATGGCGCTACTCGTCGGTAGATGTCCGATTGTCTTCGTTCCGTAATGCTTTTCAATTTCAAAAATGTTCATTTAATAACTTTCTTTAACGAAAATAATGATTTTTGAGAAAGTCAACGAAAAATGAATTCGATTACACAGAGTTTTCTTAACAACATATATTTTTTACAAGAAGTATGTGATACTTGTTATTTAAAAAAAAGCCAGTTTTGTATAAGCTGTCATCAAAAGGTAAATTAATTAAAAGGGACATTTATTTTCAAATAATTTATAAATATTTTTTAAAAAGTGTTTTTTATAACTTTTATTACATTATATAATTAATTTTATTTTATCCCAATGAAATATGAAATTAATTCTATACCAAAAAAAAAAAAAAAAAAAAAAATCTACGTAAAAGTAATAAATATTTTAAATTGTCAAATGCAAATTTACTATATGTAAACTGTTTGAAAAAGAAAATTTTAGATCTCATTCATGGCGTGATGTTGGGATTATAAGGTCGACAGCACTTGGGTTTTAGGCCTGAGTAGAATGCCCTCAGTGTGTTTCCTTATGGGATCTTAGCCAGTCAATGTGAGACTCTCTAGCCCAGTAGTTATGCAAGTTGTGGAGAAAATCACGGGAAACTCCGATCGGCTAGGTACGCGAGCGCGACTTGGAATTAAACTCGACATTTCCTGTCTATCAGCTTGAAAAGAACACCATATTAAAGAAAAACACTCTGTTTACGGTAGGTGCCCTATTGTCTTCGTTCTATAAAGCTTTTCACTTGGAAAAATGTCCATATAAAAAAGTTTTTTAACAAAAAGAATGATTTTTGAGAAATTCACGAAAAATGAATTTGATTATACTGGGTTTACTTAACAACATATATATTTTTTACAAGAAGTATGCGAGGCTTGTTATTTTAAAAACGTCAGTTTTGTGTAAGCTGTCGTCAAAATAAAAATTAATCAAAGGGATATTCAATTTCAAATAATTTATATAAGCAATATTTTTATTTATTTAATTATTTATTTTTAATATATTTTATGATTTTTATTACATTACATTATTATTATTATTATTTAATTCCAATGAAATACGAAATGCATTCTATTAAAAAAAAGTCTACATAAAAGCAAGGAATATTTTTTATTTAAGATGGAATGCAATTTTGCTGTATATAAACATGTAAACTGTTTGAAAGAATAAATTTTGGACCTGATTTGTGGTGTGGTGTTGGGATTATCAGACCGACTGACAGCACTTAGGTTTTAGGCCTAAGTGGAATGCCCTCTGTGGTGGTCTTCTTATGGGGCCCTAGTCGGTATTTAAAACCACGAAAAATTCCGATCGGTTAGATCGACGAGGGCGACTTAGAATTAAACTCGGCATTTCCCGTCTATCAGCCTGAAAAGAATACCATACTAAAGAAAAACACTCTGATTTCGATTGGAAATCTATTGTCTTCGTTCTGTAATGCTGTTCACTTGCAAAAGCGTCCATTTAAAAAAAAAAAAAAAAAAAAAGTTTTTAACGAAAAGAATCATTTTTGAGAAAGTCCACGAAAAATGAATTTTATTATGCAGAGTATTCTTAACATCATTTATTTTTCACAAGTATGCGATGCTTGTTATTTTAAAAAAGCCAGTTTTGTGTTAGCTGTCGTCAAAATGAAAAATGAATTAAAGGGATATTCAATTTAAAAAGATGCCAAAATAAAGTTTCATACAGCAACAAAGAATAATGTACGCTGAAAAGAAATGTTTTGGATATATATATATATTAAAAAAATTAAAGTTAATGTTCTTCAATTTCAATTTATAAATAATGTATTTTTTAAATATATTTTTGAGTTTTATTATATGTTTAATATTTTTTTAAATCCTAAATTAAATATGAAATGCACTCTGTTGCGCCTGCGCACTCTGTAAAGTTCGCTCCTTCGTTACGGAGCTCAGTTTGGTTTGTAACTCCGCTCATGGGAGGCTGGCAGCTTTCTTTACTCCCATTTTTTTAAAGATTAAATAAATGTAGTCGTGATGTTAAATCACCTCTAGTGTGTCAAGTTTTTATTACAGTCCACTATTTAAGTATTCAATGTGTTCTTATATAGTTTTAATTCTATGATTTAACATTTTTTGGTCCGTGCGACCACAGCGTAACCAGCACATTTCGTTTTCAAAAGAAAACAATAATGGCTTTAACAGCATTAAATAGAAAAAAAGGGAATATCAAATCCCAATTCACAAAGTTACTCAACATTCCTAATGACGAATTAACCACAAAGGGAGAAATAACTTCGAGAAGATCAATTTTAGAAAAACTTCAAAATAGATTTGAAGATTTAAAAGTGGAGTACTATCAAGTGGCAAAGGATGATGAGTTTCCTACAATAGAAGAAGAGTTAAGTGAGCTAGATTCTCAATTTCAAGAATTAGAGGTACGATTCAATACCTTACTAATTACTTACAAACTTTGAATAAACACCATAAAATGCAATAAACTCGCAACAATTGTTTCGGGTCGAAAAAACCACGACCCTTCATCAGGCGAACAAAGTAAGCACGAGTGCTGCAATCAAAGCGGCAACGCTGGTGCGTTGCCGCTTTGATTGCAGCACTCGTGCTTACTTTGTTCGCCTGATGAAGGGTCGTGGTTTTTTCGACCCGAAACAATTGTTGCGAGTTTATTGCATTTTATGGTGTTTATTCAAAGTTTGTAAGTAATAATTTTTTACAACGCCAGTTTTGTGATGCTTCTTTATTAAATTTGTTGCTATTTTGGGCTTCTAGCATCGAGTAAGTAATTTTGCGAGTGTCTCCTTTTTCTTTTTATTGTTGTTTTGTTAATTTATGCTATTTTCTTCTCGATTTTGAGCCTCTCATTTCATATTTTCATTTTACCGTTTGTGTTCTACTTGTTTAATTATTTCTTTATCTCTCTTTGCTCCTTCCCCTTTTCATTCGTTTTAACTCCGCCTTCTTTAAGTTTCGAGTTGTTTAATTGTTAATTTATGCTCATTTCTTCCCATTTTTGAGCCTCTCATTTCATATTTTTATTTTATCGATTGTTTTCTAATTAATTATTACATTTTTGTTTTAAACCCCCCCCCCAATTCTTTTTCGTTGAAACTCCGCCTTCTTTAAGTTTTGACTTGTTTAATTGTTAATGTTTGCTAATTTCTTCTCATTTTTGAGCCTCTAATTTCATATTTTTTGTCGAGGGTTTTCTAATTATTTAGTTACTTTTTTGTATTTTGTATTTACAGTTTTGTATCTTTAAACTCCTCCCCCCCCCCCTTTTTTTTCGTTTAAACTTTGCCTTCTTTAAGTTTTGACTTATTTTATTTGTTAATTTTTGCTAATTTCTTCTCATTTTTTGAGATTGTCATTTCATATTTTTATTTTATCGATTTTTCTATTTGATTAATTACATTTTTGTATTTTAACTCCCCCCCCACATTCTTTTTGTTTAAACTCCGCCTTCTTTAAGTTTTGACTCTTGTTTCTGTATATGTTTTTAGCATGAGTTCTTCAGAGATTAATCGTTTCAAACATCTTCGTTTGAAACGTTCTCGCTATCTCAATCATTTAAATTTTCTTCTTAGATGTAAGCGTGCTCGTATAATTCCTAAGTTCATAGACATCAAGTACAATCTTCCTGCTTCTCTTCGCATTAAAAATGCTTTAAATAGGAGTAAGTTTGCCATTCTTAGGGCTATTATTCAGGATATACGACAGTCTCTCTTGTCTATTGAGTCTGAATTATATACTTTACATCTGTCTCTTAGCAATTCTGTTCATGATTTCTCTTCTTTTGAAAAAAGAAATTTCGCATACGTTGCGTTTCAGTCTTCTAGGCATCAAACTAACTTAAATAAGAAATTTAATTATCTTCTTAAAAGTAATTCCTTTACTTCTCCCGTTTCTCCTCTTGCTCAGAATACTGTTGTTAATCTCTCTTCGCACGTTCTGACTAATGCTCAACGCGACGTGCTCAGTTTGGGTCTGAATTTTGCGCGTACTTCGAGACCCTCCGTTCCGGATTTGATCGCTCCGATTGAAAATTCCTTTAAAAATAGTAAAATTTCTCCAGGCCAGTTAGAGTCTCTTCGTTTCATTTTATCAAACATTATTTCCACCAATAATCATCCACAAAAGTCTAACCTTACTCCTTCTCAAAAATCCGCCCTCTCTGAATTAAACTCCGCCCCCGATTTAATTGTCACAAGATCTGACAAAGGGGGACAAACTGTTCTACTCAACAAATCGGATTATATTTCCCATGTTGAGTCCTTGCTTACTTCAGGTCCATATTCGAAACTTAAAAAAGATCCTTCTAATGATCATCTTGATCAAGTCAAACACTACGTTAAAAATTCCGTTATTCTTAATGATTATACCAAACGCATGGTAATTCCTTCTGCTGCTAATTGTGCTCGTTTCTATGCACTTCCGAAAATTCATAAACCCACTCTCTGCTTTCGACCTATTGTATCTAATATTGGTACGGCTTCTTATAATCTTGCTCGATTTCTTTCAAACTCTCTTTCTCATCTTACTTCTACTAATTTTCATACTGTAAAAAACTCGTATGATTTTGTGGACAAAATTAAATGCATCTCTCCATCTAACTATACTATGATTTCTTTAGATGTAAAGTCACTTTTTACAAATGTTCCGGTTCAAGGTGCTCTGGTTTGTTTAGAGAGAAGACTACGTGAATTCCATTATTCTTCTATTGAAATTGAGGAGCTTGTAAATTTAGTTCATTTGTGTATCAGGCAAACTGCCTTCATTTTTAATGGTACTTATTATTCCCAAAATGATGGTATGGCCATGGGTAGTCCTCTCTCTCCTTTACTTTGCGACATTTATATGCACTATTTTGAAGAAAAACTCTTCGGTGTATATAAATTTCCTCACTGGTTTAGATATGTGGATGACACTTTCGTTCTTGTCTCCCCTGACGTCGATTTGTCCAATTTAGTTTCTTTGGTCAATTCGATTGACCCATGCATTCAGTTCACTTTTGAGGTTGAACAGGATTGCTCTTTGCCTTTCCTTGACGTTCTTGTGAATAAAGAAAAGGATTGTTTCTCAACTACTGTTTTTAGAAAACCATTCCCAGTCTCTTTGCCGCCGCATGCTCTCTCTAACCACGCCCCTCAACAAAAAATGTCTGCTTTTTACACTTATGTTTACCGTGCCTTACACATTTATTCTGATCCGTCTAATCTTTCGAAAGAAATTAATTATTTAAAATCTCTTGCTCTCTCTCGTGGCTATAACCCATCTATCATCGATAAAGCTCTATATTGGTGCGTTGCCGCTTTGATTGCAGCACTCGTGCTTACTTTGTTCGCCTGATGAAGGGTCGTGGTTTTTTCGACCCGAAACAATTGTTGCGAGTTTATTGCATTTTATGGTGTTTATTCAAAGTTTGTAAGTAATAATTTTTTACAACGCCAGTTTTGTGATGCTTCTTTATTAAACCTTACTAATTAACTGTAGTGACAATGTGAGTAATATAAACTCAAATAATAGCTCGTTAGAAGCTGAAAGAAACATTGTTCCAAATCATAGTATGCATTTACCCCAAATACCGTTACCTGTATTTTCAGGAAAATTTGAAGAATGGAACGTATTTAAAACGCAGTTTCTAAATTTAATGAATGATAATCCTTTATTAACTACAAATCAAAAACTGTTTTATTTACGCGCTGCGTTGAAAGGCGAAGCAAAAACAGTAGAAACCAGTGATGATACTTACGATTCTCTACTAAAAACATTAGAACAACGGTTTGAAAATAAAAGAGCTATAATAGATGCTCATATCAAAACAATTATTAATTATGAAAAAATAACTCATGAATCTGGTAAAGAATTACGAAAATTATTGGATTGTATTTTAAAGAATTTAAGAGCGTTAAAAGTATTGAAATATGAACGCGATAATCTTTCTAATATTATGTTATTAAACATTGTTTTGCAAAAGTTGGATCGGGAAACTCGCAAAAATTACGAACTTACATTAAAGAACAATGACGTTCCTGACTTTGATCAGTTTCTAGAATTCCTAGAAAAACAGTGTTCAGTTTTAGACAGTGTAAATCGAAATTTACCGCTTAAGTCCTCAAAATATACTACTGATAAGTCTGGTTATCCCAGAAGTTTAGTTGTAAAAACCCAAGGAAATAATTCTAACTTGTGTATATTATGTAAAAATAGTTCTCACACGCTATATAAATGCGATATATTTTTGCTTCGGATTCCACAAAATAGCAAAATGTAATTCTAAGTATGCATGCAGTAAATGTGGCTCCAGACACCACTCATTACTTCATAAAAACAAAGATTTATTACTTCCGTTATCAAAAGAGAGTGCAACCCCCCCAACAAGCTATGATAATAATAGCGATCGTCTGATTGATGCAGCAGGTGGATCGACTGAAAGCAATCAGTCGGCGCCGATTACATGTTTTGTTTCTGAAAATAAAAGAGTTATATTAGCGACGGCCACAGTCTTTGTGTTAGATGAATACGGATTTTATCACCCAGCTACTGCGGTTCTTGATAGCGCTTCACAGTCTAATATTGCAACAGCAAAATTTGTAAATAAGTTAGGACTGAAAAAAGAAAAAATAAACATTCCTCTTTCGGCGTTGTCAAGAATTCCGATAAAAATAAAAACGAAAACACAAGCACTGATAACAAATGAGAATAATTCGTTTTCAGCTAATCTGGAATTTTTGATTGTACCAAAAATTATTGATGCGTTACCAATAAACTATTCTAATATATTAAAATTAAATATTCCAAAGGGAATTAAACTGGCCGATAAAACACTATTCAAAAATAACAACAATGTTGATTTACTGATTGGGGCCGAAATATTTTTTGAATTAATGTTAACCAATAAAATCAAAATTCCTGAAACGGGTGCAATTTTACAGGATACTGTGTTTGGATATGTGCTTAGTGGAGCTGTTCAAGGCACTCCACATCCATTGTATTGTGCCATTATTTCCCAGTCAGATAACTCCAATTTAGAAAATATTATGAAAAGATTTTGGGAGATTGAAAATATACTAGGTTCACCTAGTTTGAGAAATAAGGAAGAGATAGAGTGTGAAAAGCAGTTCGTGAAAACATATCGCAGAGATGATAACGGGAAGTACATAGTGAACTTACCAATGAAAAATAATTCTGAATTGGGAGATTCTTTCCATTCGTCCAAACAAAAGTTAAATAATTTATACAGACAATTAAATAGAAATCCCAACATTTCTGAATTGTATGTAAATTTTTTGCATGAATATGAACAGTTAGGCCACATGCGAGAATTAAATGATAATGAAATAAACACTGTTAAATATTTTCTTCCACATCACGCTGTGCTTAAACCTGATAGCAGCACTACAAAATTAACCCCTTCCGCTCCAGGCTAGCTGCAGTGTAAATATGTGAAATACCAGATTATAATTTTGAAATAATGCAATACATAACGAAGTAACAATGTGCATTTTGTTGTGAAGTAAATATATTTAATTAATGAAGGTATTAAATATGAATACATATCAAAGTATTTCAATTATTTATAGCAATGACTACTGTAAGTGGTTCATCATCACTGTCATCGCTCTCGCCGTCTTCACTTGTTGTAAAGTCATCATTGGAATCTTCAAGTTCGTCATAATCGGGGATATAATCACTATCCGAATCACTAGAATCAGACGTTATTCACAGTTTCAAACACCGGCAAAACACACAAAATCGTGGAGCGAAAATTACACATAACCGCAGCCGCGAGAAATCACGAAACAACTGGCGTAGCCAAAACTAATGGGTCACCGAGAACTACTAACGCCAACTAGTTGTCAGTAATGAAAATACAATTTCAAAATACCATATGACAAATAAAATAACTCTCTCTGATACTACAACAACGTTGGGCTTATTATATTGTATACTTTCTTTGGACGTATGCACGTACGTCCATGGTATTAATGGCCATTAACAGTAGGACGTACGCACGTACGTCCCTGGAGTGGAAGGGGTTAAGGGTTGTATTCAACGCCAGTTCACCCACTACCAATGGGTTATCATTAAATGATTGTTTATTAAATGGAGGTGTAGTACAAGAAGATTTGTGTGCCATTTTATTACGTTTTCGTACGCACAAAATAGTTTTCACTGCGGATGTTAAAAAAATGTATAGACAGATATGGGTTAATCCTGAACAATGTAATTGGCAATGTATTCTTTGGAATAAAACCCCTAAGGAAAAGACTAAAATTTATAAATTATTAACTGTAACATACGGCACAAAATGTGCTCCTTACTTGGCCACTCGTGTACTAAAACAAATCGCTAGTGACGAAGGGGCTAATTATCCGTTAGCTTCTGCCGCCACACTTAAGGATTTTTACGTTGACGACATTCAAACGGGAACTGATGAAGTGTCGTCTGCTCTGGAACTCCAGAAACAGTTGGTGTTAATGTTAACGGCTGGTGGACTAGAGTTGCATAAATGGATTTCAAATGCCAGAGAATTATTAGAACAAGTCCCTTACAGTGAGCAAGATTATCACTTCGAAAAAAATGATAAAACTTCGGTGAAAACACTAGGGCTAAAATGGAATCCCAAAGATGATAATTTCAGTTTCACGGTATCATCAGATTATTGCAATACAATCACCAAACGTGGTGTTCTGAAAGAGATCGCGAGACTCTTTGACCCATTGGGTCTAGTAGGACCAGTGATAGTACAGGCTAAAATTTTATTACAAAAATTATGGCTTTTGAAAATTGATTGGGATCAGGAACTTCCAACACAAGAGAAAAACAAATGGATAAAATTCCGAAATGCTCTAAACGAGCTTAAAGATATTACGATCCCACGTTTCGTGTTCTCAAACTCTAATTGTCGTGAACTGCAGCTCCACGGCTTTTCGGACGCGTCACAAGAGGCATATGGCGCAGTGGTTTATTTACGTGTGATCACTAGTTCAAACGATGTACATGTGAGCTTACTGTGTAGTAAGTCCCGAGTTTCTCCTCTTAAAGTATTGACTATACCTCGCCTAGAACTTTGTGCAGCTGAATTGTTATCTAAACTGATATCAAAGGTAATCACATCATTAAATATACAATTAAGCTCTGTATATCTATACAGCGATTCAACAATCGTTTTATCATGGATCAACTCATCACCCCACGTGCTCAAGGTTTTTGTGTCTAATCGAATATCTCGAATCCAGGAACTCACGAAGAATTTTTGTTGGAGGCATGTTAAATCAACCGAAAATCCAGCTGATCTTGTTTCACGAGGAAGCCCTCCTCATCAACTTTCTGAGTTCTGGTTCAATGGACCAGATTTTCTTCATCATGAGCCTATACAATTTTCGAATAATGACATTACGGATTCTAGTGATGACTGTTTAGCTGAAGTAAAACCAACACAACTGTCGTTGGTCACAGTGAAAGAAACATTTTTAGTCAATCTTCTTTCCATTACTAATGATTTTTGTAAATTAATTCGTATTTTGAGTTTCATTTTTAGGTTTTTTAACAATGCCAAGAGTCCATCTTCGAAGACACGCGGACCTATCACTCTTCATGAACTGAGTAAAAGTAAGTTAATTTTAGTCAGATTTATTCAAGAAGAAGAATTTAAAGAAGACGTTCAAAATTTGAAAAAAGGAATTCCTGCAACAGGTAAAATTCAAAATTTAAATCCATTTTTAGATGAATTCAATGTCATTCGAGTGGGAGGTCGATTGAGTAATTCTAGTGTTAGTCATAATCGAAAATTTCCTATTGTACTGCCGGCGAAACATAAATTTACGGAAATGATACTTGTACACTTTCATAAAAAGTACTTACATATTGGTCCTCAGAATTTAATTTATTCTGTTCGTGGGGAGTTTTGGCCCTTAAGAGGGAGATCAAATTGCCGTAAAATTGTGCATAATTGTGTAATTTGTTTTAGGGCAAAACCTGTAACAGCTGAACAAATCATGGGCAATCTGCCCAAGGAAAGGGTTAATTTTAATTTCCCGTTTAATTGTACAGGGGTGGATTTCTGCGGCCCATTTTTTATAAAATATCGGGGTCAGCGAAAGGGAATTTTTC
Source organism: Salticus scenicus (assembly GCA_963930645.1). NCBI lineage: Eukaryota > Metazoa > Arthropoda > Arachnida > Araneae > Salticidae > Salticus > Salticus scenicus. The sequence continues at coordinate 176,178,227 of OZ005654.1, forward strand.
ATAAGGTCTATGTTTGCATTTTTGTTTGTATGGTCACAAAGGCTGTTCATTTAGAGCTTGTTTGTGATCTTACTTCTGAAGCATTCATCGCCACCCTCAAACGGTTTTTCGCTAGACGAGGAAAATCACAAAAATTGTTTAGTGATAATGCAAAGAATTTCTTGGGTGCAAATTTGGAATTACGCCGCTTGCATAATTTACTCAATAAACCTGATAGTGAACTCACAAATTTTCTCTCTTCTGAGTCCATTGAATGGAATTTTCTCCCACCTAGAGCACCCAACTTTGGTGGCCTGTGGGAGGCTGCGGTTAAGTCTTTTAAATATCACTTTAAACGTGTTGCAGGCAACTATAAATTAACTTACGAACAGTTGTTAACCATAATTTGTCAAATAGAAAGTATTTTAAATTCCCGCCCATTGACTCCTTTATCGGAGGATACTGATGACTTGCAGGTGTTAACTCCTGCACACTTTCTAGTTGGTCGACCTCTCACGGCGATCCCAGAACCTAGTATGACCCACATTTTCGATAACAGGTTAACTCTTTGGCAAAAAACTGCAAAACTATCACAGCGTATTTGGAAGGGATGGCAAAATAATTATTTGAGTACTCTCCAGCAGAGACACAAATGGATGATAGCAAAAAATAATATAAAAATCGGTGATATGGTTGTAATTAAGGAAGATAATCTTCCTGTAGGAAAATGGATTCTTGGCAGAATAGTTAATGTATTTTATGGAGGGGATTCGAAAGTCCGTGTCCTTAATGTTAAGACTAAACACGGAATTTTTAAACGATCCATTGGCAAAATAGCAGTATTGCCTATTGAAAAATAAATGTACAGTCACCCAAAAAAAAAACGCCACCCCCCCCCCCCCCCCACCTAATTTCGCCGTAAATTATCTTAGAAACATTTGACTGGTACCGATCGATTTGTAATAACGTCTAGTTTATAACGGTATAGTTAAATTTTGCCTAAGGGGTTGTCTACATATTAAAACTGGCATTAACTTCATTTTCTTCAATAGCAACCCCTATTTTTGACTTCATATTCAGATTTCTGAGATCAAGGCGGTTCGAAAAACATACCTATTTATATACCTTAAATCAATTTTAAATAGAGTTACACGTGAAAATGTATTAGGGGTCCGTCTATACATTTAGAAAATATAAATCACGATCTACCACCCAATATACATTATTTATTAAGTTTTACACCGGAAAAAAATTTCAGAAATGTTAATTATAAAATAAAAAAAATGACTAATTCACAGAACTTTCTGAGTTAGTTTATGAATTAAAAGATTTTTATTGGTTTCTATTGATTAAACATCAGATAGTTAACTTCATACGAAGAAAATTAAATAGCTTGAATAGATATTAAAATATTTATCAAAAGAGAAAAAAAAAGATGAATGGTTTTAAATTTGTTTGAAAATTCAAAATTATTTTAACTCAAGCTGCCGTATAATTGTCTGAAACGGCGGCACTCAACCTGGTTCCCACGGCCGTTTCACAGTGACAATGGGAGTTTGTTCTGATACTGCAGTACTTTCATTTTCTTTAATTGACTTTTTTAAAATAATAAAACAGATTTTTTTATTTTTATTTATTTATTTTTTTAATTAATTATTATTATTATTATTATTTTTTCATGACATTATTAAAAACTTTTACATAAATCTCCACGATATTCTTTTGCTTTTATATTTTATAATGTGTGACAAATTAATATGTAAAATAATAAATCCTACTACTTAATGGGATGTTCTAAAATTCTACACTTTAACGCAGATACCGAAGTGGACGGTGGGTGAAGAAAGGCTGACTACCCTTAATCTAAATCTTCACTTGAAAAGGTCAAAATGTTACATAACTCTTTTTTTTTTTTAAGGAAAAAAGAAGATAAGGAGGAGAAAGAAAGATCAAAACGAATATAAAGCATATTAAAAGTTAATACCCTTTAAACACTGGAAAAAGGCGGGGTTTTGTATTGTGTGTCATTTGGGAGCTGTAGAGTGCCAGAAAATTACTTTATGTAATAAAACTTTTCATTTAAAGGGTATTTAAAGCAGCATTATATTTAATACATAGACTATTCAGAAAAAAAATACCATTCATCTGGTTCATGAAAAATAAAGAACATTTTCTGGCATTGCTCTATGTATATACATTCTTGTCAACCTATCCCGGAAGATTACTGGTCCCGCCCCTTTCCGTACATTTTTTTCACATCAGTCTCTTTAGATGATCTTTCCATTTAGGCTAAGTCAGCCGGCAGTGTAAAATATGATATAAAACTACAGAACTTACATAGTTTTAAGTAATTACTGACAATTTATTTAAAATTTACTTCTTCTTTTTTTTTTTTTTTTTTTTTTTTTTTTTTTTTAATAGGATGTTTATAGGATTATATCGTTAAGGCCTAATGGGGTTTATTGAAACTCGATAAACATAACACGCTTCTAAGCAGCACGTGTGGCCTGAATGGGATTTCCATAAGAATTCGCGTGGCGCTCAATGAGTTAATCGTAAATGTATTTGAAGTTAATTACTCTAAAAATTAAATTGTGTACACACAGGGGCGGGAACTAACAATGTTACGGGTTAGGTTGGCAAGTATGCATATATATATTTTGCTTGATTTTTAAAAATTTATAACACATTTTCTTCTTTTTTTTTAGTATTTTGTGTTTATATCTCTCATTAAAAATAAATACAATATTCATATATAAACATTTCCATACAGTAATGTATATAAACATATTGATTAAAGAAGATTTGTTGATATTATATAATTATTCTTCTATCTGTATAGTATATTAACACAAATATATTTTGTAAATTTCGCAGCATCGAAAAACAGCAACATAGCTTCCATATCAAGGCTTAATGTAAATAGCCACGCCTTTTCACAAATTTTCTAAAACTTTATAATATAAAGCAAAATAATTTTGCATATTTGTAATTAAATCATTTAAGTTTTGTCTTCAATAATCGATGTAGTAAATACCATTGTGATTTATGCATACCAGCGTCACATATAGAGTCAAATACGAATATGTAAATTTGTCTTTTTTTTTAAATAGTGTTTCAGCGAATCAGAGGCGGCTTCTTTTCTTTTGAAATTCTTTCACAATCCCTCGCCTACATTGTGATAACTTTACAAAAATATGCCAATTTGTATAATAAACATCGAAATATTGCTTAGGAAACAATAAAAATAACATAAAGGTAAATTAAAATAGTTTTCCGTCAAATTATATACAAACATTTACTTATAGAGTGTACAGATTATAACAAGTGACGGCCCCCTAACAGGAATAAAAAGTGAAATATCACTGTAACTCAAAAAATAATGTTAGGAACGAGCTGTAAATTTGGAAACCTATGTTTTTGATGATGCCCGTTCTATTCGTGCAAAAATTCACATAGGTCATAATTCATTATTTTTTCAAATATGAATTTATTAATAATTTTCATAATTCAAAAAATGTTTTTTTAGCAAAAATTTGCATGGAATATGTTTGGGTTACTTCATTCTAACGAATAAAAAAAAACAGAATTTAAATATCATAATTATTTCGGAAGATATGATTTAATGTTTGTCACATTCATTTAACATTAGCACCCCCAAACTTTGACAGCTTATAACTCTATGAAAAATTGAGCGAAATATATAAACTATACCATTTTCCGTGATGATTTGATCCAAAGAATTCAAATAAATTATAAAAAATGGGGGTTACCATTGAAAAAAATGAAGTTAGTAGTGTAAAAAGGGTGATTCTGCAACACGGTGGTGGCGTAGTGGCGTATTGTGGCGTAGGGTGGAGGCGCGCCTCCACCCTGACACCTCTACGCCTCCACCGTGTCGCAGAATACACACCTTTTTACACTACTTAGTCATCATCTTGGACGAGGGGGTGTTGCCACCGGAAGAATAAAAACTTTACGTTGCCACCGGAAGAATAGAAACTTTGACTATCATCTTGGATGAGGTTTGGTGGTGTCATCTATAGGGAATTTTGAGGAGTTAGATTTATTTTCTTAAATTTCGGGACTTAGTATTTTTTTTCACAATTTTGGGGACTTCAAAATTTTTTCGAATTTTTGCAGGGGTTAGATTTGAACTGAAGGTAAAATAGTTTCACGGCTTGATAAGTGGATAAGGGTTTTATTTATCAAGCCATGAAGCTATGCTTGTGAGTGCACTTAAAAGGTATATAAAGAGAGGCGTTGCACTAGTGACTCATTCTGTAAAGTATCTTCGTACGAGGAAGATATGATGCGCTTTCGTGTGAATGTGAGTCATAATAAAATTTTGTGTTGTAACGATGGAGGTGTATCAGAATCCAAGTCACGCAGGAAGTTTTGGTGGTGTAAATGCCTTATTTCGTGCTGCCAAAGGCAAAATCTCGAAGAAGAAGATTCAGGACTGGCTGAGCGGAGTCGATGCATACACGTTGCACAAACCTGTTCGAAGAAAGTTCCCGACCAATCGAGTGATAGTGTATTCCATCGATCAACAGTGGCAGACCGACTTAGTGGATCTCGGCAGTTTGCAAAAGTTCAATCAAGGGTACCGCTACATCCTGACTTGTATAGACATTCTGTCTAAATTTGCGTGGGCGGTCCCTTTGAAGCAAAAACGGGGTGAAGATATTGTAAAGGCGTTCCGGTCTATTTTTGCAACGAGGAAACCCAAGTCCCTGCAATCGGATGATGGAAAAGAGTATCAAAACAGACTTTTTCAAAAATTTTTGAAAGAAGAAGGCGTGCGGTTTTTTACGACGAATAACAATACGAAAGCATCTGTCGTGGAGCGATTTAACCGAACTTTGAAAACGAAAATGTGGAAATATTTTACCCATAATCATACCTACCGCTATTTAGACGTGTTGGATCAGTTGTTACACAGTTATAATCATACTTATCATTCGAGTATAAAGAGAGCTCCAGTTGAAGTAACCGCTGAAAATGAAAGCGATGTATGGGATACTTTATACGGTGACATGCAAAATGCGAAAAGAAAACCCTGCATGTTTCAACCGGGAGATGTTGTACGAGTTTCCAAGCAGAAATTAACCTTCGAAAAAGGATATGAAACGAACTGGACGGAAGAAGTGTTTGTGGTGACTGAATGTGTGAGAAGAGACCCTCCCGTCTACCGAATCAAGGACCTGTTAGAAGAACCCATTAAAGGAACCTTTTACCTTCAAGAACTTCAGAAAGTGAAACCAAAAGAGAATTATACGATTGAAAAGATTTTAGATAAGCGGATACGGAAAAAGCGTGTGGAATACAAAGTAAAATTTAAAGGTTATCCCAGCAAATTTGACCAATGGATTCCATCCTCTGATTTATTCGCCTTATAAAACAAGTGTTTGGATTGTTGAAAGATCATTTGAAAGCATGTCGTTCTACGTGACGTTACCTTCGGACAGTTCCCGGAATTATTTTCCTGAGAATAAAATTTCTCATTTTATTACGCGATTACCCGCCCCTGTTGAATTGAAAGGGGAATGGGAAGTAGGCCTTGTCGAATTTATTTACCCTCACACCTGGTATAATGTGAATCAAAATAATAATTTATTTGGTTTCGATTTGAATGACCAGAAATCCCCGTTTGGTAGAAGAATTCCCCCTGGCTTTTACGAATCGGTTGATGACATTTTAAAAGCAATGTCTATTGAAGAGATTAAAAATAAAATTTCTTTCACTTATGATCCGCACACGAAAAAGGTGTGTATTAACGTGAAAGATAAAACAAAACTGATATTGCATGAGGGGATAGCGCAGATGTTGGGATTCGAACCAGGTGAAATCGCCTCGCCGGATATAAATATCGAGCAAACTATTTTTAGTACCTATGTCGCAGATCCCTGTGCGCATTATAGAGTGTTGCTGGTTTATTCGGATATTGTCGAACCCCAAATTATTGGAGATGTGTTAGCACCCCTTTTACGAATTGTCAATGTGAGGGGAAAAGATGGAGAAATGATTTGTGAGACATTTGACCGACCGCACTATTTACCTGTCAGCCGAAAATCGTTCGACTCTTTGGAAATCGTTATAAGGAACCACCTCGGCGAACTCACGCCATTTGAACGTGGGCGGTCGTACGTGAAGCTTCACTTTCGTCAAAAATACCTCTCGTGATGTTTGTTCCTTACCAGTGTTGTGCGAAATCTTTTGAAGATTACTATTCCCATCAGTCGGGTAGTGGTCTAAATTATTATCAAGGCACTACTTTACAAAAGGGATATGGATTCGGTGGACTGTTTCGATCCCTTTTTCGTGCAGCAGTACCCCTCTTCAAATCGGGAGCGAAAGCGGTCGGCAAGCAGTTGTTTCATTCAGGCGTGAACGTGTTAAGTGACCTGTCTCGCGGAGAAGACATTAAAATGGCCGCCAAGCGAAGATTAAAAGAAGCTGGACAGACCTTAACCGACAAAGCCGCTACTAAAGTGAAGACGATGATTGGATCGGGCCGCCGGTATAAAAAGAGGAAGCGTTCTACCAAAGCAGTCATTCGACGTAAAGCCAAGAAAGTGAAGGTACAAGATATTTTCGCTTAAAGATGTCTGGACTCATCCATAAAGATTCTGCTGCCTGTGCGAAATCCGAATTGGATTTATTTTTGATCCCACCCACGCAAACGGCTATTGAAAAAGGATACTTTGTTGAATACCACCCTCTTGCGAATATTCGAGACGGAGGACCTGTGGAATTTAATATTTCCGGAAATGGTGAAGACTATATTGATTTATCGGCTTCCTACCTGTATGTGAAAGTGAAAATTACCAAGTTTGATGGATCACCCTTAGCGGAAACGGATGCAGTTGCCCCCGCGAATTTATTTTTACACGCCTTGTTTTCTCAAGTGGATATTAGCCTGAACGAAAGAGTGATCTCCTCGTCGAGTAACACCTACCCCTACCGCGCCTATATTGAAACGCTGTTGAATTATGGAGAAGATGCCAAGAAAAGTTTATTGACCTGCGAATGTTTTTACAAAGATGAGAATTTGGCTGCTACAGATCCTGCTGGAGACAACCCCGGATTGAAGATACGTTACGCACTCACGAATAAAAGCAAAACGTTAGATATGATTGGACCTTTGCATTGTGATATTTTTCAACAAAATCGATTGCTATTGAATATGGTTGACTTGAAAATTAAGATGACCCGAAGCAAGCCTGAATTTTCCTTAATGTGTAAAATCGATGCGGCGAAACCCATTCCCAACTACAAAGTGATTTTGGAACATGCTTCTATTTTCATACGTAAAGTGAAAGTGAGCCCCGGTGTATTACTGGGTCATGCTAAGGCCTTAGAGAAAAGTACAGCAAAGTATCCCATCGATCGAGTGTTATGCAAGACCTATTCGATCTCAACCGGAAGTAAATCCTTTATGCAAGACAATGTGTTTTTAGGAGCCATGCCGAAAAGAATTATTATTGGACTTTTAGAAAATAGTGCCTACACTGGACAATATGATTTAAATCCCTTTTATTTCTATCATCACAAGGTCAACTTTTTAAGTGTTTACGTGGATGGACAACCCGTACCCAGCAAACCCTTGGAATTGGATTTCGAAGAAAATAACTATATAAGAGCGTATCATCGTTTGTTTTCGGGATTTAATCGGGATACCGGCATTTATCTGACCCGAGAGGACTTTGCGAACGGACATACTTTGTATGCTTTCGACCTGAGCCCTGACATGTGTGACGGACCCCATCTGAATCTACAGCAACAAGGAAATTTACGAATTGAAATCAAGTTTGTGGACACCTTAGAAAGAACCACGACTGTATTGGTGTATGCGGAATTTGAAAACATTATAGAAATTAGTAAAACACGACATGTGTTGTGTGACTTCCCCAACTGAAAATGAATTCTATAGAAATCGAGACTATTTTATCCCACGATCCAGTAACCAAGAAATACTTTTCCGGTGTTTTCCCCAGTGATCAATTACCCAAGAAGATCGAGCGTTATCCTGCATGTTTTGTATGCAACGTGGACAAGTCTACAGAAGCCGGAAGCCACTGGGTGGCATTCTACCTATCCTCCCCTACAGAAGCGGAATTCTTTGATTCCTATGGAAACAAGCCGAACTTTTTTAAAGGACCTATATCGAACTATGTATCTCAATTTTCACGAGTGGTGTTTAATCCACTTCCGCTGCAAAGTCATGTGACAGCTGTTTGTGGTCAATTTTGTGTGTATTATATTTATTGCCGATGTCGTGGCAAAACTTTGAAAGATTTTTTAAAGCAGTTTGTAACTGAAAATATATGTAACGACCATAGAGTCTATAATTTTGTATCCAAACGATTTCGCACACGTGCTCCTTTTTATCAATAAAAAACTATTTATAATGTAAACTTATGTGTCTGTGTTTATTTAGAATGGAGTTTCCACGCTTTCAACACCCTTTTACAATGCTCTTAGCAGGCCCCACGGGGGTCGGTAAGAGTTGGTTTCTGCGGGATTTACTGGCAGAACGACGGCGTATGTTTAACCCTCAACCCGATAAAGTCGTTTGGTTTTACGGCATCTCTCAAAAGCTTCACGAGGAAATTCCCGACGTGACATTCGTGGAAGGGTTTCCTTCTAATTATCGGGAATATTTAGGTACCCATTCTTTAATGATTTTAGATGATTTAATGGTGGAATGTGGGGGTGATGAACGATTAACCCACCTCTTTACCAAAGGAAGTCACCATTTAAATTTAAGTATTATCTTTATTACTCAAAACCTTTTTCATAAAGGTAAAGAAATGAGAGGTATTTCCTTAAACAGTCAATACTTAGTACTTTTTAAAAATCGTCGGGACATGAGCCAAATTACGCACTTGGGCAGACAATTATACCCGAGATCAACTCAGTTTTTTCAAGAAGTGTTCGAGGATGCTACCAAACAGCCCTTCTCTTATTTGTTGGTGGATTTAAGGAATGAAACCCCCGAAGGAATGCGACTCAGAACGCGTATATTACCGGGGGAAACCCAATTTGTGTACGAGCCCAAAAAATGTTTAAAAGGAAAGCCCTACCGATTTTAATTCATTTGGGATCATGACGTTAACGAGGAAACAACTTCGAGACTTGGAGCTTATAAAGTCTTGTCCTCAAACCTTACGCAAGCATTTGTTAAAAAAATTACCGACTCGATCTGTGAAGGCTATTTGCGAATGTACCCTGAACGTATTAAAAGGAAACGTGCCTCTCTCCTCTCATCAGAAAAGGTCTTTAAGGAAATATAAGACGACTCTTCGAAAAATTGGTACCAAGAAAGGAAGTTTATTCAACAAGAAAAAATTGATTGTTCAACACGGTGGATTTTTAAATATTTTAATTCCGGCTGCATTGTCTGTTTTAACCGGCATCATCAATGGAATTCGCAGCTAAGTATGCGTTGGTACCGGAAGAAGAATTTTCTAAGCATACGCCTTCTAAAAAGCAAATGACGGAATTTGATTTAGCTATGGCTAAAATATTAAATAGTTCTCTACCGGATCACGAAAAAATTCAGCACTACTACGAACTCTTAAAAAGAAAAATGGATTTGCAAGAATATAATTTGCCTTGGATGTCTAAACAACTCGAAGAAGAACCTGAAAAAGTGGAACCTAAACAAGTGGAGTCTATAAAACAAGAACCCCAAGAAGACTATGAAACCTTTGTGTTATCGTCTGTAGCTAAACCCATGAAGAAACAAGCCGAAGCCTTATTAAATTTTCTCAAGTCTCATTCAAACAAGTTTAAGTGGAACCCGAAAGGAGAGATTACTTACAACGGAAGGACCATGGAGCATTCTAATTTAGCGGAACTCTTTCATTTCATCTTTTCTGTGAATAAAAAACCACCTATTACAGGACAAAGTGAATTTTTGCAAGCCTTGAAAGATATGGGAGTACCCCAAAGTATTATTAAGAATCGATATTTGTCTTCAAGAAAAAACATTGTCAAACCGAAAAAGAAACTTATTGTAAAAAAACCTGTTGTTAAACTCAACCCTGTAACCTGGGAAACATACTAAATAAAATGAATTTGTATCGATCCATACGTGTGATTATTTATAGAATAAAATACACTTACCTGAAAACACGTCCTACTCCAACGGCTGCCTTGAGAGAAATGAATGATAAGGAGAGTTCTTATCAGCGACGCGAGGTCACGTGATTAGGGTGACGTCACGAGTAATGTGAATGGCTATACTCAGTCACGTGGTGAGTGACGTCACGAGTTATCTGATTGGCTACCTCTGGTCACGTGACGAGAGTCTTATCTTATCAGAGATTGCTTATCAGCGATCACGGCTCAGTCTACCATTTGATTTCGTGTGTGTTGGTTGTCTCGTCATGTCTGCAGTGAGTTTCACGGAAAACGGACTGAATGTCCAGTATGTTTCAAACTTCATAGAAAAGGAACAAGCAGATCGGTATTTTGCCGAGTTAAAAACTTTACCTTTCTACACGCCAACCTTTAGAATTCATGGAAAAAGTTTTAAGCCTAAAAGACAAGTTCTGGGATACGGCGATTCAACTTTGAGTTATGCCTTCAGCGGAACTCATGTGCCTGCTAACCCTTGGACACGTCTGGTATTGGAATTGCGGGATCGAGTGGAAAAATGGACGGCTTCTACCTTCAACTATGTTCTGCTAAACCTCTACAGCAATGGATACAGCTACATACCTCAACATAAAGACAACGAAAGTGGATTAGATGCAACTTTCCCTATCGTAGTCCTCAGCTTTGGTGCCGAACGAACAATTGAATTCAAGAAGCCTAAAACACCTTCTACTTTGATTTCATTAGAACATGGTTCTCTCTACAGTATGTTAAAGCCTACGAACGAACTGTTTACCCACGGCATTGCACCGAATCCTAGCATCAAAGATATGAGAATCAGCCTGACTTTTCGTCACTTAATACCCAACCCTATCATGGCACCTTTAAAGAAACCAAGACTTGATATAAGTGATGCTTCGTCTAGTGCATGCGATACTTTGAAAAACTCTGATTGTGATACTTCAAAAAACTCTCATTGTGATACTTCTGTTAAAAACTGTTCTCAAGACATGTGTGAAGAATTGAATGTGAATGATTGGTTAAACCAATGGGTACGTGAACAATCTTGGGATCCTATACGAGGTGAATTTAATTTAAACTTTAGCAGTTTTTTACAAATTGTAATAGAAAAGAATTTTAATGTGAGAATCCACATTCGTAATTTTAAAGAATTACCCACGGGTCAATGGATACCTACTAAAGAAGGCGTTGTAATGACAGCTCAGACATGGTATTATTTTCAAAGTAAGATTGAAAATTTTAATTTTGAATCAGTAAATGATAGTTTTATTTCTAACAATCAATTAATAATGGCTTACATAGATGAGGATTATTGTAGTTTACAGCAAATGTTTTCTTTAAATCCTTCTGGCTTTTATTTAAAACCGAATGTCATTAAATTGTCCAAGGATCAAATTTTTAGGCTTAGAGAACTCAAAATGAGAATAACTCATTTTATTATTGATGCAATATTCACCGTTCAACTTCCTATGTTAATTCTAAATAAACCCCTTGTGTGTATTTCTCATGAAAATGAGCAAAGTGCTAAGGAAATCTTACTCGATTTTATCGTGTATGAAATTCAGTTAGGAATTGAAAATTTATTTCAATGTGACGGATGTGTTTTTAATTCAGACGATCAAAATTCACACGAGTGTTTAATGAAATCTATGTTTGAAAAATATCAATTATATCGTGAAGAAATACTTTTAAAATTAAATATGCATGTTATTGTTAAAAAAATTAATTGTTCCTGTCATTACAACGACGGTTTCTTTAAACAATTAAATATGACCTTGTATGAAAAATATATTGAAGATACTTTATCCGAAAAGTAATGTGTGTTTATGAAAACGACTTCTTTAAACAATTGTATCCAATAAGTAATGTGTGTATATATTTTTATGGAATTTCAATAAATAGATTGAAACTGAATATCTGTGTCTGTCTGTCTTTGAAATATTTTATTGATTTTATTTCTTAAAAGATTTAATTAGAAATATTTTATTTCATAAAAGATTCAATGAATTTATAAGTTTGAAATGACTATTTTATTTCATAAAACAACATATTTTTAAAAGATTCACTTTCTAGGGATTCAATAATTTATTTTAAAGGTATATTTATTAAATCATATAATAAAACCATTTCCTATGCATTTAATAACTTATATTCGGGAAAAATATTGTTTCGAAAAGATATATTTTATTTCGTAAAACATATAATAAAACCATTTATTCATGAAACAATCCACTTGAAAAAAATTTTTTTAATAATCAAATTGAAATAATAATTGTTATTTTCCATTAATTAAAAGTGTAGACATTATCTCTTCATTAGAAATATGCAAATGAGTATGTTTCATATCTCCCGTAAGATATTATACCTATACGAACACGGAGGAGGTGACTCACCTTGGAAAATCCACGAGGGGAAATATGCAAATGAATCAACCTCTATGGTGAATCAGAATTCGAGAAGTTTCTCGTAAGATCTACAGAGGTGAGTCAGGGTGACGCATGGGGGAAAACCCCTTATCTAGATAAGCCGTTGCAACTCAATTCTCGGGTCATTCGTAGATTATCTACTGTCTAGGCAAGACGTACTTTGTGCTCTCTCCTTTAGCGACGTTCGCGAAATTTTCTTCCCGTACATTTACTGTGTTTTTACCGCATCGTATATTGTGCTTTTCCCGTACCTCTATAATGGAAGGATACACCAACGACAATCAAGCTATGGATGTTGAAAATGCAGTAAGTATATATTTATCTAGTAATCATTGATTTTCTAACTGTGTTTAATCATTTTTAGTGAAATATGAGATATTAAATTGAAATAAGAATTCTTTAATTTATTATTACTTTTTACGATATGTTAAAAAATAAATTTGATTGACACTATGCAAAATAGAATGAGTTTCAAATCTATTTATAATGTGTGTTAAAAATAAATTTGATTTACACTATGCTAAAATCTATTTTTATTTATAATGTGTTTAAAATAAATTGAATTTCGAATCTTTATTTTGATAAATGAGAAATCTATTTTATTTCATTCAATAAACTATATAAAGTGAAATTTAAGTATGTGTAAAATCTGTTTATGCATAGAAATTATTTATTCTATAAGTGAAAATCTATTTATAATATGTGTTAAAAATAAATTTAATTTCAAATCTTTATTTTGACAAAGTGAAAATCTATTTTATTTATTATGTGTTAAACATAAATTAAATTTCGAATCTTTATTTTGATAAATGAGAAATCTATTTTATTTCATTCAATAAACTATATAAAGTGAAATTAAAGTATGTGTAAAATCTGTTTATGCTTAGAAATTATTTATTCTATAAGTGAAAATCTATTTATAATATGTGTTTAAAATAAATCGAATTTCGAATCTTTATTTTGATAAACTATATAAAGTGAAATTTAAGTATGTGTAAAATCTGTTTATGCTTAGAAATTATTTATTCTATAAGTGAAAATCTATTTATAATATGTGTTATAAATAAATTTAATTTCAAATCTTTATTTTGACAAATGCGAAATCTATTTTTTTATTTATAATGTGGTAAACATAAATTTAATTTCGAATCTTTAATTTGATAAATGCGAAATCTATTTTATTTCATTCAATAAACTACATAAAGCGAAATTTAAGTATGTGTAAAACTTGTTTATGCTTAGAAATTATTTATAATATGTGTTAAAAATAAATTTAATTTCAAATCTTTATTTTGACAAATGGGAAATCTATTTTATTTATTCTATGTTAAACATAAATTTAATTTCGAATCTTTAATTTGATAAATGCGAAATCTATTTTATTTCATTCAATAAACTACATAAAGTGAAATTTAAGTATGTGTAAAACTTGTTTATGCTGAGAAATTATTTATTTTATAAGTGAAAAACTTTGTATAGAAATTTTAATAAGTTTATTTTTTTACAATCATATGACATAGAAATTATTTTATAAGTGAAAAACTTTTTAATTAGAAGATTTAATTAAAACTTATTCTCATAAGTTTAAACTAAAAATTTATTATTCTAATAATTTATTTCCTTACAAAATTTATGACTCATACTTCGTTTAAAGGTGCTTTTTATATTATTCAAATCAAAAAGTTATTATTATTATTGTTTACTTATGAGAAACTTAATTTGCATTCATTATAAATAAAAAATTTAATTATTAACTAGAAAATCAGTTTACTTATAATTTTCATCAACTAGTGTTGTTTATTTAATTTCCAACATCCTATACTTTGTGATTTATATAGTAATTATCGCTTATACAATAAAATGTTAGTGTTCAAGTAGATTCATGTTCAGTCATGTTTAGGATGACTCATCGTTTGATGAGTCATCGCATAGCTTATACAATAAAATGTTAGTGTTCAGACATGTTTAGGATGACTCATCGTTTGATAAGCTATCAATTAGATTATACTTATTCAATTTATTTATGTTGTATAAAAGTTAGATTTGCATAACCTTTTGTTTATTAAATCTTTAACTAGGAGAATTTATTAAAAAAAAATTTTTTTTTAAGTTGAATACCTAATCCTATGTTTAGTTAAAATAGTGTATTGGTTTATTAAAATAGTAGCGTGTATGTATAAAAGTTAGATTTATTAAATCTTTAACTAGGAGAATTTATTTTTCTAAAATTTTTTAAAGTTGCATACCTAATCCTATGTTTAGATAAAATAGTGTATTTGGATTATTAAAATGGTAGCGTGTATGTATAAAAGTTAGATTAATTAAATCTTTAACTAGAAGAATTTATTTTTTCTAAAATTTTTTAAAGTTGCATCCTATGTTTATAAAATGATTCGTTTATTTAATGTCTCATCGAATAGATTTATTTATTTATGTTGTATAAAAGTTAGATTTGTATAACCTTTTGTATATCAAATCTTTAACTAGAAGAATTTATTTTTCTAAAAATTTTTAAAGTTGCATCCTATGTTTATAAAATGATTCGTTTATTTAATGACTCATCGAATAGATTAAATTTATTTATGTTGTATAAAAGTTAGATTTGTATAACCTTTTGTATATCAAATCTTTAACTAGAAGAATTTATTTTTCTAAAATTTTTTAAAGTTGCATCCTATTCGTTTATTTTTAGTTGGGTATTTCCTTCGGTATACCCGATGACGAATTTCATATGCTGTGTGATGTTGCCGAGATGAATGACGAGGAGTGGCGAAACCCCCAATGGGACGACGACGCCCAACCTGAACCCCAACCTGAGGCCCAACCTGAAGTCCAATCTGAACCTTCTAAGGTATGTATTGTTTTACATTAAAAATGAGAGTGTTTCCTTTTACAAAAGTTTGAAAAATTGTCCCTTTTACAAAAGTTAAAAAATTGTCTTTCTTATTATAGGTTCAACCTGTTTGCCCTACTTGTGGGAAATCTTTTTCTAGAAGTCGGGATTTGACTAGACACAAGAAAACACACAACACAGAAAAAATGTTCGTGTGTCTCATTTGCCATAAGGAATTTTCCAGAAAGGACAACCTAAATAGACACCGAAAATCGCATCAGTCCACGAGTGAATTACAAGAATCTGTAGATCCTCAACCCGGTCCTTCTAAGGTATGTATTATTTCTTAAAGTTTTTGTGATATTTCGAAAAATTGTAACACTTTGATTAAAAATTGTAACACTTTGATTAAAAATCGTTTTTTTATTCTTTTATAGGGTTTCTCCTGTTCTGTGTGTTTGAAGGAGTTCTCCAGAAAGGATGCCTTAAACCGACATAAGAAGTTGCATGATGCTGACACTTCCACCCATCAATGTGCTACATGCCAAAGAAAGTTTAGTCGCCTGGACGAGTACAACGCTCATCTAAAGAGTCATAACTACCCCTGCAAAGAATGCCAGTCCACCTTCTCCTCTAAGTCATCATTAATGAACCATATGCGACTTCAGCATTCAAATAGCCTAAGTGAGAGCCGCAAGAAACCGAAAACGACTCCTCCACCACTCTCTCGAAGACGACCCTATACACAAGCTTTGAACACGTTTAAGACGGTGCTCATTGAACCTACTGAAGCCACTCGGTACGATGTGAAAATCTTTTTAGAGTCTATTCGTGCCGAGATACATGAAAACATCCTACAGGAATTGTATGAGAAAGATTCGATCAAATGGTACCTGGTAATAAAAGTCTGCTTTGAAAGAGAGACAGCCGAAGGAGAGTTGGAAATTATGGATGCGTACTTCAGAACACCCTGCTACCAGCAACACACTCCTGATTTAATTGATGATCAAATAAGTGTAGGATTCATGAAGATTATTCAAAACTACGAAGAGTTCTTAGAGAGAGGTTCCGGCTGGGTGTTGAGAAACATCTACTACCTAGAATTCAAGTCTGCTAAATATAACCCTTTGAGAGCGAGCAGCTATCAAGAATTGCCAGCGAAACTGCTTGCCAAGAAAGCTATCTTAAATATACAGAACAGAGATAACAAGTGCTTCCTATGGTGTCTGCTAGCAAACAAACTGAATTTGGATCGTACAAGAAATCCCGAACGAGTCTCCCACTATTTACCTCATGAAGAGGAAATCAAGATGGGTAATGTTCAGTACCCTGTTCCCATCTCAAAAATAGGTCTCATAGAAAAACTGAACAATCTTAGAATCAACGTCTTCGGCTACGAAAACTCTAAAGTGACCATTCTAAGAATTTCCGAAGTAGAAGATGTTGAAGCTATCAACTTATTACTCCTGGCGAACGAGGAAGGTGCTCACCACTATTGTCTAATCCGGGACTTTTCCAGACTGATGGGAGACCGCACAAAACATGACGGAAAACAGTATTATTGTTATAGGTGCCTGCATGGTTTTTCGACAGAACTTTTGTTAAAAGAGCATGAAACAAACTGCAAAAAACACACTGCTCAAGCCATTGAGATGCCCAGCAAGGAGAAGAATATACTAGAGTTCACGGGAACCCATCTTCAACACCCTATCAGCTATATCATCTACGCAGACTTTGAAAGTTTGTTAGAACCTATTGCATCAGCTGCTCCATCCTCATCAAACTCCTACCTGCAACATACAGCCCGCCATACAGCCTGCGGTTACGCTTATGTAATCGTAGGGTCTGATGGCAAAGCCGTGAAGCCTATCTTTAGCTATCGAGGAGAGAATGCAGTTAAGCATTTTCTAGAAAATATCATCATGGAAAAAGATATCCTTGAAGACAAACTACGAGAAATTAAGCCTATGAAGCTCTCTGCCCAAGAAGAGGAGGCGTTCCAAAATGCTACAAGGTGCAGCATATGTCGTCAACCCCTGTTACCCGGATGCATTAAAGTTCGGGATCACAATCACGAAACTGGAGTTTTTAGAGGTGCCGCCCATGCTAGCTGCAACCTTAATTTTAAGCAGCCTATGAAGATTCCCGTGGTTTTCCACAACTTGAAGAATTATGATGCCCACCATATTATGACAGAATTAGGCCATTTTCAAGACCATCAGATACAAGTTATCGCAACAACGTTAGAAAAATATATATCATTCACTTTGAAGAAACCTGACAGTCCTGTACAACTCGTCTTTCTTGACTCCTTCCAATTTTTGCCTGCTTCGTTAGAAAAGTTGGTGAAGAATTTGGATATTAGTCAGTTTAACATTCTAAAAGACCAGTTTGAATCAAGTACCGATCTAAGTCTCCTCACCAGAAAAGGAGTATATCCCTATGACTACATCACCGGATTTGATAAATTCCAAGAAACAGTGTTGCCGCCTCCATCAGCGTTTTTCAACTCTCTCACGAACGAAGCCGTCGAAGAATCTGATTATCAACATGCAAAAAAGATATGGGAAGTCTTCCAGATAAGAAACCTCGGCGAGTATCATGACCTGTATGTGAAGACAGATGTTTTGCTTCTTGCCGATGTGTTCCAAAATTTTAGAAGTCTTTGCCTACACTATTATAACATCGATGCTGCCCATTTATACACCTCTCCTGGACTGTCCTGGCAAGCCTGTCTGAAGATGACTGATGTTAAGCTAGAGCTGCTTACGGATATCAACATGCTGCTGTTTATTGAAAAAGGGGTGCGCGGGGGTGTGTCGCAGATTTCACACCGTTTCGCTGTTGCAAACAACCCGCACACTCCTCACTACAACTCAAGTAAGCCTTCTAGTTATATCATGTACTGGGATGCGAACAACCTTTACGGTTGGGCTATGTCCCAGTACATGCCTTATGGCAAGTTTCAATGGATGGACCCCTCTCACATTACTGAAGATTTCGTCATGAACATACCCGAAGATGCAGCTGAAGGCTTCATTTTTGAAGTGAATTTGGAGTACCCATCTCATCTGCATGACCTCCACAATAGCTACCCACTTGCACCTGAAAAAATGACCGTGACAGAAGAAATGCTCTCCACCTATGCCAAGTCCTTGTTGCAGAACCAAAAGTATTCAGGAACACCCAAACTCATTCCAAACCTCTACAATAAATATGAATATGTTGTACATTACAGAAATCTACAGTTATACCTAAAACTTGGAATGAAGCTATTAAAAGTGAACAAGGTTTTGAAATTTCGACAAGCACCCTGGCTAAAAAAGTATGTAGACTTCAACACAGATAAACGAAAATCTGCAAAGAACAGCTTTGAGAAAGATTTCTTTAAACTGTTGAACAATAGCGTCTATGGAAAGACCATCGAAAATTTGAGAAAACGTCGTAACATAGAACTGTGTAACAATGAAGTCAGAGCCCAAAAATTAGTTGCATCACCGAATTTCACAACTTTTAAAGAATTTTGCAATAACCTCGTAGCTGTGGAGAGAACAAAACCCACCATCCTGATGAATAGGCCGATATACGTGGGTTTCTGTATCCTTGAATTAGCAAAGTTGCTCATGTACGACTTTCACTACAATTTCGTTATGAAAAAGTATGAAAGTCGTGCAACTTTGTTGTTCACGGATACAGACTCCTTGACGTACTGTATCCAGACAGCAGACGTGTACCAAGATATGAAGGAAGATCAGCACCATTTTGACTTCTCAGAGTATCCAGAAAATCATCCGCTATATTCTACAACTAACAAAAAGGTCCTTGGAAAGTTTAAGGACGAACTCCACAGTCAAGCTGCCTACAAATTCATTGGATTAAAGCCAAAAATGTATGCCATACAGTCAGCTGGTGGTGAAAAGAAGACAGCAAAAGGCATATCAACATGCATCGTAAGGAAAAATTAAGTGTTCAAGACTATCAAGAATGCCTGCAAAAGGAGATAGCTACGTATGAGCAACAAACCAGAATCCTACAAGAACGTCATCAACTCTATACAGTTAATCAAAACAAAAAGTGTTTATCTCCTTTTGATGACAAGAGGTATCTGCTAGATGATGGAATCACCAGTCTGGCTTATGGCCATTACAGAATACCGCAGCATCCATAGTGAAAATTTTTGTATATATTGTTCCTGCATCCTGTATATTTTTAAATTGTTTCTGCACCTATGAAGATTGTTTCTGCATCCTGTATATATTTTAAATTGTTTCGCACCTAAGAAGATTGTTCCTGTATATATTTTAAATTGTTTCGCACCTATGAAGATTGTTCCTGCACCCTGTATATATCAATTGTTTCGCACCTATGAAGATTGTTCCTGTATATATTTTAAATTGTTTCGCATCTATGAAGATTGTTCCTGCACCCTGTATATATCAATTGTTTCGCACCTATGAAGATTGTTCCTGCACCCTGTATATATCAATTGTTTCGCACCTATGAAGATTGTTCCTGCACCCTGTATATATCAATTGTTTCGCACCTATGAAGATTGTTCCTGCATCCTGTATATTTTTAAATTGTTCCTGCACCTATGAAGATTGTTCTTGCATCCTGTATATATTTTAAATTGTTTCTGCACCTATGAAGATTGTTCCTGCATCCTGTATATTTTTAAATTGTTTCTGCATCCATGAAGATTGTTCCTGCATCCTGTATATATCAATTGTTTCGCACCTATGAAGATTGTTCCTGTATATATTTTAAATTGTTTCGCATCTATGAAGATTGTTCCTGCACCCTGTATATATCAATTGTTTCGCACCTATGAAGATTGTTCCTGCACCCTGTATATATCAATTGTTTCGCACCTATGAAGATTGTTCCTGCACCCTGTATATATCAATTGTTTCGCACCTATGAAGATTGTTCCTGCATCCTGTATATTTTTAAATTGTTCCTGCACCTATGAAGATTGTTCTTGCATCCTGTATATATTTTAAATTGTTTCTGCACCTATGAAGATTGTTCCTGCATCCTGTATATTTTTAAATTGTTTCTGCATCCATGAAGATTGTTCCTGCATCCTGTATATATCAAGTGTTTCGCACCTATGAAGATTGTTCCTGCATCCTGTATATATTTTAAATTGTTTCGCACCTATGAAGATTGTTCCTGCACCCTGTATATATCAATTGTTTTGCACCTATGAAGATTGTTCTTGCATCCTGTATATATTTAAATTGTTTCGCACCTATGAAGATTGTTCCTGCATCCTGTATATATCAAGTGTTTCGCACCTATGAAGATTGTTCCTGCACCCTGTATATATTTTTAAATTGTTTCGCACCTATGAAGATTGTTCCTGCATCCTGTATATATTTTAAATTGTTTCGCACCTATGAAGATTGTTCCTGCACCCTGTATATATTTTAAATTGTTTCGCACCTATGAAGATTGTCTGAACCCATGCTTTGAAGACAACCTCAGAAAACTATGTGATGAGTTCATCAGGTTGATATTTTTTATTTTATTTTTTATTTTTTTTAAAAGGAACTAACTCCCGCCTTGCTCTACGGAGTGAAAAGGGGCACCGCAGGGCCTCGGGAGGGCAGTCTCCCAGGCGCTCAAGGTGAACTCTTTCTTTCTCTCTCTTCTCTTTTTTCTAACTTTATTCTTTCTACTTTTTTTCTTAAATTTGTATTCTCTTTCTAACTTTTTTCTATACATTTTCCTTTCACTTATTTCTCTAATTGTAAATTTTGTATGTATCTCTTTTCAGGTTAAGTCCCAAAAGATCGTGACGTTATCTAATCCCTCTGCAAAAAATTCGAAAAAATTTTGAAGTCCCCAAAATTGTGAAAAAAGTACTAAGTCCCGAAATTTAGGAAAAAAATTCCCATTCTCCCCGATAGATGGCCCCACCAAACCTCATCCAAGATGATAGTCAAAGTTTCTATTCTTCCGGTGGCAACGTAAAGTTTCTATTCTTCCGGTGGCAACACCCCCTCGTCCAAGATGATGACTAAGTAGTGTAAAAAGGACATGTTCTGCGGCGGGGTGGAGGCGCGGAGGTGCGCTCCAACAGGGTGGTGGCGCGCGCGCCTCAGCGCGCCTCCGCGCCTCCACCGTGCAGCAGAACTGTCCTTTTTACACTACTGAAGTTGATGTCAGTTTTAATATGTAGACGACCCCCTAAGTAAAATCTAACTATAACATTATAAACTAGACGTTATTACAAACTGATTGGTACCAGTCGCATGTTTCTACGATAATTTACGGCAAAATTAGGTGGGGGGGGGGGGGGTGGCGTTTTTTCTTTGGGTGACTGTACATTGTTGAATAATTATAGTGTTTTACTATTTTCTTGCTTTATTTTCTTAAGGGACAATTTTTAATCTAAACTTAATCATCAAAACATTACCAAAAATAAATTAAAAAAAAACTGGTGTACAGATAATAGCAAGAAATTAAAACTTCTTCACACACCATAAATTTTAAATCAGCACAACCGGTTTCGAAAGGACGTAGCCTTTCTTCATCAGGTGCAAACACGTGCAACTGCCTTGGAGGCAAAAGCAAGAGTCTTGCTTTTGCCTCCAAGGCAGTTGCACGTGTTTGCACCTGATGAAGAAAGGCTACGTCCTTTCGAAACCGGTTGTGCTGATTTAAAATTTATGGTGTGTGAAGAACTTTTAGTTTCTTGCCATCAAAACATTAATTTCATTTTACTGCTTATTCTATTGAAAAAAATGACAGTTTATATTACGGACATTTGTTTTATTCTTATTTAGATATGCAAAATGGTATATTATAATATATATATATATTAAATAAGTATATACATAAAAAAAAAAAAAAAAAACTATTAAAAATTGAGAAAGAAATAATACAGAATTTTCTTAATATTGCTATATAAGTTTTCCTTTGGTTTTATTTACTTACCTTGCATATATAGATTGTTTCATGTATAAGTTAAAATTGTGTTAATTATTGTTTTATTTTCAATGTGATTAATCTATAATTCAGTTTGTATTTCCAACATATGTTTCTATGGTTATGTATCATGTATAATTTTGTGTAACTCTTTGAAATTTGCATTTCAACGCCGGGCGGTATGTTGCGCCTGCGCACTCTGTAAAGTTCGCTCCTTCGTTACGGAGCTCAGTTTGGTTTGTAACTCCGCTCATGGGAGGCTGGCAGCTTTCTTTACTCCCATTTTTTTAAAGATTAAATAAATGTAGTCGTGATGTTAAATCACCTCTAGTGTGTCAAGTTTTTATTACAGTCCACTATTTAAGTATTAAATGTGTTCTTATATAGTTTTAATTCTATGATCTAACACACTCCAATTAAAAAAAAAAAAAAAAAAGAAAAGAAAAGAGAAGAAAGAAAGAAATCTACATAAAAGCACCTTTATTATAAATAAAGACATAAATTCCGGTCGGTGCAGGTGAATTAAGAATACATATAAATATTCACTAAAATTACTTATTAAGAAACAGAATAAAGGGAATAGAAAAAATGGTGTATGTTGTTGTGTAGGAGTTAAGGCACATTCACTGCAAATGGGTCTTAGACCTGAGGTTTTTTTTTTTTTTAAGCATATTTACATTGTATTCCTGTGAGCTTTGGAGAAAATCACAGAAAACACCGTGCGATAGGTTGGTGAAAGCGACTTGGTATCAAACCCAGCACTTCCCGTCAAACAACTTTGAGAACATAGCCATTCGGTCAATCGTAGGGCAGGTAAAAAACAAAATTCTTTAAAAATATATGTTTAGAGGAAATAATATGTTGGTGTTAAGGCAATTAACTACACGAGGCTTTTGTGACTCAGTTATATGTCCTCAACACATAACCCAAGGAGTGAAAAGCGGGGGACTTTCTAAGGGATCCCAGCACATACTTACCTGAGTTTCAGAGAAAACCACGGAAAACTTCGAACGGCTATTCGACTAGCACAACCTAAGATCGAACCCAGCACTTCCAATCTACCAACTTCAAAAGCAGTATCACGCCACTCAGAAATGTATGAAGATTGATATATTATAAGGTGAAAAATAAATTATTATTTTATAAATAATAATATTTATAAACTAAATCAATCATATATATTATTTTTAAATAATTAGTATTTTATAGAAACTAAATCATATATTATATTTAAAAAAAAAAAAAAAAAAAAAAAAAAAAAAAATTCCACTGGTACAGCTAAATGTAATAATGACAAATCATAATCATAAAATACATTTATGCTATTAAGATATTTAAATAATGTATAGAATAATCCGCAACTGAGAAGTATAATAACAATAAAATAATAATAATAATATTATATAAAATAAATTTTTTCTTCTACTTATTTATAAATTGCTTATGAATTAAAATTGAAATTTATGATTAAATATATATATATATATATATGCGACGAAAATTTATTATATACGATACATTTCTTTTCAGTCTACATTTTTCTTTATTATATATATCATTTTCCTCCCTAATCTTTTTTAAATATCCCTGTGTCCCTTTAAATGTCCCTTTAATTCGTTATGATCTTGACGAAAGCCTATAAAAATTGGCTCTTTTAAAATAACAAGTGTCCTATGCCGCTTGTAAAAATTTTATGCTGTTAAGAAAACCCTATATATTCAAATTCATTTTTCGCCGATTTTCTCAAAAATCATTCTTTTCGTTTTTTTTTTTTTTTTTTTTTTTAAAAGAGCGTTTTTCCCATTGAAAAGCATTACGGAATGGGAATGATCGGATATCAGCCGAGAGTGGCGCCATCTTTTACTCAAATAATTGGA
Organism: Salticus scenicus; assembly: GCA_963930645.1. NCBI lineage: Eukaryota > Metazoa > Arthropoda > Arachnida > Araneae > Salticidae > Salticus > Salticus scenicus. Next base: position 176,202,406 of record OZ005654.1, read on the forward strand.
TAACACACATTTTACGCTAGTTTCCCCTCAAACTGTACTGCCTGTGGAAGTATGAGCACTTGGTCGTGAACTATGAATTTTATTCTGAAACCTTTCTTTGAATGATTTTGGTTTCATTATTGTGCAATATTAATTTGGTTCTAACAATAATTTGACTTCTGTTAAATAAAAATCTTAATTAGGTGATGAAATTCGTATAAGATTTAGGAGTTTCAAATTTTAAAAGTAAATAAGAAAAGAAATAAAGTGCGAAAATTTCGCACGGGTTTGCTAGTAATCAAATATTACTTCCATTTTTTTTTTTTTTTTATTAGTTCTTATTTTTAGTGTAATTTTAATGATTTATTTTCAGTTTTAGATTAAATCAGATGGTAACAAGAATTAATTTTAATCTGTAAACAAGAACGAAAACTTATGCGGTGTGCATGGACTATTAACACTTTCCAACTGTACGTACTCGTTGCGTCGTTTACCTTCAATGTACTTTTCCTACCCTACATGATCACACAAGGAACAAAAATGAAACAGATAGACTAAATGAATTCCTAATCCTTCTCAAACATTAATGAAGTATGTTAAAAACCCTTAACACAAACGGGAAAGCAGTTCCAGCAATTTCCAATTGCAGTTCTTAATGTATCTGAATGATGTGATCCTGTAAACCTCAACGCTTAAGATATCATATTCTACAAAAAGCATTTTCTTAACCATAAAAATAATAAATGTAAACTTTAATACGGTTTGCGAAGTACAAAGTTTTTAAAATTTAATTTAGAAAAATGCACTTTTGGAAGTCCTTGTATACAAGCCAGTTGTGCTGCTTCTACCATTTTAAATAAAGAACATTCCATAGTGAACTTGAATAATATAACAGTTTGAAGAAATTCTGAAGATATTTATGAACGCTAGAGTTCGGATAGACGGACAGGACAGGAATACAGAAAAGGGTAGACTAATTGAACCCATAATCACTCTTAAACATTGTTAGAAAGTAGAAAGTGTTTAAAATGCTCAATAAAAACGGAAATGCAATTCCAACAATTTCCAACTTTAGCCCTAAATGTAGCTGAATATTTTTGTATGACCATATAAATTTCAATGCTAATCATACTATGTTCAATAAATACCTTTTTTTGTGTGTGTGTGTGCATATGAATAATAAATGTCAATTTCATTATGATTTCTGCAAAATCTCCTTATATTATTAAAATCTGTGCGCATCTGTCTTTCTGTCTGTCTGTCTGTCTGTCTTTCTGTCTGTCTGTCTGTGAGAAATGCCTTGTGACCGCTAAAGCTCCGGCGCTAATGGTCGCATCGCTTCGAAACCGGTGTCGACAGACGCAGAATTTCTTCATCTCGACATCGCGATAATTCGCTAAGCGATGCAACCCTAATTAGCGGAGATATTAATTAAAACGTCCACCCTTGTCTACCGAAAAATGACCCAGAATTCATGATTAAATGCTTAAAAAGCGACATTTTTACGGAAAAAGTGGAAAATAAATTAGAAATATCAGTCGTATCGTTACAAATAAGGTATCAAATGAAAGATCCGATTTTTCTGAATCCGACGGTTTAAACAGCTTATCGATAGGGCAATTAGATTTTTTAAAATTAACTAAAGTATGAAAAAAAAGGTGGCAACAAATCACAAGAGTTTTATTCATTTCGCAATAGACGTATTTCGGTTACCATGGCGCCGGGCGAAAGAATAAATAGATTTTACTTCCTGCTTTACTGATTTTGTACTGGAAATAAAAATTGCAAATTTCAAAATGCTTCAATTTTATTCAAAATTATTTCAAACTTGCTACACACTTTTAACATCACAAGACGAAGTAGCAGTTAAAATTTCACCGGGTTTCCAAAATAAATAAAAAATGTACAATTTAATTGCAAATTAAATTTTATTCTCATACGCGTATTCCAAATTCTAACTATGATTAAATTATTTTTAATACATCATTCGAAAGATATTTTAAAGTACTTTTATATTATCGAAAGTGGGATTCAAGATTTCGCTTCATTTACACGTTTTGAGGTCTCCTGAATCGGTTTTCTTTTGTATCTCAGCTACTAATTAAAATAATTTCATAAGTAATACATCATTAGATAGCTTTGTTGATTTGGAATCGAACAGTAGATTACAGAAATTTCTACCGCCAGATGGCGCTGTAATATTTTCAAATTTCAATATTTCAATTTCTAATTATGATTAAATTATTTTTAATACATCATTCGAAAGATATTTTAAAGTTTTTTTATATTATCGAAAGTTTTCACCACATTTACACGTTTTGAGGTAACCTGATTAGGTTTTCTTTTGCATCTCAGCTAATTCAGTTTGACCGTTCAAAATTGATATATGTAGGTTAATTAGGAAGGGCTGAAAGGGTGGGGAAGATATAGGCGTGCACCGCGCTCACGGGACAGCGCTGCCGAAGGCAGTGGGGACCTTTTCCGACTTTTTAACCGATGAGAAATGATTTTTTTTTCAATTTCTTTTCTTAAGAAAAAAATTTGACTTGAGAAGGAATATGTGCGCGTAGCGCGCGTATACCTTCACACGTGCGCGCGCAGCGCGCATGGGCCTGCGCTGCCGAAGGCAGTGGGGACACGGTGTGAGTTTTTACACGATCAGAAATGACTTTTTTAGGGGGCACGAAGGGTCAGGGAAGGAATACGCGCGCAGTGCGTGTATTCCTTAACTTAAACGCGCGCAGCGTGCACGGGACTGCGCTGCCGTAGACAGTGAAGACCCAGTCCGACTTTGTACCTGATGAGAAATGATTTTTTAAATTTTCTTTTTTTAAGAATAAAAATTTGATTTGAGAAATCAAATTTTATTTGGACCCGGACCGACTTTTTACCCAATCAGAAATGATTTTTTTTTTTTTTTTTTAATTTCTTTTCTTAACACTAAAAGTTACTGTTAGTGATTCATTAATTTTAGTGATTCATTTGAAAATACTGACCCGCTAGCGGGCGAAGCTCGCTAGTCTCCTTACGAGGGTTGCTATTTATATTTCTGGCCTTGGCAACAGTAAGTGTTGCTAGGCGACCGCAGACGATTTTAATCGAAAGTTTGATATTTTTAAACGTAAATTCAGCAGACGATTTACCATTATAGCTTTATTTGTGTTGTTGACAGTAAATTGAAAAGTTCTTCTCTTTCAAAAAATGGAATTGAATCGTGAAAATTTTCGTGCGATTATTTTTCATAACTTTCGACGTGGATTGTCAAGACAAGAGTGCTTCCATGAACTTAATTCTTTATACAGCGATAAAGCGCCATCCTACAGCACTGTAAAAAATTGGTATAACAAATTTAATCGTGGTCGATGTTCGATCCAGGACGAATCCCGTGCAGGTCGTCCAAAATCCGTTGTTGTGCCAGAAAAGATCGATGCTGTGCGTGAACTGATAAAGCAAGATCGTCATGTGACATACCGTGAGATTGAGGCGTCTTTGGACATTAGTATGACTAGCATCAATAAAATATTGCATGAACATTTGAGCGTAAAAAAAATGTGTTCGCGTTGGATCCCGCATAATCTGACAAACGCTCAAAAAAAGGCTCGTGTCGATTGGTGCAAGGAAATGTTGGAAAAATACGTTCAAGGTACATCAAAGGCTGTGTATAACATCTACACAGGTGACGAATCATGGATCTATGCATATGAGCCGGAAACAAAACAGCAATCAACTGTATGGGTCTTCCAAGGCGAGGCAAAACCAACAAAAGTTGTTCGAGGAAGAAGCACATCGAAACAAATGATTGCCTGTTTCTTCGGCATTAACGGTCATGTGGCAACAGTGGCGTTAGAGCAACGCAGGACGGTCAATTCTGAATGGTACACGACCATTTGTTTGCCAGAAGTCATCGGAGAAATTCGAAAAAAGCAGAAGAACAGGCGAATCATTCTTCATCATGACAATGCGAGCTCTCACATATCGACTCAAACAAATGCATTTCTGACTGAGCGAAAGATCGAACTGACGGGTCATCCGCCGTACAGCCCTGATTTGGCACCCAATGACTTCTTCTTATTCCCACACATCAAAAATAAATTACGTGGACAACGATTTTCGACCCCCGAAGAAGCGGTTGATGCATTCAAAACGCATGTTTTGGAGTTACCTCAATCGGACTGGAAAAAGTGCTTTGAAAATTGGTTCAAACGCATGCAAAAGTGTATTGATCATCATGGAGAATATTTTGAAAAATAATAAAACCAATTTCGATCCAACATATTTGTTTTTTCATTATTAGGCCAGAAATATAAATAGCAACCCTCGTATATTATTAAAATCTGTACGCGTGTGTTTGTGAGAAACGGCTTGAAACAGCAAAGGTTCTGCCGCTAATGGTCGCACGGACTTCGAACAGGTACCGTCGGACAGAGAATTTATCGCAGATCTACGTTATCCAATTTGCTAAACGATGCGACCCTAATTAGCGGAGATATTAATTAAAATTTTGACCCATGTCAAATCAAAAAACGATTGAAAATCGCAGCCAACCGCCGCCATTTTGTTACAGAAGAGACTACCTCAAAAGAAAAAGCAAAGAGAGAAATTTTCGTGGGTTTTTGTAAAGCGATCCTGCTCGAACGGTTCGAGATATCGAAATACACCTCCAACAGCAGAAAGAGCATTTATTACCGATTCTTACGGTACATTTTTTTTTTTTTTTAAATACGGATTTTTTATATTTTTAAAAAAAGTTTTAAAAAGAGTCGAAATTTTCTCTTTTTCGCGATCGTCTTTTTTGAAACACCCTGTACGACCGAGTAACTGTTTCATTTCTTAACAACTGTTATATAAAGAAAGGCCATTTAATCTTCTTTCGAACTATATAAACATTTTTACAAAATATGGATTAGCGATCCATATTTTTAGATTTTACGAAACATCGATTTTTCAAAAAACATTTTATAACTCAAAAGCGTTTAGAGATAAATCATTTCTCTCTTTTTTTTTTTTTTTTTTTTTTTTTTTTTTTTGTATATGGATCTCGCTTCCATAATTCAATTTCCAAAAGATTGAGAGAAAATTTCAAAAACTGAAATTTTTTAATTTTAGCCATTAAACCCATTGAAATTGAATACGCGACCTTCCTTCGATGAGATTGTATTACGTGTTCATTGCCGCTTTTCGTTACCATGGGAACCACTTCAAGATGTTTGCTCGGAAACGGAAAAAAAAAAAAAAAAAAAAGAAAAAAGAAAAAAAACACCTGCTGTTAATAATCAGATGTATCTTAAGTGGGATAAAAAATTGCAATTTTCTATTTTCTTGAATTTTTAGAATTAGCACACGACACTTGGTATACAATCTTAACACCACAAATTAAACTTGCAGTTCAAATTTCATCGATTTTCGTCAATAAACAAAAGGTTTACATTTTAATTGCAAATTAAATTTTATTCTAATACGCGTATTTCAATTTCTAATTATGATTAAATTATTTTTAATACATCATTCGAAAGATATTTTAAAGTTATTTTATATTATCGAAAGTTTTCACCAGATTTACACGTTTTGAGGTGTCCCGCATCAGTTTTCTTTTGTATCTCAGCTACTAATTAAAATAATTTCATAAGTAATACATCATTTGAAAGCTTTGTTGATTTGGAATCGAACTGTACATTACAGAAATTTCTACCGCAAGATGGCGTTTTAATATTTTAAAATTTCAATTTCTAATTACAATTAAATTATTTTTAATACATCATTCGAAAGATATTTTAATGTTTTTTTATATTATCGAAAGTTTTCACCTGATTTTCACGTTTTGAGGTCTCCTGATTAGGTTTTCTTTTGCATCTTAGCTAATTGAGTTAGACCATTCGAAATTGGTATACGTAGGTTAATTAGGAGGAGCTGAAAGGGTGGGAAGAAATAGGTGTATACCGCGCGCGAGATTTCACCCGATTTACACGTTTTGAGGAGTCCTGATTAGGTTTTCTTTTGTATCTCAGCTACTAATTAAAATAATTTCATAAGTAATACATCATTAGAACGCTTTTTTGATTTGGAATCGAACAGTGGAATACAGAAATTCGTACCGCTAGATGGCGCTGTAATATTTTCAAATTTCAATATTTCAATTTCTAATTAGGATTAAATTATTTTTAATACATCATTCGAAAGATATTTTAAAGTTCTTTTATATTATCGAAAGTTTTCACCTGATTTACAGGTTTTGAGGTGTCCTGATTAGGTTTTCTTTTACATCGCAGCTAATTGAGTTAGACCGTTCAAAATTTGTATACGTAGGTTAATTAGGAGGGGCTGAAAGGGTGGGGAAGAAATAGGTGTGCACCGCGCGCGATCCGCACGAGATTTCACCCGATTTATACGTTTTCAGGAGTCCTGATTAGGTTTTCTTTTGTATCTCAGCTACTAATTAAAATAATTTCATAAGTAATACATCATTAGAACGCTTTTTTGATTTGGAATCGAACAGTGGAATACAGAAATTTGTACAGCCAGATGGCGCTGTAATATTTTCAAATTTCAATATTTCAATTTCTAATTATGATTAAATTATTTTTAATACATCATTCGAAAGATATTTTAAAGTTCTTTTAAATTATCGAAAGTTTTCCTCAGATTTACACGTTTTGAGGTATCTTGAATCAGTTTTCTTTTATGGCGCTGTAATATTTTCAAATTTCAATATTTCAATTTCTAATTATGATTACTTTTTTTTAATACATCAGTCGAAAGATATTTTAAAGTTCTTTTAAATTATCGAAAGTTTTCCCCAGACTTACACGTTTTGAGGTGTCCTGATTACGTTTTCTTTTGCATCTCAGCCAAATGAGTCAGATCGTTCAAAAGTGGTATACGTAGGTTAATTAAGAGGGCCTGAAAGGGTGGAGAAGAAATAGGCGTGCACCGCGCGCGTATACCCTAACTTGTGCACGCGCAGCGCGCACGTGACTGCGCTGCCGAAGGCAGTGGGGACCCGGTCCAACTTTTTAACCGATGACAAATGATTTATTTTATTTTATTTTCTTAAGAATAAAAATTTTATTTGAGAAGGAATATGTGCGCGCAGGGCGCGTATACCTTCACACGTGCGCTCGCAGCGCGCATGGGTCTGCGCTGCCGGAGGCAGTGGTGACCCAGTGTGAGTTTTTACCCGATCAGATTTTTTTTTTTTAGGAGGCACGAAGGGTGAGGGATGGAATACGCACACAGCGCGTGTATCCCTTAAGTTGTGCGCGCTGCGTGCGCACGGGACTGCGCTGCCGAAGTCAATGGGGACACGGGTCGACTTTTTACCCAATCAGAAATGATTTTTTTTCAATTTCTTTTCTTAAGACTAAATGTTACTGTTAGTGATTCATTAATTTTAGTGATTGAGAGATTTTGAGAATTCAGTCACTATAGTGATTCATTTAAAAATATTGACCCGTTAGCGGGCGAAGCTCGCTAGTTAAGGTATTAAAATCTGATTTACTGAAACACCTCTCGTAGAATGCAACGCCTTGGGATTCTTTCGAGTGTTAAGTACACAAACCAGTGATGGTATTTACCGTTAGTAATTACACTGGTATGTGAGATGTTTCCTATTTTCAATAGGGGAACATCCCATAGGAAACTTGAATAATACATATCAGTTTCAAAGAATTATATGAACAGTTGCGGGAATTAGAGCACGGATAGACAAACAAAGCCATAGCAAGAAAAAATTTCGGAGGAGGTTCAGGCTTTATTACATAACTAGCAAGCTTCGCCCGCTAGCGGGTCAGTATTTTCAAATGAATCACTAACAGTAACTTTTAATGTTAAGAAAAGAAAAAAAAAAAAAAAAAAAAAAAAAAAAAATCATTTCTGATTGGGTAAAAAGTCGGCCCTTCGGCAGCGCTGCCCCGTGCGCGCTGCGCGCGCGTATTCCTTCTCTGACCCTTCGTGCCCCCCCCCCCCTCAAAAAAAAAAAAATCTGATCGGGTAAAAACTCACACCGGGTCCCCACTGCCTTCGGGAGCGCAGACCCATGCGCGATGCGCACGCACGTGCGAGGGTATACGTGCGCTGCGCGCACATATTCCTTCTCAAATCAAATTTTTATTCTTAAGAAAAGAAAATTAAAAAAATCATTTCTCATCGGGTACAAAGTCGGACCGGGTCCTCACTGCCTACGGCAGCGCAGTCCCGTACATAATACTGAGTGTTAAAATGATGTATAATTGAAAAGTTTTCTACAATTTCTCAAAGTTTCAGGGTGAAAGGGAGCTTGACTACAGCCTTCAGACAAACCGGAGTCATAAACATTTTTAAATTTTGTTGGAAAGTGTTAAAAATGATTTTCCCTTCACTTAACTTGAATTGTTCCCTTATTGTAAATGCGAAATAAAATTTTCATAAATTCATATATTTATCAGATGAAGTTTTGTGTTGGCTCTTATTAATTCCAAACTAATTACTTTCAAACACAAGGCGTGCGTTTATATCTTTTCATTCATAAACACACGATATAATTAGATATGATTATGATACCATATGAGATACATATGGTGATACGAATTGAAGTAGCGTTTACTTTTTCCGTTTGAAAATAAAGCCTTTTTCAGAAAAGACAGTATAAGTCAACACTTTAAACAGATTTTCTAGACACGATAGTGTAGAAAAGGTCGTCCTTATATAATTTATATTTATTCTTATTTATTTTTTAATCTTAATTTGTATATTTTGTGTATTTTTTATCACGACTTTCTGAAATCTGGATTATTTTCTGACTTATTTAAGAAGCTATTTTTTCGCAAATGTATAAAACTTTCAGGTATTTTTATTTAGGTATGTAGAAATTGAATAGTGCTTTCTATCTTCTTATTCTTGGTTCAATTGTTTAGTTAACTATAAATGAATTTGATATAAAGAGTGGGAATTTTAAGTTGTATTGAGTTTGAAAAATAAAGCCGTCATGAGAAACTGTGAAAAAAGCTTTAGTGATGTCAAAAAAAGGGGCGCTCCAATTTTTTCAGATTTAGTAAAACTATCGCGAATGAATTCTGTGAATTTAAAGATCTGGTGGGTGGTGGAATAATTAGGTCTAAGTAAAACCAAATTCTTCGGTTTGCAACTGCAAACCATTTCACCCAACACCCCTTTTCCTCCTTACCATCTAATTTGATAAAAGATCTAGTCTTCATTCACATATGTAACTTTTAATAAACATATTCAAAGAATTGTTTATTAAAAGTGAATATTTTATTACCTTATGGTGTTTTTATGCAACGTTAAAATTTTAGAGAAGGTTACTTTTAATTTATGATTGAATATACACATATAGGCCTTAAAAGAGAAAAAACAAAAATTGGTTTATGATTTTAATTTTTTTTTCTTCCATTCTTTTTTTCTTTCTAGATTTTGCGCAGTATTCTAACTTTGTGGCGGCCCTAAGCGATCACTTAGGTTCGCCTAATGGTAAAGCGGGTCCTGCCCCCCCCCCCTTTCACACACACACACACTGTATCTCAAATACACGTCGTAATTTCTGAAAATTGAAAAAATTAATCTGATGTTCCTCGCACGACTTTCTCTTACCCTGTATACTATAAAGACAATTTGCAGATTAAAGTGTAACACAGATTAAGCTGCAAGCATAAGCTGCCGTACATAAAGGAATTTAATATGGCTTAAAAAGTTTTTGAAACATTTTTATTAGGTAGACATATTTTTCTGTGTTAAGGCGTCTCCTGCTATCTACCGCATATAGAAGGAACAAAAGTTTATAAATCCATTAAAAAAGTGCTGCATACAAAGAAATTGTGAATTTATGTCAAATGTTTGGTTTTCACTGCGAATTTAACGAAATTTATATCACTCTATTTGTTCTTGAGATATGTTGATAACAAACACACCAAAATAAAAAATTGAAAAAATTGACTTAAGAAAAATACTTCCTCTACTAAGGATCCATTCTGGTGCCTTTTGGATGACGAATCTATATAATGACGCCATCACTTCCAAACAAATTAAATTTCGATTCATCGTTCCAGAAGACTTTCTTCTAAACTTTGGTTGTCCTGGGAACTTTCTAGCATGGTGACGTTAATTGCTTAATTACTTTTGCAAATTTCTGAATTACTTTTAATTCATGCATATGTTTCAACTGTTTTGTTGAAATTTGTTAAGCTTTGGGTAAAAATAACTAATTTACATCATTAAGAATTTTTTTTTACAGAAAATGTTAAGGCAGAAAAACAACGTTTTAAAACTTTTCCCAACTACTGTATGTAATGTAAATTTTCATTTCTATGACTATGATTTAGGGGGTGCAAGTGCACCTTCCTCGCTACGTCCATGGGTCGCGCTGCTGTACAACGATTTTCACAATGTAAGGGAGAACTGTATCTGAGGAACTACTACGTAAAATAGCATAAAAATTTATATGTGGATGCACCTTGATATTAGTTAGCGCGAATCAACTTTTGGTACTAATTGCTCAACAGGTGACGCTGCTATACAGCGATTTCCTCCGTTTAAGGAAAGACTCAGGTTATAATGTGTATAATCAAACAACACTTGATATGTGAGAAAGCCGTTATGAGACATTATGGAAATTCAGTTTGGACGTATGTCTACCAATAGGTTGCACTGCTATAGTGCAATTTTCCCCTACAAAAGCAATGCTATATTTGAATTTCTATGGCATTTAACTGTACGAAACTTGATACATGAGATAACCATTATGAAAGCGAATTTTTTAAGATGTTAGATAAATTGTGTTTCTTTAGATATTTAGTGATAGTTTTCTCTAAGATGAAAATCGCCTGCATTCATCATGGTAGATAATTTTAATAAATAAATTAGTTAAAAGTCTCATTTTAAAAACATGTATGCATTTTCTTTAAAAAAGATATATTTTAATTAAAATCATTTTAAAATTTTACAACGATATATGGTCAAAGTTTTTCGCCCAGCTTATCTGGGCATCATCACCATCAGGACAGATTAAAACAAAGTTTGATAACAAGTGCAGCGCGACACATTCACTATATATCATAATAAAGCTACATTATAGTTAGAGTCAAGCTTCGATCAGTCAGTCAGTAAATCATAAATTGTAAAAAAATTTTTAGTTGAAGCTTTTCAGGGTCACGGAATAACTTGAAGCTTGGAAAAGCTTGCGTTTAGTTGAGGCTTTAGAGAGATATCATGAAATTACTTGAACCATAATTGCTGAGAATCTTGTATGGAACATTGTTGGGAAGGATTTGGAGAGGCGTAGTAACAAAAACAGAATAGATAACGGAGGGAACCAAAAGACAGTCTGGAACTACAATTCTAAAGTAGGTTGGTGCTTCTTAGGGTAATCTGGACCTGGAGCCACTTTGAAAGCTTGAATAACTGAAAAAAAAATTTTTTTGAGAGGCTGGACTAGCAGGGATATTAACAGGAAGTCAAGAGTGGCTAAAGAGCTTTGGTTGTTTTTACCTACACAGACATACAGTCTACTGAAAAGAAATTCAAATTAGATATGTGGTTGAATTAGGAAATTCAATATTTTTGGTAAGAAAGCAGCATCTTTGGTATTAATTGAATTATTGTATTTTATAATATTGACAGCTTCTGAAACTATTAATTCGAATTATTAGTTTCTTGAATTATTCTTTCTATTTCCATGGTGATGCATATACGTGTGTAATTTTGATGTATCTATACGTTTTGAGGTCTCCTGAATGCATTTTTACTATTTTTTGTTGATTTATATATGTATGTGAGTGAATACGATAACATGCAATGTTCAAATGAACTGAAAGTTGGTAGGTATGTTATAGGTCACCACCGCACGAATTGTACCGATTTTGACGAATCTAGCAACTATAGTTTTTTTTACAGGAACACAAAGAACAATTCTTTATCATTATGACCTATGGGGTCAAATTACACTGTGCTGCAAAAAAATATTTTTTTTTCAACCCCTGATACCATTCTTGCTTATTCTTATGTAAAATGACCTCCTGAATCTGAATATGACTCCCATTTTGCCCAGCCACCAACCGTTTTCTAGGAACATCATCTCTCCCTCCATTTTTATCACTGTTCGGTAATTTTATGGCCATGATTTTGATTTGGAGAATGAAAAAGAATTAATTTAACACTTAAAGACAAAAAAATATATTGCTTAATAAATAGCATTAATAATAGATTAAAAAAATATAAGAAATGTAATACATAATTTCAGTGGCATCACAATAACTTTTGAAATACTGAATTAATTTGTCAAAGTTGGTCAGTGGGCTTATCTTACAAAATATCTTGGATGAGTTCCTTGGTTTAATTACAATTTGCTTTGCCCTTTTAGTTCCAAATGGCAGTCACTTGAAAATTTGTTGTAGCTAAGCTTCAATGATAGGCTCCAGGGCCTGTGTGCCCACTCATCCCCAGCTTTGATTTCTTTTTCTCATCTGTTTTAATTGCATTTTATGACTGGTGCTATTTATTTATTTATTTATTTTTTTTTCACACACTTGCAATGGACTCTTCCCACCAGACGTCACACTCTTGTTTATCTAGAGCGATTGCTGAAATAACCTATTTTCTATTTTTATTTTTGATCAATCGTATTTAATCTGTGTTATTTTTTATACATCATCATTTTTAATCCATTTTATATCCTTATTCATCCTCTTTTGTTTGCTGAATACATTTACAATCATCATTTAGTTTATACCTGTTATTGATGTTCATGAAGACAGGTTTAAATACTCTGATTTTTGGTACTTAAATCAGTGACAGTGCAATATCGTACTACGTAAATCCATTTAGACCAGTAACTAAGTTAATTAACTTGTTGTAACACCTTTATGCAATTAAATTAAATGAAAACATTTTAAAATTTCAATTTATAATCCGTAAACATTCCACAAGAAGCTATTATTTATTGCTAGATGCTAGATCAGTTAATGTTACAGTTACACTACAATATACAAAAATCGATTCTTATAGGTAAAAATAAATAAACACATAAAATGTTTTTTAAAAATCATTAAATTTACAAATAAAATTATTCTACTGTTTACAAATGCACAATATTACTTTTATTTTATTTTATATTAAATATAAAAATTTTTGTTCTTAAGAACAATATTTAATTGAATTTGATTCTCAGAATCCCATTATTCGTTTTCCTCTATCACGTGATTGAGCAGACGACGGTGGGAAGAACCCATTGTGCATTTTTTTTTTCTTTTCTTCCCTCATTTTTTTATTCTAAAGTGCGATGGATTTGGTAAAGTGTGGTCTATGTTTCTACCTTATATCATGGTTGCCTGATGGACAGTTTTTTTAGTTCTATAATAATTAGTTAAAAATAATTTTCATTGTTTTGTACATTTATACATAATTTTATCTTATACTACCATACAAAAGATGATGATAAAATGAAATGACAGCACCATCTGTTGAATAATATGCACCAGAAATTCATAAACAGCAATTTACACCAAGGTGTTTAACTGTATATTAACTTTTTTATATAATTAAACAACAACAACAAAAAAAAAACACCTGTTTTTCAGATACAGGGCTTCTCAAAGCATGTAAATATAACAAAAACTCAATTTCGAAAATTTAATCTAAAAGCAATTTATTCTCGATTGAGAATTCATTGCTAAAAATTCATTTGAAAAAAAAAAAAAAATTGAAATTTGAAAATAAATTACACACTTACATATAGTTATTATTTTATATAGTTTTTCAAATAAAACTAGTATTTAATTTAGAAATTTATTCATCAAGCCTAAAAGTTCATTTCAGATAATTACGGAGTGGAAGGCTGATTTTTTTTTTTTTTTTAATACCAACTATGTAAAAAATACCAGTGCCGGGAATCGAACCTGAGCCTTTCGCTTTACGCGCAGATGTTCAAGCCATCAAGCTACCCTGGCTGATTACCAGCTAGGTATTTTTCACACAACATTCGTTGGCAAAGTCACTGAGTCTGCAAACACAGCTGTATCAAGTGACATTATTACTCATGGCACAACTCCAATAGATCATGAAATTTTCAATTTAATTTAGAAATTTATTCATCAAGCCTGAAAGTTCATTTCAGAAAATTATGGAGTGGAAGGCTGATTTTTTATACCAAGTATGTGAAAAATACCAGAGCCGGGAATCGAACCCGGGCCTTCCACTCTACGTGCAGATGCTCAAACCATCGAGCTACCCTGGCTGATTACCAAATAGGTATTTCTCACATAACATTCGTTGGCAAAGTCACCATTTATATACAATTCACAGCAGTAGTTTTGGAGATACAGTCGCCACAAAATTTTTGTCACACACAGACAGACATTTTCTAATAATGGTCAAATCGTGTTCTAGGGCTCTCAAAATGTGTAAATCCATCGAAAACAAGAGGTCGAAATTTTTTACGAATCCAATACTTTCTTCTATTGAATATAGAAGAAAGTAAAAATGAAGTCTGAATGTAATATACGATTTAAAATGTGACTCAATTTCAGATCCACATCAAGCATGCAAAAAATGGTTTATAACAGTTTTAAATAAATAACAGTTTTAAATAAATAACAGTTTTTAAAATAACAGTTTTAATGTAAATGTTACCATGTGCATTAACTTTTTGTTATGTTACAGATTTACATTTCGATTTTAATATATGCTGTGAGGGAGTTCCTCACATATCCTTTTATTTTACCAAATTTATTCAATTATAATTAAAGATCTATTTATTCACAATTAAAAAGTATTAACTTTTATAATCCTTTGTATTTAGGTCAAGCTTATTCCAATTTTAGTAAATTATGTATTCAAAATTAAAATACTTATCATTTTCTAATTTTAAGAACAAATTCAGTATTAAATTCATTGATCTCTTTTTAGCTTAATGCAATATATATATGTAGGGATCTAAACACAATTTAATTTTATTATCCCTTAAAGTAATTATATTTTCATTTCCATTTCACTATGTTTCCCAATAAATCTAATTTATATTTATAGCTGTAAATGTACGTTGGAAACTTTCCGTTATATCTTTTTATTATTTTATTTTATTTTATATACAGATAATCTATTTAATAGCAGCTATTAATGACCCGTTGTGCAGACATCATGTCGCATGAATTTTCGCAATATTTCTTAATTACTTGCACCTGTCTTTTCCAACGGTATTCGTTGGCGAATGTGATTTATGCCAAAAAGGGTTGCCATAATTTTAACCGTCATTTCTTTTTAAAAAATTTCCCATTGAATTAACATTAACAACAAAGAAAGATGTATTGGCGCCCTTGGCTTCAAAATGTGGAGATATTTCCATAACCTGGCGTTTTACAAGGGTGCTGTCGGATTTGATTCCGGAACTGTTTTGATAATAATCGCGGTCTGTTGAACATGTTTTGATTAGCTCTCTCTCCCACCAGCTTTTAGAACAGTTTCCATTAAAATTATGAACCGGGTTTTGTTATTAAGAATTAATTAAATTGCCTTTTTATTCTATAATTATAATATTTATTTTTGGAAAATATACTTCAATAAATGTCCAATAGTTTAAAATAATTTAGTATCTGTTTTCCTTTGACGCAGTGTACTTTTATTATATCGGCAAAATATCTTTAAAAGTATATATGTTTGAATTGGATCCTCCACTACTGTACAGAAACCTTCTGTACATATATTATTCTGTACATATATAACAGTGCCTATTCAGGTCGGAAACTTGTTAGGTGGGAGAGAGGGGCGTTATTTTAAAAAGACTGATATTCTTTTTGTTCAACTTTGGAACGACCTGCAAGAGATGAATCACAACTGGGATTGTATATTCAAGATTTTATCAAAATATAAAAGTGACTGTCTACTATTATTTAAAGTTTCGAGGACAGATAGAGGAATTTGGAGTACAACAGATATTTCTTATTATACTGATACTCAGTTAGCTTTATATAAAAGAAAAACTATTTTCGTATATCGACTTTTTTTGTGGAATATTGATGCTCCTACTTACTTCTATTGGATTCAGAGGAAGTGTTTCTGCTACACGCTGATGTAGTTTAACTGCGTAGTAATATTCTCCCCGCTGATGGTCTATGAAAAGAGAGTGAATAAACTTTTTTTTTCTTCGCCTGACATTTGTTCAAGAAAATGAACATGACGAGGCTTTTATTGACCGCAGCTGTGAGCCTAATCAAGGATGTTTACCTTCCCTCTATTTCCTAGACTCTTTTTGCCAGCCGGTATTTCGTTTTCCAGAGAAGCACGAGGACACGCCGGCATATTTTAATGATGTCATCATAATCTGATTCTCCCTGACACTTGTCTTCGGAACGAGTGCGAATCGTTTTTTTTTTCGCCTTCCTGCTTTCTTGGTGATCAGCAGTCAGGACTATAGAATACAAGGGCTAGGTCATCCCTTTGAAGATGTGCTTGCCGCCTTGTGACTGACTTTTTCCCCAACCGGATGTCTTGTGACGTCACTAGAAACACGCTTCCCGAAAGCGAAATGTTTTGGACACTGGGCAGTTGTTTTGTTCTTTGTCTCATTGTGGGAAAACCATGACGACAGAGAGAAAACACACACTTATTGAATTTATCATGCTTCGATTCTCAACTGTTTTATTTTACAATTTATGTTTTTAAATGCCTAATGTTTTTAAATGCCACCTTGTGCAGTTGCTACGTTTAGTAATACGCATCGTAACACAAAAGGAAAACGTATGATTCTTAATATATTTCCACAAAAGAATGAAAATTTATGTAAAGAATGGATGCGAATATGCCAGAGGAAGGATTCAATAAATATTAAAAAAAAAAAAAAAAAAAAAAAAAAAAAAAAATGCAAGTGTCTGTAATGACCAATTTTCACAAAAGGATTATATTGACCTGGTAGCATTTTGAACACACAGGCATTAACACATACACACAATAGGAAACCTTAAACTTAATTTCGGCCAATTTTTTATAAATTTTATTTACATTATTTATTGTAAGTAAATAATTTTACTTAAAATTTCAATTTCTCGTACTTTATGTCATAGTAAGAATTTACGATTTTTGTTACGAAAATATTTTAATTCCTCTGCTTCCTCCAATCGTACATTAGGTAACAAAAGTGTACGAACACTAGCAAAAATTCACATGTAAAAAAAGTCCACTTCATACGGTTTTGTTAAATAAATCCTTGTCGAATCCTCTTCTTAGTCAGTCTAAGAACATGATTCGATAAGGATTTATTTAACAGAACCGTATGAAGTGTACTTTTTTTTACATAGGAATTTTTGCTAGTGTTCGGACACTTTTGTTACCGACTGTACATTTGATAAAATTTCATATTAATTTTACGTAAATTAAAATATCCTTTTTCATTCAATTAAACAAACATTTAATGAAAATAAAATACAAATTATAGTAGAAGGCACCTGTGACTGTCCATATAATTTTTTAAAAAATATATATCATAGCCTGTACGGTAGTAATTAAAGTAAAAAAAGGTTAAAAATTAACGTAGTAACTGTTGCTAAGAAACACAACTTGATATTTTGATGATGAGAATCAGTTTCTTTTAAACATTTTTGCATAAAAGAAAATTTTATATTTTTGCGTAAATTTTGCATTAAAGAAAAAAAAAAAATACACTATCGGGTGTTGATGTTTATGTTAAGGCCTATTGTCTGCACTAGGGGCCTGAGACCAAGGAAGGAGATGCCCTAGATGGGAGTCTTACAAAGGGGTTCTAGCACATAATTTTGCGAGTTTCGGAGAAAACCACGAAAAACTCTGAATGGCTAAGTCGACGAGTGCAATCTGGGATTGAACACGGTACTTCCCGTCTTGCAGCTTCGAGAGCAGAATTTCTCAGCCACTAGTGGGAGGCTATAATTTTAGAAACAACAGGACAATTTTTTTCAGACAGACAAAAAAGTGGATTTTTTTTTTTTTTTCAAAAGACCTCCTTGAATAAAGCTGAATGTCGGGCAAGGCAATATCTGGTATTAAACAAGATAAAATAATATAAATAAAACTTTCTTGTCTAAAACTAAATTGTATTTAGCACAGACTCTTTTTCTTTTTTCGTTTCTTTTCTTTTTTTAATGGAAAAAAAAAAGATAAATAATAACAAAAAATAAATAAATAAAATCGTTGGGAAAGTTATTTGTAGCAACTACTGTTGCAATCTAAAAAGTCAGTTGTTATACTTAATTTACAAAATAAATAAAATTAAAAATAAATAAATAAAAGTAACTTCTGTTTTTTTTTTTTAACTTAAAATGCTTTATTAATTGTTATGTATGTATATATATATCAATATATACTTTTTTTATGTTTATACAATAGGTCTAAAAAATTTGTTTTCCCATGGCATATCTATACATTTTCCCGAAATTTGATCAGACTGGTCCATTTATTTATATGAATGCCGTAAAATTATGCCACTTTTACCGAAATTTTGATTTAATGAATGATGATTGTAAATTTATTAAACCATAAATGATTACACCAGATTTCACATTTTCAAAAATCTTATGTTAATTATGCTGGTATTAAAACTTTACTTTAAAAAAACATTATAATTATAGAAAGTGACCTAACGCATAATTGCTTCATTTGAATTTCAGTAGCATTCATCTCCATGCATTTTCTATTTAAAATAACCAAATAAGCCTGGGGAAAAAAAAAAAAAAAAAAAAAAAAAAAAGAAGTCAAAATTATTTTAAAATAGTACCTGCATTTTCATTATATATTTGAAATTCATGTTTTATTTAAAAAAAAATTTTTGCTTTTTGATGCATATGGTATTTTTTAATCTTGAAATGCATAAAAAAGCCAACATTTCATACAAATCTAATTTCAACTTCTGTCTATAAAACATTTAAAATATGCTTGCTTTTCAGTACCGCATCATTTTAGCAAAATTTTATTAAAATTTGTTCCCGTTAGTGAAATTTTGATAATCAAAAAATATTTATTCTTTTGTATTTAATGATTTCAATATTAACTATGAAAAACCATGGCTTGCTAATATTTTTCTCTTCAAAACTGCGGAAAATATAAAGATTTAAGCAGTATATTAATATCTTTTCCGTAATCTCAATTTTGCTCAATAGTCTGAATCGGATTGGCGTGTTTGCAGCTACGTCATCAGTGAGTATTTCCGGTTTCACTTTTTCGACTGCGATGAACCAGCCCTTATATTCTCCAGCCCTGATCAGCAGTAAAGAAAAGATAAGAGATCTCTTTCACCGCGGCTGCAAGCCTGACCTTCGAGGATGACTAGAACGTTCGCTTCCATCGAGCAGATATACTATATTATACATAAATTAAAGCTCAATGTTCGCTTCACTTGGATTGGATCACGGACTTAGAGAAGAAGGACAGTTTTCCCCAACGGCAGCCTTCCCTCAAAAATGGACCCGAAATGGTCGCTATTATTCGTTCGCCGCTAGGGGTCGTATTTGTTCTTTGACTGTCCACTGCCTCCGTAGAAAACCATTGCGCGCAGACGAAATTTTAGTTTTATTTTCAGTTTTCTTTTTAATTTCTTTTTAATATTGGATTTTTTTCATAATGTCGCATTGTTACGCACCGGGTTGCACCTCCGGATATCGAAGTGTTCGAAAAAAAAAAAAAACAAAGAAATAGGTGAAAAGAACCCAAGTTTATTTCGTCCACCTAATGTAAGCTATCCGCGATTGTAATGAAATGCTCGCCCTCTGGTGGGCTAAGGTGAAATTATCACACCACTGCATATCCTCATATTATGCAATCGACTTTCCATGATGAAATGGCGGAGAAAGAATAATAATTACACGTGGCTGTTATATTTACTAACAACTGCAGTGTTCAGAGAGCGCCATCTATCGATCATTACAAACGCGGATTGATTTTAATGTTTTGTTGACTGATAAAATTATTATCTTATAAATATTCTATTACTATAAAAAAAAAAAAAAAAAAAAAAAGGCTGATTTAATTGGTATGGTTCTTAGTAAAATTCTGTTTGATAGATTTTTTTTTTTAAATTAATTAAAATGTAATTTTTAGGTCACTTTGCATTAAGATTTTAAAATTTGCGTGCTAGCAGTATTCCTTTTTTCATATTATTCGGCGAAAAAAAAAAAAAAAAAAACATGCGAGTTTGCAATCTTACGAATTTAAATCATGTTAAATTATAAATTACGTTTTTTTTTTTTTTTTTTTTATAATTGCAGCTTAAAAAAAAAGTATTTTAAAAATCTTGAATTGTAAACCGATTTTGGCAAGAGTTAAAAATTGGTAAAAAATGATATGAGTTCACAGTCAGTCTTTTTTCAATTCATTTCAAAATTACTGAGTTTTAAGATATTTAAAAAATAATTTAAAATGTTTTTTTTTTTTTTTTTTTTTTCTATGCCACTTTGCAGTGACATTTTAAATTAATTTTACAAACTGCCAATCTTTTAACTTCCAATTCATGTTAGATGATGAATCACGTTATATTATTATCATTATTATTACCATATTATAGAAATGTATTGTTTTTAACAAAAAAGAAATTTTTAATTGGTTTTGTCAAAAATTAAAAATAATGATTATGATGTCACAGTAAAAAAACTCCTAAATTCAGTTGAAAATTGGAGATTTTAAAGAAAAATTATATTTAATTAAATTCATCACCAGTGCCACATTCACATTTCATAATTTATAAGCTAGTGTTCTTCCAGCTGAAAATTAGAGATTTTATGTAAAAATTAGAGTATTAAATTCAAGGTAAGTTGTTTTTATAAAGTTAGCTTTACACTTAATCTCCGTGTCATCTCGTCGGTGTATCGAGCTATTCCCTAAAATAATATATATGTGATATGTATATATATAAAATAAATAAATAAAAAAGTAAATCATGTATATTATAGCATGAGCATAGTTGTGAAAAAATAAATAGAGTCAAAGACATCCAACAAATGTCAGATAAAACTTCCTTCTTAATACGGTATACATTTCATTTGTAACCAAGTATATACATATTACATGTCTCTTGAACGTTCAAATTTTACTTACAATATTCTGATTTAAATATGCACTTAAGGTATAATTTTCTCATAATCATAAAACATCAATATAAAAAATTACGTTATTTAATCTTCATAATGTTAAATACTTCATGAACAAATGCATGACTTCCAGAAATCCGCATGTTGTAACCAATGTAACTATCAAACCGACAGTAAAAATTTTAATATGAAAAGTTCAAGATAGCGCTGATATTAACCCCTTAACGCGCGCTGTCCGCGCTGCGAGGATGCAAAATTTAAGATCCAGCAGCGAAAATTCATCCCGCTAATTTTTTAGAAAAAAAATTACCTTTATAAAATAGCAGAAAAGGCCATTTTTTTAACCTTAAAATTTAAAATTTCTTTTAGTTTAATTTAGTTTATAAATTCCAGTGGCACTATAATTTAAATGATCGGAATTGTCTTGCGCCGCAAAGGGTTAACAGTGATTCATTAGAAACTGAATATCACGAAACACAGAAAGTCAATTTTATGCAGATTACTTTCTGTTGATGATAAATTTTAAATGCATTGATGCTATAAACAAGAAATAATTGTTCATAAATAACAATAAATAAATAAAATAAAAAACTATTTTTGCCTATATTTTAAAAAAAGTAATAAAAGGTAATATACTTGTAATATAAGCTTATATTGTATCATATGTTATGTAAAATTTTGTATCTTACTTTATTAGGTACATTTTAATTTCTTAATTCAAGATTGGTTGGATCGTTGGAGGATTAAGGCCGATTGACTCCTTATGTGTCCTAGGCCTATGGGGGGAATGCCCTCCGTGGGGGTCTTTCTAAGGGGTCCTAGCCCGTATTTACGCGAGTTTCGGAGGAAACCACGGAAAACTCCGAACGGATAGGTCGATGAGCGTGACCTGGGATCGAACCCGGCACCTCCCATCTACCAGCTGTGAGCGCAGAACCACTCGGCCGCTGGTGGGCCTCCTTAATTCAAGAAAAATTAAACTTCATTATCATGCATATTTTTTACAGAGTTGCTTATTCTCTATTTAATTTTTTCTTTTCTTTTTTAATTATTTTCCAAGCATACTTATTTGTATTTTTCCTCATTTTTTATGCATTACAGTATCAAAATCTCGTTTCATAAATGCTAATTTTCACAAAATTCCAAAATACACATAATTTTTGTTCCAATTTGTGTAGATTTCTGGGAATCTCCTGCATACACATTAAATTTAAAATTAAAATTAAAAAAATAAAATCCATTTACGTATTAATGTAACTGAATTCGGCTTTTGGGATAGGATTTACCAAATATTGTTACTATTCTTTCTAAATCTAATTTCTTTGAATCCCTAAAATCATCAAATTTTGCAACCTGCTTTCTGCACTGCAAGTTCTGAGGTAGTTTTTCACTATTCTAACATTTATAAATTGAACCGACGGATGTTTCAGTCGTTGGCTGAATTATTTCATAATTATTAATATATTTTATAGTTGTTTGGTTGGTTGGGTATTAACGTTGCACTAGTGCTGCTCAATAGACAATTGGCGGACACACCCTATCCCTAAGGATGGCCCGGAAGCATGCCATCACAATTTTGATCTTCCACGGAGGGGATAATATTCTTTTATGTAAAAAAAAAAAAAAAAAAAAAAAAAAAAAAAAGGCTGAATGAAAAATTGCAATATGACTTTTGAAGATAATAAAATATAAACATTCATGAGAGGCTGAAATGATAAAATAGAGCAAGAATATTTTTTACTGTTTCCGAAATTTTTGATTTTTATACAAACAAGCATTAAAAATCGGTAAAAGTTGTATTGTTCCTCGATTGCCTTTTTTTTTTCTTTTCTTTTGTTTTGTTCCCTGAATCTCTAGCAAAAAGTAATTAAAAGTAAATTTTAAAAAGAGAAATACATTTTTAATTTGTTGGTGATGCAGAGTGTCGCGACGTAAAATAAATTTAACAATTTTAAATTCATATAATTATTAAAACGACTTTTAATTACACGGAAATATTTTAATGATTTGAATTTGACAGATATTAAACAAATTATCGTTATGAAATTTCACAAATAATTAAAATAATTTTCTCTTTAGAAATAGAATGCAAAAAACAAATCTTATTTAAAGGTCTCAATTATTTTACTTATTTCATTTCTCATTGTTAAAGCTGTCTTTAAGTTCTAAAGCAAAAGCAACACATTTTCATCTTATTTTTTAGATATTTCCTTTCCAACGCCTTTGTAAAAAAATCATAATAAATTTTTAAATTTTGTCTTTTTTACATACTTCGCAATTTTTTTTTTTTTTTTTTTTTGTTTAATTGGAAATGCTGGAATAAATTCTGATTTTTAAAATACATTCATTATTTTAAATTATGAAAATTCATATTTTCATATTTATTTTTTAAATATCATATATTTATGTTTTCATTATACTATTTCGTCTATTTTTTTTTTTTTCTTTTTTTTTTCGGGGTGGGGGGAGGGAGCGAATTCTTTATATTTATAGATATATTTACATATAATGAATGTTTTCATTCTTGGATTTTGAAAAAAAAAAAAAATATATTAATAAATAAATAAATTTTTTCATAGCTATATTCTTTATTCCTGTGAAATATCTGAATAGGTTTTTCAATAATTTTACAAATTCGAAAATATCCGCAATTGATTTGTAAGTATCGAAAACCTCTATAAACCAATTTTGAACGATTTAACTCTATTTTTATTTTTTTGCCCCCCTCCCCCCCTCTCCCCACCCCCTTCTCGCCCCTCCTAATAACTTTACACTTTCGAAAATATCCCCATTCGACTTGCAGGCCTCTAAAACCTATCTGTACCAATTCTGAACGGCCTAACGGTATTTCTATTTGTCTTTGCCCATAGCCCGCCCTTACCGCCCCACCCCCTACCCGTCCCTCCTAATAATTTTACAAATTCGAAAATGTCCCCAATCGATATGTAAATATCGAAAACATCTATATACCAATTTTGAACGATTTAACTCTATTTTTATTTTTTTGCACCCCCCTCTCCCCTCCCCCTTCTAGCCCCTCCTAATAACTTTACATAATCGAAAATATCCCCATTCGACTTGCAAGCCTTTAAAACCTGTCTGTACCAATTTTGAACGGCCTAACTGTATTTCTATTTGTTTTTGCCCATAGCCCCCCTTTACGGCCCCACCACCCTTACCGCCCCTCATAATAATTTTACAAATTCGAAAATATCCGCAATTGATTTGTAAGTATCGAAAACCTGTATAAACCAATTTTAAACGATCTAACTCTTTTTTTATTTGTTTGCCCCCCCCCCTCTCTCCACCCCCCCTTCTCGCCCCTCCTAACAACTTTACACTTTCGAAAATATCCCCATTCGACTTGCAGGCCTCTTAAACCTATCTGTACCAATTTTGAACGGCCTAACTGTATTTCTATTTGCTTTTGCCCCATAGCCCCCCCTTACCACCCCACCCCCCTTATCGCTCCTCCTAATAATTTTACAAATTCAAAAATATCCACAATCAATTTGTAAGTATCGAAAACCTCTATGTACCAATTTTGAACGATCTGACACTATTTTTATTTTTTTGTCCCCCCCCCACCCCTCCCTCCTTCTTTCCCCACCTAATAACTTTACACTATCGAAAATATCCCCATTCGTCTTGCAGGCCTTTAAAACCTGTCTGTACCAATTTTGAACGGCCTAACTGTATTTCTATTTGTTTTTGCCCATAGCCCCCCCTTACGGCCCCACCACCCTTACCGCCCCTCATAATAATTTTACAAATTCGAAAATATCTGCAATTGATTTGTAAGTATCGAAAACCTGTATAAACCAATTTTAAACGATCTAACTCTTTTTTTATTTTTTTGCCCCCCCCCTCTCTCCACCCCCCTTCTCGCCCCTCCTAACAACTTTACACTTTCGAAAATATCCACATTCGACTTGCAGGCCTCTTAAACCTATCTGTACCAATTTTGAACGGCCTAACTGTATTTCTATTTGTTTTTGCCCCATAGCCCCCCTTACCACCCCACCCCCCTTATCGCCCCTCCTAATAATTTTACAAATTCAAAAATATCCACAATCGATTTGTAAGTATCGAAAACCTCTATGTACCAATTTTGAACGATCTGACATTATTTTTATTTTTTTTGTCCCCCCCCCCACCCCTCCCCCCTTCTTTCCCCACCTAATAACTTTACACAATCGAAAATATCCCCATTCGTCTTGCAGGCCTTTAAAACCTATCTGTACCAATTTTGAACGGCCTAACTGTATTTCTATTTGTTTTTGCTCCATAGCCCCCCCCCCCCGTTGCTGCCCCACCTGGGGGCTGAATTTCTAAAATTCCAGAAATTGGTTTTTAGATAGTTGCATTAGCTATATTTTAGAGCAAAAATTTCACGTATATCTATTTTTTTTTGTTTGAGATATATAGGATTATGCGAAATCACGTTTTGCCCCCCCCCCCCGCCCCCCTTGGGGACCGAATTAAAAAAATTCCTTAAACCGATTTTTAGATATTTGTATTAGCTATATTTTAAAGTAAAAATTTCACGTATATCTGTTTTTTTGTTTGAGTTATATAGAATTATGTGAAATCACGTTTAACGCATGTGAAATCACGTTTCGCCCCCTCCCCCTCCCCCTTGGGGACCGAATTTCAAAAATTCCAGAAATCGATTTTTAGACATTTGTATTAGCTATATTTTAACGCAAAAATTTTACGGATATATGTTTTTTTGTTCGAGATATTTAACATTATTTCATTTAATTCTCGCGTTAAAGCGCTCTTTCAAGTCTGAAGTCGAAAGGCATTCGATGCGAGCGCCATCTTCTAAAAGCGACCAAAATGGGGCCATTCTGATAACACAGCGTGAGCGATCCATAGTGTACATCCATGGATTGGATTAAAGAAAAAAAAACCTTGGTAAAAAAACCTCCACCACTCAAGTAATCATCAAACCGAAAGGAAATTTCGTCCTATTCTTTTCGAATTTTTCAACGATTAATGTAACTTTCTTCGCTCAAAAATAATCGCTGTCCATCTCAGATGCTACATTTCCTGTAAAGAAATTTTTTTTTTGTAAGACTAAGACTTATAAAGACGTTAGTAATTTTAGTTGACTATATAAAAAAAATTTACAACGAACATTAATCGCGGTTCAGCGGACATGTGTACTGCATTTGGCATCCACCTTTCGACTAGCGCGTCTTTCTCAAATCGGCTCTCTACGAAACAGGCGAGTTTATTATACGTGCAGGTGGTAACGGAGAAAATGAGGGCTAGAGGCAGTGTTGCCAACTTAGCACCTTTGGTGCTAAATCTAGCACTTTTTCGACTTGTTTAGCACTTAAAACAGAAATCTAGCACTTAGCACCAAAACTAGCACCTTTTAAGCAACTGCCCAAATCTAGTTACTTTTTTTTTTCTTTGTAATGTTCCACATATCGACTATCGACAAGATCAAGATATTAGAGTATGCCCCCGGTTGGTTAATTGGTTGGATTTTACGTCGCACTACTGCTGCGCAAGAGTCAATTTGCGACAGTCTGGGACCACTCCTAGAGACATGCTATCACAATTTTGATTCTCTTTGGGAGGAATGACTCTTCCCCTTCTGTGACCCCCCATTGGTATAATTTTGATGGGAACAAGAGTAGACCTTAGACTAGTAACCGTTTCGCTTTCGAACATCACATCCCCACCATACTACCGAACCAATTCATTCGCACACCCACATTCCACTTCACCAAGGCTAGTTTCCTCCACCTTTGTTATCGCTGTTTTATAATTCGATTGGGTGCAAATTAAACATAAACCACTAACTACACAAATTGAAATGAAAAGCGAGTAATCTAATCCTTGTTATTGATTCAAAACTGTTCTGTTTGACTTTTTTTTGAAGTTTTGGTGGTAACAGAAACAGGAACAAATCATTTAAATCATGCAAAATCCCAAGAACTAAGAAAGCAATTATCACCAAAAAAAGGCGCAAAAAAAACGCAGTGATATTCCGGAAATTTATCTCCATACCAGTATAGGGAATCCGTGCTTTACAAGTATATCTGCTCGATGGTTCCACGCAAGGAAGTTGAATAGAATGGTTTCCCTGCATAATTCAATGATTTTATTAACTAGTGGATCGGCAGATCAGGAGCCTTAACGTTTTATTTGCATCACACATTACTCAACAGATCATTTTTCTTTATTTCTTGTTATATAATATATATATAGATTCAATTGACTACCTACATAAACAGAAATGTTTCTGAGGGGGCTGACGTCCCCTCAAACCCCCATTGTATTTCTCTTTCTATAACTATCTATCATCTATCTATATGTATATATATATATATATGTATTCCTATTAACTGATTGTCTTGTATTAATTCCCCGTAATTCATAAACACTTGTACCAAGTTCCATACAAAATTTTTTACATAACATATCGGAATTATTTTGTGTAACCCTGTAAATGAATTACCAATTCCATGCCCACACTTTTCCACTGAAAAACATTCTTTTAAAATTTTAATAAAATTTCATTATATTTAATAGGATGTAAACATATTAAGGTACACTTTTAAGGAATACCGACTATAGACCGTAATAGTATCAAATTCTTTTATGTATCCCGAAAAAGGAGCCACAGTAATTCTATACACTAAAAAGGACCCACCTATTTAATTAGTTATAACTCTTTAATATTTCAACCAAATTGGACATCATTTGGATGATTACAGTACGTCATCGAAATTCTTTTGTGTGGTCCCGTAAATAAATTATTTAGTCTATACATATCTTTTTTTTTTTTAAGAGTAAACACATTTATAAGCATTTTCATAATTATGTTAATTCATTGTGTTCAATGCAGCATAAACACATCAAAGTGCGCTTAAATAAAAATTTGTTCATAGGCTATAATGCCACGAAATTCTTTTATGAGTAAACAAACCATAACCGTTGTATACACCAGTACAAACTATTCAACTTATTCTGCGTTTTTCATGAATAATTATTCGAAATTTGATATAATTTGGATGATTACGTGACATTGCCAGAACACTTTTGCAAAGTCCTGTACACAGGCCCTGACTTAAGGCAGGGCATGCGGGGCAAATGCCCTGGGCCCCCCTTCTGGAAGGGGCCCCCCTACAGGCATATGCAGAAATTCTGCAACCTAATGACCTCTTATGCCACTGCAAGGGGGGCCCCCAGAATAGGCTTGCCCCGGGGCTCTAGGTAGTCTAAGTCGGGCCCTGCCTGTACATTAATTAGGAAATCTAAGAATACATATTTTCTGCAGAAAACATAATTTTAAGCATCTCAGTAATGTACACGAATTTAATTTTGTTGATTGCAAACAAATGATATTAAAATGCGTTAACGAAAGTCACTCCATATGCGGTAATGATAAGAATTTTGGCGTGTCCCTGTATACAATCGATAAACAATATAGACATAAAAATTATACAGCTATTTCTACACAAAGCCTGAACGTGTGTGCCAATTTGCAAATCAGTCGGGGGATTTTTGCGGTCTCTATTGCGGTACGTACAAATTCTGCCCATGGGCCGTAATGAAAAGGAAAATTTTGGCGTGTCCCTGTACACGAACTGCAAATGGAAACACACCCAAAACAATACAGCTAATTTCATGTTAAATTTACTTTCTTAAAATATAAATTTATTGCAAGCTTCAATTTAAACATTGGCTAAAAGGGTAAGAAACTGTACTTTTATGTAACTGTACTGAAATTTTTATTAATTAATTCAAGTTCATTTATTGATCTGTTCAACCACTTCAGCATTTAGCATTTGAATTCTACATTCATCTTTTAATAATTTATTACTATTTAGAGTTTACATAAAAAAATCTTATCATTAAATAAATATTTGTTATTGTTATTTGTGAAGTCAGAATTGATTGGTTGGATATAAGTTGAAGGATGCCATTGTGGTGTGGTGATATTGACATAAGAAACATACGTACACAGCAGTGAGCTTAGACCAGAAAGATTTTGCTTCTTTTAGATCTCTCTCATATAATTGTTTTAAATGAAAATAAATAAATAAATAAATAAGCTAAAATTAGGAAAAACCATTGAAGCTGCTATATGTAACACTATTGCATTGTTGAATGCTTACAAAAGTCACATTTGAATTTTAGCTCTTTTTTTTTTTAATTTATTAAAAATCTAGCACTTTTTTCAGTTTCGGGTTAGCACCTTTTTTAAAAATTTATCAGATTCTAGCACTTTTTAAAGGTTAGTTTAGCTCCAACTTCCCATAACGAGTTGGCAACACTGGCTAGAGGAGTTGGGAGGAGGTAAGAGCCGCAATGAGTTTGTTTCGCTTTCGCGGTTACTTTGGTTGCAGCTCGTTACTGTTTTGATTACGACTAAGGCAGTTTAAAAGTCTGCAATAAAAGTATTTTTAAATAATTTTGGAGTGATGTATTATAAGCAATTCAAACAGAATTAGAATTGGAGTTATTGAAATTTTACAATATTAAAGAGCTGCCTTCTAACATATTTTTGACATCTAATCTTCGATTCCAATTCAAATAAGTTTTAAAATGATATATTATTTATGAAATTTTGTTAAATAGAAGCTGAGATACAAAAGTAATGTAAACATTGTTATAAAAAGATTTGTGTTTGATTTTACCGTGGTTTTCTCTGAAAGTTGAATAATTCCAATCTGAATAACGTTTAAAAAAACTAATGTAATGTAACAAAATGTAACCTGAATATCGGAATTCAAAAATCTGCAAAATGTAAAAGAATGAAGAGGTTCTTGGTTTTCCGTGTTTTTCTCCAAAATATTCATAAGAAATGTGAGTGGCATATGATTTATCTGGTTTTTAAAACCTAATAATACCAATTTTCAATACATTATTTTCACATTTTAGTACCTTTGCCCCCCCCCCTTTCTTGCTCCTCCTAATATGTTTTACACTTTTGAAAATATCCACTTTTTTAAGCAGTTAGTTAATCATTCTTTCAAACTAGTGACCACCGGAATATTCGACCATAATAAACTCGTACTTAGGGGGTGTGTACAATATGTTGCTTTAAACAAATCTGATTGCTGCAAATACTACCTAACAAATTGTACATAGATCAGAAAATTTTCTAATACAGCAAACTCATAATCATAATTGCCTATGACACCCCCCCCCCTCTGGTGAACACCACCAGCCTGTTCGCATCCCATAAAAAATTTGACCATACAAACTAACACTTGCTGGTAGATTCAACCTGGTATATTGAATTCAAAACTGAGGTCAATTACTATGTGAAATACAGATATTATTAGTAAAAGTAAATTCTTTATTATATTATAATTTCAATTATTTAAAAATAAATAAAAACACATACTTTTTTTTTTTTTTGGTATATGATGTACAAAATATTCTTTTACATTCATTTTCACATGAAAATATATATTGCCTCAAAACCATGATGTCATTTCCCACAGGTTTGATTAATAATTTAAATAATTATCATTTTAATAATTATCATTTTAAGATATGAAATTTTTTTTTAAATGATGCCAGTTTCACAATGTTTTATCATATTCATTTTCTACATGTGAAAATATACATATTGTCTTTACCATGACATCACTTTCACAGGTTTTGGAAAACATAAAATAATTCAAAAGCAAAATTCAAAATCAGGTTTCATATACAAAGGAACTTTTCTGTTTGTGCTTCATAGCTGCCATGCAGTCTGGTAAATCGCACACATGGCAAGAACTAAGAATAGTGCTACCTCAAGACTAAACCATTCAAGATCTTCTCTCACCAAGGCGATAGCTAGAAAAAAAATGTTAGAGGAGGGTTCAGGCTTTAGAACATAATAAGGAGTGTTAAAAATAAAGAATAACTCTATAATTTCCGATAATCTATAGAATTTCAAAGGTGCCCCCCCCCCTTTGGGTATTGCCTTGTCCTTTACAAAATTCATAAAGAAGAAATCTGTAATAATTAAAAATATATATAATAAAAATTTGTAAATTCATTTGGTTTGAATCTATTAATACATACATTATTATTGTTACATTCTAAAAATTTATTATAATAATTTTAATTACTTTTTTGTAATTGCTTCTACTTTAGTTAAATGTTTTAGACATATTTAGACAGTTTATTACAGATCCATGAAATAAACTTGCTAGATTTTGAAATATCAGTCCTCAAACAGAAAAAATACCGAATCAGATTTTGTAATGATACAAATGTATATAAGATATAGTTAATCTCAGCCCCCCCCTTTTCTATACAACAATATGACAAAACAAACTGACTTGAATACACACAGGTAATTTTAATGTAAGTAGCAAGGCTATTAGCCAGGGAAGGGAGGAATTTTTGAAGATTTGTGAAAATTTTGAGTTATATGTCATTTTTAATACTCAATATTCTGTACTAAAGCTTTACCCCCCCCCCCCCCCCCCAAAAAAAAAAAAAAAAAAAAAAAAAAAAATCTAGCTGCAGCCTGGCTTGCTAGTTTACATTATAATAAGTTTAAAATGATCCTAAATTCTTATTAATCTGGTGTCCACTTACACTGATTCAGAGTTTTGAAATTCCTATGCTTTAAATAATAATTATGCTTTAATTAATAATTATTTTTAAGGTATGTACTTAAGAAAAAAAAAATTAAATTTTCATATACATATTCCTTATTTATTTTTAAAAATATTATATTAAAATAAAATTACTGTATATACTTATATTTAAAACACACCCGACATTTATTCATAGGTTTTTAAATGTAAATATTATCAGGATCATTATTTGAAACGATTTTCCACAATATTTTATTGAAGTTTCAATAATAAATCAGTTAATCTTGTAATTTTCTAAATATTTACGTGATTAAAAAGTAACAACGTTTGTTGCTGTCAGAAAAAAAAAAAAAAAAAAAAATAATAATAATAATAATAATAAAAAAAAAAAATCCAAAGTGCAGCAAGCTGTAACAAAGATTCAAAATGAAAGAAGTTTTAGTTATATTATCAAAGCAAATTAAGTTATCTCTCTTAGCACAGGCAGCACGGATTAAAAATTCTTAATCCGCGACATGCATACATCAACCGGATTTCCACATTCCACAGTTTCCGAGCTCGCTGTAGAAGACATGCAAGTCAATCCATCAAACACCCCAGTGTGAAAATAATAGACTAGTCTCACGCATGCCCAAGGAGGCCTAATAGCATTCTTTCATAGAGAGCCGATTTGAGAAAGACGCGCTAGTCACCTTTCGAAGGAACTGGATATTACGAGATAAGACAATATTTTTCTTTTCTTCTTTACTTTTATAATTATTTTACATTCGATATATAATTAAAATATTTTTATATTTAAGGTAATGCACATGTATATTTTTAATTAATTAAATAGTGAAATATTTTATTAAGTAGATAATTTAATTTTGAAATATTTTTTGGAATAAATAAATGAAAATAAATTTAGACAATATATCTGTGCATATTAATCCTTTCAAATTTTGATACAGGTGTTTATGATATATTTTATGTATATATTATTTCTGGAAATATTTTTGAAATAACTAATATTTTTGTAAAGGTATGGTTGTGGCAAAAAAAAAAAAAAAAAAAAAAAGAGAAAAAAAAAAAAGAATTTCGAATTTAAAAATATTTTATTTTCAATTTTGATTATTATTTCATATTTTTCATTCCGAATTTTTATAAAATAAATTTCATGTGTTGACAAAAAAGTATTTTTCATACTTTTGAGTGATAAATTACTATTAAATTTTTGTGATGAAGGATGATTCTTATTATCAACTTGTGTATGCACAGTCAGTTATATTATATATATTATATATAAGAAATTTTGTTTTCAATTTTGAGTTTGAAAATGTTGCATATGGTGTTTTTTTATTTATTTTGAGATTGTTCTAAGAAATAAGAAATATAATTTTTAAAAGAGAGGAGATTTCTGGATTAATTTTTAAAATAAAAGGGAATTGAAGTTAATATATTATTTTAATTTTTCACAATTTATTGCTTTGCTAAAATTTTTGTTAAATGTTCTTCATGGAAGTACAATGGGCTTTGTGCACAAAAATTTTATGTTTAATATTTTTTTTACGTTACTTACACTTACTATCACAAAGTACAAACAAAAATAAATACATGTTTTATTTTATTTTTAATTAATCTACTGAAAATATTCTTGTTATCATTGATTAAGGTATTCATTCTCCTTATAAATTCTTAATTTTTAATACATGCACTTCGTTTTTGTGTGTCAAAATTTAATATACAAATTTTTTTTTTATTGTCAATTTATGTAATGTTTCCGGAGAAGGAACTTATGCATTTTGAGCTCCTATGAGTGGCATGCACCCCATGCACCTCCTAGTGTTGTATGAGTTTTCTTTTAGTGTTGTGCTGTGCATTGTCTAAACAAATTAATTCGGCTGGACCGATATTTTTTTTAAGTTAAGGATGATGAATAGCGGAACATTATTTTTGTGGAACATTATATTTTTTTTTTGACAAATGTTTACAATCAATTACTTTTGGAATGTAGTTCAGAATTTCCTTTTCCTACATAAATTCGTTTTGATGAAACGTCTTTAAATGTAATAATAATAACAGTAAATTGATTGAAATTGAGATAACATTAAGACAAGGGTAAATAAATAATATTGAGAACCGTGTCACATTTTTCTATTGAAATTATGCAGAATATTGATGGAAAAAAATTTTGAGTTTTGATTTTTATATATATATTTTTTGATTTCCCAATGCATAAAAAAAAAAAAAAGGAAAAGTAATACACATACTTTTTAAAAGAAATTTTTTTTTGAGAGTTTTTCGAATTATTAATTTAATATCTGTATAAATTTAGAACTCATTTTTTCATTATTGTTGCCAAACAATTTTTTTCTTGAAATTATATAATTATAATACATTTACAACAAATGCATAAATTTGTGTTTTCACATTTAATTTCCTATTTATACACAACTTCGTAAAGATATACACACATATTCATTAAATGGTTTTGTTACATACAGTGCCAGTTTGAAAATTTACTGATGTTTGTTAAACAAAAAAAAAAAAAAAAAAAAGATTTAACACAATTTTTAATACACTATTTTTTTTGAAGGTGATGGCATGTAAATCTGACAATCTCAGCCTTGCCATATGATCAC